>QUSF01000007.1:28385876-28731352 GCA_003676055.1 Chloebia gouldiae | reverse complement strand
GCGCGCCCCGCGCGGGGCTGAGCGCGCCGCGCACCCCGGGGCGGCTCCGGGGCCGCCGGCCGGGCGGCGCGGGGCGCGGCGGGGCCTGCAGGTGGCGCTGTTTCACCGGGGAAGGGCCGCCCCGGCCCGCAGCGCCCTGCGACGCGCCCGGCCGGCGGCGGCTCCGGGAGCCGCGGCACATCCTGCGCTCGGACTGCCTCCGCCGGACATGATCCTCCTGCAAGAACGAGCGAAAGCCTTCAGCTGCCGGCGCGGTTGTGAGCTCGGCTGCCTCCGATTCAGCGGGAGAGGGCTCGCCCTTTGCAGGCGGGGAAGGTGCGGCCGTGTTGTAGAAGACAGGGTTTTGAGTGCCCCACCGCATGCTGGAAGACACCCACCCTAAATCCTGAGTCACTCCGTTCTTGATAGGCAGTACCAAGAGACCACGCACACATATGGCCGCAGCAGCACAAGAGAAACATGGTCTAGTGGAAGTTCTCCGTGTTTGTGGCAGGGGGTCTAGAAATAGGTGATCTTTAAATTCCATTCTGACCCAAACTATCCTATGATCAATTAGTTTAAGATAAAACTTCCAGATCAGTAAAAGCTCAGCACAACTACATAATGCCAATTCCTTCTGCAAATTTTCAGAGTCTACCTGACTCCTAGTCACCCAACACCTGACCTTTGATTCCTTCTGCAGGACAACTCCAGCAGCCAAAACACGATCTCATAAAGAACTGTAACTTGGTTCCTTTTTCTGTCCTTGGGACACAACCAGGCCATGCAGCCGTACAAAACACCTATCATTTACCAGAGCTGCAAAGGGAATGATGAGCAAAAGATTCTCACAAATATCAGAGCATAAATTTTGAGCCTCTTTCACTCGGGCTTTGCACCTTTAAACCACAATACCTCTTCTTCAGTGCTTTTCTGTGGCCTTTTAGGGAGAAGGGAAGAGGAGAGAGCAGAGAGAATAGCCAGGGAGAAGAAAGCAAAAAAAAAAAAAATCCCAGCAGCCTTTTTTATCAAAAACCTGCCTAGCTGAGGAAGGACTGGAGGCAGGGGAGAGTGGGGGGAAGAAGTGAAAAGAGAAAAAGGATAGAAAAGTCCAAAAGTTCTGTGTGGTGAGATAAGAAAACTTGGAGGTAAGTTTGGATGAAGGTGTGTCAAATTTTTAAGTGCTTTCTGACCTTTGTAATCTTATTTGCAGACATGGTTTCATTCTTTCTTTTTGGGGCCTCTGGAAAAAATCATTTTCTAAGCAGAAAGACGTATTTGGTATCTCTGACAAGACTTCTCAAAGCCAGCTAAGCTCATGACCTCTCAATCTAGCATCACAGTCTCTCTTCCACTTTAGAGGTCTCTTTTGATATTTCCTACAACGTCCCTGGTTCATACTGCAGATCAGCAGAACATTTATTCTCACTGAATAAAGTGTAACGTCTTCCCATCCTGGAGGAATGGGGCTTTTTACAATCAGCAAAAGGAGTTTAAGGATCTGTGAACTCTTGCACTGGAGCTGCTCTATGACTGTCACTTAACCATCCTCTTTTCAACTCTTTGCTGCCTTGCCCATCTCCTCTGTATGTACCCCAAGTGGTAAAGGTTCAATAATAGCATTAATGCAAAAATGTATTTATTTTAAACCTCACCAAAATCTCAATTAAGCCATGACTATCCTTTGAAGTAGGCAACAATCCAGATTAGACATGGACTGAGATATTGCACTGATACCTTATAGTATGATAATAAGTTTGTGATCGATCAAATTAGAGTATTTGAAGAAATTGCCACCTGTAAGGTGCTCAAATCTTACAGTAATCCAAATGTGAAGTAAAAAATTTGAATTTAAACTGCCAACTTTGTCCCCAAACATATCACTTTTGATTTTGGCGCCACAGATTATTCTGTGGTCTGTCATTAGCAGAGATGCAGAAACCCGGTGCTGAGTTAATTTGTCATTGAGGTGACTTTTAGGAACCTCAGTATATTCTAACTCCTTGTTTGAAAACTATCAGGAGATGTGAAATATGCATTGATTAACCAATTATGTGACAGTGTGAAGCTGACACACAAGCACCTTCCACATGATGATGAATGATGAAAATGTGTCTTAGATCTTCAAATTACCAGAGAAAAGAGCAGTTCTACTTCAGTTTAAGAATTCAATCTTTCTGCAGAGGAGAGGGAGCCAAATATGCTTGCATTATCACTAAAAATGCCTTTTTACAAATGTAGGAAAACTTTCAGTTCACATATTTTTCTCTCAGAGATGGAGTAATTCTCCACAGGGCTGAAATCCAGAGCTGACTGGATTCCACCTATCACCCTTACTTACTGCCCTCTGGGAAAGGTTTTGTTTTTTCTCCTTCTCACTGCTACATTGACCAAAAAGATTTTTTTGAGGCCTCTGGGGAGGAAGTGTACAGCACCCCAGTTTAAAACAATGAGGCTATGTGAAATCAGTGTAGAGAAAGGAATGGGTTACCAGTAAGGTACCTGATACATTCCAAACATTAATGGCAAAGGGCAGAACATTCCCCTACCAAACCTTTAGAATTCCTAGTTCCCAGACATTCTTTTTTAACAACACTATTCTTGTTTAACAACACTATTCATTATCTTATCATTAGTACTACTTTCTGGAAGTAATTATAAAATAATATATAGTAAAAATGGTGAAGTGATATATCATGATAAGAGCAGAATGTTTATATGTAAAAGCTCATCCACATACATAAAGGGGTGTGTGAGCTTCCAGAAGGGGTGCTTGAATAAATAACACACACCATCAAATATAAAAATATGCTTTTAGTAGTACAAGTTTTATCCCTGCTATCTTCGTATTGTTAAAAAAAAATTAAAAAGGAAAAGGAAAAAAATAATTCCAGGGATCCTTGGAGAATGGCAATGTTTGGGAATGCAGTAAATAATAATATCACTACAAGCTCCAAGTACAATCCAGTGGCAAGAGTGTAGATTTGAAGGCATGAACAATAGATAAGAATAAGGAACAAGAAGGTAGTGTTCCCCTCTCCAAATGCAGCATTGTGAGGCCACCCCAGACTACTGCCTGCACCTCTGCAGTAAATCACCAGCACCCTGTGCTACCCACTAGCACGGAGGAAGGCTGGCGTGAAGTGCTCCATATCCCTGCCTGCAAACTATCCTAATTTCTAAATCACTGTGACTGCAGGGAATGACTCCTGGCTTGTGCTAAGCCCAGTCTGTGCTCAGACATTCTCTGGGATGAGTGGATCTGTCTCATTGATCCAGGGAAAAACCACACAAGGCCCTAT
Source organism: Chloebia gouldiae (assembly GCA_003676055.1). Lineage (NCBI taxonomy): Eukaryota > Metazoa > Chordata > Aves > Passeriformes > Passeridae > Chloebia > Chloebia gouldiae. The sequence goes on along the minus strand of QUSF01000007.1, from coordinate 28,728,071 downwards.
GCTAACAATTTAACGCCAGGGGCAGTCAAGTTCAAGCACTCAAGCAGTTCTCAGTTTAATTTACTATTCTAGATGTAGCCAGCGTGTCTAGGCTTGACAGATGCATTGAGAGGACGATGGTGAAAAATGGGAAAGGGCTCAGAAGAGGGCCACAAAAACGATTTGTTGCCTATAAAACTTAGTGAGATGCTCAAAGAGCTGTATTTATTAATGTTATTTAAGGGATCAAAAGGTGTGAAAGTGATCTACACGAACACATATAGAAAAAAGATTTCCTGCAGCTTACTACCCCATACTCTAGGAGTTAGAAACATGCTGATATCCAGGATCTAGATAAATTCAAGCTGCAAATAAGGACATTTTTAAGCATTAGGAGAAATTACCATGGAGCAAATTAAAAAGTGCTCTGGTGGATTCTTCATCATGTGTGATCTTTAATGTTTTTTTCAATATCTTGTGAATACAACAATGCCTTCTGATCTTGAATCTATGGTTTGATGAAAAAGACATTGTCAGTGTACCTAAAGTGTGAGAAGACTTCCTGCTAGATCTATGAAAAAAAAAAGAAGAGAAAAATTGTTACATATGCAGTTGTAATTAAAGCTATGTAACCATATTATCAATTTACAATGTAGCAATTAAGGCAAAAATTGCTGTCCCTTATTGGAGCCAGACACCAGCTAGAGTAAAGCTGCTGTAGAATAAAACTGCTATGAAAAACAGAAGTCATTCTTGGCATAGCTGAACCTAAATGGTCTTAGAGATCTGAATGTTTGTATCTGCCCTTTCTGGCTGTCTGAAGAGAGCAAGACCCACTCTAATTGGCACCTATGTTTTACAGAGAGCACCAGAATTTCAGTGCTAAGGAACTTAGCAGAATTTTTGCCAAAGAGATGTTTTCATATTCCAAACAAACCCAAACATAGCATGAGCTAATTGTCATGCTCTACCTTACTCTCAGTTATAAAAATACAAATATGATCCATATTAGTGCTATGTAAACACAACAGTAGCAGAATTTAAAATAAGATTCCTACATGGATAAGAAACTGATGACACAGACATATGGGTTTCCTTAAAATATCAACTTATTCATGAGACAAAGATACAGATGAGAATTCACTTCAGGGAGTTGATGGAGCAGAGCTCCTTCCCCAGCCCTTGGGGCTGAGTTGCACTACACATCAAACACACCTACAGTGCCTTGTCGCCCTCACAGATATGCAGTAACAAATCCAGCTACTCAAAATCTATTTTCTTTTACAGTAAAGAAATTTCTTCTGTGTGAGCCTTTGCTGCGAAGGTAGTTAGGTCTGTAAGACACATAACTTTTTGTGCTGACAAATCATTTATCCCACTACCCAAAATTCTTTCAAGCCAGAAATTAGCTGCATATGTAATGATCCTGCCTGCAATACTTGAAACATAAAAATGAGGCAGTGGAGGTGAAATCCCTGCAAATCTTGCAGGTTTGGAATAGTTGGGTTATATTAATTTGGTTATTGGGATTCCTCAGCTTGAAGCCATGTCTCTCTGGGAGGAAAGCTATCTGTGATGCTGTTCCTAATTCTGCACACTTCTTGAGTATATGCCCACTGTCCAGGACTCCATAATGATGAAATTCTCCTCACACCCTTTCCTGAGATTAGAAATATTTTAATTAATAGCTTTTTAAAAATAAGATTCCTCTGAAAGTTTACATTTTCTGTTGGGGGAAGGTATCAGTTTAATGATTAATTTAGAATAATTACAAGTCACCTCAGATGAAAAATTTTCATCCCCTCATTTTTGTAGCTGTAATTGCACAGAACTAATCCAGGATTTATTTCCACAAGTATTCATCATTTTTATAGTTGAGTGTAATCCACTCTGTCAGTAATGAAATATCTTAATTTATACACACAGACATTGTATTCTTGGTATTGTGTGACTTACACTGTATCGATTGTCTTAATTTTGTTTCTTACACCTTTTTCTAGTTTCAGTAGGTGCTTCAGGATTGCCCATCACCTTCTAATGTTGTATTATGGGGAAAATTATTTCTGATATTTCCTAGATAGTTATTTCAATAACATAAAATGCATACTGATCAGTAGGGAATTAATCTCTCAGGATTAATTTAGCATGAAATGGCTAATGTTTACTAAACTCACAGCCTTCTTCCCAGGGACTTCATGCACCCAGATGAGGTTTCCTATTCTATTCTTCTCAGCAAGCAGCCATTAAAGGAATCTAATCCCAAGTGGCACAGTAAGAAGTAGCTTTGCAGCATGTTTTTAAAGACATTTTTTGTGCAAGTTCCTAAACCCCAACAAATCCACGTGAAAAACAATATTAAATTACTGTCATGTCAGTCAAAGAACAAGCTCTATCAGCCAGGGAAGTATGAGTCAGCACCAGAGGAATTTCAGCTCTTCCCTGAGGAGCTCCACCTCATGCAGAGGAACAAATTTTGCAGTTCCTTACAAAAGTGCTTTATTTGCATGCAGCAGGACAAACAGGTAGCCAAACACCTGTATTCCCCCAAAACCTCTCCCTTTTCCAGCATCCATTACATGCACTTCAAAATGTCAGCCACAGGACCTCTCTGTCTTTCATTCAAAACTTGGGTGTTTTGCTGTAGGTGTGACAACAGCCTCCAGGGACACCAAGAGCCCCCTGCCAGTGTCACTCTCAGCCAGGCACTGCTGCTGCCCCCCCTGCGCCCACCAGCCTGCATGCCCCTGCAGCCTGTGTGCCAGTGCTGGGAGAGACACCAGCTCTCTGCATGGCCTGAAACCCAGCCTGAAAAATAGGGTTTGCATGTTTGTGGCACCTCAGGGAATTCTAAGTCAAGTTCAGCTCTATTGGCTTAAACATCTTCCCCAAGTGAACTTGGATATAGAAACTTTGATGGTCCCATTCTCGGACTATGCAACATTTTATTCTATTTGTTTATTGTATTCATAAATAAAAATGCCTCATTAACTGCACAAATGAATTTCCTCTCCAATTATAGTCACTTTTTATTTCAATACAGAAAAACAAGTAAGCACTGCTATAAAACACTGCCCTCTGTTGAACTCTGTATTTATCTAATGTATTTTTTAAAGTCCTTCTTTGTGAAGCCTTAAAACATTCAAGTTTATTCTTCTTCAGAAGAAAATAGTTTTTTAAATCTTCAGCAGACTGGAACACCCATCCTTCTAACTACTAGTAATATAAATTTTGCAAATACAGAACTATTATTCATCACAGAGCTCCCTTAGCTCTGCAGAAATGAAATATTTTATAAAACCACATATATAACCCACGCAAACCCACAACTTAAGAAGACTGTGAGAAACTATGATAATATCATGGACTTAAATCTGTTTAGAGGGAAGATGCTATTGGCACATATTGATTTCTGGTATGTTGAGAACAACAGAACAAGAGGATGGGATGGAGGCTAAATTTTCCTTTGATCTCAGGATAGTTTCCTTTCAGTATTTCTAGTACTGTTGTAGACATGATCAGTTAAATACATGAGAGAGGCAACTCTTGACAGGGAGATATAATCTAATTATTTTAAAATCTTTCTATTAGATCACTGTATTGCCTGTGGCAGTGTCCTCAGGAAAACAAGCTGGTAACTCTTTTCAAGCATTTCTTCCAAGTGTGAGAGTGTGAACCTCTGTTATGTTTCCATGGACAGAGACCAGGCCGGGTGGAAAATGACTTAAAGGCACAAGCCTTTACTGATATCCTTGTGAAATTAAAACTTACAGCTTCATTCTTACAAGTAGTTACAGTCACTAAATCACAGGCATGGAAGTGGTCCCATTACAGCCAACATGCATACATGCATGCTTCACCTTCAACATCTTCTTCAAAGAAGCCCCAAATCCATCCAAGTTAAGAAGGTCATACCCAGAGTAGTGTCACTAATATGGATATCTATTGTTGTCCCTGTGCTCAGTGTCAATAGCCATAAGATCCACTGGCAGGCTCTGAAGCACTGCTCCTGGCCAGAATGGTGTTAATTGGGGGTGCTCCCTTCCCAGGCATTGGGAAAACATTAAAAGCCAGAATTCCATTGTGCATGGGGCAGTGAGGGCTCTGTAACACAACAAGATGGTGGGATTTGCCCTTCCATCCCTCTGACAGAAGCCCAACTTCAACAGCTCTGGAGCCCACTACCAAAGGTATCAGCCACTCAACCATTGGGTGAAAGATGTGGGAGCTGTAGATTTGAATTGTACAGGCTTGAACATATAGCTGCATTTCTCATGCTTCTGGCCAACTACCTCCTGCATAGGCTCCTATTTAAATACCTAACAGAGGTTTTAGTCCTAAAGAGCTGTATTTTTTTACTTAAATATGTGCAATATATCATTATATTATAGTTGATGGACAAATAGAAAAAGAAAACACATTTAAAGACATCTGCTGAGTGCCATTAGTGATTATTATTCAAGCCTAGACATTATAGGTGAAATTTTCCTCAGCTGAACCCGACTAGTAGTTAATGTAACTCCAACCATTTTGGCCATGTAATTTGAAATGCATTTGTGAAACTCAAGTATTCAACTGCAAAGTTTTCTTTGACTGTGAGTGGCCCTGACACCAACACAGTCACACCAACACATTTCTTCAAATGTCAGTAGGATGGAATTGATGGACAAGAGTAAGATGGACAGAAGTTATGCCACCTTATTCCCCAAAGTTTATAGAAATCTTTCCAGCCACTGTAAAAGATAGTACAGGAGAAATTTCAATCTTTTTTCTTTCTTACAGACTCGGGACAGTAGATCTAAATTCAATTCACCAGCCAAATCCACCTACCCATTTGCACTATTTTTCTACTCAAGTTATATTTTCTGACATTTTTAGATTTTGCTAAAAATAAAACTCATCTGAAAGTAGGAGTTATATATATATATTTTTTTTACTTTTTTCATGCTCAATCCACTGATTTGAAGTAGTTTGGGTACAGCTTTATTAGTATTCTGTGAATTACTTTGTTGTGTGGCAGACTGCAAAAAGACCATTCTGAAGGATGCATTAATAATAATAAAGTTGATACTGTGATGTGATAGTAAAAAGTGGTTTAGACAGTGTTATTTGGGGTAATTATAACTCGCAGAGCCATTTAAAGGTCCCAGCATGTGTTTTGTTAGAGAAGAAATGTTAACCCTAGCATCTTGGCCAGTCTCCAGCATAAGCCATTATGTTCTTGCTGCAGTAGTTAACTTTCCCTTGTAGCTTCAATTAGATATGGTATTCTTCAGTTTCTCTCAGAGAGCTGCTGAGCTGTGTTCCTGGCGCTGTTATCCGTCTGTTTCGTTCCAGCCGAGAGGTCCCGGTATTTCAGTTATAAATGAAGTCTTCTCTGCTTGTAAAAGGCTTCTTGAGCACAGCCTCGGAGCACTGCATAAATCAATAAACAACAGATGCACTTGATATTGTATACTGACTTGAGGGCAGGAGGAAAAAAACCCAAAAGCGAGGAGTGATACTGGCAGAAAGATAACCCCAGGCTATGAATAAAACATGTACACCTATAACCATGAAGGGTTCACAGAGCAGCAAAAGGGCAAAGGCAGTAAAAAAGGGCTTGATCCAGAAGGAGGAAAACAAATAAAACCCAGAAAAACTGATTTACCATTGAAGCAATCACCGAGAATCCAAGGATACTTTACTCTAGATAATTTTAGGAAAGGATATAAGCATAGCTAATCCCCGGGCTTCCCTCTCTAAAGGGTGAAAGCAAGAAAAGAGATTTAAAAAGCAACATGTCCAATACCAATGCAACGTTGCATGGTTAAAAGTACTTTATAGCTGCAGTTAGGTGGGATATAACTCAATTTCTAAAGAACTGTTTAAAGAAATCTTACCACAACCTAAGCAAGTATTGCATATCCCAGGGGTATATTACAGCAAAATAATAATATGACTACATCCCAAGAGATCTCTAGACAACTACAATAGCCAGGGTAAGAATGTGTAGAAGGGATAGGGTATAAGAGCAAAATGCTAAAAATATCACCTTTGTCTCTGCAACCTGGATTACTCTTCTGAATAATCGAAACTATTTTTCTCTGTCCATCTTTCTTCTACTTTTCTACTTATTCTTTTTTTGTATGTGTAATATTAGATTTCCATAATTAGAAACATCCTGTTGTGGTTTTGGACTAAATGTAGAGGGAGGAAAGGATCACTTCAAGCACTTCATCTATGAGGTCTAGTTTATGAGGTCTAGCTGTCAGGGTGGTAAGGGAGTCATAAGGGGTTTGACATTTTCATTTTCATAAAAGTTCATGCTGATGCAGAAAAGCTAATATGCCTATTAAATAATCCTCATCCTCTCAACCTGGTGTTTTTCTGCCTCTTACCCTCCCCCCACTTAACATCCCCATCAAAGCGGCTTTGAATATTTTCATAGTTATCTCCTTCACCCCACCCTCACAAAATTCACATGGTGAACTGTCCCCTCTTGAGTCAGAGTTGAAAGATAAGAAATTGAGTTACAGGTATAGGAGTTTGAGATTGATTTTGTTGTTTCCCCTTAATAGAAATATTACTGGGAGCACTTCTGAGACAAGGAGATTCAGCTGAGGTGTATTTGAAATGTATCGTGCTGTGGCACAAACCCTCCAGACCATGAGGTTCAGTTCTGCCGTGTTCAGCTGGAGACTTCAGACAGACCCCAAGGGATACAGGTTCAAAAAATATGTTTATGTTAACCTCACAAGACAGGCAGTGGGTTTCTGATGAAGAATTAGATGTCATTTTGAAATACAAATTGTCCACATTCAAACTCATTACATTTAACTTCTATGCAGGAAAATCCCATTTATCACATTTTGTGTATTTTGAGTATTTCCTCTATAATTATATTGTTTTCATCTTCATGAAACTTCCCAGGACTGTTGGGTAAATTATGGACCAGGTTTTTTAACCTGATGAACAAACTATGCCAGTTATGACTATACTTTGTTTCTAGATTATCTCATTTTCAGTTGGGTCAAATATTTGCTTTCTACATTGGACACTGGGTATGACCCATTCAACATCCTTGTTTTATGATCCAGATGAAAGTCATTGCCCATTTAGATATAATACTAATACAATCTGAAAGAAAAATGCTCCAGAGAACAAGCAGTTCTCAAGAAAAGAGCAGAGCCATTCAGAGAAAGGAAGGCAAGTGATGGAAAGCAAGACCTATTAGTATCTTTTATTGATGCTGACAAGATTAAAATGGTTTGCATTTGACACAATGGAGAGTCAGACAGGAATTAATCCCCATTGTCTCACCTGGTTCCCCTTCACCTAAGTAATAATTGCGAACAATATTTATGGCATCAGGAAGAGAAGACAGCTGGTGGGACTTTGACAGGTGGAACCCGCTGTCTCTGTACCCGCATACACCACTGAGATTTGGGGAAGTCCTGGCTGATTACTACTGCATCAGACACTTGTTGGGGGTGCTGGCTATAGCTCTGAACTGTGCAGAAACAAGAAGGAATCAATGACAGTCTTTCTGCATATTCTGCTTTTCTTGCAATGTTCAAATGCACCTTTTTTGTTCCAGACTTCCTGCAGTCCTTGATGTCCCAACCTCATAAATAATAATCTCAATATTGTTTGAATACAGAGATCAAAAGGATTTTATGAAAGGAAAGTACAACCATGGCGGGGGGGTGGAAAAAGAGCTTTCCACCTGGAAAACATCGGGCACAGAGAACCGTGGTGGAGAAGGGATGAATGAAGTTTAGCAGGTAGGACTAGAAATTCTTATGGATATCTTAAAGCACTTTTAGAATCATCTCACCTCCACAACTCCAAGAAGAAGGCCTGTGTCAGACTTAGTGCTGCTCTATTAACTTGGCCTAGAATATAATGCTGGAGAGGGTGATTAAAAGCACAAGGGATGCCGCGTGCTGAAGAGACAGCCTAAGGTTCTTGTGCACACTGTTATGCCTTCACCACCTGAAGTATCTCCCAATGCTAATCCCACTTCACAAGTATGGAATACAGCAGCAAGAGCAGAAATCTCTGCTCCAAACCATGAATAGCATCACCCAGAACATGGTTCCCATGGACAACCAGAGATCTCCTGCCTCCCACAGTAAACTCAGTGCTGGGTGACCCCAGAACAGCCAGTCTCCAGGATGAGGGGCACACCTGGGCCTTGCAGCCTGGTTTCAACCACAGGTTTCTATTCTTCTCAAACAAGAAAATGAAAGCAGCTGCCATCCACACACCAGCTGGATTCCCACCCTGTACTATTTTGGGACGATTGCTGCCAGCACCTCTCAGCTGCCTGGGCTAACTCTGTGGGCAGCTGTCCTTCTGCAAAATTGTCACTGCACTGTGCCATGGATTCACCAGGGAGACAGGTAGGCATGGCACAGACCAGATAGCACTTGATGTGTTTAGGGCAGTCATGTTCCCAGCAGTGGCAGAGCTGCTCTCCAGACTGGCTCAAGTGTCTGGACAGCTGGCAGGAGGAGACCTTAGCAGTGAAATCATTCCATCCCACGGCCAGTACAGGGACCAGTGTAGCTCTGTGCTGAGTTGCAGTGCAATGGTGTGAGTTGTGCTACATCAACTGATGCTGGATGAATGATTGGTGAGGATGAAGGATTGGTGAGGAAGGGTTAAGTAGAGGGTGGTTTAACTTCATCAAAGCCCTTTTCCAGCCAAACCATCCTCATTGCTCTGCACTGTATGTACACATACATCTGCGTACACGTGTGCATTCAAGTGTTTTTACAGCTACTATGTTTCACAATACCTGCCAAAGGAACATCTCTGGGGCCAGAAAGTAGCTGGTTTTCACAGAAAGCTGACTCTAGAGGGCCAGGCAGACTTTCCCAGGAGATGTTGAGGATCAGCTGCTCTAATGGGCCCAGGAGAACCCTTCAGACAGGTAAAGAGATACAGGTGTATGTGTTTGGGATCAGAAGAGCATTGTGAATTCCTGACTCTGGTCAGAGATCAGAAGCTATGTAGGCAAGAGGACTTAAAGTTAAGTGCTATGCTGTTCCTGATACAAAATGTTTAGAAGACAGAGGAGAAAATATGGGGAATAAGATTCTTACCTTGGCTGGTGACTCTGTCACCTTTCTGTGGATACCTGAGAACTAAGGAGATTCCCAACCATTTTCCTTCTCTCCCTCAGGACTCTGTTCCTTATGTTTGTATTTCCCCTTTTGTGGGGATCAGGGAAGCGGGTTCTGTTCCTGACCTCAGGAAACAGCTGTTCCTCACCTTCCAAGCTGCAGTCAGACATGCTGTAGTACAAGCAAGGTTTCCCTGCCCTGATGCCAGATTGGCCACTGACAACCCCAGTGCTCTTGTATGTCCTTTAAGAACAGCTGGCTTTGCTTCCATGCCTTTGCCTCACTGCTATTGCTGAAGCATCTCTGCAATGGGAGTTCAGAAGGTGGCATATTGCTGCAAAACAGCCTTCCTAGCCTGATGCCCAGAAGAACTAAAACCTCTAGTCAGGACTCCATTGGGTAAGGCTGGGTCAGGAAGATAAGAACATTGTATACATTGTGTGGGATGGTTATTGCATTGGCTGCTGCAAGAGGTATTTTGGAAAATCCAAGGTCTTTCAGTGGTTCAGAATTCTAATACAAGACAGGAGGTCTCATTCAAAGAAAAGTAACCAAGGAAAGGTGCATTGCAGACATCAGCTGCAAAAGAAAGCTCAGTGCAGACATAGTTAATGAAAGCACAGGGGAGGCAAATAGCAAAAAAAAGTGGATTCACAGGGCTCAAAACTTGCAGCAACTGGAGGGCATGATCTTGGGTGGCAATAAGTAGGCGTTAGAACAGTGAAAATCGTTGCAATAACTGTGGATGGTTAGATTTGTACAGGCAATACTGACCAAGTATAAAGTCTACTAACAGAAAGTTAATCCATCAAACTGCTTTGAACACATTTGAGTCAGGCAGAAGGAGTTTATAAACACCTAACATTTCATATTAGAGGTTCAAGGCATTTTTCAACAAGTACCAGATGTGTTTGAGCTTTAACACATCATCAAACCACATCCTCACATTGAAGGATATGCAATATGCATATATACATACATATGTATGTACACATATAATAAAACAGGAGGGATCCTCAGTCCAGAAGTCAGTGAAGGCAGATAGTGCAGCTCTCCAGTAATGTCTGGCAATTATCATCAGCAGATGAAAATATTCCCTTCCAGGACAAAAAACAAAAACACAAAACCCAAGCAAACCTACACGCTGTAAGGAAAATGAGCAATTGTAGTAATCAATTTGAAAGGATTTTTTTGTAATAAAAGCATTTTAAGCTCCAGTGAAATACCTAGAGGCTTCATTAGAAAGCCCCAGATACATGGTTTTCAACTAGTTACTGTAAGGGAATGTGGAGAGCACTAGCAATTACGACCCTGGAGAACCAAAAGCAACTTTCTGTAGTTTGGAGGCTATCTTTGAACTGGAGAAAGGCAGAAACAACAGAAAGAAATATAGTGTTTGATTTTATCTTTATTGTATTCATCCTATTTTGACAGATTTCAAGACTGTTAGGGAAAAGAATTTATTTGATCTGCCAGGATTCTCTACCTCCATGTAGATGTGTCACTTATTTTTGCACTGACAAACATCTTTGTGTCCACTTCTGCCTCTTTCTGTAATCCTGATGTGTAACGTGTGCACTACAGTTTGAGTTTGAGTTCCTGCCATTTAAGGAAAAAGAAAAGAAGGAGCAGGTGCAGTGGCTAAGGGAACTACTAAAATGGCTGAGGGAACACAAGGGAATAAATATGGCAATTTCCTTATAATGAAAGCTTTCAAGTTTGATTTGTGGACACTTAAATGTATCACAGAATCACAGAATAAGCTGAATTGGAAGGGACCCACAAGGACCATAAAGTCCAACTCCTGGCCCTGTACAGCAACATCTCCAAAAGTCACACCATGCACCTGAGAGCATTGTCCAAGCACTTCTTGACCTCTGTCAGGCTGTGCTGTGACCACTGCCCTGGGGAGCTTGTTCCAGTGCCCAACCACCCTCTGAGTGAGCAGCCTTTTTCTAATATCCAAACTAAACCTCCCCTGACACAACTTCAGGCCATTCTTTCAGGCCTTTTCACTGGTCACCACAGAGAAAAAAATTTCAGTTTGGAGGATTATGAGTCTTGTAAATTGAATACAAGTGTTGTGACAGTAGGCTGGCTTATTCTGCCTTGGTAGATCCTCTAAGGAGCAGTTTGCAGGTTTGCAGAGATACCTTGACCACAAATGGAAAACTTCTACTTTACAGTATGATTTCATTATGTCCAAGTGGGACAAAACTGCACAGTGCAAAGCCCAGCTCAAGTTGCCAGATGCCCAATTGCAAGGCAGCTGGTTAGCTGCAAGACTGGAAGTTGAGTGTCTCTCCCTGACAGACATGCATGCTGAAGGTTGAAGCATAATTTGACCCAAGAGAGGAGCTTTTGTCTGCAGATAGGACGGAGTTTGGGTGAGATTCACTACTGAAATGAACTCTAAGTGCTTGGAATAAACCGTATTTTAAGGCTGATACTCTCATTACCTATCCTCTATTTCACATTTTCTTTTACCAGAAACTTACTGAGGACTAGGATGAAACTTTTCTAGGCCTCTTTGACACCAGTGATTGTGGTTTCATGTAGCGTCTGTTTCTCATCTCTTCTGGGACTAAATGACAATCCAATTTTTATGTTGCTTCTTCAGTGAAGCTGAAAAAATTATGCATTAAAAAAAATTCATTTCTCAACTAGTTCCACTGAGGGGATCATGACTCTAAATGTATTCATTAGCTCAAATTGTCAACAATTTTCTGTAGCAATTTATTCCTTGACCACTTGAGAGTGGTCAAGAAGTGTCAGCACATGCAATGTGAGGTTGGCACTTACTGATATACAGCAGTTAGGCTTCTAGAGGGCTTAGGTTTTTTTCTGCAGTTTTCTGCTGGTTTGAGAGACTTGCTACGGCTTACCATCAATTCCATCTGTAACAAGATCATTCTGCCTCAAAATGGAAAAAACAGAGGAACCAGAATTGTTCCAAAACAGAAGGATTATTTTCCTGTCTAGGTCACTGATAAAATGACCTTTAGTTCTTAACATACATTCCCAGTGGAAACTGTGAGTCTGAAATCTAAAATTCCAGATTAATATATGGTGACTTAAAATAGAAAATGGGAAACATAAGTTCACTAGAACCTCATATGTAAGGATGTCAACACGTGAACTGTTGATGAGACTATCCCAAAAATTTTCAAGGTACTTGGTAAAGACAGAAGAGCTGCTGGGCAAAAAATTATTTGTTTTGAAATTGATATATTCTCTTCTCTCCAAGCTCACCCTCATGTGAATGTCTAACAAGGGAAAACCAGATTATGATTGTCAGCATCCACAAAAAGATCAGTGGACTAATGGACCTTCTCCTTTAGAAGGCTTTCAAAATACAGAGTGATAAATCTGGATGTGATTTTTCTGAGTCTAAGGTAGTTTGGGCGTTGTTAATTTGACTGGCACCATTCACCTTTTTTCCACAACTTGCTGGGAAGCTGTCTTCATCCTTTTCTATTTATCCTCTGAAATGTATTTCTCTGCTCTCTGAAATGCAGTGCTGGTGTAGGAAGGGCATGAAGACACACATGGGCGCCTTTTCTGCAGCTGAAATCTGTTCTTCCTCACGCTATGGAACGACTTTGCATATGGCAATAATAGGCTGCAAACATTACATGTACTCTGACAGCTGACAAGCCACATTTCTGAGATACAAACTTTTTGTAAATCATATATCTTTTCCCTCCTCCTACATACACACATTTTACCTTTTTGATAGCATAATGGGCCCTGCAGTCTGTGTAAAAGCATTGCTCGCTAATGCTCCGTGGCAGGATAACAAATGACACATATTCAACAAGCACACACATATCTGCCTCCCTAGCATAAAGCAAATCAGGATTCTCAGGAAGGGATAAGGTTAAATTACTCTAATTGCAAAGGGAAAAGCATCTAAAAGAGAACTACTCTAAAGTGATGGTTTGTCTCTTGCACAATGAGAGGGATATTTAATTGCTTCACACAGAACTGCACACTTCTCTGATCCTATAAAAAAAGTAACTTCCTTCTGACCAGAAAATCTTTCCCCAACCAAGATTCATACTGAAGCAGACAGTTGCAGAATGAAGATTTGATTCTCACTGCATGAGGCAAATAACCCATATAATTCTCTAAGCAAGGCAAGCATGCATGAAGTAAGCAAGCCTCTTTCCAGGATTTAGTTGTTCTCCTAAATTCCTGGAAATGTTGGTGCTGTGTCATCATGTCATAGCAGAGCATAAAGATATGCAGATTTCCGAGCAGAGACCACGCCTAATGCTGGAAGTAAAATGAGAGTACATGTTATAAAACACTCACATCATTGCTAATGGCTCATCTGTATTTTTGGTGAAAGCACCAATCCATATTGTTGCAGCTCTATGTTGTTAGAATAATCTATGGATTATGTCCATTATCTATGGACAATGAGAGAATATCTATCATCTCTGGAAAAAAAGAACGTGATTTGCACACAACACTTCCCTGCACAAAACATCCTCGATTTCTAGATCAAACAGATCAAGTTGCTTGTATCCCAGCCATAAGGGCAATGTTGCCTTAAAGACATTGCTCAGGTAAAATATTAGCATATGATCTAGTACAAATGTAAATATCCAGGACTACATGGTTCTCTTCAGATTAAGGATTTTGAACAAATAGACATGTAGTTCATTTCACACAGTCTCACTATGCTCTCCTATGAATGCAAGAAACAAACATATATAAAAGTAAACTTCCACACTTAAAGCCACAAAAACATGAGTTTCACTAATTCTATGCAAGAGAGGAGCCAATGAAGATTATCCAGGGTAAGAGATAATTGGAGAATAGTTACTTAAGCATTTATGAATCAATATGTGACATCACCCATGTGTAGAGGTATATATGTCACAAATATCAGTGAAACATTGAGTTTAAATTATTTGTTCTGCACATGAAAACTGAGCAGGTTGTGTGGACTTGAGCAGGTTGCAACAGGAGACCTAAAATTTTATTTAATCTGGTCAGAGATGGATGGTTCATCTGGGCTAAGCTAAGACATAAAATTAGAGTTTAAAATTTAATTTCAGGTTTTCTCCAATTCCACCTGAGATAGGTCATCAAAAAGAATAATTTTCTATTACATTTCTGGATGCATTAGAAGTCTGAAATGTAAAAACTTTCACTACTTAGCCTGTAAGTACCTGATCAGAGTAGACGGGAATCTCAGGGGCAGCCCCTAAATGAAGCTGCTGGCAAAGAAAAGGAGTCTGTATAAGAATTTCTCTCTGTCATCCTCATGGCACTTAGGAGAGTGTTTCAAAGTATGGGTGATGTTTTTTTCTTTCACCTCAGAGAAAAATTAACATCCATTTGCAGGTATTTCATCCTTCACCACAGGTGGTACACTGCTTCTCCCAGTCCCAGGACTCAGTGTTTCCTTGTTCACCTCCAGATCACCCAGCCAATAGGGTTTCTGGTAAATCTACCCCTTTTAACTAACTTGTTGAAACCTACAAACCCAGAGATAAACCTAGGAAAAATATCTTGACTATTCTGCCAGGTAAGTCATGGGGAACAGGAATTTTATTGCAGTGGTGTGATGTGGAAATAAGTAATTTTAGGAGCTCTAAAATTCCCATAGAAGTATTACAGGATAAGGGTGTACATTACTTGTTATCGTAAGGATTTAGCACACCTTTTAAATTCTCCAGTAATTTAATCCAACCACCCAGAGTGAATGCTACAACTTGGTCTGAACATTTGGAGTGAACCCAGTATATAAAAGTTGACTTACATACAGACTTGAATAGCCTGGTTAGCACCACAGGAAAGCCCAGTTCTGCCCATGGCAACAAAATGCCTGGCTTGCAGTTGCCTGCAATGTGGGGGGTGAATGCAGGAGTCATTTTGAAAAGTAAAAACAAAAAAACCCATCTGCAAAGTAAAAACCAAGAGGTGTGAAAGAGGAGAGAGCAGCAGCAACAACATCCTTCCCATCCACACTGGTGCCTCCCCAGGAAGGCGAGGTACCCCTGCAGTCCCCATCCCCAGGCTGGGCTGGGTCCCACCCAACTCACACTTTGGTGGATGCATATGGCCAGGCAGGAGCTATTCCAGCCCCAAGGTCAGAAGTGGGGGCTGAGCAGTGCCCCTTATGCCCACGCACCACACTTTAGAGGCAATAGGCCCTTGAGGTTTATGGGTTGTCAGGCTCTGCTAAGTGCCAAATCACACCTCAAAAGCATTTTCCATCACCATGAGCCTTGCAAGTTACGTGTTTGTTTGCTCATGCAAAGCGTGTGTGTTTGCTCATGCAAAAACCATAGTGGATCCCAGCTCTGCCTTGGTTGCAGACTCTCTCTTTTGCAGGTAGGTGACACCAGCCTTACCCATAAACTCTTGCCAGTAATGCACTGAGTACCTCTCTCCCTGTTCCCATCATCTTTGCCATGCTGTGGGCACCTGCCCTGTCTCTAGCCAAGCTACATTTGTCTGTCCACAGAACTCTGGGTAAGGCAAGTGGATCTGTGCTGCAAGGACAGCTGAGGATGGCAGGGATAGAGGTCCAGTGATGGTGAGAGACAGGCTTTGGTCAGGAGGGTGTTTGGTGAGGAAAGAAGCATATAGGTGCTTGTCCAGAGAGAAGGGAGAGCTCTCCACACTCCTTCTGCCACAGAGGGCTGGAACCTGTGTCATGAGAGGATCTGCAGGCTCATTTTAATTCAGATGTGAAATGGGATGAAGAGCAACTTTAATCCTAGGCCCGACATGATCCCCCACAGCACATTAGCACATGAAAGCAGAGGGAAGGAGAGCTGCGGGAAAGCCAGCAGAGAGTGCTTGAACAGTTATGCAGCCTTTCCTGAGACAACAGGGAAAATCTAAGGTAGGAAGATTTTCTCAGCAGATAACAAAGGCAATCTAGCCATAAAAAGGTACAATTCCTACACATTAAAGGCAGTTTCCAATTGCAGGTATTTTCAGCAGCCTTCCACAGAGCAAGGAGCTGCTGACATACATGAACATGTGCAGAATCAGAGCCCTACCCCTGTTCAGAAACTAAACCATAAGCTGGCTGGCATAGGCTTATTTTGTCAGGGTTTGCAAGAGGTTGGCCAGTACTAAGAAAACATTTGGCAGAAAATTTGCTTGTCTGCTGTGTGCTGCATTGGGTCCCAGTTTCTCTATAAGATTCTTTATTTCTTGCCTTTTTATTGCAGCACTGCTCCTAATTTAGGCAAAGAGGTTTTATAAGGAAAGAGAGAGAGGCTTTATGTGGAAATCTCAAAAAAAAACAGTGAAGTGAAGAAAGTGGTGAGGCAGAAAGGCAGGGCAGTTCCTCTTTCTTGCCGAGGTGCAGCAGTGAGAGGCAGGGAGGGTTGGGGGTACTATTTAAAAGATCTGCTGCTACATCCATGTGAGAAACTGCTCAGCCACCACATTCACTCCTGAGCACTCTCTGCTCCCCACTTGTGATAAGTGGAGGTCTCAGGCTGTTTTCATTCTCTAAGGCAAAGCACAGGGCACAGGCAAGCTGAGATCTGCCAAGAGAGCTAAAGGCATCAGTTAAGAAGTGAGGCTGCACTGGCCCAGAGCATCTCTGAGCAGGCCTGCTCCTAGATCAGGCCTCTCCAAAAAGCAGTCCCCTGCTTGACTGAGCCCTCCCTTATGCAGGCACCTTCTAGTTCCTCTTCAACTTTTATTTCAATACACAGAGGCTTTTCACATGTGCCTTTAAATAAAACATCAGTGTCTGTATATAAACAATCCCTACCAGGTGCCTGGTAGGCCAGAATAATTCCTTTGTTACTTTTAAGAAAATATTAAAAGCAGAAGATGTAATGGAGCTGGTAATTGCAAATTCAGGCTCTAAAATCCTAACTAAAACACTTGACAATAAGCAGCTCACACTGAATCACTCTACTGTGTGATTATTTTATTGAGGTTTTGTTACATTTCTACTGAAACAGTTCATGGACCTGTAAATAATTTTATCCAATCTGTTATTTACTGAAATGAATTAAATGCAGTCTTTAGACACAAATAAAGTCTACCTTATACTTACTACTAATTTCATTTCCTCTTGTGTAGCAATACTCTGGGGACTCAATTTTTTTTCTTAGTAGGATATTTGCACTGACTCTGTTCAGTTTAAAATGTAAAAAAGTGTCTGTGACTAAAACCTGCCAGTTTCCCTGGAACAAAATCCTTAAAAAATCTGCAAAAAAAGTTGTAAAATAATTCCTTCACAGGTTACAGATGGAGACTGTTACCAATCACAGTCTCCACAATTAAAGCCAACAGCTGTCTTGTGTTTGCATAGTGACTTAGAATAAGTAAATATTTCTGTGGACAGTGACTCTTGTTCTACTTTCCTGTACCACTCTTCGAAGTTCCAGCTCCTTTCCTCTCCTTTCAGTGAGCTTTGTACTTCCTCTTCTTGCCCTTAGCTGGATGTTTGTTTTTTTTTTTCAAGCAGTCACCCAGAGTGAGGAAAGTCCTTGAGCAATCACTGAAAAACAGTAGGAGTATGTGCTCTTTAGCCTTCAGAGAGAGGAATAGGACATTACTAAAATATAAGGACCAGACAACAGCTATGCAAGCTTATGTTCTCAGGAGGGAATTGGCTTCATCTAAATTTATCCTTTCAGAAGTTTCTGCCTGCTCTAAAACAGTCAACTGGCATCGGTCTGCAGCCAACAAGGAGAGACAAGGCATAGCTAGAGAAGGATTTCTCTGCAATCAGCATCTGAGACTGGTGGAAAGATTCCCCACTTCCAAGTGTGTTTATCTCTCCCCACTGATTTAGAAGAAGTCTTGTTTTAAGAGGTCCAGGGTTCAACTGTGGACACAAAGCTCAGGGCGTCTCTGTTGTCATGCTGGGTGAGATTCCCTTCTAGTGTCCCTGATATATGGAGCTTGTAGGACAAGTCCAACCATCCTCCTCAGAAGGCAGTAAAACAACAGAGTGAGCAGGAAGGGTGGACATTAAAACAGCGTGCAGCCGTGCAGCAGCACTCCCCTTTGTATCCATGCAGATTGCAAAAATCACATTGTCTGTACCTCACTTCAAGACTCACTTCAAGGAAGCCAGTGGGCACACAGCCATACTGCTGTGGTCTCCTCATGCCCCCAGTCCCCTGCAAAACAGGTAGAGGTCATCTGTCAGAGGTGGTCATATCCACCCTGCTCACTGGGACATGGGCTTGGCAGCATTCTGTCACTTCTACACTGCCTGCCCATGTGCTGGAGGACAGTCCAGCTGCAGCTCAGCCTCAAAACATTCTCTTAGCAAAGAACAAGCTCCCTCTACCTGCTGGGCAACTGCCTGTGAGGCTTCTCCAAGCTGCCCCTATCCAACCCCACTAGTTAAACCCCGACAGCCTGGGGAGTGGACTGGCACACCCAGAGCTCTTCTCTGTCCTTGAGAAATGCTATCAGCCCAAACCAGCTGTAAACAGAAAGAGGCCAGGCTGAGCATTTGGAGGGAAGGCTGTGGCTTCTGCCAGCATTTCAGCTGCAGCACTTTGAACAGGCCAGCCACCCTGGCATCACCTCATAGCTGCACATGCCAACAAGTGTTGGGCACTTCCCCAGTGGAGCAGGAAACCCTTTTCTCAGTGTTCTGATAATTTCCAGGAGGGCACACAGAGCTCAGCTCAGGGTACAGGACTTTCAAAGACACCCTGAGCCATCCTAACCATGGTACCCGACTGCTTCTTCAGCTCCTTCTTCAGAAGGACACTGCTTGTTGTCCAGATATTTGCATTCAGTATGGGCAGAAGGAAATGCCTGAAATTTGTCTTCAAATCTCTCAAAGGATGAAAAGGAATCACACTTCACCATCTAACCATTTGGGAGCTGGAAGGCTGTCAGGCAGAGGTATCTCCTCCTATCCAGCTGTTGTCATGGGGCTGCAGAGGAAGAGTGTTGTATGACATCCTGACCTATTGTCCCATAAAAGCAAAGTTCTCCTCAAATTAACTGCTCCTCTGTGAAAGCCAGTACCATCACTGTAAACAAGAAATATGGTCTGACTTTCTCAGCACCAAGTTTTGTCACACGGCAACCTGAGGAAACATTGAGGCTTTTAATCAGTCATCCTGATGGGCCATGCATTGATCAAAGACTGCAAAACATCTTCTCCACTAAAACCCTTCTGTGAAGAAGCTATTTATTCATAAGAGGTTTAAGCTCATAAACATTTGAAGGAAGAAAGGATTTGGTGCCTTGCAACTAAATTGTACTAAAGATTAGGGGACCCCAGAGCTCTGGAGACAACAACAGAGCTCTGGAGACTTGAAAGTTGAGGTTGAATGTAGAAATAATCCAGAAATGACTGGACTGGGCAAACTATAGCATTCCCATACTGTCTGTGACATCACTGGCACTTCATTTCCCAAGGAATTATTAAAACTCAGGTGGTTGCATCCTACTTTCCTGCACCAGCAGAGATACTTTTTCCCAGTGGAATGCAGTGTGAATTTCCTCTCTTTCTGAAAAAAACTAGACATGCTCCAAGGGCTGCCTTTGTCCTCACCACAGCGCTGAGTGCAAGCAGTGCCTGGACTTAGGCCTGCACTCCCAGAGGCAGACACAGTTTGGCTAAGATGCATTGATGATACTCTTAGCTGCAAGTAAATGTGGATGTGGATGGTGCTGCAGGCATGCCAGGGACTGCGGGTAGCTCTGTGCACACTTATGTTGCATGGTGACGTTCAGGACAGAGATCCTTAGGCACAACACAGCCAGCATGAAGGGAGTAAGGTTTTTTCCTGGTGCTGTGCTATGTCAGAGAGACATCACTAGGGGTAATCTTGGCTGCTTTTCCCCATGTGGCACTATACAGTGTGTACACTTGCTGTCAGGCATGCCTTCTCATTTCTGCCTACCCCAGATGCTCACACTACAAGATTGAACTGATTTTTTATACATTTCTGAGTTGTGTAATGTTCCTTCTCTCAGCAACTTCATCACCCAGAATCCAAAGAAAAGGCTGGAGAAACACGGAGGGTAATAGAGTAAAAATACCTGCAGTATCAGCTACAGTACTTACATTACAGAACTGTGGAAACCATGTGCTATTTTTTAAGAGCACAAAACACTGAAAAATGCATGTGTTTTCCAGGATAGCCAGTTCACCACTGCCCAGAGTGGACCATAACAACATGGGAGACAGTGGGGTCTTCAGAGGGTGAAGCACAGGTTTGGGTCTTGAAGGCAGGTGTCTGGGTTCTGTCCATGGTTTTATCAGCCAGAGTACAACACACAGGTCACGTACGAGCTTCTCTCCACTCAGTAACTTCTGTCAGTTAAACACAGATGCTCATCATTTTTAGCAAAACTCTTTCTTACATACTTGTGAATAGCCTTCTCCAAGACCAAGATGTTAATGTGCTACCTCTGTTCTGGGAGAGAGATCACTCTGGTGATCCCACTAGAAAGTATCTTACCAGTTTTGGAAAGACTGCTTAGTTTAGGTTTTGTGTGCCATATCTAAGGCAGTACACTAAGAAGAGCAACACAAGGGTCTCAGTGCTGCTTCTGAGACAGCTCATCCACAACCATTTCCTCCCAGAAGCAATGCCACTGCAACATTGAACAAGAATTTTTGGGAAGGCTTCAGTCCAATGCAGTCTGCGGCTGCTGAATGACAAGTGACAACCAAGTGAGGACTGCTACCTGCAGTAGCTGACCATGGAGTTTGGGAGAACCATAACATCAGTTCCATTTTTTTTCTCCTACCCTCTCATTCTGCCTGCTGTTACACTGTACCCAGACATTGAGGTTCCGGATCTGCTGGGATTTTACTTCATATTTTTAAAGAAATCAGGTTTTTGGACTTCTGCCTCTTTGTTGGCTGATGAAGGTGGATGAAGAAGTATGGGATTCTTTGCAGTACGTCAGGCAGTGCTGCAAGCCTTTGCTTGGACAGCTGTCACTTGAGGTTGACAATCTGGCAAAGACAGACTTGCACAAACTTCCATATTGTGGTTAAGACTGTGATGTATTAGAAAAGCTTGATGTTCTCATTTAGTTGGCTTCAGCTTTGCTTACATCCCTGAGATTACACAGATGGCTCTGGCTTGCAATCTGCTCCAGGCTGTATCCGTGAATGAGCTCCCAAAGTGGTATCTGTAGAGCTCCCTGATGACTTTGCCATCTTTGATCACCAGGTGCCATCACCTGTCTGCCTTCCCATGAGCAGGGATGCCTTGCAAGGACAGTTGGGTTTGTTCCTCAGAAAACCCAAAAGGCCATGAGGGATACAACCAGATTTAAAATTTTTGAAGCTGACAAAGCTGCTCAGTCAAGCAAACACCATTCATTTCAGCTGGGAGCTGCTATTAAAATCCCAATTCACACTAAACCATCAGGGCTGTTTAAGTAACAAATTATTCCAAAATATACTTTAACATACTAGGCTCCCAAAATGGAATGTGGCTAGGTTTTTTTTTACTATAACAGGTCCCTGCATCTTCATATCATTGTGTTGCAAGCAATAGACTGAATCCATACTTGCAGTGGTTAAGGGTTTTTTCCACTCTTGGAAACAACATTGTTTTAAATATGGTTGTGGATGAATGTACGCATACAAATGTATGTACATGTATGTACATGTACACGTTGTGCATGTATGTATGCATACAAATAATATTTTTATAGTATTTATATATATATATATACACTGTCTAAAATGGGTTTACACTGATTTTTTAATCCAAGCAGCTCTAAAATGCTGCACCATAAAAAAGGAACCACTAGGCAGACAGAGCTGTAGAAAAAAACCTACAGACACTTTGGGATCAGGTGGCACCAATGTGTGTCTGAAAGTTAAAGTTAAAACTTTATGTACTAATACAGCATTAGGAGAAGAGTGGGAACTAAAATATGAGAGAAATCTGTAGTTTAAAGATAATGGTGTGTTATTTTTTTTTTTTATCAAGGTAAGAAAACAGTGCCCACGTGGGCAGGATGGCAAATCGATGTATTAGCCTTTTGTTTCCAAAATAATTGTTTTTTCAAAGATCACTAAAGACTTAAATATATAAGTTTTGGTAATGCACATATATATCTGTATGCTACAGAAACTAGTGGGTAGTGATTTTTGCCATCTATATGATTATAACCTCCGTGGCAAGTTTTGCCAAAACAAAAGAAAAATATGAAAATATTAATTTGGAGTGGTTTTCGTGATTTGGTGTGGCAAGCACATTTCTCTCACTCTCAGGATTTTTCATAGAGGTGCACAGAGAGAAATGAAAGAGAAAACAATTTCTACTTCTGCTCCTTGTTTTTCCTATGTGGAATGTGTTTGGAGAATTGTTTACCTGGAGTGAGTGCTTGATTGGATTCTGGTGAGGATTGTTCGAGCCTGATGGCCAATCAGATCCACCTGTGGCTGGACTCAAGCGAGAGGGTCACAAGTTGTGTGAGGGTTAGAGATAGAGAAAGTAGTATGTAGTTTTAGTATCCTCCTTTTATATAGTATATTAATGTATTTTAGCATAGTCATAATAAAGAAATGATTCAGCCTTCTGAATGGAGTCAGACATCGTCATTTCTTCCCATTGGGTTCGCCTGCATTTACAATATTTTGGCACTATCCAAGATAATAAAAAGAACATGAACTGAAAGCTGGGGCCCAACACAATTTAAACCTTTCAGACCCTTTTCTTTAAAGCCATGTTGGGCAGCTCAGTAATCCCCCCGCAGGTCCCTCTGAAATGGCATTTGCTCTTCCACCCAGCAACTGACACTTGAACCTTTTTAGGGATCCAAGAGAGTTGCAAAAATCCCAGAGAAGTTACACCTTATTGTCCAATTTTGAGGCACCTAATTTCATGCGGTAGTTGTTTCAATGCCCAAGATTCCAGCACACTTCTGTAGAAAGCACACCTATCCAACACGCTGGGAGGCAGAACACGCTGCTTTAGCACTTTTCTGGATTCCCCTTTTCCTATGCAATCACAGTAAACAAAAGACTGCCTCATGTACCCAGTTAGCAAGAGTGGTGTTGCTGTGTGCCATAAGTAACAAACACCCTTTCCACTACTTGTTCAAAGATGCTTGTGTTTGCCACTGGTAGACTCTCACTGATCCCAGAGACTACGCTGTTGCCTTCAATTTCATGTTTTCTTGACCAAGCCTGCATGTAGGACACAGGTCTATGATGAGGTTCCCAAAGCTCATGACTCACAAAGAACTCAGAATTAAAAATTTAACTACCTTTAAAAAACAAAGTGACTGAAACAGTAACAAAGTAATTTCTACAGTTTGGCTTCCCACTGCAGACCAACTCAGCAACAACATTTGTTTCTCATTAAGTTTCTGTGGTTTATTTTTCTTAGCTCAATGGATAACCAGGCGGAGGAGGGTACAGAAGGGAACTGTAGTCTCTGAATGAATCACAGTCTCAGATATCAAACTGTTATCCTGTACTAAGTCTCCTGCTACCCAGACCTCAGCTGTAACAAACTGAAGCCATTGTTTTCAATTTGCAATCCGCCACAGTTATTCCTGTGAAGATGGAATAGCGTTATAAAATTCCCAGATGGGCTGCTGTAGAACTGATGTATTCATTTATTTTTCTTTTTAAACAGGCCCTTCAGCAGTAAATTCAAAAATAACAAGAACTGAGGTTTCTAAACTGTGAACTGGAGCCAGGTGCTTCTGTGGCAGACAGATGAAGAGGTCAGTCAGCTCTCTCAGCATAGAATCATAGAATTGTTACATTGGAAAAGACCTTTAAGATCATTGAATCCAAAGGTATCATCAAAGAACGCAACTAGGTAGGAACTGTTTTCAGCATTTAGAAAAGACTTCTCCTGAAGCTGATAAGCACATATGGCAAGAAGGCAGAACAACACAAAAATCTTCTCTTAGATCATGTTTATTTTCAACACTATTATTCCTTCACTATACTAGACATGGAAAGCATCTTACACCAATGGGAATATCCAGAGTTTGCTTACATGGAATCTCTGTACACTTAGCTGGAGATTAGGAGTTATTTTATTATCTGATATGGCCAACTGCATGGATCTGCAGATCTTGCCAATCAAGGTTCATTGACAAAGATACTTGAGTCTGTTTGGCTCCAGCTGGTCTGACACAGAGTTTGCTTCCAATCTACTTCAGTGCTAGGTTGGTTATTGATGAGAGCCTATTTCCAATAGTGCAGTGAGAGGAGAAGGGGGAATGTTTTTAAACTGAGAGTAGGCTTAGATCAGATATGAGGAAAACATTATTTACTGTGAAGGTGATGAGGCACTTGAACAGGTTGCTCAGAGTTCTGAATACCGCTCTCCTGGAAGTGTTCAAGGCCAGGTTGGAATGGGGTTTTGAAGTGGAAGGCATCCCTGCTCATGGCAGAGGCATTAGAACTAGATAATCTTCAGAGGCCCTTTCAACTCAAACCATTCTATGATTCTCTGATTCTATTATATCAGAAATCACTCTAAGTCATGGAGACATGCTTTAAACCAAGCCACAGAGACTGTATTACACCACTCTGAGTCAAAATGTCTTTGACTAACTTGGTTAAGTTCAGAGAGCTTAAGATCAGAGTTGAAAATTGTATTTTTTCTTTCAGGCTCTGTTCTGTTCTAAAACAACATTGTATTAAAGCACTTAACATTCCCTTCCATGCTGAAGGGAACCACCCTGTTCACTGCCTCCCTGTGTGGCTGCACTTCATGCTACGCAAATTTGCTCTTCCTTGTTTGCTTTGGAAACTCATTGGCAGGAAGCCATCTCCAACTGCACAAGGCATCTGGGGCTCAGGTTTTGATTCAGTGAGTTTGTATCACACTCCTCTGGATGAAAAGGGCAGCTCAGTCAAGCAGGTATTTTCTTCTTCAGATCCCAGTGCCGTGGCAGCACCGTCCTCCTGTTGTTCAAAACATATTATTTAAAGATGCACTTTCAGATTCCTATGAGGAATTCAAAGGAGGAGGCAGTTAAGCTCACTTCCTTTACCAAACTTCAGAAAAAAAACTTAATGCAAAATACTCAAATATTGACATGCAGCAGCTGCACATTTTTTGGGTGGTACTCTTAACTTTTCATTCAATCTCTAGTAACTGAATCAAAATTAAAAATGCCAAGAATCTAGAAATCATGTTCTTTCAGAGCTTGCTGCTATCTATTTTTTTTCAGCCTGGTTTCTAAAGGAAAAAAAATCTGCAATTTTATTGTATTACACTGCCTGGTCCTGTGTATCTCCTTGTTCTTCACCTCTACACCACCCTCCAAAACACTAAATCTTAAATAATTTAGTTATTTCAATCAAATTTGATATTAAGATCAAAACTGCAGTAATACTAAGACTCAACCAGTTTTTATGGGACTAGCCTAACAAGTAAAGGGCAAGATTGTTAAAAACACACTAACCAAGGAGAAGCCCCTGGCATTAGCTCAGCCCATCAATTACAGGAAATTGTACCTGATAAATGTTATGAATAGTTCACCTCAGAGAAAAACCTCAGATCACTGCTTCTACTTTATTAGACCCCTGAGAATCCAGCCATGAGACACAAGTCCTCTGATGAAGCACACTTTGCTGCTCTTCCTGCTGTGAGAGCTACTTATTTGAAAACAAACATTAAGAAAATTTCTCAGTCCTTTCATCTATCCATGTGACTTCTTTGACCTCACTGAATTCCAGCATCTGCACCTATCCTTCACTCTTTCAGGCTCATTTCTTTACCTGATGTCAGCTGAGAATGTTTAGGCGGGTAGCAAACCAGATAAGGCTCATTTCTTTCCCCAGTGCTTACCACTTATGAGGGACAAACCAGACAAAAAATATTCAAAAGAACCTATGTTCACAAGTTCTGCACTCAGATATCCTATGTAAACAAAATGTCTTATATGTTTTTTATGGGTAGGGGGAGCTTTTCCCATTTAATGGTTTGGATTTTTTACAGGATTTTTCTAAATGAGCATGCCTTTCTGAGGACAATAACATATTAAGGAAAGTATTGTCTTTGCCTTTAGCTTTCCCCATACATTTTTCATTATTTCTGAGTACCTTACCTAAGACTTGTTTTGTTCCTATCTTCTATTCTCTTGCACATTCTTTGGCTGCTTTTCATGCCTATTATTTACATTTTGACTTCAAACAAACCAATCTGTCCCACTTTTAATTCCTGGGAAGATCCAGTGACAGAGATGAGCTTCCCATGCAAAGATTTCATTTCTGGCAGCTCCTGGCTCACTGGGCCTCAGGAGTGTATCTACACTGGCAGTTCAGATCCAAAGTGTGCTTTTGGTGCTGATCTCCTGGCTATCTCCTCCACCCATGCCTTTCCTGGCATACCACTATGGCCTCTAATGGGCATCTAGACCACGGGACAAAGGTAGGACTAGTCCAAAGTAAAAATTCCCAGCAATGCATCCTGTGTGGGTGGCATTTCCTGAGGACCAACTGTTTTGTTTTACAAATGCATTTAACATAACCTCTTCCAGTGATGGTAGACACCACTGGATGCAAGAGGAGAAATTGTCCTAGAATTTCCAAGGAACGTTTATGTAATTTTAAGACATCAGTGTTTATAACTAAGCCAGATATACCCTCAGCATATTTTCACTGTTCATTTGACTTGTTTGCTGTACATGAGGGTGAGTTTGCTACTGCCTGAGCCCATTTTGCAACTACATCACTCTCCAAGTTCAAGTTCATTAATAATAGTCAGATTTTAATCCAGCTGAATGGCATGCAGTCAATCTGGGAGGGTTAAAGCTATATTACTTCCATGGAAATAAAATATAGAAAGCAAAATATAGAAAAATATTTCAAATCTGAGGTTAGTTCTGTGGCTTGGGAATGTAAAAATGGCATCCTTGTTCCCTGTATAAAATTGATTGGCTGAAAAAAAAAAAGGTTGGTCTGGGTTTTTAGTCTTCTTGATCTTGAAGAAACTTGGATCATCACACATGCATCAAGCTACACAAAATAATTTAAAAAGTACTGTCAGAGGCCAAGCTGTGATACCGGTACACTATGTTACTGTAACACTTGTGATACATTGAGACCTAAATTCTTTTGACTTCACTATTACTGATTCTTACACTCATAGAACTGCAGTGTTAACGAAGGAAATAAAATATATTTCAGTAATTTCACTGGGTATTCTTGGGTGTGGTGTTTTTTATTATTTGCCAGCATGTGATATTTCTGTGTAATGATATTTATGACGTTAGCAATGCTGAAGACAAGATACAAAGAAACATCAACATTCCTCAGTGCTACTGCACAGAGAAAACCAAACTCCTAAAAGCACTTACTGTGGCTACTTTTCTGAGGTTTATTCTCTTTTGTATGGAACTAGAGTCTGTAAATAACAAGTCAGAATATCAAATTAATGACATTGAAAGGAATTACAGAGGCGTCTGGGTTACACATTTATCTAATCATATATGAGTCCCCTTAAATGGCACTTTACATTTTTGTAGATTGAGTTAGACACAGCCTCATGGTGTACATTAGCAGGAATTAAATAGTGAACTAGTTCCAGAGAAGCTACATTCACCACATGCCCCCTAAACCATTTTACTGATGAGCATGAAACAGCTTCTGTAGGTTCAACAATAGCCATGTATCTTTATTAAGATTAATGAATTTTGCACAAGAAATAAATCACAATTACTGCAAACATGAATTCTCATCATTATCTGACCTTGTCAGGCTGACCTCCCTAAGGGCCCACAAGGTTAGCTCTGGGTTGCCACTGAGCTTCACATAAGGCAAAACCTAGGGAGCAAAGAGATTTTTATTCATGGCTTCAATCACAATAGCGTACAACTATGGCCTAGAGAGCTAGGGAGATAGCTGCAGGACAGAAACACTCATCAAATACCCTTCTTCCCAAAGGCATGCATGCTCAGTTTGGGGTTTGTGACAGCTTGGCATAGAGTTGCCATAATTAGTTTGCACTGACATAGAGTATATACTTTCTTTTTTTGTTGTTTCGTTGCTCTAGAGGTGGTTTTGAGTTTTGTTTGTTTTCCAGAAGTTATCCAAATAGTCTATGTTTACAATCCTTAACATCCACCAAGAAGCATGGAAGGGCAAGAAGAACACAGCAGCTGACATACCCTCCTGCTTTTAACCTCTGATCACATGCTTACTACAATTATGCTCCAAAGTTTAAAAAACTACAGCTTGATAAGACTGTGAATGTACTGAAGTGAGTGCCTCCCTCCCAGCTGACGACAGCTATTAAGAGAAGGATAGGGAATTTTTCCATGAAAAAAATAATGCTCCTTATACTGAAGCCCTCTGTCCCCCCTTCTCCATTTATTTCTTTTGCATTGTTCTGGATTGAAAGAGCTGAGCAGTGGAAGGAAATACTTAAGCTAGAAAAAGAACGGGCCCAGAGAAAAGAGGGTTTCAGTCAAGATGTGCTAGTCAAGATATTACCTGAACTGAAACTGGAAGGTAACAAGAAGCATCTGGCATTTAATATAGCTATAGAAAAATTGCTCCTGATGTAAATATCAAGGCACACTGGTCAACTTCTTGTTCTAAATTGCAGACTACTGCCAAGCTGGCAAAGCTATATGGACTTCAATGATAACAAAACAGCATGTGTCAGCATCCATTCACTTTGGTAGAGGTGTCTGACAAAAGTGGAGGTGCAGGCAGGAGAAATTACAGGCATGGTAAAAAAAAAGACAGATACTGATACAGAATATAGATTTCTTCACCCTAGTCACCACCTGCAAGACTACAAGAGCTTGAGGGCTTCCCAAGTGCAACAGTTTGTTCCTCGAATGGCACTTTTTTCTTTCTAGTGTCTCAAATGTGGACATAAAATATTTGATGAAGAGGGAATTCTAATAATGTCCTGTCAGACCTGTCTTAAAACCAATGTGGTCAGTACCCTGTTGTTTATCTAAAGGAAGACAAATCAACACAAGCCTGACAGCTTTTACTCTCAAAACTCGTTAATGGGAATCTGCTCCAAATGAGGCCATTCATGCTACACTGCCTCTTACATGGACAGCTTTGAATTTCAAATGCTTTATTCTCTTTTGTATTCTCCTACATTGCAGCCAACATCTTGCACAAAGCCAGCTATATTCCTGCATTACCAAGCCGATCCTGAGTGATGTATTGGGGGAATAGTTAGCTTTTCCACTCTTGTCAATGGATTAGGTTCATACACACGTCTCTTGGTAGCATTTCTCTATAAATGTAGCTTTCTGAACGGTTTTTTTTCCCTATCTTTCAACCACTGCTTCTGTATGTTTCTCTGTTCTCCCACTGCAGTTCACTGAATCACCATGTCCATTACTATCAGTAATGTACTACTTGTAGAACTGTCAGTACTGCTTTGAAGCCAGTGGTCCATGTACACCCAAGAGGTGTCAAATAGGAGAACCTTAAGAATTTTGCCTTAAGTAGCTGTAGTGGTTTCTCTGGACAACTGTGTAATTTGTGATTGTCCCTGGATTTCTCCTGGTTTCTCAGCTGGCTCTGTTCTGTCCTGTCAGTTTTCTTCTTATGTTTACAGGTGATAAACCACTGGTTTGCATGAGCCAGAAGCAGATCTGCTGCTGCAGCTGCATGAAGCTCTGAAGTTCTGCTGCTCCATGTGCTGCCTCCAGACTAGATGCAGGACAAACACTGATGAAAACTATTTCACAGAGCAGATGTAGCTCCCTAAGGTGTTCCCATCCCATCTTGTCCCCAGTGCTTGTCACCACCTCCCTGCTGAGGCTGGTTAGCAGAAGAAAGCACTAAAATCTTCCCTGATAAATCAAGAAAAATGCACCTGCTACATGAGGGGCTGAGCTACATGACCAGGCTTCTGCTGAAGCTCACATGCACTGCTCAGCCATCTTGGTTTTGGGCAGGTAACCTACAGCAAAAGAACACAGACAAGGGGCTGGGGAAGGAAGGAAGAAGCAGCACAAATGTCACAGATGAGTGATGTTGGGGAAGATGAAACAGGAAAGCCTCATAAATATGATTGCCTGGCAAAAGATTTTGAGAATATGGAAATTATAAGTGAGATTGTAATGAAAGCGAGTTTTGAGATACCAAGCCTTAGTTACTGAACAACTGGAAAACAATGGTATGGCTGGCTGAAGGTGATCCCCTTTTGATTAAACAATACCCTCTGCTTGCAGACAGGTCCAAGGGTCAGAGCAGACCCTACTAGATTGGCAGAAGGGGTCCAAAGAGTAGTTTTTAGGGTTTAAAATGTAACACAGTATGGTAACGTCATGATTCTTATAGGCTGTATGTAAATGCTATAGGATTTGTATCTTGTACTAGACTAGTTAGTGAAAATTAGAATATTCAGCACAGAAGATTTATTGTATTGGAACTTTCCTCTCTTGCCCTCTCTTGCTCTCTTACTCTCTTGCTCTTCCTCTTGCCTCTCTTGCTTGTCTCTCTCTCTTGTTCTCAGGCCTGCTCCAAGCTGCAGCTGGCAGCTCTAAGCAGGGCCCCTGCACCCACACCCTTTGCAATAAACCACAGGTGCCAAGACCTGACTTCAGAGATCTCTCAACTCCGTCCATCCCAACTGTGCTACCAAGCAACGCTCCTAGAATTGCCATGTCCAAACGGGAGCGCCCACGGGCTCCAGCGGTAACTGCGTTTTTGTCTTAAACTCTCAGGCTGGTGGTACTCAAATACAAACTCATGAATACAAATACACCATGTATTAGGCCTCTTTGAGCAATATGCTGCTACATTCATCCACAGTGAGATGTGGTCCCCATGCCAGGTAACACCTAAGGAGCATATTAGGAAACAGATGAAGTCAAGAACTGGTCAGACAGGAAAATGACGCAGCCCTGGTAGACCCTGGACATCCATCCTCAGAGAGATCCATAATGAAAACAAGGAAAAAACCTCTTATGAATTGTTCTATAAAGCCTTGTCCACTATGGTATGTGGGTAGGATTAGGTTCAGAACATGAAAGGCAGAGTACCACCACCAGAGTACCACCTAGAGAGCAGCACAGGTTAAAAGCAGACTTCTTGGAAACTTCCTTGACCAGAAGTATTCAACCATGATCCAGAATATTCCCTTTTTTGGTGAAGGCCATGCAATATCCTGCTGCCCTTGAGACAGGGAGGTTGCTTGAAAAGCTTGATCTTGTATCTGGGGCAGCCAATAAATTGAACAGCGATTTCTCTTTTTAAATCCTGCATGCATGTAACTCACTTGGTCATTAAACTGATATTTAAAAATCACATGCATTTTTTTGAAGTGAAGGAACTGTTTAAAAAGAAGTATCAGAAAATGAGGCAGTTTTACTATCAGATTTGCCACACTGGATTCTAGAAAGATAAGAAAGCTGTACTTTCAATTCTAAATATAATGTCATTTGCTGATCCTATTCCAAATGCCATTTATGTTCATTCTTAGTTTTTGACAAAAAACTAGAGCAAAATCTTAAATATTCACTACATATACTATTCTCTAAATTACTAGTTTCAAAATAATGGTGTATTTATAGGGATTTATATTTAACAGCAAATTCAACTATATCTTAGAAAATATGCATAAGCAGACTTTTTGTACTAAAATAAGCATGCAGAATGCAGGAACTAATCCTTAGAAGCCTACCAAAAGTATGCTGAATTTTCCAAACTTGCTAACAATGGAGTATTACTAGAAATTGAACATTTTTTATTACTGAAATACTTAAAAATAACATTCTGCTGCATGAGACATAGGCAATGAGGATGAATGAGCTGTGTAGCTGGACAGAGTGCACATCTATTCTGGATGGTTATATTAAATGTGAAACAGACAATTTAGACTAATTTTTCCATGGTAAAAATCTATTAGCATTAATGGTGTTTTGACTTCTTGTACCAAACTCAAATTTGCCCATATCTTTCAAAGCCAAAACTATTTAACTATGTGTTTTAAGACTCTAAGCTGAGCTAGCAGCATTAGGAAGAATAGGTGTGTAGCTACGAGTTGTCAGGGTTTTTTTCTTTTGGAAAGGAGGAACAAAGTGAACTGTCTTGAGTGCAAGAAAGACAGGAACCATGAGAAATCAAAGGAGGCCAGATGCTTGCAGACTTCAGCGAAAAGCAAACTGCCCATGGCTAGGGCTGAATTGATGAGGGTGAGTGAAGTGACTATGGTACATGGTAAGTAAAACAAGGGAGCTGGAAAGAGGACATGAAAGAGGAAAAAGATGCTCAGGGAAGGCTGAATGTGTTCAGAGGTAGTAGCCCTGACTGCAGCCCTTGAGGACCAGGATGCCACCGCAGCAGAGATGCATATCTAAGGAACAGGGAAAGGCCCTTCCACTTTGGAACAAGACCAAGCAGCTCCTAGCCCAGGCTGTGCTGGCTGAAATACAAAAATGGGTCTGCAACTGGGCATATCCAAGGAAAGTCCTTTATTGAACAGAACAGGGAGGATAAAGTAAGAATAATATGAGATCTTCCTTCCCTAAGAAGAAAAATTATCCCAAAGCCAGATAACCAGTTACCAAATCTGAAACTTGCTAGGGCTGCAGAATGGGTGCTGCTTTTGGGGTCTGTACTCACCTTCCTAACAGTAGAGTCAGGAGGGAGGACTCTCAGAAAGAGGAATGTTGGTTTTGAGCAAGTATCTTTCAGCTTGACTACAGGTCCTTCAATCTCTCATGCTGTGACTGGCCGGTTTGGATGCTAATGATTCAGACAGTTATAGGACTTTGGCCTAAATTTTCAGCAGCTTTTCCCAGCCTGTCACAAAATTAAGAATTTGGGTTTGTAGCAGAAATACCTGTTAGTGTGGATGAGTATTTCATTTTCAATAAAGGTAACAGAAGACCTTCTGTTAATGAACCCTTCTGGAACAGCCCTGCAACAGCCCCCCCTCAGCCATATGTTTGTTAGTGGGCAGTATTTCACAGAGTCACAGAATGCTTGGGATTGGAAGGGACCGCTGGAAATCATTGTCATTTGCTCCTTAGGAAAAGGACTACAAACTCTGCAGGAGTTCACTGGAGGCAACTAGAAATTCTGATGTTTCTTTCAATATAATTTCCTAATATTTCTGAAAGGTTTTCCCAATTAACTAAAACCATTTCAGGGAACCCAGTGTTAAACCCCCATTTAGATAGCAGAAATCCCAGGTTTCTTCCATCTGCACATTTTTGTAGTCTTTTGAGGAAATTATGTCTGGAATAAGATAACCACATTAACCATAGTGCTAATTACTCATTTTTCCTGCATCTTTTCTTATGCATGGCTTCTGTCATAAGAAGCATGAATAGTGGTAAAAGATAGTTATAGCACAGCATTTGTCCAAGGTAGTTTTTGACTGCAATTTTGCTTCCAAACATATTATCTGCATTCAGACACCTGGCACTGTTTAAAAGCAGACAAAATGGTTCAAGACTATGGAACGGGTAAATGGCCGTAGACAGGCCTGAAATATATTGTTTTTAAGAAGCACCTTGTTCAGAATGAAAAATGACACCAGTTATTCAAGTGTGAGCCAAAATAAATCCATTTTTAAATGGTGATGTCGCTCACTGAATAAAAATTGAAGGACTATAACGGAGAACAGCCACCTACCTATGGTATGTCAGGACAGCAATAAGTGACTCACTCACCCACCTACATTCCAAGGACACCAGGGTCTGATGTCTCTATCACAAAGTTGTCACAACACTGAATTTAGACAAACAGTTTTTCCTACTGCCCACAGTCTGTACAGTACTTACTGCTTGCTCACTTTTCCAGGTCATCAATTCCTAAAATACCTCAAGGTGAAAATGAGTGGGAGTGACACTACACAAACACTTCCCTTTTATTAGTAAGCCTGTACTAATATTTGCTTTAAAATCTGTTTGTTGATATATGCTAATTAAATACCAGCTCAAAGCTTTATTTTGACCTTCTCCTGGGGTCTTTTGGACTCCTTAATTTGCAGGGCAAATAACAAATCTCACCTAAAGTTTTCTGTAAGGTGACTAAAACCACCACTAAAGGAAAAAAAAAACAAGAGAGGATTCTATATAGTGGGTAGAAAGTGGAGACAAACATCTGGAGCAGAGAGATAAGTTCCCAGCTGTGCCACAATTTGCTGAGGATGTGAAAATGAAGTATAGCAGTGGCTTTTTTGTGTGATGGTCAATGATCTGCAAAGAATATTCTATCTGCAAAGAGATTCAAAGACTGGTTTGTCCAACAAAAGATCAGCAAATGCTTCCTGAGGTTTCTGTGTTCTTTGCGAGCTAAGTATCTGCCAGGAGTTAGTGTACTACCTAATTCTGCTGAGTGTTACATAGATGTGAAAATTTGGGTGAAAGTTGTCTGCAGGTAAGAAAAATTAGTTTCTTTGTTCACTGTATGGACAAAGAAAATTAGGTGAAGAAGACAATATAAATGAAAGACATAAAACTCATGGGTTAAACAGAAGTGTGAAAGGACAGAAATTCAGCCTCAGAGGCTACTTTTATAATAATCAATAAAATATGCCAGGGCTCAATCTCTGCAGGCTATTAGGACAGTAGTATTCACTTTTGAAGAGCTAAACTGTCTCTTTCATAATTCCCTCCCAAAATCTGGTACATGTTATAGTCCAAACCATTGGCCAAATATAGCCTGAAAGACTGGTAGGTGGCATCAACCAAAACAATATTTGGGACCAAAAACTGAGCTAAAAATTAAGCATTCCGGGTGATCATATGCCCACGATTTATTTCTTTGTTTTGAAGCATGGAGGAGTCAAGGAAAACAGAATTCTGCACCAAGGATTACATCAGTCAAACTGAGTCATGTGGTATTTACATAACATATTCTCACGTAAGTTCCCAGCTTCCCAGAAAAACCTCATTGCTTCATGCACACCTGCTAAAAGGTAGGATTTCAGGCCTGGCAGTCAGTGACCACTATGTCATGAGAATAGATGAACCCCTTTTATGAAGCACTCTTTCTGGGTTCTCAGATTCTCACTCAGATGTTAAATCCTCAGTATAGCAGCAGAAGTCAAACCCCTCAGGCTCACTCTGCATGCACAGCAGAACCAGAAGCTCCTCTATCCCTCTGACAGAGTAAGACATCTTTTCCATCCCAAATCAGCTCCCTTGTGGTGAATGGTTTCTTAGCACTGAAGCTGGAGGGTAACTTCAGCTCCAGTGGCATTGTCTAAATTGTTGATCATTTCGGTATAAACAGGCACCAGCAGTGGAACTGCAGCTTGAGTCTGGGTGCCTCCTCTTGCCACTCCCCTCATTGACGTAGCTTTGGAATATGAAGAGGGATTAGGTGGTTTTCACTGGTTTTAGGCAGAGAACAAATAAGTGCTGTAGGATTTTAACCAGTTTGTTCTGTAAATGACAGGTGATGAAAATTAATAATCCTTAAGCCCCCAAATACTCAGATTATGTTATTATTTGAGAATATAAATTTTCATATAAATACTAAAGCAGGAATTTAGAACTTATTGCATGAAGATAAGTTCCAACATTCAAAATACTAGACGACAAATAAAAAGACACAAATGTGCTATTTTTCTTCTGTACATTATGGGAGCTTAGGGAACAAAAAAAATTCACTTTTATATGCCTTGCATTAGCAGTCTGATACAAAAATGCTCATATCTAGGAAATAGGAAAAAATTTTCAAAGGGCAGGCAGGAGGTACCAAAAAGTGTGTGGAAAATGTGACAAAAAAGATCAGAGTACACAGAATAAATGGTGGTGAAGTGAAATTCAAAAATATGGACAAGTTTGAGAGAAATTATAGAGGCCAAAGCAGGAGGGTGAGTGAGGAAGAGGGAAGAGAGCCATGGCCATGATATGAGTTTAAGAGATATTCTTATTAACTTCTGAAGTGCAGAAAGCCAAATTTATGCCAAGAGCTATATGAGGTAACTTGGCGTTGACAGGCTACATTTGGGCACAGTGTTCATAATCCAGTTGCACATTAGACTGAGAGAACTCCACTTCTGCTGCTAGAATTTGTTGCAGACCTTACGAGAACAAAAATCATTCTGTAAAAGAGCACTTTTGCTGATATGTCTTAATCCATCTTAGAGGGTTCTGCTGGCACAGCTGTGCTGGCTGCAGATCACACTTCAGCACTCCCCTGATTGATGCACATACCTTGCAACAGTTTGTCATGCTGCTGGCCAAGGTCTGTGTTAGGAAAAAGGGAGTTAGAGGAGCAGGATAGGAGGGTCAGAAAGCAGAAGAACAGAGAGATTTTCATGTTGTAACCAAGCAGAGAGTGAGTAATTGTGGATAAAAAAAAATTCAACAAATCAAGAACAAACAGAATAAACAGTACTCACCAGGGTTTGTTTGGGTTTTTTTTAAAGTCTGGTTTTCATTGCTGTGTTAGCTATCTGATGCTTTGTTGAAAGAGAATTATAAACTATATCCTTTCTTAATATGAAGACATAGTAGCCTGTAAACTTGAAAGGCAGCCTGTGGCTGTTGAATGCACGTGTCTTTAAAAACTGTGGGCTAGTGCTTCGTTACATATAAAAATTACTTTATTTTGATCAAAACATTGTGTTGCCATTGTAGTTCTCCTCCACCCTTTAAATTTATTATTCTGGCTGCTCTTCAGATTTCTTCTAACTACTGTTGATACACCACCCTTTCACTGGCATTCCTTCTGGTTTCCCACATCTTGTTTATTTAAAACATTAGTTATCTCAAGTCCACTGCTTTTCTTGCAAGCAAGGCATACAGGAGCTTTAGTTGCAGTATGAAATAATAGCCTTTTCTTAATGAATGTAACTAAATTACTAGAAGAAAGCAAGGGCCTACAGAAATCTCTCAGATTACAATATCATTACTACACACAGCAGATTACTACATCTCTGTACAACAGAAGTCACCCTGTACACTTTGCAGAGATTGGTCCAGTGTGTGTCCAGACAAACTGTGTATGCATACAATGGATGTGTGTGTGTGTGTTCATATGGTGCACATATGGTGGGTGCTGTATATTATATATAGAGCCTATTTATGGTCACTCTCATTCAGGTAGGGATTAGTAGTGTTATCTGATAATATAAAAACACAGACAATAAAAACCTGTTTAAATTAAGGCCATCAGGGAAGAGTAAGTAGGGAAAGGAAAGAAACATGGATCACTCACACAGCTGACAAAGCAGAAGCAGCAATTTCCCAAGTCAATAAACCAGTACAGCATGATGGAAGCACTGTTATGGGGAAGTGGTTGGAACTTTCAGCTTCTGGACAACAGGGTGGAAGGAATGTCAGTTTCCACCACTGAGAGTTACTTCCAGATCAGAAGAGAGGCAGCACTTATCCTCTGTTTTTCCAAAGACAGCAAAAGCTAGTTGATTATAAAAAGCCTCCCCTCCCATTCTAATATACAGTCTTATATGCAAGTCTTATACAATCTTAATATTTACTACATTAGTGAATGCTGAATTAGAAGTCATCTTTCAGCTGTTTCTGTGATATACATTCCCTGATATAACTGATGCTTACATACACTCTACTGTCATACAGCCTTGACTAGCTATTGCTTGCTACATCATGGAGAGGTCTACAGAACAGTCAGTACACACAGTGGATTACACCAGGAAAAAGACCCAAACAAACCACCAAAAACCAAATAATGAATCTGTCTAAATCTTTATAGGTTTTTAATCTGTTGGGAAATTATAGAGAATTTGTATGTTAAAATTGGTCTCTCTTCCCACTTCAGTAGAAGTCAGATCAGATCCATTCTAGCACTGTAGAAACTCCTGGTCAGATAGTTGTTAAAAGCAAGTCTCCACTGAAGTTCATTAGTTTTAGTAGGCCAAAAGTATGAGTTATTCTTATGGCCAGTGGCATATAATATAAACAGAGACAGAAAGTTTGACATATACCACAGTGTTCTTAAAGTATGTAGCAAACAAATGTATGTTTGGATCTTGCCATTCAGACATGAATTTGGACACAAGGATTAAAAACAGGACTAGTCAGAAGCTTGTGTTGAAATTACTTGTAGAAATTACTACAAGAAATTTTCTACTCTGGACTACATTATTTTATAGATAGTCTGAACTAGTCCCAAAGCACTGCTTTACTTGAAATATATTTCAGGATGCAAATTACTAAAATACTGCATTTGCCAGTTTCTCTGGTGATAACAGCAGACACATTAAGAAGCCTGCAAGCTTCCAGACCATCTAGAATGGCCCCAGCTATCAAGATGAGTGCTGTAGAGTCAGGGATCCCATACATTAGGGCATCCCTTATGCGGGGCAAGTGGAAAAGATGACTGGGCAAATCCCCCCTTAAGCAATATCACAAGACTCCTGACAAACCCAGCAGGTATCACTGAAAATGTTGCCTTAATTTCTACAAAAGCTCTCCAGGCTACTAGATTTCCAACAAAGCAGTCAGGCTTAATGAACCAGATTTTTTCCCAATCAGTTCTACTTACAGATGAGTTCCCCAAAGGCGGGGAAAGTCACCCTTTCACTCTCCCGCTGTTGAGGTTTTTTTCTTCCTTTTCTTTTCAAATCTCGTTGTTTACAGCCCATTTACACCATTTTGTACTAGGCCTGGCCATTCTGAGTCAGCTCTAGGCAAGAGACAATCAATCAGTGCTGCCCTAGACCCTGCAGACTGAAAGCAGCATTTGCCTTCCCAGAAGGCATAAGAGCCTGCAGCTACTTCTTTACATCTGAGCTGAATGGAAGTCTTGTTATGCCGTGCAGAATCACAAAATCCAGAGGCAAATCTGACTCTAGTGACTAGCCAGCAAGAAAATATTGCTTGCACAACTTTCTCTTAAAGCAATCCTAACTAACAACCCAATAGCAAAAGAGCCCCAGCTTCCCTTTGTTAATCTT
Source organism: Chloebia gouldiae (assembly GCA_003676055.1). NCBI lineage: Eukaryota > Metazoa > Chordata > Aves > Passeriformes > Passeridae > Chloebia > Chloebia gouldiae. The sequence continues at coordinate 28,689,190 of QUSF01000007.1, read as the reverse complement.
CCAATGGAGGCATAGCAAGCTCTCCTCAGACAAATTCTTGTAAAAACTCATTCAAGCATCTTTAATTAGTTTTTTTGGGCAAAGATTTTTAAGACATCTAGATATAGAAAAATATAAACATGAAGAGTCATTAAATATCTCTTAATTTGAAGAGACACCCAATGTGGCATGCAGGAACAATATAATGTGTCAGTATTTTCTTTCTAGAGAGATGTGAAATATGTTTTGACTCCATGCAGGAAATCCCACAGCAGCTCCTATACAAAGAGAATCACTTCCAAGTGCTTGGTGTTAAAAATTACCAGGATTTTAAAAAGTCATAGAATTGCTTTAAGAATCACAGTATTTCCAAAAACATTAAGTTTTTTATATTCTCTTCTTTATTTTCTGCTTTTTTTTCCAACTATGTTTTCTTTGCCTTAGCAAGCAGAGATTGTTGCAAGATCCCATTATGCAAGGATATTCAGCTTTAAGAACAGCATCAAATACTGTGAGACTCACCATGAAATAGCAAGAGTTGGCAGCTCCACAGTAAGGATATGAACTTTCATTTCCTCACAAACTGCAGTTTCTAGAAATAGCATGTCTGCTTTGACTCCTGCAGTTAATTACATAGGTTTTCCTGCATTTCCTCTTATTCAGTGTCCCTGTGTATGAGTATGTTAGTTGATGGACTGAAGCAATGCTTATGGATTTCCCCTTGTAAATGTCTTGGACATTAAAAAAAAGCATTTCTGAGACTGGGGAGGTTAAGTAGGTAAAGAGCTGTCTCTGGTTTCCCACTGCTTAAGGGGACAACTTGCCACTGTGTATTATAATTTTTGGCTGGTGTGCCAGGCACAGCTGATTAGCCACAGGATTCTTACATGGCTGGGGTTTCTCCTGCACTTGCATTGCGAGTGCCCCATCCAATTCAACCTTGTCTTTTACAGTGGTTCAACAGTTTTACAGTTCTTTCAACAGTTGGTTGTTCTGCTGTGGACTGGCTTGGACAAGATATTAAGGAGCAAGTTTACTTTGCCTAGCTTTGGACACCACCAAGGAAACACCTTCCTCTGCACTAATCACTTGTGACTTCTACAGTCAGTGGAAAATGAGGTGCTTTTTTGAGCATGGGCGTCACTAATCCATTTACCTACTGGCACATTTTGGGATGTTCTCGGTGTCCTAGAAGAGGCAGTCTTTCTCCATCAACTGTGGCAGCACTTTTTCAGTTATTTGAGATTACTAAAGTTCCACATCTGAAAGCTCTAAATGCTGGTCAATGGCCCTGTATGGCTATTCCTTACATCTCAAACATTACTAGTTATTAAGCATTTGCAAAGTGGTATTTTTTCCCTAGTACCATGCTAACTACAGACACCTGAACTCTTTATGTCTTTAATTTACAGCTCTCCTATACCTTGACTTATTTTTTATATATTTTATTATACAGTACTACCAATTTCCAAATCTGCCATTCCTGAGGCTTAACAGGCCAGTTGGCTCATTTGCCAGGGGTCTGCATGTGAACAGTCATAGAATGGACTTGTCTGTTCAGGTGGTGGAGGAAAGGACATGTCAGCTCTCTACTCTCTGAACAGGCTTCTTTTCACACAAGACACCAATGAAATGTATGCATTCCACAGTGTTGTAGCCTCCTTCCCCCTCCAGCCCCTTACACTCCAGCCAGCCTCTATGAATCCCTCATCAGACTGAAGAGCTGGTTGTGGTGGAGCACATCCTGCAACATGTACCTGGCAGGATGCGAGATGCAGGTGCCCTTGGGGCATGGTAGATGGGAAAAACATTTCAGAGAAATGTATGCAGAATGTGAGAGGCTTGCTCTCTCTTCCAAAAGGTAGAAGCTATTCCTCAATAATGTGTTACTATTGCACTGAAAAGGTTCAGCAGAGCTGCTCAGGCCCTGAACAAGATCAACTTCCCTTAGTGCTGCAACACTGAACATACCTCTTTGTCACATGGCTCCTACTCACCTTGGGACACAAATCCCCCCTCTCAGCCCATTGAGAAACAAAAGAGTGGGATTTCTCTGGATGTACACAGAGAAACAGAGTTGTGCTCAATGGCTCTATGTCCAAGTGGAGGTCAGTGATGGGTGGTATCCCCCAGGGCTCTGTTTTGGGACCAGTGTTCTTCAATATCTTCATTAATTACATGGATAGTGAGATTGAGTCACCAAGGTGACATGAAGTTGTGCGGTACAGTTGACATGACTGAAGGAGGGATGCCATCCTGAGAGACCTGGAAAACCTTGAGAAGTGGGCCCACAAGAACCTCATGAGGTTCAACAAGAGCAGTGATCCTGCATCAGGGTCAGAGCAATCCCAGAGATGGGTACAGACTGGAAGAACTTACTGAAAGCAGCACTGCAGTGAACGACTTGGGGATTCTGGTGGAGGAAAAACTGGACGTGACCTGCCAATATGCACCTGAAGCCCAGAAAGTCAACCACATTCTGGGCTGAACCAAAGGAGGTATGGCCAGCAGATCAAGGGAGGAGATTCTGCCCCTCTACTTCACTCTTGTGAGACCCCACCTGGAGGACTGTGTCCAGCTCTGGAGTGAGTCCTCAGCACAAGAAAGACAGCGACCTGTTTGAACAGGACCAGAGGACAGGCATGAAGATGATGACGGCTGGAGCTCCTCTACTAAAAAGTCAGGATGAGACAGTTGGGGTTGATCAGTCTGGAGAAGAGAATGCTCTGGGGACGCCTCATTGGATTTTTCCAGTACTTAAAGGGGGTTTATAAAAAAGAGGGACAGTAACCTTTTACATGTGCGAATACTGAAAGAACATGGGGTAATGGTTCTAAACAAAAAACAAGAGATTGGGTGTTAGGAAGAAATTCTTTACAGAGGTGCTGGGACAGGTTGCCCAGAGAAGCTGTGGATGCCCCATCCCTGGCAGGATGCTCAAGAGAACATGAATGGGGCCTTGAGCAACCTCTTCTTGTGGGTGGCATCCCTGCCCATGATGGTGAGATTAGAACTAGATGATCTTTAAGGTCCCTTCCAGCCGAAGCCATTCTATGATTCTATGAGACTGCTTATGGTGTATATATACATAAATACACACATATATGCATAAAAATATACATCTATAGCTTCTGTATGTGCATGTGTGTGTCTGTGTGTATCTACGTAACTCCTGCAGACTAGAAGGAAATGAGGATAATGCCATTTTGGCTGCTGTCTCGCCTCATCAAATTCTGGCATTTTCAGCAGCCTGTTCACACTTAAAGCCTCTTGCCTTTTTTCTGCTTGTTCAAAACATGTATGCCTGTCCCCTTTACAGGAAGCCAGATGGGATACGTCTCATCTGCAAAGGGCAGAACAGATTTTGTCTGATGTGTGGTACCATGTCTTTACAGTTATTTTTATAGTTCTTAAAGTCCTAGATTTCAACTAAGGCCTCTGGGTGGTTCCATAATATTAAGCATTTAATATTAAAATAACTTCTCTGGACCAGAGGAGAATCACAAGTAATTTGACAGATGTTTCTGGCAATATCCAACATGGGAAATCTTTATTTTAGGATCATATAAATATTATAATATATATGTAATATATAAATATTACAGAAGTGGCCTAGTAAATTAGACTATGTTAAAATTAGGTTTGCTTCACTTTCTTATGATAGGAAGAAGCTAATTGTTAAAATGGATAATGGTAACTCCAAGCTTTCAAAAGCCATGACAAGTCAAATTAGAAGTTATTATATCAGTAATATATATGTGATCTTATCTTTATGCCTATGGTGTTTTCAACCTTAGCATTCAGGTGGATGCCAATTTCCAACTGTTTCACACAACCATCGGGCTAAAGGCATTTTTGGTTATGTTATGATTCTTGCATACGGACAAAACCCCATGCCATAAAAAATAGTTCAAACATAATCAGGGCTGAGGACCCTGCGAAGAGGAATAAAACTGGTTATCTGATCTCTGAGCAACCAGCCTGTCCACATAACAGTTCAATAATGATTTCAAGCTTTAGCACGTGTGGCATCTAAAAGGCCAAGTTAATACACTATCTTGGGCCAGAAAATCCTGTAGTTCCTTCTAGCCTTAAAGGCAGTGCCATACCTTAAGGCTTAGTTTTTAGTGGCCCAAGCAATCGAAGAGCTCACTAGGTATATTATCAGCACAAGTGATGCTTAGAACATCTCTCCTTTTTCATTTTCTGAAGAAAATGTGCACAATTGAAAAAAAGAGTCAGGCACTGGGAAAGGCTCTGGAAAGAGCTTGAAATTCAAGAGCTGTTTAGCATCAGAGGCTGGATTCAGGTTAATTTCAGGAGAAATAAGAGAGCAGATACCAAGCAAAATGCAGCGAGATTAAGGACACTGAGAAAAAGCTACGTGACAACAAAGGAAGAGCTCTGGATGGGAAGGAGACATCAATGGGTCCAGGGAGCAATCAGAGCACAGAGCAATCTGCAGACATCACCTGCAGACAGACGGACATCTGTCTGCAGACTCCAATGACCTAGAAAAACAGTAAAGAGTCCACATTTTAGTTCAGGTTATCCAGTAAATCTAGTCCTTGGCTCTTGGCTCCTCGAGCTTTTCAAAGCAGTTTACTTCTCTTTCTTGAGGGTGATACTTTATTGGATCCATGCATCATCCAGAATGATTTAAAGCAAATTTCTTTTCACCTCCTTTCCTCCAGAAGACTCCATAAAAAGGAGATGCAGGTGTACTGCAGTTGACAACAAAAGCAACATACTTGTCCTTTTGTACTCAAAAGCTAAAGCCACTTGTGCATATGTATTTTGTACCTGTTGAAAGCTGATTTTGCTGCCTGCCTGCCTCTTATTTCCAACCTCACTCAGTTGAACTGTGTGGGCAGGGAGAGGTCAGATACGAGTTCAGATACAAATATTCGTGCTTTCTCAAACCCTTTCTGCACAGTTTTATTTGCAAATGGAAAGGAAGGACTAAATTCTTGGCAGTGTCTACATTGACAAAATTTTTGGCTAGAAAAGCCTAATAAACATTAGTTTTTAAAAGCTTTTTGAAGTAAGGTTAACCCTTGTCTTTATTTATCATGGATTACATTCTGTCAGGTTTTAGTATAAATTTCCAGAATTTTGGATTCCTCATATGACTGCACAGAAAGCAGTGGGGTGCCACATCCTTTCCTCATGGCACTGCTTTGCATACTTTAGCTTGCCTGTATCAGTTAAAAAACAATTTACTAGCAACAGAGAAAGTCCCAGTCAATGATATGAGAAGAGCTTTTTAGCTCTTGACCAGTGGGGTGTGGTCAAGAGCTAAAATGCTAAAAAGCTGTGTGGCAATGCTTTCTACGTTTTTTTTTTCTTTTAATAGTAAAACTTTCCAAGGGTGGCACTTAACTCTGCCAATACATACTCAAATACAAAGGCTTTAAATTGCTTTTAAATAAACAATTTAGCAAACAAATACATAATTCTTCAGAGACTCCCACCCAACTGTTTGTTCTCTTTCTGTTGCTACATCTGTTTGCAAAATTCAGCTCATGGGAATTGCGTAAAAACTTTCAGCTTCTGTTCAATATCTTTAAATTTTTCTACTGTTACTCCATTCCAGAAGAAATCTTGTTAATGTGAATCCTGAGCACTCCAAACCTATGCAAGTAAAACAGGTTTTAAAGTCTAGCCCACTGATTTATAGATTATTTCTTATAATTGTGGGGTTATAACTGAGAATTTTGGGATATCTGGTGTCACAGGTTTGGCCAATAGTGCTAGGTGTAACCACAATTCATCCCAGGTTAGGCTCTCCAAACTTGCACAGGTGTTTTCCTTAAACAAGTAGCTTAAGGGGAATGTGAGGATTGTCTTTTCTTACCTTGCCTTGAGCTCTCTGAAATCTAACCCTTAATTTATTTTCAGTTACTGAAAGTTTGCTGAATATGCAATGCTAAGCCTGATCTAGACACAATTTTTGATGATTTACACATCATTTTTATGTGGTGGACTCAGTGGCTGAGCAACTGGCTTCCTTCTCCTGCCAGCACAGGTTCTCACTACACTTTAACACTTGTGTGTGCACCATCTTTCCACTCAGATGTGCTATACTCAAGCCACTTGAGTATACCTGGAATGCCAGGTAAGTCTCCTGGCACTGATAAAGATATGAATAATTTATTCTAAGAAGTGATGTGCTTTGGCAAGAGAAAGGAACAAATATTACTGTTGCTTCTCCTCTAATCTGTCAAAACAAGGTGGAGGGCCGTCTAGAGAAAAAATGAAGCCTGAACAGTTCTTCAGCTCCTGGAGGCCTGGGATGAACCAGATACCTACAAAATAGTGGATTGCAGTGGCTGGCAGGCCAGTGGCAGAAATTCCAGCAATTCAAATTTTGGAGTATCCACTGCTGCCTGCAAGGAGCCCTTGGATGGATGAAGCTCAGTTTATGGGAATATTGCACAATGATAAAATGTCCTTCTCATCCCATTTCAGCATTTCCAAAGCACATAAAAAGGATGTTTGTTCATTCCAGCTTCCCCTTTAAATTAACCCACGTGTAAGCAAACAAAGAAACAAACAAACCAAAAATAAAGACCCACAGAAAATTGAAATAAGGATTTTTAAATTTGTTTAGGTTTTTTTTCTTTTTCTTAACATTTTGTACCTTTGCCTTATCAACAAAGGAGCAGACTTTCCAAAAAACCCAAACAATAAGAAAAAAACAAACAAAAACAAACAAACAAAAAAACCAACAAAAAATAAAACAAAAAATAAAAAACAACCCCCCCCAAAAAAACAAAAAAAAACCCAAAACAAAAAACAGAACAGCCCAATTTTCCCTTTTCTCTTTGCACTAATTAAAACCTTGCTGTGTGTATATTCCAAGAGCTGAGAAACCCAGGAAATCCCTGCTAAATTTGAAGTAGTATCAGAACAGCAGGATTGGTAAAGGGTTGTGGCTTCACACAGTACCAGTACCAGGTCATGGGCTGAATTAACACTCAGGGCCAGAAAAGGGCTCCTAATTAGCCAGACACTTTAAAGAGCGATTACAAACATACTGCAAATAGGAGAAGGAAGGATGAAAACACAGCAGCACATACAATCTGTGAGGCTCAGGTAATGGCTTTCACTTCTGGGTCTTCACAGAATTTGCCATGGCAACATCTGAGTTGTGGGACTAGGTACTTTGTCAGAAAATTCCCCAGTACTGTTCTCACCTGACCTTGTATCGAGACTAGATGTTTATACACTATGCCTATTTCCTGAGACTACAAGCAACATGTTGACAGGTATGAAGTACTTCTGTACTCAGTATGATCCCACCTTGGGATATCACAGGATCAGGACCAAGGGTCCCCCCATAAAATGCATCTGTGCTACAGGTTAGACATAGCCCAGAGTGACCTGTGGCAGCCTTTAAAGCTGCCTGTGGAATCCCATATCCAAAGGGTCCGCTCTTAAATCCCAACAAAAGTGATGTAGTAAAGACTCATGGTACACCTAACAGCAATAATTTAGTTTTTCTCTTATTATTTGTTCTTTAAATCTCTGCATTTATTCACTACATTTGTATACTTGTGATTTTAGACTAAATTTTTCAATCTATATTATCTTCTCTTCTGTATTTCTTGTCTATCCATCATGACCCATAACTGCATCTTTCTCCAGAAAGTGCAGAGTGAACCATAGAGCTAGAGATTGGCATTTTCCAATCCTTGCTGGTAAGACCTACCCTACCACAAGGGAATAGGAAAATCCACAGAGGCGAACGTGCGTTACAGCACAGCACTGCCAGGGCTGTGGAGGTGGCAGTGCCTAATGCTTTCCATCGGAAACCTCATTTTTCTGGTTCCCACCTGCGGGGTTGTCCCAGGCACCATGGATGCCGCCAACAGAGCCGGTGTACCAGCCAGACGTGAAAAGCCGGGAGATGGTGTGCTTTAACTCCCAGGCTAAGCACGGGGATGGCTATCAACGTGGCACACGGACTCAGGCAGAAAGCAGAGTGTTTCGTCCAGAGTCAGCCGGTAAAAACTCCCACCAGCTGCTGCTGGGGCACCGTGGATAAAGGCCGGTGCGCAGCGCCGACGCGTCAGTGGGAATTTTCTCTGTCCCCGCTCGAACTCGTTTCCCCGTCGCCCACGTTCGAGTGTCCCGCCGGGGGTGTACGCCGGGACGGGACGGCGCTCGGGGCAGGCTGCGCGCGGAAGCGCCGCTCCCGCTTCCCGCTCCCCCGGCCCTGCCAGCATCCCCCGCGCCTGGGACGGGGAGAGGCCCGCCGGAGGAGGGCTCGGCTCCCCGCCGGCCCACGTCCCCTCCCCGGCCAGGGGGAGGAGGAGAAAGCGAGAGAGGTCCCGGCAGAGCGGCTAGGAGCGAGTTCGAAAGAGCCCTCCCCCCCCCGCCCGCCCCCGGAGGGGAAGAGGGACGGAGAGCCGTGGCGGGCGGCGGAGGATGATAACTTAGGGCCGTGCCTGCCCCTGGGAGCGGCCGCGCTGCCCGGGCGAGGACACCGGGGCGGCAGCGATGTCCCAGGGCACGGCAGGAGGAGAGGGAGCGCCCCAGGTGCTGCCGGAGGGGAAGGAGAGGCAGAGGAAGAGGAGGCGGAGGAAGAAGAAGGAGAGTAAGACGCGGCTGGTGCGCTCCAGCTTGCTGTTACCTGAGGCCGAGCCGGAGAAATCCAAGAGGACGGTCCTGGCCTGCAACCGGCTCAAGACCACCAAGTACACGGCATTGTCCTTCCTGCCCAAGAACCTCTTCGAGCAGTTCCACCGCCTGGCCAATGTCTACTTTGTGTTCATCGCCCTCCTCAACTTCGTGCCAGCCGTCAATGCCTTCCAGCCGGAGCTGGCCTTGGCCCCCGTGCTCTTCATCTTGGCGGTCACGGCCATCAAGGACCTCTGGGAGGATTACAGCCGCTACCGCTCCGACAAGGAGATCAACCACATGGAGTGCCTGGTGTACAGCAGGTGAGGCAGGGCGGGCGGGCAGGGCACGGCAGACGGCCCTGGGGTCCCGCCTGGCGCCAGCGCTCCGCCAGCGGAGCTGAGGACGCGGGGCACTGAGCAGGTCCGTTGTGGAGGGCTTTCGTTTCCACTTTAAGTCCAAAGAAACTTCCAGTTCTTGTGGAACTGGTGTCTCCCAACTGTTAACTCAGAACTGCAGGAGTTCATACAGTGCTGTACCTACAGGTGAAAGTGAAATCCGCTCTGAGCGGTGGGGTCTGGCAGTAAATCACTTTATGCAAACACTTCCCAGTGTGTGCAGTAAATTACACTCGTGTATCGTTTCGGGCATTAATTTCATTATAACATGAGAACTCACGCAGTCTGCTATTAAATCATCAATGAGTGAAGGAAGGATAGAGGCCAGAGGCTTCTGAATTTCAGTTAGGTGTGTGATATTTCATTACATGACATTAGTGAGCACAAACTTTGCCTTTGAGCCAGTCTTTCCATTGAACATGTAAGCAAATGTTTTTTTTATATCATCTCAAGTGTCATCATTCTCTGTGACTTTACTATTTCCCAGTGCTTTTGATGGAGCATTAGGTCATTTATGTCTCTCGGAATTAGTTTTTCTAATGATCGGGGCAATACATTTAGAGCACTGCCTTGGTATTTGTAAATCAGACTGCAATGACTTTTGCATCAACATTTATGTGCTTAGAAGCCAGCTTTACAAAATTTTGTTTTGCTTTCCTCCAAATGCCTGTCATCTCCTAGTAGTCTAAGGCTAAGGTTTCCTGGGGAATGAGAGAAGAATATATTTTCTGAGACAGCAGATTCAGTTTCATTTCTGATGCTTCTAAGTCTAAAAGAAATGAAACACGTGCCAAGAAACTTACACTTGGATTCCACAGACTGACTGGGAGGGTCTTCTGGGCTGACGTAAGCATGAGACAGAGAGCAACTCTCCTATTGCAAGAAAGGCATGAGAAAAAATACATTAAATAGAACTCGGAAAAGGCTGTATTTCCAACATCAGCAGACTCAGCTTGTTATTTCACAAACTGATATCATGTAAGAAATCTCACCCAGGGATATTCCTGCACCAGTAGATATGCATGTATGAAAACATAAGTAAAATGGCCTTATTTCTGTAAACTAAACCAAAAACAACCCAGTCAAGTCACACACATAGTTACTGCTAACCTGTGCACCTGCCCAGTGCCTTGCTTGTCTGTAGAACTCTGAACACTTCTGGTGTTGAGGAACATTGTTTGCAGAAAGTCTTGTAAGGGGCTGCTCATGCAGAAAGTAAAACAGTGATAATAAGGATGGTTAATCTAACCTTTAAAAAAAAAAAAAAAACAAGTTTAGAAATAAGCTCTTGTGTCTCCTAGGTTGAAAAGCACTAAATGCCCAGTGCAGAAGATGTCCAAAAATGAACAAATACCGGTACTAGGATATTAATTCTGGAATGTTTTTCTCCCAGCAATCTTCCATATCCCTCTCTGCTGCCAAAAATGTAGATGTGACTTTGAGAAAAGGTGTACCTTTGATGTTAATATCACTTGTGTTCTTTTGTGAGTCCCAGCTAAGTGCCCTTTGTCACGCTTGTGCTTTTACAAAGACAGAATTGTTCTTTTTACTGCAGAGTTCATATTGCTGCTGAGTGACACTTACACAGATTAATTTGGGAGTGGTTTTCCTTTGCATTGGCATCAAAGGCACATGCTGGCCAAATCCCTGTGGGGCCGCAAACATGGAAGTATGTGAGCTCTGTCACTTACTCAGACATAACTTTCTGGATGGATGTAGAGCTGAATGCTGTGTGCTTACAATCCGCAACAGAAGCGTGGTCCCCAGCATCAGCTCACGTATTTTCACCTTCCAGCAGTTCCTAGGGAAAGCTTCCCTCCCACAATTAAAAAAAAACCAATCAAAACATGTGGTTAAAGTAATTTGCTCACATGTTTTTAATCTGCCCACTTTTTTCTTCTTTTGTAGCTTTTTATGAACTTCACCAAGTCACCTTTTTAAACACCCTCCAGCTCCAGTGAGCGAGATGGGACTAGAAACTTGCTACTTCTGCAGATAAGAGCTAAGATTCTTGCTAACTCGTGTGACGGGGTACCAAGATTGAGAGATTTGTATCAAGGTCGTTGAAGCTGCTGGGCGTGAGTTCAGAAAAGCTGTTTTCTTAGAGAAGTGTCATGCCAGGAGAAACACAAGGGATTGATTCTGACTTTTACTTTGTTTCTTTAGTCTCTTTGTTTCTGGAAAAATGTCGAAGCGTGTCGCATAAGGAAGTAATAAATGACAGCTTTCACCTCACATGGATTAATGCTGATCCCTTATCAGGTTTTACTACCTTTCGAGCAAACCAGGCTGTCTCTCCCTCCCCCTACTTACCACTTCCTTGTGGTAGGGGCAGACTTTGATGCAAATGCTGTCCTCGATAGAAATGCTGCTGTAGGTTAATGAACATTGCTGCAGTTCTGTGTTGCCCTAGGACTGTCAGGGAGCAGTAACTCTTGCTGGTTGGTTACTCACAGGTTGCAAAGAGGCCTTCTGTAAGATGGGATGTAGCTGAGTTCCAGGACTCTGTGCTGTGATGGGCTCCCTTTCCTGTCAGCCTTCCATAGCGGTATTTGAGGTGGCTAGAGCACCTCAAATACAGACTACAGCATTCAAACACACTGCAGCAAAATTACATTGAATTATAAGTCAGCAAATTGAGACAGGGACTTTCGCTGTAGTAGTAGCGAAAAGCCCTCTGTCTCATGTAGTCACCGAGTAAAGATTCAAGTTGGATACTGTGTGTTCTGCCATGTATCCTTTTTATGTATAATCCAACCATGCTTTCCTGGCTGCTGAAGTACCTGTCCTCTGTTAGATACAGGCAGCATTTAGTGATGCCAAAGCTACAGGACAGAGAGAATGCAGGGATAGGCAGAGCCTAGGGCAGCTCATCAGGAGGAAGGTTCTACATGTCTCCAGCAGTGCCCACTGCCTGGTGCTATGGCACAACCTGCACAGGCAGATCATGTCAAGAACTGGTCTGAGGGAAAATACTGTTCTCTGCTCTGCTGACTGCTTGACAGCAGAGCAGCCTTCTTCCTCCTGCCTGCCCAGTGGACTCAGATGACCCGTTCTCATATAGCCACTGCAGAATCAATGACTCTGTGGCTCAGAGTTGGCAACACTTACGAGACAACAAAACAGCAAAGGATGATGCAACCTAAAGTAAGAATGTGAAGAGCAATGCAGCTTGTTTTGACAGAAAGAAGACAGTTTTCATTTAGGAATCCTGGATGTTGTGGAGAGTGGAAAATATGTCAGAAGATTATTGATTTCTAGAGTGAAATAGAAAGGGAAAAGACCTGATTCTTTGAATAAATTGAAAGAAGCTACTGAGTTTGAGTTGGCAGCTTATGTCGAGGCATGAAATACACAGGAGAATTGTGTTGCTCTGTGATGGACTTTGCAGGTCTGTCTATAAGAGCAGGCAGGGTTTTGAGGAAGATTTCTTAGCCAAGGGGAGCTAATAGGGCCTCTCTCCAGAGGCCTTTAGGGCACCTCTCTCATTGGGCAATACAGGGGAAATGAGGCACTTACTTTAGGAGGATGGCTTCACAGGTCACCTAGAGTTTCAATTCTGTACAGGTGCTTAAGCTAGGAATGATGGATGACAGCCAAAACTCCTAGTTGATTTAAATGGAGGGAAATTACAAAGGTATTAGTGCTCACCTGCAGAAAATGGTTTTTGCAAACCTGTGATCCTCTCTTTGTTCCTTTTCCTCATTTCTATCACCCAGGGATTGAGGTTGAAGACTGGCGATTACAAATTTGCAATCCTAACAGTGAAATCTGTTTTACTATCTTGGATTTGGGAGGATGGAAGGGTGACGTTTTTCTCTGCAGTTACCGTCTTCCAGTCCTCCCTGTCTTTCACTAGAGTTGTGGATGGCCCATGTAAGTGTCTGCTGTTAAATATTTGCTAGAACTAAATTTGTCACTGGGACAGAAGCTTTGATTTTAGTGTGCTGTTACAAAATATGGTGTGTGTTTACATGACATGTAAATAGAAGATGAATAGTGATAACTACAATCACGACAAATAATGGCACTTGTCCATCACAGAATTACATTTTATTGCTCTCTCAGGGCTGTGCTGGTGAAATAATCTCTGCTAACGTTTTTCTAGGAGCCATATGTTCAGACTCAAAGGGCTTTGCTTTTTAAATATTTTAACTCTTGCTGTGTCCATTGAAGAGTACTGCTAAAGAGTGTAATACCTCTACATACTGATCAGAGGGTGATAATTTCTTGTGTCAGCCTATGACTTAGAAAATCCATGAAAAATTGCAATTTATGACTGTATATTTGTCACCCCTGAGGTGTGGAAAATGTTTAATGGGGCATTCAGACAGCTATCAAAGCTGGCTATTTTACATTAAATGTTAATTTCTTTCTGCAAAACTGAAGAGGTAGAGAGAAGAGAGTTTGATGTGGGCAGCATTTCCTATGATTTCAAAATACAGTCCCTTCTTCCCTTTGCAGACTCACCTGTGAAAGCAATTCCAGCCTTGGAGGAAAAACATACAGTAGTATTTCCAAATCCTTACAAAGGCACAGTAGATCCCACTCATGGTCTCAAAAATAGCCAGATGATGACTTGCTTGCAACCACTTCACCTCTTAGGTGCCCTATTTTGTTTGCAACACCAGTCAAATTAGGTTGTATCTCCCACTACTACCATAGTCAAGAGCACCTTCTTGTCCCAAAATGTGCTGGCAGAAAAGACATTTCTCAGTAGGAGAAACAAGCTTGTCCCCCTTCCAAAATACAAATGTCACTAGATGTGATTCAAAAGGAAACTACCTGGGATTACTCAGTTTCCTCTGTGAGTGAATTTGGTGCACAAAGAGCTGAAAGCAGGAAGTAGTGGCCTGAATCTGATGCAGTCAGTGTTCCTTCCTTGAGTTTCATAAAGATGCATCTCTGTTCATCCTACTGTGTCTTTGTGCTTTTCTTCAGTTTCAGCCAGGATGGCAGTGAATAAACTCAGTGAGTGATGTAGTAGAGACTCCTCTGTTAGACTGATAGGGAGCAGTTTTATTCTGCAGTAGAGTTTATTCAAGTAGCAAGGCGTGTCTGTGCTAATCTTCTGAGATGTAGCCAGCTGGAATGCACAGGAGAACCCAAGTCTCTGTCCAACTGTATGTATGCAGTTTATTTGCTGTTCAGTGTAGGGTAAATTTTCTAAGTGCCTGAGCTTCTTTATTGGAAAACAAAAATGCTTGACTCTTGTTACTAAGCTCTTTCATTTGTATTGAATGTCATGAGAGCTGTTGTAGGCTGATTCACATGCCTCTGGCTGACTGCCAAAGAAGATGCTGTTAATCTCCACTGAAAGACCTGGTGATGTTCCCAAATAAATTTTTGTTGTTACACACTGCCCCTCCAGAGAGACACCATAATCTTCTGTGCTAAACAGACTACAGCCCAGAATTATAGGTGGCCACCTTGTGTGCAGATCTCCTTGCTGTTGTATGTCTTTATTAACTTGAGACCATGATTATTGTTAGAGGTGGCCAGAAGAATAACAGCTCTATTTGATTCTGTCAGAGTGCTTTTCCAAAGAAAATACACAAAATAAAAGAATTGCATGTACTGCTAAACATTGCCTGGTGATGTGATTCCACCTGCCATGTGTCACGTATTCAGCAGAACTGAAAACCAGAATTGAAACCCATGACAGCCATGCAAAAATCAATATTTATGGAGCTGCTTACTAGCTAGCATGGCATAACTTAGCCAGGACATTCCTCTCACAAGCAGATCAGTCCTCCAGAAGTACTAATTAGAGAAAGAAAGATCCCTGTCACTGGGCAGGACTTTTGCAGGTGCCTTCTCCAGGCTTACACAACCCTCATGGAGGGTCAAGTTGCTTACTTTGACACAGCACCAGGAGAAGTCCAAGTGCCACATCTCCCTGCTGTGTTATCCAGCATGCTTCCAATTTATGGGGTAGTTACCCTATGCAAGAGTAGTCTCAGGGGTACCTCTCCTGTTTCCCTGCAGCACCAGGCCTTTCGGGAATGTGGTGCATTTGTGTATGGACACAGTAAGGTCAATGTAACTTAGAAGCCAAATTCACAGCTTCAGGATTACATCCAGTTTGCAGGATTTATGCTGTGCAGGCTTGGTTTTAACAATTGCATCTATTGAAAGCAATTAAGTTAATGAAAAGCAGAACTATTTCTTTCACTTCACATAATTGTGGAGGTGAACCAGTTTCCATGGCTTACCTTCAGCCTTAGTGTTCTCACTTTGGGAGTTGTCACTAATGTGGCTGTGGTAGCAGCCAGTCATGTTTGTACCCAGAAGAGATCCATAGCAGGAGCTTGATTTGTACCCACCAGCACTGCCTCACTTTGTCTCACCAGAATGTGGAAGCAACACAGATTCTCCTTACAGTGGACCAGGGAGAGTGCATTTCAGTGAATGGCATAAAGTAAGGAGCCTGCTAAAAACCAGGACAGTTGCCTCTCATAGGTAAATTTGGTAGTTAAGGGCAGCAGTTTCCTCTGTTGCACATCAAGCACAAAAGTTGACTCGCTGCCAAAATTCAGCCACAATGTATACTTGTGAAAGATGCTAGTTTATAACTTCTCCTAAACCGGTGCTAGTGCTGGTGTGCAGGGGAGAAGAAATACAGGGGAGGAGCTTGAATAGCTCTTAACATTGAGATCAACTGTGAAAACGTACATTTCCAAATATATCTTTGAATGTATATTTCCAAATGTATCTTTGATTCTGAAAAATTAGATAAAGCAAACCTCAGATTTAGTTGGAGATGACCTGCATGTTTCTGAGCAAATTGATTTAATCTTTGCTGTGTGCACAGTAAGTGGGAGTGAGGGGGCTTCAAAGTAAGAGCTTACAGTGCCTGTCAGATGTGAGGTGAGAGAAACATCTTTGTCTTTTTTAATCTTTCAAGGATACAGATACACAGCCTGTCCATAAGAGGGTAGCCACCCAGCTAATAGGGTGTTCTGTCCTGTGGGCTGCTGGGATAACCTAACCCTTTGGAGCTGTCAAACCCTTTGGAGCTGTTCTTTGCTCCAACAAGAGCAATATTTTAACTCCGTTTCAGTACAGTTGCAGGTGAACATCTCTGCCATGGTCTGCCCACATCCTTCAGGCCACATGGTTAAAGGACAGTCCTGAACTGGCAAGGCACATGTTTTCAAGAGTAGGAAACATCTTCCATCTCCAGTGCTATTTTGTTACAGTTTTATTCTTGTCTGACCACAATTTCTCAAGAGCGACAACTAGGCCACTCTTCAGTTCAGTCTTCAGTTCAGTGGCCAACATTTGCATCATGCCCAGTCATTTCGTAAACCAGACTCTTCTGGAGATTTATTTTAACAGGCATGGAGGTCACTTGTTTTGTTTTTATGTTCTGGTTGTCTGGAAATTGTGACCTACTTTAAGGAAGAGTGTAACTCCTTGACTGATAACTGACTTCAGTTTTTACATGTTTGTGCTGCCACATCAACACTGAGTGTGTGAATACTATTGCAGAATATTAGGTATTTCTGCATTTTCCATGGAGGTTTTAGTTTTGACTTTGAATAAAAAGAGAAAGTCCACTATGAAGTAACAGCTTTTGTAAACAGAGGTCTTTTATTTTTGTGTATTATCTTATGCTTCCTGGGCTTTTTCTGAGTCTCACAGCCATATACCTATATCCTCATTTCCTGTCTGTTCACCTTCCCACCTTCCAGTAGCAACCTGAATATGCCTGTTTTGGTCATGTTAGCTGATTTTGTGTGTTCACTAGCAAGTCACTGGAAAATTTGTTGTGAAATCTCCCAAAATATTGACGCCAGCACAGGAAGGTCAGAGCAGCAGTCACCTTAATACATCTGTGAGTACATTCTCAATATCTAGACATGGAATAAGAAGCCTCAGAAAATTTACCAGTGAACAAATTTTGAAATTTTGCCTGGCAGATTGGCAGCCAAAACCTTAGAGATGCAGAAAGTTCATTAACTATGTTAGAAAGATGTTACCTGTTTTGTGTTAGAGTAGATTATAAGAAATCAAGTGTAATCCTCCTAAATTTGATCCTGCAGTTGTAGTACATTATTTTTGAATTGGCCTACATTTACATTTGGAGGTTTGGATGGTTCTTGTATTTTCTTTTTCTCCCTTTTTAGGATTCCCATGTTCTCACTGTCAGCTTCTCCTTGCTATATGTCCCTCTGCTCTATAACTGCAGAGCTGTGAAGCTAAAGCTTGATCTTACACCATTTACCAGAATGAAGACATATATTGGTTTTATCTGCATGTGTGAAAGCATGTAGATTGTCCTTCCTTCACAGTCCTAAGTTCCAGTTTTATCAGAGAAGCATGGACTGGCATGCCTATCTCCCATCAGAGCTACTGATTTGTATCTTGACTCTTCTCAAAAGCCAGTAGTTGCTTCCCCTGTAAACAGTAGTGAGCCAATGATTGTAGCTCCCTTGCAAGAAGCCCTCTGATGTGCTAATTAGGTTCTCTCTTACCTGACAAGGGTCTTTCTTAAAGGAATTAGTAATATTCTTTCTGGAACATGATGTGAGATTCATTTCACGTGTCTTTTAGCTAAAAGGTATATGTCCAGTCTGACTAAATAATCTACACTGCCAAAATCAGTGGAGAGCACTGAATAGTTTGAGGGAGGAAGGGGAAATATTTCCAACTTATTTGATATACTGACCTTAGGTAACTTTGAATCAAGAGGGTCCTTACCTCTCTCCAGTGGTGATTCAGGTGAAGCTGAATGTGATGGTCACTTACACAGCTAAATTCAGATGAAATGAATTCCATTAGTAAACTTAGAGGGGATAAATTTTACTTCCTGTCAATTAACAATCCATATGATTTTTTGACTATAGAAGAGTAAGTAGCTTATCCTGCTCAATATACATAATTATTTATTTAAGAACTATTATTTGAGAGTCATAGATATAAGTAAGTTCACCTGTCAGGTGAAGGGGATAACCAAATACCCATTGTTTCATCTCCTGCCATGTTCTGCCTTCAGCAATAGCCATTGTTCATTCTCATGAAATATATTTATATCATCTATCACAGTGTTGAGAAACAGTATAAGAGATTAGTTGTTGTCAATAAATATTTTTCTTCTTTGAATGACTGATTACACTTTCATTTCTGCAATGTTTGGAGTTTTTCAGACTGTCTTCATAATGTAGGGAATCTTGGTATTTTGGGGATCTTATTTGTTCTTTAACTCCAGAGGCAGCATTTGGAGATGGGTGTTGAAACATAAGGCAAGAAGCTCCTTGTTCTTTCTTCTGTTTGCCTGGATGTACCTAAATATTAGGTTGACTAAAACCACCTTGCAAGCTGTGTGTGTAAAATGCAGAGGGTGACTGTGTGTTTGACATAATCATGGATGTTACAAGAATGAAAGTGGGGCATCACTGTCAGATGTTTCATAAATATCAGATAGGGCTTCTGGGTTTTGCCCAGTAGGTTCAGAGGTTCAGACTTGCAGGTGATATTACTAGGGGATCAGGGATTGAATCAGAGTGATTGATAGCAAAATTATTCTGCTGATTTTGAGTACTACTGATTTACCCGTGGTTACCAATTTCTATGATGGCATTTCAGTGTCCATCTGTATGGGAGCATAGGCTCTTGAAGATATACCATGCAGCTATATAAGAGGTGCAGTGGCATAAGACATCATGCCACTGTTTGCTATCTTCAGAGTCCTGAAATCTGTTCATCTAAATGTAGCATTTGACACTCTGCTCTTGCTCATCCTTTTACGTTTAAATGTACAGAATACTGTCAGGTTTTTCTTACATATATTTCTCATTCATTTTCAGTCTAGTTCCTGCATGTCTGCTTTTTGTGGATCCTGGCTATGTGGAATCTCCTCTTGCTGTCAGATCCTGTGGGAGCTTTATTAAATTTAGGCTCAACAGAAAAGGTGTAGCAAGCTGAGCCAGCCAGCAGTCCAATAGTGCTGATGCTTAACCTGATACACCCAGGTTCCAAGAGTCCAGTTTAAAGTCTGTAATAGACTTTTATCGACTGAACAATCCATGATGTATTTTCAGTTTGAGGAATACCACAGTGGACTGATACCTGCCAGGTCATGCCACAAAAATGTGTGTGAGACTAGTAAGAGCCATCTGCAAAGAATATTGCGGTATAGGACTCCCAGACTGACAGTGTATCTCTGCATGTAGAGCTAACAAAGCTAGCACTGAAATGTAGTCTAGGTTGGAAACCAAACAGTCTGTGGATTCTTTTGTATTTGCAAAGTGTTTGGTTATTAATGTGGTTTTTATTTTGTTGGTTTTGTGTGTGTGTATTTGTTTTTTCTTCCAGTTAATAAAAAGGTAGAAATTATCATTTAATACCCCAGTTTCAAAACTGTTGAAGAATCAGCCTGAACGTTGCCAATTTCACTAAAGATAAAACTAATGAGAAAACTTATGTCCAAAATTCTTATTTCCTTTTAAACAGTAGTACTGAAAAAGACTAGAATGATTAATAGTGCTTTTGAAGCACATACAGTCTCTAACTTTTAAAGCCTTTGCTCTGCATTTAAGTGTAAGATTTCTCTAAAATTCCCTATAGTTATTCTAAATTCAATCCTCCTTGGAATGCAGGGAACAGAGAAGGGGGAGAGTTCCTGAGTTTATTTTCAATGGCATTTGGTTTGGCTCGGAGGATTTTTATAATGCTAATTTGGTCCTTCCATATTAATTCATGTTCTTCCTCTACTGCTCCTAAATTGGAAACTTTCCATTTTACATCTGGCAGTCTTGTCCTCAGTTGTTTAACCTTTATGCTTTATCACTAGAAATAGCTGTTTTGTGCATGGAATCCAGCCTCTTAGTCATAATAACATTCCCTTCAGCTGTCCTATCTGGCAACTTCTAGAAAGGCTTTCAAATTTGAGTGGTTTTTTTTTGTTTTGTTTTGTTTTTTTTAACCACTATTTGCATTTGCAGAAGGCATGCCTCAGTTGACAGTGTTCCACCCTAGCAAAAAGTTTCAAGCAAGAAAACTACAAGGCATACTCTTTACCACTGGTAGGAAGTATAGAAATACAACCCAATGTAGATACAGAAGTGGTTAACACCTGTGATCCATCATCTCTGCTAGTTGAGTAGTATTCAAATTAGATGCAAACCTTATTGTTGAGCACTTGGGAGCACAGTTTTTATTCTTCCAGTTACTGAATATACATCTCAGATACCCAAGACATCTTTGGGATGTGTCATCACTGGTGTCTAATTCCTTTCTGACCTGTTCTTGTAACTCATGAGCTCCAGTTAGATTCCACAGCAATTCATTCCACCGAGAGCATAGACAATATGAAAACGCAGTCTGTGAAGGAGAGGTTCCCAGTCAGTGTTTTCTGCAACTTTTATTACTGTGCTGCACAGTTGTACATGGTTAATGGGACCTCTGAACTGGTATGCAATGTGCACCAGGGATTTAGAAACCTTAGTCTTTGCATCTCTTTGCCCAGGTCTAACTCAAATAAGAGGCAAAACCCAGAAACACCAGTTTGTAAAGTTCTTTTAAGTGTGATTTCTTATGCAGTTGGTTACATGAATGCCAGTTCTTAAAACTGTCAGCTGTGGAAGCTGTGTTTATGCAGCACACGTTGAGAGCAAGTCACGGCTGTCCCAGCTGGTGTATCTCAACACCCTCAGAGCCCCATGCAGAGGTGCTTGCTGCTCTGAAAGCAATTTGGGTCATTACTGCTGTCCTGTCTCTTTGCAGGGTTTGTCAGCTCAAAAGTGGCCAAGTTCACCACTCACATTTTCTGTGTGTGGATGGGGCGCAACGACACAGCTGGTGGGGACAACCCTGCACCCTTCGCTAATTTATTGTCCTTACACTGATAAAACCCAGTAAGAAAAAATGTTCAGTAAATGCATATACAAATTACATGACTGTGCTCAATTTGGGGGGGGTTATTTCAGATTAACTGTGACCAAATGGATAGTAAACCATATATCTGGTAGTTAATGCAGCCCTGTTTCCTTAATAACTTTGGATGAGAAAGTAAATTTTATGAAATAAAATCCTGTCAAACACTCCTTTTCCTTTTTAAGACACACACAGATAATAAGTGTGATTTGCTACATCAGCACATACCAAATTACCAGGAGACTGATGATTAAGGGCTGAAAAGCAAATTAAACAAGCTGGCTATAAACTTAAGATATTCAAGTGAAGCAGATGTAAGCAAGGGCTGCTGCAAGTTGTTATCCTTATATCATATTTCTGCCATCTTAATTCATTTTTACTGAGAACTTAAGTGGAAAAGCTGCTGTTAAATTCTTAGGAACGTAGCACAACATTCTTAGGAGTTTTATGAAGCTTCAAAAAAGTTGCCTGTGTGTGTCACAGCAGCGTAGGCAGCTCATGTTCCAGAGTAATGTTTACCCTGCAAGAGAACTTTATTTGAGCCATGAGTTTTCACCTGACTTTCAGAAGTAAGACACTTTTTGTACGTCAGACCTTCCTTGTGATTTATGGGATCACCTCCCATGGCCTTAAACATCACCGGCTTTCATACTTGACGTCTGTGTGCATCTGTCTCTGTTGTAGGGGCAGTCCCTGGTGATTTGTGTTGGGAACTCAGAGGCACATTCATTCCACCCTGCAGATGTGCATGGGCACTGCAGCAGGCTGCTGTGTTGGTGTGGGCACAGTCCTGCACAGAATGCCTCTGATGAGCATCTCTGAGCTGCTCAGTAAGCATTGACAGCCAACATGAGGCACGGAATGCTTTGGCACAGTCACACTGCTTGGAGAGGAAAGCTTGCAGTACAGCACTTTGTTCAAAAGTCTCCAACTGGAGTTTCAGAATTATTTTGCACCTCAGAAGACTCTCTGAGTCTGGTTTACAGACACCAATCAAGTAGAAATATTGAGGTGAAAATGTTTACAGCTGTATATAGCGCCGTGAAATCAATGGTCCTTGGACTGAGAAAGTATTAAAAATAAGATTTGGAGTTTAATA
Source organism: Chloebia gouldiae (assembly GCA_003676055.1). Taxonomy (NCBI): domain Eukaryota; kingdom Metazoa; phylum Chordata; class Aves; order Passeriformes; family Passeridae; genus Chloebia; species Chloebia gouldiae. The sequence continues at coordinate 28,667,209 of QUSF01000007.1, read as the reverse complement.
AGTCTTTAAATAGATATAAGTGGAGTTGTAGTTTTTTCTCTGAAAGGAAGCAGACGGTGTTTTTTAAACATGTCGGGTGCTTTACAACAGGGTAGGTACAAGAGAAAATGGCCAGGGTGACAATTTTGCTGTTTTGTCAAGAGAAAGTGTGGCTTTACACATAGCAAGTTAGCAGTTTGTATGCTGGGACAGCTGTCTTTTTGCACAGCTGTGCTGTATCAAGAAATCTCTGAGCATAGAAAGCAAACAGCCACTTTTGGGGAGCCATGATGAAATAGTAGAGATAGGTCTTTTTCCACAGACCTTCAGAGTCCAGAAACTGATGGTTGAAATAACCAGTATTTACATGGTATTTAAAATAGGCAACACACAACAGCCAAGAAATTGGAAATCCATTTTTTTTGTCATGTTCTGGGATTATTCTTTGGCCAGTTCAAACTTTTGGTCCTGGTTTCACATTTCCAAGAGAGGCACTTTACTTCTGAAGTTCTGTTTGAACTCTCTTGGAGAAAGAGAGGGCTGATGGTTAACAAAGAGATCAGTCTGCAAGGGTGGTATTCAACCTGATAGGAGAAGGAAGAACAGAGCCAAACTTAATTCATCAGTAGCACTGACTACTGTTTCAATTTATTAAAATAACATTTCAGTGTTTTTTTAAAAGGCATTTTCCTAAATGTTCTGTAATGCCCATAACAACTTTAGATGCTGGGAAGTAAGTATTTTTTACTACCAGTAGGTTTGTTTTGTTTTTCCACCACTTGGCAAGCACTGGTATTTGGGGGGGGGGGGGTTTGCATTTTGTTTTGGTTATTCTTTTACAATATTTTGGACGAACTAGAAATTAGCTTTGCTATCAACACCTTGCAGATACACATGCACAAAATAATTTAACTTGCCAAAACAGGTTATTTTTTGCATCAGAATTCTTGAATTTATTTTCTGCTTGCATGTTTTCACAAACAGAATGCTTCTTTCCAGCTGCTGTGGGAAGAACAAGATGTTGTATCTGCAAGATTGAAAAACCAGTGGATTTTTAGTTAGTACTGTAGAGATCAGCTATGGAAGTTGAAGAAAAATATGCAAAATTTGATTATTACAAAGCCCCTTAAGACCGATATTAAGATAAGCTAAAAACTAAGGAAAAGACAAATGTGGTTCCAGCCTCTAATAACAGTAAAATTAATTCTTAGTGCTTTGTATCTAGTGCTTTGTGTCTATCTTTTGACACTTTTCTATATCATGACACTTTTCTATATCATGACAAATTAATTTCACCTCACAAGCGCATGAACTTTCCTTGCAGCAAGGTGGGAACATCACCTGTATGTGAAAATCAGCAGCCCCAAGGCAAGCTATATCCTTCCCCCAAGTCAGAGCTTCAAGGGCATCAGTGAATGAAGATGTGCTTACTGTTTCCTTCCTGTTCACCCAGAACACTTTTAAGTAATCCATTTGTGCAAGAAATGTGTTCCCTCCTGCCCCTTTTTTCCTTGTCATGCTTGATCTAGTGTCTTGCTGAATTGCTGAAAGGATTTGGCAATCATTTTTGGAAAGAGGATAGTGTTGAATCTTAAAGACACTTACAGGGGGTCTCCTCTCAGGTCTTCAAAAGGCAAGATGCATGACCCTTTCTGTGTGTCAAAGTCACAGTCCTCAAAATGGGAAAACTGTGATTTATTTCATAGAGTTTTTGCAGTTTGAGCAAGGACTTTGTTGTGATTTGATTCCCCTAAAAGCTGAATGAGAGTTCAGAGTTTTGATTTTCTCGTTTCATCAATATTCAAATCTTCTATCTTATGTGAAAATGTCTGATTTCTTTTTACTTGGATTTTTGGGTTGCGATCTGATTTCATAACCTTTTCAAATGGAGTAGCAAATAGATTATGGAAAAATTACAGTTTCAGTTATAAAGAAATCTGTATCTACCATCTATAAGGGCCGGATGAGTCCTAACACTACTGTGGTAAATGGATTATCATTATTGTACTTCTCCCACAGTCTTCAGGGAAACTCTGAAATAAAAAAAAAATTAAAAGGGCATTGTCAGGCACCCCAGAAAAAAAAAGGTGGGCATTTAGTTATGACAAAGCAAAACATTTGTAGGTGCCATGTGCAGAAATAACCACTTCAGAAATGCCTCTTTACTGAAGAAATGTTACTGCACAATAACAGTTGCCAGCTGGTAGAGATGGAACACTTTGGAAGTAGAGGTGCAATTCAGAATAAAAACGTATGTACAGTAACAAATTACAGGCAGAAAGAGAGAATATTTCAAGTTCTCCATCATGTTCCTTAGCTACAAATAATCCTGTGAAATATTTGTTCCAAAGGTCAAATAAAAAAAGACTTCAAAGCAAAAAGGGTAATACTGAAACTGTCTCTAAAATGTTTATTCTGAAAATATTTCAGGAGTTGAGAAACTTTTCTCATGCAATAGTCTTACTCTAGGTAATGAGGAGTTCTGCAAGCACTCAGGCATGAGGATCACTTATGCCATCAGGCTGAAAACAAGGGGGAGTGGTTTTGGAAAACTTGTTTGAAGAAAGTGCTGATAAGCGAGGGAAATGCTAAACCAAATTCAGTGTTCTCTTACCTTCCCTAGGGTTGGACTATGCAACAGTTTTAAACTCAAATATTAGATTGGACATTAAGAAGAAATTCTTTAAGGGTGTTGAGTCACTGAACAGGTTGCCCACAGCAGCTGTGGGTGGCCCATCCCTATAAGTGTTCAAGGCCAGGTTGGATGAGGCCTTGAGCAGCCTGGTTCAGTTGAAGGCATCCTTACCCACAGCTGAGAGATTAGACTAGATAATCTTTGAAGATCCCTTCCAGTCTAAACCATTCTCTAATTATATGCAGCAAAATAAATGACTTGAATGTGAATATCTGCTCAGAGGGAAAGCTGAGATTCTCAGAGGGGGTGAGATTAAGGCATAAATTAGCCTCTGTATCCACCAGCCAAACTTTGTTTATACCATTGAAGTTGCTTGGTGTTCTCTGAAACCACCTAGATCAACATGAGATTTCTCTTGCAAATCTTAAGCCATTTGGATATTAGGCATCAAGTCCCACTAAGCTTGTAATCCTTCACACTGTCCTGGGCTGAAAGATGGGCATCTCCAGAGAGCTGTTGGTCCTATCCATCTTCTGCTAAGAAGAATCACCCACCAAAGGTGTCCTCCCCACTCTTGCCATCTGCTATGGAGATATCTAAGCAAGTAGGACGGATGAGCTATTTGCTTAGACACAAGGAACATCTGGACAGCTTTAATAAGGTGGAATGAAAACCTTGTGTCACCAGGAGGCTAGATATGGATATTCATAAAGGTGGTCTTAACAGGATAATATTTTACCTTTATACTGATGATTAGAAAATTGAATCATACTAACAGGACGTACAAACATGTCCTATTTGTTATAAATATCAAACTTAGTTTTAACATAAATACTAGCAAATTGGTGCTGTTCTGTTGCTTTATGCAAGATTGGAATGTACAGGTCTTCTCAGCTGCAAGTATCACTAAAATGCTTTTTAGTACTAAATCCTGTGCTCCATTATAGGCCAAATTTTGTCAAAACTCCTGTATTTTTCTTAGTATACCTGCTGTTTTTCTAGCAGTTGTCATGCTTCATTTTTCATGAAGTAAGAGACCTTACTTTTTCTATCAAGTGTGATTGACGCTAGCAAACAGAGCAGCAAGTCCAGACCCAGCCTGTGTCAGCATGGTGCCAAAGGAGCCCTCCAATGTCAGCCTCATGTTACTAGTGGATGGAGCCTTTCTTCCTGCATACCCCTGCCACCATTCTCACTGAACAAACACAGGCTTTCAAAAGCTGTGGGCATATCTGAACCCTACCATGCCTATAGAAGGGCTTTGGACCATAGCAGTGCAGGTATAGAAGTACTCGAATGCTGGGACTCAACATTGTTAGAGTCTGTTCCTTTCCCAGCTCTGACAGTGGGCCTGTATGCTCTCGGACATCTCCTGAAATGCACCCAGCAGTAATTTTCCACCTGCATCTACACAAATCCCAGGAGATGCGGGAGGCATTACACACAGGTTCCGTGAAAGATAAAAACAAGCTTATTATCAGTAGGCTTGAAGTGCTGGATCTGTACTTCACAAGAAAAATGCTTGCACATAAAAAATAAGAAAAATCACAAAAACCTCTGCTATCACTTATGCCAAATAAGAGAGTAAATTTCCTGCGGTCTTGCATTTGGGACTGCAACTGCTTCCATTTTGGGGACTGAACACTGCAAAGACTACTAGACAGTTGCCTTATTTGATCCTATCCAGTTCAGCTATTTTGATTCATTTCAGCTGCCCCAGCACCCTTTTGTGCAATTTTGGAACATTGCAAATATAACAAGTGGATAGAATCTAATTTAGTGCATTCTACTGGAAAAAAAACCAAAACTGTACTCAATAATTTCTGTTATCACACCTACTGCTGTCATGCCATTGTTTATTTCCAGATAGGGCAGTGTTGAATAAAAGAAGGTTTTTTGTGTTTCTTCGGGGTGAGAAGCTGTAAGTTTATTCTATAAATACCACCTAAGCTAACTTGCACATTTTCTTTAAGGAGGGCTGTGTGGCATGCCTCCAATAGACAGATCTTTATTCAACAGGTAAGGGTGATGAGTTAAGCCTCTTTACTCCAGAGAGTACTTAATTGCTCTCTCGTGGGGAAAAAAAATTGCCAAACAAATAAACAGAAATGGAAGTGTTCCGACTATCTATAAAAGTTTTGGTTTCACACTGTGCTTCAATCTCATTACAATTTTTGAGGAGTAATATTAGTAGTCAGACATTCCTCAGATGAGGAGTGATTAGAGTGTGAATTGCTGTAGAAAAGCACTATTTCCAATAATAACACAGCAGGTGTTTTGAAAGAAAGCTGCTTTAACCTTTCAGATTGCAGAGGCATCTCAGTAATTCTAGGAATCACAATCAACAAATGCCTAATTTCACTACTGTTTTCCTAATTAAGAGAGAAAATGGTGTAAGGAACCTGAATTTTAAAGGCATTCTCCTACAAATTAGCAGTTTCCTATTTCTGATCTGTCACTAGAAATAAAGTCATTTACATGTAGTTTCAAGACCTCCATGCTGGAGCATAGCATGTTGGTAGCACTGATGGGCACACCAGGTACAAAAACCTATGTTTTGATCAAAGTCAAAAAAATACAACGGCAGTGCACCATGGAAAACAGATTACAGTTAGTGATATCAAGATAATTGTTGTCTGATAATTATGTTGTCTTCAAGATATGGGATGCAACTTTTAAAAAGATTTCTGCATCATTTGCTGTTTGATGTGGAAAATTTTGTCTTAAAGATTACAACTGAATGAAAATCCTTTTGAAATAATCCTGATAATACAATGAAAAACTTTCACATTGTTTTCTGTCTAAACTTTGTTTAGATTTAGGTCTTAACCAGTGTACCTTGTTCTTCCCTTGCCTCATCACTTCCCTCAGAAAGTCCTGTGCTGAATTGGACCTGCACTGATCAAGTTTTGATCAGGTCAGTTCTTGTCCTTAATTAAGTAATTGACACATGGTATAGAAACTTGGCATTATCCCCATTATGCACAAGGTCAAGGTGTAGTTAGATTTTCCTCCTACATAGCTACATGTTATCTGTTGAGATTACAAAACAAAGTTCTTCACTTAACTGTCAATCTATTCTTGACAACCCAGACTATGAATAGTACCAAAAGAATCTAGAGGCTTTTCTTGCTTGGACTGAATAGCACAAGTCTCAGTATTCCTAATGGATGCAGGGTTAGTTTCCTCTTTTTGTGTTGTAAAATAGTAAGCATCAGGAGTACTGCAAACAGTTAAATTATTCTATTTGTCATGTTTTAAGACCATAGATTACACATTACTTTGCATCTATTCTGTTTTTCACTACTATATTTTGCCTAATAGCCAGTCATCTATTAATGTAGGGGGAAATCTGCAGTGTCAGACATTGTGTGAGGTATTCTAAGCACGTTCCCACCCATCGTAGCTTAGGGGTTAGTTCAGAGACTTTTGCTTGACAGAAGTCTGAATGCAGCAGAGATCTGCTCCAAAGCACACAGAAATCACTGTGAAAAACCTCAGTGACATCAGTGAGTTTGGGATAAAGCACTGGAATTTCCTGAAAGGAAAATAAATCCCAAATATTTCTAATTGTAAGTAATTTTAAAGCAGACCACTTTGTTCTCCAAAATCACTTTTAAGGAGCTGCTAGAAACCAATAACATGTATAATTTGATTAGTTTGATGTCTAGGATTTTTTTTCCTGCTTACTCTTTTTAGTTAATAGAAAAAAAAAAAATCTCTTACAAGCTTACTCCTGATTGATCACAGATAAATTAAAGAGCTTTGATGTGGCCAGCAAAGCATACTTACTGATCTAATAACAAATACAAATGTTTTTGGAAAAAAAGCTCTTGGGCGTGTACTGAAATTACATGTTTACTTTTCTCCCATCTTTTGAATAATAAAAAAATCAGACCTTTTTTTTTTTAGGAATGTTTCCTCAAGCTGATTGTTCTGCTTCAGCTATGCACACACTCTATAGTAGAAGGGGTAAACAAGTACAGCTTTGTACTTGTTCCAGAACAAGAAAACCTACATTCAAAACTGTTTTCATAAAAGCCACTGAGAACTTAACCTGTCTTAGGTTGTTCTTGCTTGGCTTTTCTTGCACGTAAAACTTTCTGATACCAGGCCTATTTGCTCTTAGAGTTCCCAGTTTTACAGAAGAATATATAGAGATTGGTAAATTCTCTTGCTTGTCCTGAAATTCAAGGGTAAGTGATCAAATTTACATTCCTCATGTTTTTGTTAGGCTTTTTTCTGTAGAGGGAGGAGCTGTGAATTGCAGCAATGCCTGATGATAAGCTTCTGTGTGCTCTTTTAGCTGAGCATTTTAAAATTGCTGGCACTCAGCATAACAGAAAACAAGGTATTGGAAAGACATAGGTGTCAATGCCTTACTGAACTCAGTAAGGATAGAAACTTGCCTGCCAGCAGAAACCCAGGGCTGTCTAGGGTTCCCTGTAATGTTAGGGTTTTCATTTCCAGCAGCTGTTACTGTGTGGCTGAGATGATGTCATGTCACACAGTTCGTGGCACCCTGTCTATGCTACCTGTCAAACCACCTCCTTCACGAGTGCACCACACTCTGCCTTGAAGTGCCTGTGCACCCACTGCTGTGAGAAGGGTGCCCTCCTGTACCATCCCCCAGTCCTCCGAAATCCTGTTCTTTCCAGCCTTAGTTTTTTCATGGACACTTCTTTACTTGGTCTTACCCAAGGATTTCCCCCCTCCATGGTTAAACACCCATTCTCTTCCTCACAAATTTACTCTGATGGGAGCAATCGAGCAACTCACTTGGCTTTGTTTTGTTCCCCAAGAAAACTAAACATAGTGGGAAAGAAATGTTTCTTTGGTTTACTTTTAGATAATTTTAAAAGGTCAAAATGAAACCAGAAGTTTTCTAATGAACACAAAATGATCACTAAAAAGATTGAAGTTGTTCTTCATTCTGGATGAAGGCCAGGTTCATTCAAGGCCAGGTTGGATGGTGCCCTGAGCAACCTGATTTAATGAATGGCATCCCTGCCCATGGCAGGAGGCTTGGAATGAGATGATATTTAAGGTTCCTTCCAAGCCCAATCATTCTGTGATTCTATGAGGAACTAAAATCATTGGGGAACAGCAATTTGAAACAAAAATTATTGTAAACCAGAAAAGCATCCAACTTGTAAAAATGATAATTTGTCTGCCATCAGGCATCTTTAAGATTCACAGTGTACAGTGAAATAGCCTTCTCTTGAATTTTTTGTTCTAAGGTAGGCAGTGTTTTTCCTCTCTAATAATTTCATGCCTCTCTTCTGGACTCCCTGATGCTAATTTTTTGCTGATCTCCTTTCTCCCCCTACCCCCTGGGCCCTGTGTATATACAGCAGGAACTTGTACCCTCAAAATATTGCTTCTCTACCTGTCTTTGACACAACAGATTTTGGAGCACTGGGATTTGGAAGGAAAAGGCCTCTCTAAAATTCAATTTGTAGTAAATTATCAGCTGATTTTGAAAATGCATACTCCTGCCTTCCAGTGTTTAAGTTCCATTTGGAGAATTTTGGGTTTAATTTGATCCAGTTGTCATTTTTGTTGGGGAAATAACTTATCTATGTGCTGAATGAACAGTGGCTGATTTTATTGAAAACTAGAAGCCCAATGGGTTTTTTTTTGTTATTTCGGTGTTGTTTTAATCCCCTGAAGCTATTGAGTTAATTTCTGTTGTGGCTGATTCCAGAAGTCCTAATGAAAACCAGAAAAGAAAGAAGTTTTTGGGAGACACATAAACCTAATATTAGTTTGGAAGGAGTAAATATTTATCCAGGCAGAAGGAGATGACTTATTTAAAGACTGACCTAATTTATTATTTAGGAAAACCACCTTTCTGTATCCACCCTGCAGCCAAGAATTGTCCTTTTTTTTTTTTTTCTCTAGGGAATATTTTAGTTTAAGAAATGAACCACACAACCCAGAATATACTGGCAGAGGCAGTCTCCCAGAATGGAACTACTCATTAAACTCATTTATCCTCCTAACAGAGCAGTCTGAGTGTGTTGCAGTGCATTAGGGAAAAGCTGGATCACTGAAAGGTCACATCTCTCAAAGCCAGTATCTGTAATGGAAGTCACTCTGGTCAGGTTGGGTTTGTACTAACAGTTTCAGAGATGTTTGTCCATGACAGACATCTTCCTTTAGCAGTTCTGTTCAACACCTCATTTTTGAGCTATGTGCCAAGTAAACCTCCAGAAAAATAAGTCTTGGAGAATGTGGAGGGGTCAGGGAGGTTGTTTTTGTTTTCCTCAAATCATACTCAGTTAAGATAAAATAATAGATGAGGCAGGGTATCATAAACATGGCAGAGTTTCTTATTTGAGGCAGATTGTTTGGTTTTGTTTGTAGGTTTTTTTTTAATCCTGTGCAGACTAGTAACAATAAGGAGCATTCCTTATTTGCTGGTAGTAATTGAGGTGTTGGATAGTTTGTGGTCCTAGCTTAGTGAGCAGTGGACAGGCCACCAAAATTACTGGCAACAGTGAAGCTTTCTCAGATGAAAGGGCTTGCACATGCTGGAGGAAAGAATTGCTTACCTCCAGCAGAAACATCCTCTGTGACAGAAAGCAGGGGACAGCAGTATGGTTACACATCCTGTTCTAGTTACAGCTGAACCCTGCAGATCTGGTTGTCCCCAGGACCTCGCTTCCACTCCCTCAGCTGCTCAATTTAGCTGCTCTTAAGGTTTCTTCCTAGCATAGTTCAGTCAAAATGATCCAGAAGAACTCCAGCACTTCTAATAGTGGAATTATTTTTGTTTCTAACTGACCTGACCTAAGAAACAGCAGTTGTTCCAGCAACTGCAGTGATGATCAGTCACATCTTACAGGAAGGCAGTGGTGAGCTGTCTGTGGTGAGCTGCAGAGGGTAACCATTGAACTTGCCCCAGCTGTACTCAGAGCAGGCAAAGCCTTGTATTTCTAAGGCAGCACAAGGCAAACATGAAGTAACGTAAAGTAAGTTTCTATCAACATGTGTGGGTGCTGTGCTGCTTGGGCACAATAGCAGCCCTGGTCTTGTAGCCCCTGTCTAACATATATTTGCTGCCCAGATGCAGCGGATGGTCCGAATGGATTTTTATTCTTGTGCTCTGTGTCTCTTTTTACCACACTTAAAATACCTTCTCTATTTCACTTGACAGCTCCAGTATTTGTAAGGTTATCACATCTCTGCAAATTATTTGAATGCACTGTGCAACATACTGAGTTATTTTTTTATTTCCTAATAAAGGTCTTGCCATGTTTGTGTTCTCTGAACTCTGCCCAGATTCTCATCCCTTTCATTCCAGGGACTGCTGAGGTCCCTGGCAATATTTCAAACTGCAGAGCAGTCAGAGGAATTGAAATCCCTGCTATGATGGAATAATCTCTGTGTTTAGCTACAAATGTTGCTGACATTCAACGGCCATGTTTAAAGGTAGCATCGCCATTCACACCTTCATCTTGTGTGAGCAGGACTCGTGCTTTGGTGTGTTCTCATATCCTAATCCCTGTGTCATCTACAGTGTGACATAACAAGCAGATATCATAGCCCTCTTCCCCACACAGTCTGCAAGTCCATGTTTATGTGTTGTATTTAGGAGCTTATTTAATTTCTTCTTCATATGCATAATTTTCAGAGGCTTTTCAGGAGAGCAGTTGCATCTTTCTGCAAGCACTGAATTAAGAACCCAGTTCTGAAATGAGAGAGCTGAAATGAAGGAGCTGCCTTAAAACTGAACTCAATACAGCCTAGTGCTAATAAAACCATCAGTTTAATTTAACATGGCTATGCTTGTGTAATAAAGGAGATAGAAGATAACTTAACCTCAGTAGGTCCTGTACTTTTTATTTGATAGGTCTAGTTTACCATGATGCATGCACTGCCTACAGATGATTAGCTTTAATGGTGACTAAAACTGGAGTTAGCAAGCATTCCTCTGTGACTCTCTACTGCATATGCTGTCATTTATTATTAACCTGTGTCAACAGCCATTCCAGTAATTTATAAGCCATATTACACTGCTCTTTTACACCTGATGCTATTAAAAGTAACATTTTGAGAAAGCGTTTGTGAAATATTATATTGATGACAGCACTTAGACTTCCATGTCTTGTCTTTTCTTTCTGTATTTTAAAGCTTTTGGAAATGAAATCACATGTAGAATTACATCATTGTAGGTATTTTTCTGCAGTTGTTTAATGCCAGAAAGGTCAGCCAAAAATATGCAGTTGTCATCAGTGAGAATTTTGACATGAAACTCTTTGAGAAGTCTGTGATTCTTTTGATGCTGTTATTCATTCTGACATTTAATGTATTTCATGTGTTATACCATCACCCTAAAAATATGATTGCAAGTTTTGAAACTCACAGTACCCAAGTCTTTTTTTAAACTAAAAAACCCCCATCCAAACACAAAATGAAAAAAGTGAAGATTTTGAGTGTATCTGTATACTCTGTTACTGGTAACAAAGTCTAGACTCACATCTCTCATAATGCCACTTCAGTTAACATATGTCATTTTGACCACCATAATAGTTCATATCTTTACAAAAACTCCAGTTTCTCAGAGACTGCAACAATTTTTTTAGTTAAAAATTGACAAGACGCTATCAAATAATAATCAGTACAATACAATCAGTAGTTTTATTCACAGGGATTTATTAGTATAGTCAAGGTCATACATGGTAACTTTGCTAAGTCATCTACTTTAGGTACAGAGCTGAATGAGATGTGTTAACAGTTAAAATAGTCTGTAAACCGTCTGTAGACAATTATATCTTGTCTCATTTTTCCACTAAGCTATTTAAAAAATAATAGCATATGATTCTGCTTGAAGAAAGGATTGAATATCTTTGTATAAAAAGGAGCCATAGGTTTTTAGTGTAAAGAAATCAGGGAATTTATATTTACCTCCATAGATTGTACACATTATTATTGAACTTCAGCTAATTTCTTACATTTAGCCAAAGTAATTGATTAACCTTAGAGGAGCACCTTTTTGTATTTTCTGAGCTTTATGCAATAGGTTTTGTTAGACTAGGAATAATAGATCTAATGATACCTAGAGATGGTATTTCATCCTCTGTTGAGATACAGACATTCTGTCTATCAGGAAGCCTTGAAGACAAGTTTCCATTAAAAGCAAAATGACAGAAAGATCATTAGAATGTCCTAGGGTTTTTTTGGACAGGGAGATTGCCACCTCAGGAGAATATACAAACCTACTTATGCAGATTTGTTTAAAGTGAGACTACATGATTTTAAAATACTTTGTTCCAATGTTTTATGATTTGGCAACTTTGATTGTTTTCTACTATTTCATACATTTCTTGGTTTTAGAAAACAAGGTGTCATCTTTGCTCATTTTCTCTGTATTTCAGATGATGATGGTTTTAGCCTTCTGCAAAACACAACTTGTTTTGGTTTAGGCTAACCAGTCAGTTCTAAGCACAGCCTGTCACTGCTTTGACACTTCTGTAGCTGGTAGGTGCTGGAGTCTGGCTAAGGCTCTCTCAGTTTTAGTGCTTTGCTGGACAGATTCACAGTCTGTGATAAACATAAGACTGACAGAGTCCCACACCCATATTTTAAACGTTTCATTTTTAAGCAGTTAAAGTGCATGCTAGCTCAAATAAATTATCACTATACAAATAGGTTTTGCAGTCTAGTCTGGGCTTGAAATGTCTTGTAATGCTTTACTGGGGAATACCTGAGTGCCAAGTACCTGAGTCCAGCTAAATACTGGGTAACTTCTGTGTCAGCTGATAGAGCTCTGCTGAGCTCAGCACTGAAGTTTGAGCTGGTTAAGCTGAGTACAGAACATTCACTCCACTGCGAGGTTAAATCATTAGAGGCTTTCTAACTCAAAGACAGCTATCAGTAAGTGCATGTGAAAAGACAAAATATTTTCACAGAAAAATGGGATCCTGCTGGATTCCTGCTTTCCCATATGCTGCCATGATTTATTTGTGTCTCTGTTAAGAATTGAAGGAGACACAGAGACTACTGTATCTGGGCTGACCAGCTAGAATGATACAGCCTCATCTTGGTTTTGATTGCTGGATTTCTTTACATAAAATTCACAGTAATAAGAAATAGTTTACTGATAAACCATATTAATTTTAAAATCCCAATCTATGGGTTATATCATTTTACCTCTATCCTTTAGTAAGACTTTTTAGTCTCACTATCCTTGGTTTCCAGATTGATTAAAAGTACACTCAAATTAATTCTAAGTCAAAGCAGGAAAAATGGATTTATAAATTTTCTGTAATGTTTTCCAGTTGAACTGATGTGGAAGTAAAGTGTGATTGATAACAAAGTCTAATAGGATTTATTGTACATATTGGGCATACGATTATTCCTGTATTCTTTACTTTTATATATCATTCAATGTACAGAACTGAAAATGCTTTACCAAGTGAACTAAGGCTGGCTGTGAAAGACACAAATAGAGACATCTCTTCTACCTTCTTGTGTTTCTTAAGAGTAACTGCAGAAGTCTCTCTGCTTTGAGGTGGATCTTTACAGCTTTGGGAGTGAAGTACATTTTGCTTTAGCCTCTCTCTGAAAACTAGTACGCTCTATGTATGAAACTGAATATGAATAGTCCATTGAGATTATCTTTAATGTCTCCTGTTGGCTTGGATGAGAGTCACTTCAAAAGTGCAGCTCTCAACATATATTCAGCATGTACATTCATTTCACAGTCTATATCTCCAAAGACCATTGTGGCCCACAAGTTGGTAGGCTCTCAAAAGCTAACAACAGATCCAGAAGACAGATCTGCACATTACTGCCCTGTTTTGCAGGCTAAGCAATAGAGATCAGAAGTCCCCAGCAAAAGTAGAGTCACAGAGATAATCTGTTGCTACTAACCAGCCTTAGTTTCTCCCCACTTTCAAACTGGACTGAATTCTTTCTAAACCAAAACTTTGATGATCTTGCTTCAGTTAAATTTTTTCCTTAATAACCTTTCCTCTATGTTTTCAAGTGGCCAGTAGTTCCCTTTCTCTGCTTTTAACCTTCTTTGCACTTTCCTCCATATATACCTCTTTTTTCCATATATACCTATTTTTCTTCATTCCTCCTTGTCAAGGACTAAGGATTAAAAGGTTTAGAAGTCCTCTTTTAGTGTGAATGGAAATGTAGTTGCATTTTAACTGGTTTGATTCCACATGAACTTTTCCCAAATGTGGTCCAAAGTATCAAAAGGAATTTCTTGCAGGACTCCCATTTGGTGCTGCCTCAGACTAACTCTGCATTACAAGCAATGGTCTGGTCTTCTGCAGTGGGTTGCCAGCTGCAGTGGAGCAGCTTTTGGGCAGTAGCACAGGCTGTAAAACCTGTTTGCTAGGGAATGCCTCCTTCTCTAGTTGTCCATTTGATAGTCTTCAGAATTGAAGTATTCCTGTCATGAAAATGTTCTAACAAAAGCTGTATGTTAGAAATTAATATGTATGCGACAAGCCCTTTAACCCTTTCAGAACTCAGTGGTTTGCTTTTGTTCTTAGAATTTATCAGGTTGGATTTTTTGAAGGCATTCTCTGAAGTCATAGGAGGAATTTGGAGCTGCCTACAGCATTTTCCACTCAGATTAAGATCACGTCACTGCTTCTGCTGTGTCTTGTTTGGAAAGATGAAGAAAAATGATATATGTGGAGTTCTCAAACAAGGTTTTGAGCCAACAGCAATTTTTTTTACTCATCTTAAATAAAAAATGACTAAAGATTCTTTTGAGTGCTTTATAAAACATTCTACTTATTTTTATGCATAATAAATACATACAAGTCTAAAAATGTCAAGGAAACATGCTTGTTTTGATTACATTAAAAAAAACTTAGCTTAACCCTGAAGAATTTATGCATCTTTCTCATACCACACTCTTGCTCTGATGTCACAGCTTATATGTAAGTCGGGTTTCTGAAAGTGCAAGTGGTGTATGGCTTTTGTCTCCGTAGACAGACCAAGGTGTAGGCAGCACACAAGCAGTAGCATGCTGACAGAGTGACCTGGTGTATTTTGGAACATGTCTAGACTGGATTTCTATCCTGGTGGCAGAAGTAACTCTTGATATCTGTTTACACAAGAAATTGATTGTGTCAAGGGTAGTTGGGAAAGCATTTATAGAATTTGTACTGTGCATTTACAAAGCAGCTTGGTCTGAATTAGTGCCTGCAGATGAAAAAATATTTTCCTCTGATGAGTAAGATCCACATCACAAGGGGATTGTAACCATGACTTTCAGTTTTAGGAATTTTACAAGCTGGGATGTCTTCCTTACAAAGGCTTCTCCTTAGTTAACCTCACAGATAGGGAGCTAAATGCAATCCACTGAATGTCTGGAAAAGTGTTTTATCCACTAGAGGAGTCCTAAAAAAGACACATAATCAATCAGGAGGTGCTATCAAGAAAGATCACTGCTACAGAGATATAGCAAACACTAGATAAGGAGGAGAAAGGTGTTTTGGAGAGGATTTTGCACACAGCTGGATGTAGCAATGAGGAGCCATTGTGTTCAAAGCCATTAATTGCTGCAGATAAAGAAGGAACATGTAGCAAAACAATTATGGAAGAAGGATGGAAAAAAGGCTGGAAATTAATGTCTTCATAAGAGTCTGCTTTAGGGAGAGAGAGAAACGCACACCTTTAAGGTGTGTTTTTTAGGATGGGGTTAGGAGTGAAAAATAACCCTCAGTTAGAGTTTTGTGTAACAGAGTTGAAAATGGTCATGTGCAAGCTCTAAAAAGCTGAGATTCAAATATTTTAATTTCTTTTTCATTTCTTTCAGGCTTGTGAAGAAAGGTTCTGGGTAAAAATTGCTTTTTTTAGGTCCACAACTTTAATCTGCAGGACTAGACTGGTTTAATTTGGAATACCCTATTGTGGGATCAGATTGAAGTTCAGTTTTAAGATTAATACTCTCACCTTTAAACTAGCTTCTGCTTAGAGGTTGTGACACAAACATTTTGGTCTCTGTCTGCCAGGCTTCTTAATACTGTTTTTTTCTGTCTATGAACAGGGTGGCTGCCACTTGCTGAGGCCTTCAGATCTCTGGAGCTCTTTTAGCACATCTTTTAGGCTGGTTGTTCCTCTTCCATTATTCAAACCCTTTCAATAGACAGTCTCTTTGAAATTGCTCTAAGCTCAGTTTCTGGATGTTTCAAAAATTAGTCACTTTCTTCTTCTGGCTATAAAAAAGATCTTGATTTTTTTTTCCCTAGGATATTGAATTTCAGTGTTTTATAATTTTTCCCTCAAGGAAGGTATGAATGTGAACTACAGAAAAGTCATTATGGAGTTTGGACAGAAAGAGTGCTTTTCTGCCTGAGTTTAGACATCTGTTTAGATATGTTTCTGAATCTGGGCCAAGATTTGTAGCCTGGTTTTGGAGTTCAGGGAACAATATGTGAAAATCATGCATGGAAATTGATTTAAATGCTTTAAATGTTTTCCTAAATGTGAGAACAATATTTGCCAATAAATTATTCAGGCATTTCCAAGAACGACTGAGCTTGATGAGGTAACCTTTCATGTAAAAAGAAACAAATGACAATATAGATTCCTATTAGTTGGCCTGCTTAGATTTTAAATCCTGTGAAACAATGTTCACAAGTGACACTATTCCTTTGTAATAGGGCTATAGTGAATAGAAGTTTATATTTACAAGCTTTTTGTTTGAATATGTACAAATCTGTCATCTAACAAGTTCTTGAAAGTATCTGGGTTATAGCTGAAAATGATTCTTTGGAAGTGTGTATAATTACTGTGGGAATTATTATGGTAACATAAACTTCATTTGGAAAATGTATGGTCTGGTAAGGTGATAGAAACAGGCTATCAAAATTTGTACCGATGGTGTGTTGTTCTCTATAAACAAGCTTTTTTATTGATGATAGTTCAGTCATTGTGGACAAGTGGCATAGATGGCATGCTTCCCTGCAGAACTCTATAATTACAAAGCCTCTGAAGAACTACGTTAACAGATTGAGATGTACTGTCTGCATGAGCTGGCTGTATCTCATAATGCCATTGGAATTACGAGATACACAATTCATAGTCATTTTGATTGTAAATCAATGGGACAAGAAAGGACTACATTTCTCTCTGTGAAAACATTATTGTGAAAAGTATTATTCTAGCTTAGTATTTCATATTCAACTATACTCATTGACTGGCTACAGTAAGTTTGGGATATTAATGAGATGAAAATAATCATCCTTAATTCAGAGGAAGCAGCAAGTAGTGTGAAAACAGTCAAGTTGACATTAAAAGCTTAAAATGAATTTTTATCCTGATTTTTTAAATGTAGTTACCTGCCATATCTGTCTAGTTTTGAATCTGAACCACTCAAATGTTACTAAAGGCAACCTACATTTCCTTTTAAATAGTAGGATTTTACATTTCCTGGTCCTCACTTCTTCAATATCTCTATTATTTACTTTCACCAAGAATTTTGAATGTAAGATTTGCATCTCTAGGCATACTTGTTTTGACTCAAACCTTCAAAGATTCATATCACTGCATATGATTTGCATGGAGTTTGGTCTTCTAATTCTTCTTTGATGGAAGTGAGGAACATTTTTATATTCTGTGGATTTCTGTAAGAGGTCCTTATATAAGACTGAATTCAGATTGCATTAGGATTTAGAGCATAGCAAATTGAGACTTATACACACCCAGATTTCAATCTAATGTAGGATCCAACCCAGTCTGTGTACTCAGGTAGGACTGTTGGGAAGAGCTCTTAGGACCCAGTTTAGATGGGACTTTAATGATCATCATTAAGAAAGTATTTTTGGGAAATACATTGTTATTATTTTAAACCAGAATTTTAGAGATTTTCAGATTTTAAAATTCTATTTTGAGAACAATATGCTAATTTAAACATGTCCTAGTACTAAGATAGGGCCTGAGGCTGTTTGCTTTTCCTTGCATTTGTATTCTTCTCTTGTTGGGGCAAGCAGTGATCCAGCAATGTAAAGACAGGCTTTGTAACCTATGAGAGCAGCTGAACACAGAAAAATTGGCCAGATACAGCCAAAGATAAGTCACTACATTTAAAACTTCAACTGTGTTTCTCAGATCAGGCTGGAGTACAAGTTAAGGCTTATTCTCTGCCAGCTACATGGACAAATTAGGGTTCTTCTGAGTTGTAGTGCCTTTTACTGCTCCTTCCCTCTTGCAAATGTACTGATGCTGGACGTGTTTATGCATCAGATCAGGAATTCATCATAGAATCATTGAGGTTGGAAAAGACCTCTAATATTGTTGAGTCCAACTGTAGTGCTGCCAAGTTCATCACTAAACCATGTCCCCAGGTGCCACATCTGCATGTCTTAAATACCTCCAGGGATGGGGATTCCACACTTCCCTGAGCAGCCTGTTCGAATGCCTAACCACCCTTTCATTGAACCAGTCTTATTGAACAGCCAACCTAAGACTTCCCTGGCACAGCTTGAGGCCATTTCTTCTTGTCCTGTCTCTGGCTGCATGGGAGAAGAGGACAACATCCACCTGGCTACAGCCTCCTTTCAGGAGGTTGTAGAGAGCAATTAGTTCCCCCTGAGCCTTGTTTTTTTGAGACTGACCCACCCCAGCTCTCTCATCCTCCTCTCATGCTACCTGTGCTCCATAGCCTTCACCAGCTCCACTGAACTTCTCTGGACACACTCCAGCACCTCAGTGTCTTTCTTCTCACACAGTGACATCCTAGAGCTAAATGTAAAATGTCAGGCAGTTCTTTGGCTACCAGTGCAAGCACTAGTGAGAGTACTGCAGGAAACTGCTGCTCTTATGCCTTTGGTTCAGTCAGCGTGTTAGACATGTCTCATCCAAGAAGTCTCATAGCTCTTGTGTGTATAAAACTGCATGGAAAAATAGCAGCAAAGAAGAGATAGTAATAGTAAATAATAAAAAAATAAAGCTTTCAAAGAAAGATCTTCATGTTCGTGTTTCAGGTCCTTAGCCATCTGTTCTGTTCCTCCAGATTAGGAAGAGACTTCTGAGAACTCAGTTACCACAGACTTGTTGCCCTCCTTTCTGCTGAGCCACACGGCCAGTTAGGAGGACATTAGTATGATGGGGCAAGAGCAGTGGCTCACAAGTGAAGTTTTATCTCATCCCACTGGAAATTCATCCCAGGGCATGGGACAGCCAGTCACACCCAGTGGCAGAGTTCTAAAAGCAGCATGCATCATCTGATCAACAAAGGTTTGCCAGATGCTATTGTGATACACATTTTGGCTGGCTTATGACTATTCTGGGGCCTCTTCCATTTGCAAGTTGGCATTCAAGGTAAGGTCAATGTTTACCTGCAAATCCTGCCAAACCTTTCCTCCATCACCGTTAGAAACACACAGAAGTGTCGCAGTTTGCTTTGCCTGAAAGACAAGACATGCACAATGGCCAGGTTAAACTGCCCCTTTTGTTGTACCTGCCTGGGGTTGTTGGGTGCAGGCCTCTAACTGAATACATGTGGAGATAGACCACAATTTTATCCAGGATAGCACCTTAAATCTCCCTTTGTACACCTTGGTGTCAACATAAGTGTGCTTGAGTTTGAGGTTTTCCTGTTTATTCAGTCTCCATTGAATGCACATCCTCACGGGACAGAGGAAAGGAATTCCTTAGTAACTGCAGTTAAATATAATTCATATGAATCGAGAAATACATGCACCAATACATGCTTCCAATATCCTTGAAAATCAGTGACCCACATATTACACCTTTGTGCTATGAGTCTCACTTCATAACAGAAAAAACTGTCCTGCAAATACATAGTAGCATCCAGATTTTTCTTCTGCAAGATTCTTCCAATAATACTACAGTCAAGAGTTTTTTCTTTCTCTTTCTTTCTTTCTTAATGATAAGGAATAAAATTTTCACTGAAGTGTTTTAAACTCTTAAAGAATGGGATTTTCTTCAGTACCTGTACAGAGCCATGCTTAATTTACCATTTTAAAATGTAGCTTTAAAATATGAAGAGCTCCCTTGGCATGGTCATCTGATTGCACTGATTTAAATGTAGTGGGAATGCACCAAAAGGAGGATGTAGTCCACCAGATTTGTTCATTTATCTTGAACCTGAATTTTAGGCACTCAGACAGTATTCCCAAGTCTCCTCAAGCCATTAATTATTCATTTAGACAACAAGGACCCTGGAAAGCTCCTACACAGAGCTCAAAGTCTTACCAAAATCTGGCACCTAAGTTCTCCCTAGGAAGAGTTCCTGCTTTTTCTTTAATTGTTTAGGCAGCAGGCGCATATTCAGGAGGTTTGTGTCAGTAGGTATCTACTATTTCAGTGGGTTCCCTTCAGCAGGGTGTTATTTCTTCCTCTATGTTTTCGGAACACTGAGCTCTGCTGAATCTTTTTGCAGTGGCTTGGAGCAGCACTTTAATGGAAATATTCAATGTTAATATCTGTGATGTCTCTGAAAATCAGGATGAGAATCTTACCTGGCTGTGAGCGAGGTCGCATCCGGGCTTTTCTTCCACTTCCCCCTCCTTGTGTGGATACTGTTTAGAAAACCTCAATACTAACAATGACCTATCTGTCCTGCTATATATAAGGCAACTGATATTCTTCTCTCCCAATATATGTGTTTACTGGAAGAGTGATAGGACTTTTTTAGCATTTTTGGCAGCAAACATAAGAGGTTGAGAATCATGCCACTTACAGAAACCCTAATACTAGATGTCTCTCTGGAACAGTCTTGTTTTAAAATCAGGTTCTAGAAGACAGTTTTGCTTTCTTCAGTTTGTGTAAAGTTTCATTATATGTTGTGCTTTTATGTTTCGTGTTGTTATCACAACAAGTTTCTTGGCTGAAAAATCATTTATTCAGGATAGTAAATGTTTCATTATAGTTAACAATAGTGAGGTTTCTTTCAACATGAGGTATTATGGAGAAAACACTGCCAAGAGCAGTTAAATTACTACTTCCACGTTATAAGCCTGAATTGTTGAGGTTTCCTGGGTACCTTTTCATAGCAAGATTCACTAGTAGCAAAAAGTTAGCAGTTTCCAGAAAATATGAATTTGATAAAAGGCACCTTTATACCGTTATCTGCACTATATATGCAAATTTGCTTCTAGCAACTGTAACATACATTTGCACATGCTCATCCTCCTAAAAAGAAAAAAAGGATCTTAAAAGTGTATGAAAATAATGCCCCTAAAATAAAGTGAAGATTATGGAGTCTCTTTAGAAACTTCAGTTATGGAGAGATTTCATTCTCTTCAGTGTTTCTCAAAACCACACTCTACTAATCTGTTTTGTCTGATTAGTGTCAGATTCAGAGCCTCTTTGTGATTTATTTTCACAGAAACAGATGTTATCATTTGTGGTGGAATGGAGACATACTCTGGGCATTATGTAACCTCCTTTGGCATTAACTTATGCTACATGTTTTTCCTTCATTTTGCCATAACATTGTAATTGTACCCAAATGGTTCTCAACATGTTTCCATAGACATTTGACAAGTTCAGACTTTGTGCAATGTATGCTTTGGTCTCACAGACAGCACTTGTTTTTAAACTCTGAGATCTGCTACACCCATAGTTTTCAAATCATAATTGATACTTGTTATATCACAGCAGTTTTGTTCACATATTTCAGTGCTGTCCACCAGCTCTTATTTTTTAGCTTGTGATGAATTTTGCAACATCTCTGCTTGCCACTAAAATGTTAATTTGGTGGTCTGGCTCCCTTAGTGGGAATCCTCTCCACCCCAGCAGGTCTAGGGACTGAAGGTGAAGGCTCAGACCGGGAAAGAGAAAGAACAGATGATTTGGGAAAACTGTATGAGCATAAAGGACCTATGAAGAAACAGCTAGATGCTGGAGCCTCCCTAGAGATAGTCTGGCCTAATGTGACACTTTTGTGTTTGCATTAGTTTGAGGTTCTCCTTCAGAAGTTGCTGCTCTGTTTGGGCCCTGCTAATTAGCTCCCAAGTTTTTTTAGTTAGCTCGTACCTAACCAGAAGATTTTTCACAGCACTTGTAGGTAATTTATTAGAACATATTTTAAGTCACTGGGAGCAGAGATGGACCTGAAGCATTCTTTTGTCCTAACCCAATCTATTTCTACCCCCTGAGATGAAAAGGAAGGATCTGGCTGATATCAAGAACAGATACAAAGTATGCTTTGTACATGCACAACGGCTCTTTGACTGTCTTTTGTGGAGGGTTTCTCCTCTTCCACAGACTTAATTTCTTGCTGTTTCTTTAAAATCCTACTGGCTAACCTCAGCTGGCAGGGAAGGCAAAGGAGTCAGATTTCTTTTGAAGTAAAGACGATTGTTAAATTGTTACTTCAAAAGCAGGTCAACGGATGGGCTTGGACTGGGAAATGACATTTTATCTGGATGTTTTGAGAGGCTTGAAAACTTCTGGGTTGCAGCTAGAATGCATGCAGGAAGGGGTCTGCTCTATAAGCCAGGTGAAACAGGCTAAGGAAGATTTCCCCATTGAGTGGTGAGTTATGGAGTGGGCTCCCTTGCTTTCTAAACTTCCAAGGAGTCTAAATGCAACTCAATCCAAACTTCATCTCAGTCTTCATCCATGGGCTATCTAAAGGATTTAATGGGGAAATTATGCTGTTGGGTCACAAGATTCAGAATGGACTCCCTTGCTTTCTAAACTTCAGATGCAGCCTGGGTGTGGCTGAATCTAGTCTTAGCATCAGACGTGGGAAATGGTTTCTGTCTGAAGGATTTAGCAGCACTCAGTAATTGACTAATATTTACAAAGTGATTAGATAGGACTAACCTTAATCAAAATAGTAACTCAGTTATCTATAGGGTGTTTAAATCAATTCATGCATGCACGCACACAGACACAAAGATGTGTATGTGCACGTGTGTGTATATATTTATATATATGCACAAAGGTACTTGTTACAAGTTCCACTTTTTTTCACTGCAGTGTCAGTGAATTATTCACATTGAATGTCTTGGCATTTGTCAGTGGGGGAGGCTTGAGTGTCAAGGACTGGTGGTGTCAGCCCAGGCCAATTCATCAGCTTTTGGTGACAGTCCTCTGAGTTTTGATAGTTTGCAAGCTCTGTGTGCCAGAGGGACTGAGGGATGTGCTGGTACAGCCTGCTGTGATCTGGTAGAACTCAAAGGGCCTCATGTAGGACCACTGTCTATAAGGTCACAAGATGGCATTTTTTTCATTAGTACATGTCTATAAGGTCACAAGATGGCATTTTTTTCATTAGTCCATTTCCATCCTGACTGTAACCCAAGTTGATAATTACTGAAATTATTCAAAAGCCCAGTTTCACTGAACTTGTGATTCAGGTGGGTAATGTTCCAAGGTTATTAGGGGTGACTGATTATTTCTCATTGCCCTCCTTGGTCAGACAGCACGTGTCTCTGATATGAACAGTGCCGCTCCACCTTAGCCATGCAAGGGTTCCTGGTATGGTCAAGGGACATTTCACTGCCCAACTCATTACACAAAAGCCAAGGCCTAATGAGAATTATTGAAATTGTAGAACAGGCTTGAGGAGGTAGAACAGACCTCAGGGGGTAGGAAGTGCACCACCACAGAAGCCCTGTACTGAGACTGCAGAGGACTGCTGTCCTTTTGGGCTCCTTCTCTTATAGAAAGTCTGGCTTTTCTAACTCTCTATGTTATATAATTTTACTGGCACAATATAAAGCAAGAATAAACATTTAGTAGGCAATATAAAACTTGGACAACAAAGTCCTGTCTCTGCAGAATCAATGGAAAAAGCTTAACCCTCATCAATGGGGTCACTTGATGTGTTTGTACTGGCTGCAGAATATGATGGCTGTCTTGAGCTGAGCTGACCTGCATGTTCAGAGGACTAGCATGTTAAAGGAAAGCTGCATAGGGCCTGATGTGGTCATGATCCAGACAGTTTCAGAACCACCCCATGTGAAGACAGTATCATGCCAAACTCTGCAGAGAAGGCGTACAATGACCACTCACTGGCTGCAGTGAAACAAGTCTCAGTTCAGAACTCTGCTAGAGGACACAGAGCAACTCAGTCTAAAGAGGATTAGGAAGTAATTTTCCATGAAGACAGTAATTTTCCATCCACTATTGACCCTTGTTAGCAAAGAGCTGATCAAGTGGAATATGGGGCCAAATTGTTCCCGTGTGCCTAATGAAGGGGGCTGTGCCATGGGGCCTTGGTGCATATCCAAGAGGTCTTACATTCATAGATTTATTGAATCATGGAATGGTTTGGCTTGGTAAGGACCTTTAAAGAATGCTTAGTCCAATACTCCTGCCAGGAGCGGAGACATTCTTCAACACATCAGGTTGCTCCCATTGCTGTTTTGAACACTTCCTGGGATGGAGCATCCACAGCTTCACTGGGCAACCTGTTCTAGTGTCCCAGCAGCCGCACCATAAGAAATTTCTCCTTTATGTTTCATCTAAATCTATCCTTTTTCAGTTTAAAGTCATTACCCCTTGTCCTGTGGCTATTGGCACTGGTAATAATTGTCTTTTTTACAAGTCCCCTTTCTATATTGATAGACCACAATAAGGTCTCCCCGCAGCCTTCTTTTCCAGGCTGAACAACTTCATTTTTTCCAGCAGAGCCATTTGTCCTTGTGTTGCTTAATATCCACCCTTCCTGCCACCGTTTATATAGTTGTGGCAGTTGCTAAGCATGTAAGGGATGAGGAAATGCTAAAATAGTAATGCTATTTCAAACAATAGAAATTAAATAAAAAATGGTAGTGCTTATAGCATAGTATGGGACTACTTGCTATTTTTATCCTGATCATGCTTTTGTGCTGCTGCTCCTTGTACATGCATTTGTACACCATCTAGTTTCACAGTTAAATTAAAAAGGATGAAGAACAACAGACACTTTTAAAGGGATTTGGAGTTACAGATTGCAGAGCTAAGAAACCCTTCAGATCTGCAGTGCAGTAATTTGTACTGTATTATGGCATACTGGGTTTCAAAGCAATTTGTACTCATTAGCAGAGAAAGTTAAATGTTTGTTTCAGCCTGATTATGAAGAAAATTTGTAATTTCAGCACCTAGTAGGTGTATTACTATCCTTTGTTAGATTATCATGTTTTACACTTGGTTCGTACTAATCCTTTTCAGGTTTTATCAAAATAGAAATCACAGCCATAATTTTCATTCTTCCCTTTATAAACTGGATGTTAATGAAAACACAGCGAAGAAATTCTGGGGGATGAAACCTCATCTGATACCTGATTTTTTATTGTTCAGGGTTTTGGCTAAATACATTAATAAATGCCAATTTAGTTACTAATGCCTCTAACACCATTGAAGCAATAACTATCAGTAACTCCAAAGTAACAACATTGTCAGTACTTCCATGTTTGCACTTCATCACAAATCTATTCACATTACCGCTGAAAGTGATTTTTAAAAAAATAATATACTTTAAACAAGATAAAACAGCCACTGCCACCTCTCCCCAGCCCTCATCAGAATCCCATTCTGCAAGTTAAAGTGCTGTCCCAGGAGGCAGTCTCCAGTGACAGTGTCGCATTGACAATTATCTTGGTCCTCACACAGCAGAAAGCTTTCTAATGGCTTAGGAAAGTGTCAGTATATTAGCTTCCCATTTCCAGGTGGTATTTTAACAAGTCAATATTGGGGCTGTTTTGAAATTGATTTCTTTCAAAATCACAACAGAATAAATCACTTTCCACAAATGCCAAGAAAGCACGTGAGTCTATGCCTGCTGTAAAATTAAAATCTGAAATTTTAGCTAAAATTAATTAAGCCATCACCTGTTCCTTTTTCCTCTTGCTGTCAAGAAAAAGTTAAAAACTAAAAAGGTAGAAAACTATCATGGCCTTTAAAACTAGAGAGGTTTAGTGCTTGTACTCCAAAATGAAATGTTCAGGGTATCTAAGCAGGAATCAGCTATGTAACAGACAGCACTCTGGCTAGAATGGGAATAGCCTAGAAATACTTAAAATAAATTAGAGTGTCCTTTCCCAGTAGAGTAGTTAGGATTGTGTTTTAACACACAACATGTCCTTATAGTTCTAGATTTAGTGATGAAATTCCTCTCAGTTAGGGATCTTTGTCCAGCTATGATGTGCAGCAGTGTACAGTTTGTCCCTGTTGGAAAAAGGGAACAAGGGGAAGCCATGTGAGGATGCATCCGAGGATGGCACATGAAGGGAGAACATTCAGGAGCCATTCCAAGCAGATGTCCTGGGCCCACACCTGTTCTCATTTTCTCCCTTGCCCTAAATGTGACTCCTTTTCACACAGTATGGGCACACCTATCCTTCTTGGGATCGTATGGGTGACTCAGAGCATACAGGGAGAGAAAGAAGAATGTGTGAAGCTCCTGTTTACTCTGCTTAGTCAAGTCTGACATCATCATGTTTTCCTCTTAAAAGAGGGTCTTGGTAACTCAGACCTGTTTCTGAGTCACTGGAAAATGGTCTCTTGGCACTCTGCATTGACTTTTCCCAGAGTAACTTGAGAGTTCCTGAGGACCTTCCAAAGGCACTCCTGTAACAGGAGCAACAATTACAATTTGTAACAGTTACAAATCAAACCAGATTTATCAGAAGCATCTCAATCTGTGCAATTTTTTTCATTAAAAGGCTTGTATGGTTTCTTTTTTTTTTTTCAGAGCTGAGAAGAAATATATAAGCAGATACTGGAAAGAAGTGAAAGTTGGAGACTTTGTGCAGCTTCGCTGTAATGAAATTATACCTGCTGACATATTGCTGCTCTCCTCAAGTGATCCTGATGGGCTGTGCCACATAGAAACAGCCAACCTGGACGGTGAAACTAACTTAAAACAAAGACAGGTGGTGAGGAGGTTCTTAGAGCTGGTAAGTCTCTATTTCTAACTCACATTTAAGATAAGAATTTCTTTCAAGAAAGTAGCTGGTTATCAGTATGCTCCACACCACCTAAATCTGCTTGATCTAATAGTGCTGATGATCTGCTGTTATGGTTGTCATTAACATGCTAGCATTTGTCAACAGCTGACCTCATCATAGTATCAGAAGTTTTACCATCATTTTTCCCTGAATCTGAATAGGAATTATTTGGGGCAATTGTGTGTGGTTGGAAAATGTTGGAGGATTTTAATGGTTTCTATTGTAGCTTGATTCTTGAAACCACATTTTAACTGCCCAAGGAGAAGATACTTAAATATAAACATGCACTTTTCTTGCCTGCAAACCAGATCAGTTTCAATTAGGAATCTGCCTCCAAACTTTGTGTTGGAGAATATCCCTCCAGCACTTGGAGCATTAAAGCTTGTAAGATTTAAAGGGACAGCTAGCATTCGTTCTGGAGGTATCTGTGCTCAAAAACCGTTTTACTGCTCTCTCACTGTGCTTATCTCTCCCCAACAGCACTGTTTTGAGACAAAACATAATCCAGATCAGTTAATCTCTGCAGAATTAGAGGAAATTACCTGAAGTTTTACTTGCTTTAATGATTTTATTGAAATAGTATTTATTTGTATGCCCTCCTCTCCCATCCCTCTTGCCAGCTAACTCCAGCTTCCTGTATTTGTCAGGGGAAAAAAAAATTTAGAACTCAGCTACATTGGTTCTCCTAGTAGCATTTCTCATTTGAGGGATTTTGCAAACAATGGGCGCTGTTGCCCTTACCACTGTCATCAAAGGTAACCACAGAAGCCTGTGGCTGTACTGAGAAAGATCAGCATTAATGAAGTTATTATCCAACCAACAGGATAAAAGTCAGTGTGCCTTCCAAATAATTGTTTATTGTAGGTAGACCTTTTCTCTAAATAGCTTGTAAAAATGTGAGATAAGGATTTGTTTAATGATCAGTGATTTCCACACGGAATTTAGACATCGCATGGCACCTACCACTGTGGCAACAAGCTCAATCAGCTACAGGCCAAGTGTTTCAAAAACTCTTATTGTTTCAAAGTTAATTGAATTGCTGCTCAAACCTCCCATCCTGTTCCTGCTGAGAGGAAGTCTCTCCTATTGGATAGAGCTTCAGAGAGGTGCTCAGATGATGTATCACAGTTTTTGGCTAGTGCAGACTTCTTATATGACTTCAGGTACATTATGTAGGACAAAAGCTGTAGATTTCATTTAGGTAACTGAACACAGGTGTGTTTTTGCATTTGTGGGTACAGTTATAAGCTAAGAGCACATTCCAGCTCTGTCTTAAAGGGAAGGCACCAGGTCCTCCACTCATCTACAGCAGATGGCTGGATTTCTGTGATCTGAGACCACTGAACACATCATCAGGTGTTGGTAAACATAGTGAAAGGAATTGGTATGTCCAACTACAAATTATCAGAAAACTGGCTTTGAAGACCCTTGCTGCCCAAAGGAGTTCCTTATACTATCTTGGAATCCCTAGCCCCATGGCAGCAGAGTATTGGTTCAGCATTCCTGGAAGCTGTCAGGCTGAGAGGACACCTACCTTCTCTACAGACTGCTCTGCTCCTGTGAGCTGTAGCACCTTGATGTGTGCCTGAGCCCATCAGTTGTGGAGTCACTTCTGTGTCCTCAACCAGCAATCCCATGCATGCATTAACACAGCAAGAAAACCAGGAGGGACTATCCCAGCAACCTTATGTTTGGCATACTCAGTGAGGTTTAAATTGCTGATCCAAACCAGGCAGCTAAAGACTTCAGCTCTGGAGTTTGTACAGTTTGGCAAGACCTGCAACCTTTAGGCTGTTGTGTGGAAGTGAGTGGCCATTTCCTCCTCACACAGGTTAAAGATTATTAAAGACTCAATTGGGCCTCATTGAGGAAGAAGGCTGAGAAAATAGTTCCTGCCTAGGGAAGCATAGCTAGCTCTATGTGCCAAGCACATCACATTATATGTAGCATGGCTAGCTCAGCATACCCTGCTTTACTGAGGAAATTAGTTGTCATGTAGATACTTGCAGTCAGCTTTGTAGGCACTTAGCACACTTTGGCTTTCCAGCCCATCTTCCTTCCATATCTTAGTTCTCTGTATCATAGGATGATTATGGAACTTTTCTATCTCAGAAGTGGGCTCAGAAAAAAATGTGGATAAATATTTTTTTTAAATAAATTTCAGATCACAAGGTGCCAAGCTACAGTAGCTGTGAGGTCCATAGTAAATTGTCAGGGGTTAAACTGAGGTCAGTGACAAAAACTTCATTCATTCCAATGAAAACAGGATTGGTCCTCAAGCAGGCAAGTATTGAAAGAGAACTTGTAAGAAAACCACATGTGATTACCTCCCCTCTCTTAAAATAGCTGAGAAAGCAGGAAATATCCAAGCCTGGGTTCCTACGTCAACTAAGTTGGTAGGCAAAGGGCACACTTGCAAGTAAGAAGTCTTCAGCAGCTGCAGCATCACAGAACCTCTCTGTAACAGCACCCCATACGTTATCCAGCAGAATACTTGCCATTCCCTGGCCAAAACCTCTCTAAGCATACTGTTCATTTAATTCATGCAGCAGCATTAGCTTTCACACTCCATACTAGTAAGGATAGGCTGTTACTGATTCTTGAAGGTATTGCCTTGCTGAGAGACACTCAGCAATGGGATGGAGGGAGGTGCTTGGAAAATGTTGGATGAATAGGAGGAGGACAGCCAAGTAGCATGGAATAAGAAGGCAATGCCTGTCTGTTGGGCTGAAGTTCACTGCGTATCTGGATATGTCTTAAGTTGTCACAACTGGAGAGAACTTAGTGCTAGATCTCATAAAATACTTTGGATGATCAAAATTTTCTTCCACCTAATGCTAACCCTCCTTTTGCCAAGCCTCAGAGAAGCTTATTCTCAAGTCTCTTACAAGACCTGCATCCCAACCAGTTCATGCATTGGCTGAGAATGCTTTTAAATTTTTGTATTTACACTCAGGAGAACAACTCTCAGTTTTCTTTATAGCTGTTTGGTTCTGTGTCATTCTGCAGCCCTGTTGTTCAAGCAGGAAAACAAACAAATAAATTATGTATGACCCTCTCTTTCCCACACTGCTAAACACTTTCCCCACCTCCTTTACAGAATGACGTGCCTTCTCATGTGGTTTATCACAGGACAAAAACCAGATTTTTTTGGAATTTTCTTTTCAAAGTATCAGCTGTTAATAGCTGTCTTTGAATAATGTCTCTGTATCAGTATCTCAAGTTTTTAAAAGAAACTTTTACAAAGGTTGGCTTGTCTGTGCTTCATATATGAGCTCACTGATAACTTTGGAGCACATGCCTGTGAAGTAGGTCAATGAAGGATAGCTATTTCTATACCTGTCACTCAGCTGGGCATGGGAATGGAGTGGGGGTGGCAGCAGGAACTGTTGTTTTAAGCTAATGCTGTGCTGTCTTGAGTCTGTTCCTGCCTTGTGTGCACCCACACAATTTACAGCCCTGCAGGTCTGTGCTGAGCTCTCAGGCAGCCTGGTTGCCAATCTGGGGTCACTGAAGTTGCGTGTGCACTGAGCAGTTCTCTTGCAGCCACTACGTTTTCTCCAAAGGCCAGCGCTGGTATGTTTGGTACAACTGTCCTCTGGAAAGGCCACTGTTCCTCCAGCATCCTCTGAAGGATCTTTTTGTGTTTCTTTAGAGCAGTAACAGCATATAAGGTCCATAGTCTCAGAGAGGAAAAGGCCTTACAGTTTCCCTCTTCCAAACCTTGGTTCAGAAAAGCAGCATTCTGATGCCTTTTTAGCCTGATTCTTTAGAAGCAATAAGAAATTATAGAAGCTTTTCTCTATCCTTGTCTCCAGTGCTTTGCAGGCATTATTTTACTCTGAACATATGCTCAGAAGGTCCAGGATTGGCATTTGTGGGCTTGGATTGCATCTCCCCACTTGTGAATTCCAGGAAACTATTTTCCTTTATAGTGCAAGTGACCATAAATACTGCTTATTTTAGTGCTGCTTTGAGTTGTCTGAGTAATTTATAGTAGACTGGGAACATACTGCTTCTTAGCTTTGCATGTTTGTTAATGAATGCAGTCTGTCAGACATAAACCTGTACTTTGTGTATGTGATTCTACACCTTATCAATGCACAAGCTGCGAGAAGAGTCACTGATACATTTCTCTGGCTTCCATGTCTGAAGACACCAGCTTGAATTATACCTTGTTGTTGTAGACTCAAAATAGAAAAGAGAAAAGAAAATCACTCAGTGGGTAGATTAAAAAAAAAAAACAAAACCAGGAGATTTTACAAAGGCCTTGACATTTTTTCCTCCAAGACTTTAAATACTGTGTTCTTGTTATTCTGCTACTACAGCAACAGGATGTGTTAGAAATGTTTAAAATAGCCATAAACATACTTCTGCATGCTATGTCTTTAAAATGAACAGGATAGTGGACTGTCTTCACCCTGAAATACAGATCAGGTTCATGTGTGCAGCATGACTCACTGGCAAGTGCAGCTAGGAGAAAGCACTGTGCTAAACCCCACTGTTTGTGGTCTAACAGTGTTAGCCATGACCAGTAAACATCTCTTGGGAAAAAAACTAAAACAAAACAAATCAACTCTTTGTAGGTATTCTGCCCTTGCCCATTTCCTTCTGATTTCAAACCCAGCCTCACTGCTGCCAAGTCACAGCCACCATTTCTGGTGCACTGGATCTAACAGGAGACACAGTAGGCAGGAGGAATCAATGTGTTTTCTGTGCTACTCTGCAAGCTGCCGTGCCACCACACCCTCTGCAGTTGCTTATGGAATGTTTTCCATCCATCTGAGACGTCATGTCAGCCGCTCTTCAGAGAGTGGATAAGCAGATACAGCTTGGGCTGCAAGAGCTCAAAACTCCCTTTCAGATTTCATAAACTTGATTTAGGATATTTTGATAGTATGAATCTAGACTCATGAAAAACATTTACATTTCCGTGCTCCACTGTTTTTACTCAGTATGCCTTTTAACAAAATCCACAAAGACTCACTGTGGATTCTGGAGCAGCTTATGGTTTATTAACCACTGCCCCGTCCTGGATATTTATGTGGAAAGCTTCAGTTCAGCTGAAAGCTAAGCTAAGTGTAGCAGCTGCCATCCCCTGTGAGAAGGTGCATGTATCCCTGTGGGGGCTGGTGGGGTAGGAGATGCATTTTTTCCTTCTCATTTTTTCCTAAGAGTAGAACTTCATTCAAAACAAACTTATTAGTAGCATGATTAAACAGGTTTAGATAAGCCTTGCAAATTACTTTGTGACTACTTATTTACTTCGTCTGAAAAGCACATCTGAATTTGGTGTCTGTCTGTTTGGGAGGTTCATTTGCATGCAGACTAGCACCAGAATAACTGATGAATCTGATTTCCTCACAAGTCAGTTTGTGAACACTTCTGGAATATGTATAAATGCAGAGCCAATGCTTACTGCAGGCATATTTTTTCATCAGTCCTAGCCTAGAAGTTGGGCTAAATTGACAGATCCAGCTTTCATTCTTGCCTTTCTTGGTCCTGTACTGTGCTGGAAATATACTGACTACAGCTGGACTTAGAGAAATAGTCCCACAGCTCCCTGTTCCAAGCATTAAGCCATTTATACAATTTCTTTTTTTCCCTGTGAGTCCCAGGCAGAAGCTAGCCCAGAAGAGAAGATTGGTTTCTAGAAGGGCTGCACTGTAAGCCTGACTTGGTTGCTCCAAGCTGCTCTGTGTATGAGGTACTTTGGCAAGGGCAACTCATGCTGATTATGTGTAAACAGCTCACAGGGAAGCATTGGCATCTCAGTGTAGATGTTGCTTTTGCATTCTGTTTTTTACACACACAATGAATTTTTTTTTAAAAAGAGAAAATAAAGCAATTTTCAAATGTTAGTTTAGCCTAAACTGAGCTAAGATTTTTTTCTGCATCAATCTGCATTGTCTGAACTAGCCTGGTTTGAGGGAACAGTTGAAGTTAAACCAGTTCAACTTCTAGGCAGACTAGTTTTCAATTTACCTGTTGATATTAGCTTCTTATCTCAAAGAGTCTGGATTAGTCTTATAATACAAGACAAGAGAGGTATAGCTATATTCTCCCTGTTACTTCTTGTCTGACTAGTATCCTCAGGGAATCATTCACCTGCAATTAGTGGGAATAGTACACTATTATAATCTAGTAGATGGAAATTAATCAACATACTCACTGTTTGACTCAGTGTTGTTTTGACTGTGAGTATTTTAATAAGATAGAATCAGGCCACAATAACAGCAACTGTCTCTCTAGCATCTTCTGGGAGTTATTTTTTTGCAGTATTTTGAGAAGGTTCAGAAGGTGATGAAAATTGGCTTGAAAATTCCAGATATGCATGTGCTAAAACATCAGATTAGTGCTCCATCCCACAGGTGTTACGAAAATTAATTTTCCCAAGGGAAAAGAAAGTTTTAAAAAATGAACCAAACAAGCAGAAGTAAACAATGTTTTTTGTGATGCACTACCAGAATATTAAATTAAAACCTATTGTTTTTTAGTTTTAGAGTTAGCTGAAGACTTTAGAGAAAAAGTCCTGTAAAAAGACTTGTGTCTGTCAGTGCAAGATTCAAGCTTGTCACAACCTGAGAAAGACTTTTGTCTGAGGTAATGCCTTGAACATTCAGTCGGTTTCTTTGATAGGGGTGAATTGTTGTGAAAATCTCTACACCTATATTGTTGTATCTTTTGTATCTTTTTTTTTTTTTTATAGTATCTTGTTCAGAGATGACTTGTGTGGAAAATGTGGGCATGTCTAGTTGAAGAGGAAGCAACTGCTGTCTCTCTAACAGAGAAACAAACATATAACAGATGTGTGCAGAACAGCCTGGTGCAGAGAATGACCCAAATCAGTGTTGTGGCAAACTCTGTCTGAGCTAAACCTGCTAAAGGAAGGCTGAGAACAATGTTCACTCCACACCTAATCATGGCACTTAGTCAGCAGTCCCACACTGGGAGGCATGGGGAAATAAAACAAACTCAAGAATGATGGTTCACTTCCTCTTTGGTCAGCTTTGGGTACCGTTATCATCTCCTTCTAGTTTCCATTGCACAGGTGTCCAGGCCACAAGTTTGCATTTTGAGAGAGCTTCATTAGAGAGACAAAGAATTTGAATAACTGTAAGAGAAAATTTTCGCTATAGTAATCTGTCTAAGCAATAGCAGGGAGGGGGAGAGTAGATGAAGAGTCCTAAAAGTTTGAAGAGTGCTGAGTAGTTGACTTTTGCCAATAGCATTAGTTGTTTGGTTTTGTGTTTAAATGTAGGTTAAAAGAGCTAAATTGATGAATCTAAGTTTGAGTGTCATGGCTGTGAAGGACCTCTCATCCCTAGAGTAATCCTTCCAGCTCTAGTGGAACACTGGTAAATCCATGTAAGGAAATGTATTATGCCAGTGCTTGTGCTGCATCAAAGCTCTGTAGAGGCAGGAAATTTCATTCTCTGTATCAATAACCCAGGATTTCTCCATTTTGCTTTTTCTCTGAGAAAGTATTAGAAAACAAAAGAGCATTTCAGGTCCATGGAGAAAAATAAAATGCTATATTGCTTTCCTGTTATAGAAAAGTAAACATTTACATTTAAAGCAAGTTAAGAAGAGGTTTTCCAATTTTTTTTCTCTTGGCTTTTCTGGTATAGCCTAATTCAATTTTACTGAATAAATGTTTATTTCTAGAATTGTTTATCCCTTAGCCATTCATTGGCCCGAGAACAGGAAATACCTGGAATATATGTTCTTAGAAATGAGTTTTTGTAATGTAGCACTAAGAACTCATGATTTTAGGGCCAGGATTTTCAAGCAGGAAACACATCATGTTACACTGGTCTCTGAAACCAGAAGCCCAGATAGCAGTATCGATGGTTAGGAAAGGATGGAAAGACCTTTTCCAGAGCAGAAGGGTTCACAGTATTGAGCCATATGTAACCCCAATTACATTGATGTGGTCTCACTGTCCTTTGAGAGTACTGAGGTGGAGAAGGGGTCTGCTTTTCTGCCAGAAAGAGCAGAGGAGCAGTATGAGGAACTCCTGCATTTATTTCAGCATCAAGGATGTGAATTCTCATCCCACTTCTCTTTTCTCCACCCGCTGGTACTCTCCAAGTCTTTTACACAGTTTAGTAGTGATAAGCCATGGTGGTCATTAGAAATTTGCATTCAAATGTTACTTACATGGGAAGTGGCTGGCTGTTTGTCTCAAAACTGATATTTCAATGAAACCATGAACTTTTTTGTTCCTTGATTGTACTTGGGTTCATACTTTCAAGCTCTGCTGTGACTCTGTGATGGTCAGATACTTCTCATTACATGTGTGTGCTCATGAGAGAGAGAGTGAGCTGTGGTTGTCCAGCAGGTACATGACTGAGCAAGATACTGTTCTCCACACAGCACTATAATGCTTACACTTCTGTTTGGTGTTGAATTAAAAATATCAGTTGTGCATGGAGATTTATAGACAGCAGTGCTAATACCCTAATTCAGCTTTCTTAATGATACAGAACATAACTGGTTTACATCAAAGCAGGGGACACAACCTTTTGGCTTCCAATAGAAAGAGAATTTGATTAAAAAATGCATATTGGTTGTCTTAAGCATTTTCCCTTCCGCTCATTAACTTTTCCAAGCTTCTCTACATACTATATTTTTGGTATGACTTGATTTAAAAACAGATTGAAAAGTAGACCGCAAATGGCCTCATATACCTGTATAGCAATGTGGCCTGTATGGCTGAGATCATGGGGATCTGACTTACAGGCTGCTGCAGTATACTAGGAAGGGCTAAAAATGACTGTCCTCCTAGTAGCTCCATGGAGGTGGGTCATGTCAGCTACTAAGAAATAAAAAGCTGTCTCCTGGTACTTCGCAGAAAGTTTGTGATCTTTAGGTTACATAACTGATAATGACGTGGAAGGAAAATGAAACAAACTCTTTCATCAGTTGATGTTATCCCTGTCGGTCTTTGTGTTAACATTTGTTCTCACTGGTTGCCCTTCAACATCTCACATTTTTGAAAGCTTATAATAATGAACATATGCATAAGAATTATATAATTATGGAGTAATTTGGGTTCTAAGGGAACCTTTAAAGACCATTTAATCCAACACTCCTGCCAAAGACAGGGGCATCTTTCATTAGATCAGTGTTCTCAAAGCCCTGTTTAACTTGAATCTGAAACCTCAGTGATGGGATATCCACAGCTTCTCTAGGCAAATTGTTTCAGTATTTTACCATCCTTTTAGTAAAAAATGTATATTTTTCTTTAATCTAAATCTAATCTCAGTTTAAAAATGTTTCCACTTGCCCTGTCACTGCAAGCCTTGGTGAAAGTATCTCTTGGTCTTTCTTAAAAACTGCTTTTTATATATTGAAAGGTCTCAATGAGGTCTCTCTGGAGCCTTCTCCAGGCTCAACCACAACTCTCTCAACCTTTTTTCACAGGAGAAGTGCTCCAACACTCGGATCCTTTTTGTGGCTCCCCTCTGAAACCAGTCTTACCTGTTACATGTCTTTCTTAGACCAGAGCTGGACACAGCACCCCAGGTGGGATCTCATGAGAGTGGAGTAGAAGGGAACAATCACCTCTCTCAAATTGCTGGCCACACTTTTTTGATGCAACCCAGGATACAGCTGGCTTTCTGGGTTGCCAGCCACAATTCCAGCTCATGTCCAATTTTTCATCCATTGGTATCTCCAGCACTACTCCCCAGGGCTGCTGTCAATCTATTCATCCCCCAGTCTGTACTGATAGTGGTAATTGTCCCAGCCCACATGCACATGGCCTTATTTATGAGGTTTGTATAGACCCTTCCCTCCAACATGCCAAACACACCACACGGCTTGGTGTCATCTGCAAACTTCTGAGAGTGCATTCCATCCCACTGCCTGTGTCACTGATGAATAGTGCTGGTCCCCAACACAAACCCTTGAGGATCACCATTTGCTGGTGATCCATCTGGATCTTGGTTTCCATCTGGATACCAAACCACTGACTACAACTCTTTGGACGTGGCCATCCAGCTAATTCCTTACCCATCTAACTGGCCAAATCAAGACAGAAGACCGTATCAAAGCAGAAGTCTGAGCAGTTGACTTCTACACAGAGGGTAAGACAGGTGGTGAGGAAAGCCTGCACAGGACTAATAGATTCTGCTGTGCTGCTGTGATCTAATTCAACAGGTCATATTTATATACATACACATATTCACGTATGTTTAATTTCCACAATTACCTGAACAAAGCATAAAGACTATTGAAGCCAAGACTGTGCAGGAACTTTGTAGTCATTGTGCTTGCCTGAAGTATGAGGCTGTCTAGAGAGCTAAAAAGGGAAGCACAGTCTCTAAAAAGGGAAGACCTCAGTCTCTGCTGTGACTATACATTTTCGTTCCCCTCAGCTCATTTGCTAGTTTTGGAACTGACAAAGCCATTG
Organism: Chloebia gouldiae; assembly: GCA_003676055.1. NCBI lineage: Eukaryota > Metazoa > Chordata > Aves > Passeriformes > Passeridae > Chloebia > Chloebia gouldiae. Next base: position 28,630,287 of record QUSF01000007.1, on the reverse strand, counting down.
TGAGTTTCCTTTCATAAGATTCATGCAATCAGCTGGTATCTGAAAAATAAAACACCCTTTAATTCCTTGAGAAGGTGTTCTTCATTTTGCTAGAGGTAACTTTAACATGTTGATTGCAAAGGAGCTTGCTCAGTAGAATAGACAGCAAATGAAAATAGACCAGAGGGGAAATTGCTAACCAAAGTGTTCTGCAGCCATCCCAACTTCCCCCCTGTTCTGTGTATGCCAGCCACAGCCTGCTGGCCTCAGACTGACTGTTAATGTTCACAGCTGCACCTCCAGCCTCTCCACAGAGCTAAGAGACAAGAACAGCAACAGCTGGGATTAAGCATAGAAGGTTCACTCTGAATGCCATGTTTGCAGTAGGACAGGCAGGTGATGATAAATGTTGATAAAAATATGAATCCAAGAGAAGACAGCATGCCAATGTCCAGCCTGGGGAGTTTTACTTGATTAATAGCAACACCTTCTCACGCTGGAGAGGTTCATGGAAAGGCTGACAAAACTGTGATAGTGCTGATATAAATGCTGCCCAGTAGTATTTGGAATAAAAGGTATCTTCTCATTAGGACTGCTTCTTTCCCTCTGTGCTCCCCTGCAGTTGCTAGGGGCTGGAGTCTATCAGTTCTGTAGGCAATTGTTGTATGTTACAGGTTTCCCTCACATCCTAGAGACATTTCTTAAACCTGATACTTCATAAGGTAAAGCTGCTTTTATCCAGATTCCCTATCTTCAGGCTGAGGTAGGGTCATCAAACTTCAGTGTGTTTAACTGCATCCTGACATTGCAGCTGCTGCTGTTAGGTTTTACTGTTCACAAGAAAACCCTTGCATTACTAACCACTCTCTTTCCTGTCAGGACTCTGATGTTTTGGGTTTTATTTGTGGAATGCTGTAAGAGCAGTGCTTGGCATTTCTCTCTTCTGGGTGAAGGATCTTAGTCTTTCCCATAGCCATATCTTGTGGCAGAACTTCATCCCTCAAGAAGTCAGAGTGCCCAGCAGTCTCTACCAGAGCATGAGCAAGACAGGTATATTCAGAAGCTGATCTGAGCTGTTGTGCCATTACTTTAAAATGACTATGCAATGTTATTGCCACTAATCAACTGAAGTTTTCTTCCAGCATGTAAGAAATGGAGCAGAAAGACTGCTAGAAATCTTTCCAGAAAGGAGAAAACTCTGGAGAGTGGGGAGAGTTACATCTGTCTGTGAGCATGAAACAAGAAGCCTCTGCAGTAGCAGCATGGGTTGTACATAGAGTTTTGGGAATCCTTGAGAGGCTTGGTTTGTGGTTTAGTTGAAGCACTGTGCTAATACTGAGGTTGGCTCTTAAAGACTATGCTCCTATTCATTTATTTCAGTGACTGGCTTTTGGAACAGGCAGATACCACTTTCTTAATTGTCCAGATTAAGGTCTGTATTTCAGCCTTGACATACACTGTTCCCTTACCACTCTCCAGCACTACTATAGTCCATAGATTAATTTATTCACACCACTATAATTTTCAGTGCATTGCTAAGGGTGGCCATCATCCTGAGGGACATTAAAGCTTGCATGTATATATTTTCAGTGTTGTTGCCATATTTTTTTGGTACTTTTGTTCCATGATTGACTACCAGCAGTTTCTTCAGCTGGCTGTTACAGAATTATTGGACTCTTCCTAGGTCTTGCAAGCAATACATTTTCTTTCCTGCAACCAGGATATTGCACTGTTCCCTCATATTATTTTCTACAAAGAGGAAAACTCTGGTCAGCCAGAGGAAGATCACCTCCCTAAAATGTATTTGACTTGCTCAGTTGTTCCAGTGTTTCTGGAGAGTGAACATGTGTTACTTTTAAACAAACAATACTGAAAAAAATCCAATTATACTAGTAGTTTTAAGTGTGAAAAACAGAATAGTTAAGTTCTGATGTGCAGCTGGATCTTCTTAGTTCCTAAACAGAATAGATCCAACTGTTTCTTCCTTTTCTTTTGAATTAGTGGCAAAGATAAATTGTACCTTAGAGACTTAAGCAGTTTAGACATTAAAATATTTTACTTTTTCAGTATATAAACAATTTATATGCTTTGGATACATACCATCAGTATGTAATTCCAGTTGCACACTAATAAAAGGTCAGATTAATTTTATAAGGTAAAGAGAGGGTACTGCTATATAAAGCAGTAACAGGATGGACCAATGCATTAACAGGACGAGTTCTTAGTGCACTTAAAAGCTTTTAAACTGGAAAAGCTATTTTTCTGGCTGAGGCAGATTTTTGTCTATTAAATATTTCCTTTGAGTTGTCCCCATGACTCCATTTCTCCTTTTTCTGTTTCCTCCAGACATACACGCCAAAACAACTCCCAGCTCCCTCATCAGCCCTGCACTGCAGGGAGAAGTCTGGATAAGAGCCCCAGCATAGCCAGTGAACACAATGTGATAAGCGGGTAGCTGTCACTGTCACCCAAGGGCATCCTGGGCACCCATTGCTGTCCTGTTGCAGGAAAGGACTGAACATCAAAGTCAGGTTTCTGCAGCAGTAAAGTAGGGCAGATGAATAAAGGAAAACATTTTAATAACTATGCATTATTAATATCACTAGCAGGCTACTAAATCACCCATACAACAGGCATTTAATGAAGGGAAATATGTTGTTTGAACATTGTGTAATTGTCAAGCTGACTCATCTGGCATGCTTTGCTTCTTGAGCTATGACAGTTTCGTGAGGTTGCCAGCAGAGCTGAAAAGGTTGGCATTTCACTGTGGAGATTCAGAGTCATCTTACAGCTGAAGCTACAAAGTCATATTGGAGACAGCTAAATTCAGTCTGCTTTTTTGTGACAAATCTTTATATTGTCTTCATCTATCTACCTGTTGGTTTCCCACTCTATAAAGACATTGTAACAGTTTCTTACCCTCAACACTCTGTCTTTTTAGGGATAAGACACAGAGCAATTATTGCAGACCTAAGATATTGTTTTAAATGGAACCTTTTGTCAGATTTAATACTTAGTGCATTGTTAAAAGGCTAGTCACAAAACCCTTTGCATCTGCAATTTAACTTTAATTTGAAATTCAGCTTTGAAGGAATCAATATTTAGAAGATTTTTGCAGTTTGACTAGGTCTGCTTATGTAAGGAAAACAAGTTTTTCCATTGCTGCATTTAGACTAAGAATGAATTTCCTGAGCCTTCAAGAAAGTGGAAGAAATAGGATATATGTATAGGATGTTAAACATTTTTCTAGCAAGAGGAGTCCTGAAGAAATGAAATACATTCCATGGAATCCCTGAGTATATAAAATAACCAATGTGTCCTCTTGACAAATCTCAAACTTTCAGAAATACCTATGAAGGCATTCTGACTTCCTAAGAAGTCAGCATTTTTTTTCCAAGAAAAGTAGTGGACTAAAGCAAAATCAAAAAGTGAAGTTAGGGATTTGATGGAAGTCAGTTTCTCTACCGAATCAAAGCCCTTCTTTTTTCTTTTTTTTTTCTTTTCCTGTTTTTTTTTTTTTCATTTTGATATGACATAATATGGCAGAAGAGTTGAGCAAGAAATGGATTTTATTCCATCAATTTATCTCAAGCATAATTTAATTTAATACTCTTCTGAAATATAATAAATTTTTAGAACATGGGTCTGGGCTTCAGGTTAAACACTACCAAGTAGCAAAACATCTGCCTTGAGTGAAAGTAATAAGTTTTGCTTTACTTTATTTTATGGCGGCTTATCCTTAGAAATAGTCATAGCAAGTAAAACGTACATTGTAGCAAAAGTAGAACTGGTTGTTCAACAGAAATAATATGACTTACATGAACAGAATTTAGCCGTGGCCTTTACTACCCTACGGTTTTGTAAAATCCTCTGGGGAACTTCTGTGCAATCAGTGAATCTCTCCCCAGTTCTTATCAGCCATCATCAGTTGTGCAGGCCAGTGGTACACAAGGCAAAAGTTTGAGACAACTGCTGAGGTACCAGATAAAAAATTATAAATGCCTTCAGAAAATTAAAAAAATGCCCCCAGCTGCTTTTTGTCTATGACCCAGCCTTGTTGATATGCACAGGAGGATGATGAGAACACCACAGAAGTCAAGATTTCAGGGAGATTATGCACTGGAAAGCCTCATCTCAGATTGCAGTCTGTCTAGGCATGGAGCTTTTCATCCCTCTTGGTACTGGGACAGCTTTAATGTCCAGCAGTTCTCCAAGTGAGAAGTAAGGTACACAAAATCAGGTACATCAGGTAACTACTGCACAAAAGTCTGGGCCAGTTAGATGTTTGAACCATATTTTGAGCTTGTTTGTTGTGTCTTAACAGTGATGCAAAAATTCAGTGTAAGAAAAAAATAAAGGTAGTGGTGGAGAATTTTTTTTCATGGACTTTTACCAAGAAAAAAGAGCAAATATGTGCACTGTAAAAGCAACACTTTTGGCTTTAACTTCTGTCAAACTGCAGCTTCTCTTAGCTGCTAATACACGAGACCATCATCAGTTTGTGTTTCAATTGCTGCCAAAGTGTGAGTATCAGCATTAAAAAGAGCAAAACTTTGATCATTGTGAAATCCTACATTAAATTTGTGCTTCACTGAAAGCAGTCACACACAGGCTGTGTTTAACATATTTATTCTTTCATTTTCCAAAAGGTATTTTCACATCAAAACACTGTCATCAGCTGTAATATACAGTGTATATTTGCCCTTCCATTTCACAGGGCAGAGATGGAGCAGTTTGATTTATTAATAAAACAAAGAGCTTTTGCCATAAATCAGAATTCATCAGCTTTTTTTCCTTACATAAACTACTATTCTAATTGGATTTTCACTCCCAGATATTATCTGGGTAAAGACCATAATCACATATTTCAAGTTAATTGTAACAGAACACAAATATACAGACAGATTTAATGATAAAGGACTTTCAGTTCCAAAACTGAATCATAAATGAACAGAAATCAACAAACAAAGGAGGGAGAAAGACAATATTGCATGGTACTGATGGGGAGGTCGAGTACATTTAGTCCTCTCAAATCCTAACAAGATCTCTACTTTTTTGTAAAGACTTTAGGAGGCTCTAGATTTAAGTCTAGATTTAAGTACCTTTTTAAATCTTTCTTTGTGGAATATAAACCTTTGTGGGAGGTTTTCTTAGCAGAAAGGGAACTCATTTGTCCAACTGTTCTAGAAAGTAATGTGTCCAACCACCCTCTGCTGAGTTCAGCAGCCATACAAAGCCTGCATTTGATTACACTGGGCTTTATTATTGTGTGTCTGTAGGATTCCCTCATAGACATTCATCAAAGATGTTAGGATTAATTTCTTTTCTTTTTTAAGACCATTGAATGAAAATTTGTGCTAAATTAAATGTATTGTAGATATTACGTTATAATAAGGAGAAATGTTTACCATTCCATCCAATTTATAAATGCAGTTTAAGCTACAGTAGTGAGTATTTGTAGATTATTTTTCCTATACCTTTTATTTTTTTTTCTTCTGACAAGGAACATACTGGGGCAAGGAAGGAAAAGATCATCTAGGACAACAGGCAGGTGTTATTTCTTGCTAAGGCTCAGGTTCCTGACTGCCAACCTTGATGTAATTTGGGGAGTCTGTCAGCAAAGCAGTCTCAACTTAGAGCTGTCCTTTGTTTTTACTACTTTTTTCCCCCCTTGTTTACAAGCTGAATTCTGCACGTCAGAATTTTTCATTCCTCCAGTGGGCTGTAGCTGTCTCTAAGTGACAGCCCATTTTCACAGTTCCCTTTATCATCTCATGTTTCAGTACAAAAAAGGTTTTCAAAAGTTTCAGGTGTGGGTGGTTTGAATTGTCACATATATAGTGTAAGTCTGTCTTTCTTCCAGGTGTAACCAGCAGAAAAATGGAGGGTGTTGGTTTTGATCCTTACATATCCTCTAGTTTCTTTTATCTCTTACTCAAAATCTGGTGTCTTTCACCTGTGCACAGTCAACACCAAAAAATCTCAGAGACACCTGTGCATTTCAGAGAAACTGGCAGTAAGACTGTGTCTGTCCTGTGATTACTGGTTCTCAGTCGACTATTATCACAAGTTTACTCCAAAAAGTAGTGGTTGGTGTCTCCAGCAGCTCAGCAAAACCATTATAAAACATAACATATAAAGTGCAGTCACTACTGAAAGCTTAATAATGTGATAATTTGCAATTTCTTCTTTGCTTCAAATGCAATGCAAAGCAGTTTTATAAAAGTTGTCCTCATTGATGGAGATAAACAGCCTTCTCTGAAGCACCAGGATCAGATACGTCTGCTTTCAATGTGTAGTTTGAGCAAGCAAAAAAAGGAGAACCTTGATTTTTACTTAACAAAGTAATTCTGCTGTGATATAATGTTTTTCCTCAAACACAACAAGGTGCTAACTACAGGTAAACTTAAATAGTCAGCAACAATACAAGTTTCAGAATAATGAGCTAGACAATCAATAAGGTTTTTAAGTGATAATTAAGAAAAAAGTTATTCTGCTATATGTGTAATTTACTGTAGTAGACTAATTAATCTCTGTTGGCATAAAGCAATTAAGAAGGCTTGTTAATATTTCAAAAACTCGTGTTAGCTTTTTAATAATTGGCAGTGTATTGACTTATATTGTCCTAAATTTTAACTGGCTCCATTGAACATTAAGGATAATGATACTATTTAAGACTTTGAGATTTTTCAGGTAAATTTCATTTTTCCACCACACCCCAAAATCATTTGGCATCTTCCAGTTGCAGAACAGAAGAGATCCTTGTAAGGGAGATTTTGGGAGGTATCTTAGGAATTTTTTTATCCCTGTCCCTTTGATTTTCAGTGCCAGTAGTCTGCACCATTGCTTTCATTGCCTTTGGAAGAAAATGGACTTTATTATATTACAAAAACTAGAAACTAGATTTTTGATATAATTTTCAAGTCTTTGCTCTAAATAATGAACACTCTTATTATTCCAGGACTCAGAATTTGACCCCTTGAAGTTCACCAGTGTGATTGAATGTGAGAAGCCAAACAATGACTTAAGTAGGTTTCGAGGTTACATGTGAGTATTTCATATAGTATCTTTCAGTATACTCTCTTTTTCTCTAATATGGAATAAAATAAATGCTTGTTTGCTTTGGGCTATCTCCTGTAAGTTGCATCATCATCACATCTAAATAGGGCTGCATATTTAAAGCTCTTTTAGAGATTCCTCACTTCAAGGTGAGATGGGAACCTCAAGTTTTCATTCCTTAGGATGGATTTATTTACTCCCTTCAATCAGTTTACACTACAGAAATGAATGTATGGAGCACTGCATTTGTAGGCACTCTTCTCCTTTTCCTCCATGGATCAAAAAAGTCCATCTGGAAATGGGAAGAAATAGAAAACAAGTCCAAAAGAGGCAAAAAACAAGCTCAATCTGTTGTACACTTTCATGAAGATGGGTCTATTGGATGTTTCTTTTAATATATGTATCATTGAGGAAAAACTGATATTTCTCCAGCTATGGCACTGTTCCTTTCTTCTCATTCAGATAAAATGAAATTATTGGCTCACACAATTGGTAAGCTTGTGCATTACCACATCGCTTATGCTCACTTGACTTAATTTTAAACAAACAGAACTACATTAACAAGGTGCTCATCTCTGGCCAGTCAGTCCTGCTCAGGAACAATGTTTTAGGATATGCAAAGCACTTTGTTTCTTATGTAGCCTGGTCTGTACTGTAAAGGTATGTTGATTTGGTGGCTTAGGAGATGCACTCTTGCAGGACTTATTTTTCTACAATCTGTTAACCACAGGGAGCGTGAGAGCCCAGGATACATAATTATTGCCCGAATTTTAATGGTGAGACTTAAACTGACACAAATTCCTTTTCAAATACAATGATTTATTACCCATGTTGATTAGGAGTGATAAGCAGTATTAAAGTGTGTAAATGTCACAAGGTAAATTGCTGGAGCTGGGGGAGTTTTTTTATAGTGATGCCATTTACCACCATAGTTACTACTCTCAGATGTCACAGATTGTGTAGGATGTACTGTCAACTGGTGTAAATCAGGATAGTTTCTTTAAACTACATCAAGTTGTAGTGTGGGAAAATGTGTTCCTTTATTTAGCAACACAAAGCTCTACAGTTCATGTGAAGAAAAAAGTTTAGTATTAGACATTACGACATGAGGGTGTGTAATAGAGAGCCTGCTCTACTGTAGACATGCCATTTCCAGATATGGAAATGGAAAGTTTGGCAGCTTTTCTAGTACACTTTATGTGTGAATCTTAGTCCTCAAAATATTGAGCAAAATACTGTAGAAAATATGCATAAATTTTTCTTCCATTATATATTTACTTATTTACTCCATGTGGAAAAGGCCTGTGGCATGTAAGCTACAGAACCATTTGAATTACACACCAGAAAACATGGTTTTATCTGTTTGATGACTATTGTTTAGTATTGATTATATTTAATCATCTTTATATTTTATAGTTTCACAAATGATGTGAATATGTTTTGACACAAATTTTGAATCTGGCAGAAAGCATCAGGTGATTTCCAGCTCTCATTAGCTATGTTCCAAGAGATTTACAGCTAAAGGACCATGGGCCACTAGAATTAGAGAGTGGGGTACAGCCCCTCAACAAATAAAGTTTCAATCACCTAACTTATCACAGAAGAAGGATTTTTGCCCCCACTTTTTAGAGTTCCTTCATTAGTATAATGGAATGAGGAGTCTATTTCAAATCATACTTTAACAAGATGAATAGCAATTAACACATCTAAATTGAAACATGTCATTGTCATGTCAAACTCGGATCTTAATTCTTAATTCTTTCAAAATTTTACCAGTAGTTACTGCTTGAAATAATGGATCAGATAGCTACCAGCCAATAATAGCTTGGCTGAAAAGAAATTACACCTAAATAGTAATCCCATGAAATAATAGCCTTTCAACAGATCCATATGTAAAAGCTATGCTGAAACATTAATACCAAAGTTTCCTAGACATTTTGACCACTTAGTGGGTTTCCAGTTTTGATTCAGATTTTTTTTTTCTATATGAAATGTGGTGTTTTGTTTTAATGTCTGTGCTGATCTTTCAGAAAATATAAATATTTGTGCATATGCTGTAAACATGTAAGAAATTCTGTTCCCCACAGTTTTCCTGAAACAAAATCACTACAGGTAGCCATTTTAGCACAGGCAGGCCAAGATAAAAGGAGACATGATATTAAAAAAAAAAAAAAAAAAAAAAGATACTGCAAAATGCATTGAGATAGGCCTAGCCCTATCCTATAGCTGAAAAACTGTAAATGCATGTAACTGCATCTGAATTCTTCTGTTGTAGTGCCACAATCTGCACTGAACAAATTTGGGGTGTGCAGATGCACTGGCAGACTACCAGTTCAATTCAGGTGCTTGCTTTAATTCTCTACACCCCTAAATAAGCCAAGCACATTCCCTCACTTTTGTTTCCCCATAAACATATCCTGTGTAAGAAGAATAGAACAAAACCTAACATGCCCCCTGCCCCTATGTGTCTAGCCAGATTATGTACAGTATGCATGGCAAACATTCAAAAATCCAATTCCAGGTTCCAAAAATAGCAACATTTGCTTTAAAATCTTGTTTATACCTTTTTGTGTGTATATGGGCAAGGGAAATAGAGAAGATGTAATTGAAATTCTGACTTTTTGGCTTTTTTGAAAATAATAATTTTATTCTTAGACAAGAACATAAAATTTTATCTGATCATACCAAAATAAGTATAGCATGGTATTGTTGGAAGAAGGAGATGAATACATGTGTGTATTCCTATTTCAAAGGTTGTCATAAGGTAATAAACCCAAATTAATATAAAAACATGTTAGAATTTTTTTAAAGAAAAAACAGATATAAATCTATAGTGATGTCTCTTTAATGTGCTATAGTAACAACTCCACTTCTGGAATAAAAAGCCAAAACAACCCAGACTAATTTTAACCCAGACTAAATTGAGAGTCAGGAAGTTTCTGACTGCTAATGTTCACTGATATCGTGTTTAAGATTTATGAATATTTTCTTTTGGAATATCAAGCCCTGGAAGGTAATGCCAGCTCTACCATTTCCTTTGTAAGACACTTGATAAACCAAAAAGTGAAAGAAAATACTCTCTTTTGAATACAATTATAATTGGTTACCTTGCTGTTTAATGCTGGTAAACACATAACAAGTTAAAACATAATAGAAAGCTGAAGTAAGCTACCATTACGGTAATTTTTTTGCATTGCTGTATTAAACCAGAGGCTTACTTCTGTACAAAGACTTTCAGAGTGCTGTAGCATAGTAGAAGTTAATTTCAGATTATCTGCCCATTTCTCCTAATTTGTGGTACCTTTGTACTTTATATGTGAAGATACCACATTTTTGCAGTGTCACTCATGTGAGAAATTGCAGAGAAAAAGCATTGCACCCACACTTGCCTGTGCATTTCCTCATGGCTTAGCCTTTGCATTCCAGGCACTGAGTAACTTCAGCCAGACACTGTTGTAAAGAATGACAGAGAAAATTTTCCTTCTTTGCCTGTAACTTACATTGGCCAGAATCCAGAAAGGGGGAAAACAGCCCCTCTTCAACCTTTGTAACAAGCTTAAGGTTTATAATTCTGCAGGGCTAGAAATGGGAACTAGGCTGTCTCTCAACCCAGACTCAAAATTTACAATTGGCAGGTTTGTTATCAAAGTGAGCAGTTTTATCTAACTCTAGTTTTCATTATTTTTAATCCAGACCTTTATGTCTATAATTTTTTTCTTCCTTTTATCATCAGTGCCCAACTGTTTTATATGTATGTTGTGTTACCAAGTCACTGGGAGTGACTGCAGACAAGAGGCAAATGATGAGTTTCCTCCAGCCTCTGCTGGCTTCTTTCTTCCAGATTTTGATTTCATCCATGTCTTCTAAAGATTTGGTCAGCAACAGTTGAGTTCTCTGACTTCCTTTGGATGTGAAAAAGTAAAAAGCAGTACCAAATGCATATAAGAATGAGATGTGCTAAGAAGGCTCATCCTGTGGGTGACAGCAGTAGATTGGGGTTTTAACAGGTTAACTTCAGATGTTGCACAATTGTTCTGGAGTTGTTTTGTAAGCTAAGATAGTTAGAACAAGTACATAATTGTATATGAAGTTTGCCATATACAATATACCTGGCACAGTCCACTGTTACTGTGAAGTGTACAAAATTAGCAAAGGTTATAAAACTACAAGCCAGAGCAAGTACCATTTACGTAGGTTTATCTCTAAAAAGTCCCATTTATTAACAGGAATCATAACTATCATTTGGAGATTTTATTAGAAATTCAAACAATCTCATGATTTATAAGAAAGCCTAATGCAGAATTTAGCCTTAAAAATCAGAGGAATGACAGAATCCTGGTAGCAGTTTAATTTTGACAGTACAGAATTATTAAGAAATTATTTCCCATAGTTTAAGCACAGACAAATTGACACCTACTGACATTCTGACAGAGGGATGTTGGGCAGCCCCCCAACTGATGCTGCTTTGGCAAAAGATGAGACAGTTGGTTAAGGAGGTTTGCTGAAAAGAACAGAAGTAAAAGCTCTGTTCTTCTATCTGAGTCTGGCAGAGAGGATGGGCTGAGCAGGGGAAGTTGTCGCCTGACTAAAAAAACACTTTTGACTTTAGTGTCAGAGTTGCATTTGGTGTTATCCCCTTCTTTCTTTCTCACTTTCTGGCAGATAGTGAGGTGTTATCACTGCTGCTGCTACCTCAGCAGTCAAACCCAATGCTTTTTCTTCATCCCTGCAGAGAAAAGCTAAGCATACTTCTTGAAGCACCAATACTTTTAATATATATGTATATCTGTTGAGGAGAGGGTGAGTATAATATATTGTGCTGAACTAAAAGAGGCTGTATATATGTGTGTATATATACACACAGGTATATTCTGCTCACTAAAAGCATTGACTGTTGAGGTTATGTAGCATAACCAGCATTACAGAATATTCTGCTAGTGGTCCTACTAGACTGGGACAAGTACAAAGAACTCACCAATGTGAACCTCTTCTTTCAAATCTCGGGATATTTGGTATAGTTCTAGGCCTGAGATCCTAGAATCATGTACTTTAATTACAGTTTTGGTCCTCATTTTGAAAAAGAGAAGGATCTAACAGGGAAAAGCATGCATATATAACTTAGATGTGAAAGCTTAGAAAATAGGAAGCAAATAAAAAGAATTCCACCTTTACATAAAAAGGACAATTTTAAGCCGGTTTGCAGATATCAGGGGATGGAGGATGTAAGTGCTTAAATCCAGGTAGACAATAAGATTGATGTTGCAGCAGCACAATGTTAATTTTAGTGTGGCATATTGAAAGCATGATGGTTTTGATGGTCTGAAAGTGAGGACAACATTTAAACAATCCAGATTTGTTTGGTCTTCTCTGAGGCATTGGGGTACTTCAGTTGATAAAAAGAAATTTTGTTCATTTAAAAGTGGTTTTAAGCTATTATTTGATTTGTCTTTTTTACTAGTAAGAATTCTAATACCATTTTAAATTGCTATTATTGTTTAGCATTTCCCTGTTAATTCTCATAAAGCTATTTTCTGTATTTCTCTGTCAGCTGAAATTTCAGTCAGTCTATGCCCAGCAGATAATAAGTTGTAGTAGAAATGTAACTTCATTCCTGTTTTGGTGTTAGTCAACAAGAATCCTCAGGGTGCAGGCCTTCCTTAGATGGTTGCTGAGACTGTTCTGAAAATAATTTCTCTTGTTCTCACTGATACATGGAAGAAAAACATGAAATATTTTTCCTTTTTTTTCACTGAACTGATGTGTCTTAACCCTGGCACATCTTCCTTAGTATCCCTGCTTCTGAAGCACAGTCATTTCCCAATTTCCCATATCTCTTTCGAGGATTTCTTTAGTAAGCACATGTGAATAGTGGGTTAATTACATCCAGTACACAGCTGCTTTTAGGTGGACTGGATTTACTGTGATTGCTCAGTCAGTTTACACACGCACAGGAAGTACAGTGCATTTTCCAAGCATTAGCTAGGCTGCACACATGCTGTCGATTTGGCCCATATATCACTAGTGAGTATTTGTCCAGAGCATTTGTATATCCAACAGCAACTGGTACTGCTCCAGCTGGGCTCCTGCATGCTAGGGATCCTTGGGCAAGTAATAACAGTTTTCAAAGTGCAACAAAGAATCTTCCCAGGAGGAAGATCCAATGAAATATTTCGCCATCAAATTGAAAAATCTTCTTAAACACTGAAGAGTTTCCTGGGCTTGTTATATTACAAGTATGATGTAACAAGCTTAACATTTTGATATGCTGTGTTTGTTTTTTTTTTTTTTAATTTTCTGTAGTATTCATAAAAGTGGAAAAAAGGATGGACTGTTCAAAGAGAATCTTTTGTTACGTGGATGTACCATTAGAAACACAGAAGAAGTTGCAGGAATAGTAATCTATGCAGGTAAGAAATGCTTTTCTGTCTTACAGGGCATACCTAACACCTTTTTATAGCTATGAACTAATAGCCAAATTCCATATGATGTGTTTGGTGCAATTCTTTCTGCAGGGCATGAGACTAAAGCTTTGTTAAATAACAACGGGCCACGTTACAAGCGCAGTAAGCTTGAAAGACAGATGAATGCTGATGTCCTTTGGTGTGTCCTCATACTTCTAATCATGTGTCTGTTTTCTGCCATTGGTAAGCACTCTTTACTAGTAGAAACATCACTATTTAAGTTAAGTATTACATAGTCTTGGGATTAATGCGCTTAGCTTTATCAAAAACACGTGTCAGTCAAAACAAAAAATCCATAAAGCTGTCTCCAAACTTATTTTTGTCAAAAATCAAAATGTCTTGATACACAAGCTGATCTTACTACCTTCTTAATCCCAATTAAATATATGCTATTAGTACCAGAGATCTGAGGGCTTAGATTATACTACCCTTGATAGCATCCAAAAACATCAAGCCCAGAAAAGCCTCCAGTTTATATGTAGTCCCCTCAAAATTACAGGTGGTAGAGTGTAACTTGTCATTAATTAGAGCAGTAGAGTAATTTATGAGTAAACATAATCAGCACACTGGTATTCCCCAGTACTACTTATTAAATTGAGGGCACAGTGCACAACATGGACTCACTGTCCCTAAGGCTGCAGCCATAACATAGAAGAAGTAAGCAAAAGTCTGCATAAATCTAAGCAGAATACTCTCTAAGTTTCTGGGAGTGTTTAAGGAAATGCTGCAATTCAGGTTATGTCTCCTCAGGCCTTTTTTCTGTTCATTTGTGAGAAAGAATTGAGTTTTACATTTGGCACAAAAAATGATTTTTTATATATGGCATGTGAATTCCATTTCCTTAATATTTGTGTCTCCTGTAATGTTTGCATGTGAGTCATATGGCGTAAACACCAGAATGTTTCTTAACAACCATGGTGTAGTTTAATAACAATATTATGCCACTTTAAACATCTCTCTGTGCCTTTTTCCAGGTATTGTTAACTGCTTAAAAATATGAGTATTTCCAGTTGTGAGCCAGCCAGCTTATTTGTTTCCACTGAGTTAATGACACACTTTTGCAGTGTTTCAGTGTTGGGGAGCCCAGTCCTCAGGACTGAAGCGTCGTGGTGAGGCTTCATAGCAGGGAGTTGCTGCCTGCAGCCGTCCCCTCTGCCACCACCCCCGCGGTGTCCCAGAGCAGCAGCAGCCCTGGGGGTGGCTTCAGCCGAGCTGGGGCTGCCCAGAGGTGGCCCTCGGTAGGTGACAGGTGCCACCTCCTTCCCTTCTGTCCAGCTGCTAAAGGCTGGAAGCTGCCAGCAGAGGGCCAGAGCAAAGCGCTCGAGATGCTGACAGCCGCAAACAGCTGGAAAGAAATTTGCTCGAGCCCTTTGAGTTGCCTGGTGCTCTGTAGAAGCCAGGCCATTTTCGCACCTCTTGTCAATAAAGTATAACTGGAGATACAATTATTTTGAAAATCTAAGGGTATTTATAAAACAAACCTATGTAGGTCATTCTCAGTGTGGAGCTTTCTATTTTTGCTCTCATCAATAAAGACATCATGCATTTGATCTCATGTTGGTAGTATAGCAACAAAATAATGTGCTCGCTTATGTGTTTTTATTTTTCAAGCATTCAGTACTGGGTTTATGTGTCAAGATGTAAAGAATCTTGTCAAAGGATGATTTACAGAAGATTACTTTTGAAGTAGACCTTTGTCCTTTATTTCTGATTTTCAGAATCAGAAAAAAATTTCACTGTATAGTGATAGCTTGAATGCTTTTTGTTGCGGAAGAATTCCTCCTTGTTTTTTACACCTTAAAAGCATCAGGCATATCATTTTAAGATTTTAAATCTTAGTGCTGTACTTAAAAATACAACATTCTGTCTCTTTTGCAAGAATGTAATTTTCTAAAAACAATTAAAATCTTATCTTTATTTAGTTATCAGCACAATCAATTAAAAAAAAAAACATTTTGAGCAAGACCTAGAATTTTTTTTTTTGCTCTTCATTCCTCAGCTTCCATGATAATTCACACAGTAAAAGTAAAGTTTCTTCTAAAGCTATTTTACTGATAGCTGACTGATGATATATGTCATAGAAATTAATAATTTTCTGAAGAAGTGTAGTTTTCTTTGGTGATTACAGAAACAGTCTAAACTACTAATTTAGACTAGGCAGCTCACTTTATTTAGATAAAGTTATGTGAAATGAATCTTGCATGGCTTAAGGACAGCCAAAGCCCTTTCTCAAACTTCAAATTCCAAGCTAGAAAAAAACATGGGTTTGGAACATTTTTCAGAAATCATGCAGAATATTTGAAAACAACTAACAATTTCCTGCATAACTCTTAAGAACAAAGTCATACCATAAGCATTTTTCCTTGGAATTAATTTGCTTTTTTCTCTCTTCCAATTTTTGTGCAGGTCATGGTCTGTGGGTATGGCAATATGGTGAGAAGAAGAAACCAATTTTTGATGTTCCAGGGCCTGATGGCAAATATTTGTCACCTGTTTTAGCTTCAGTATATTTATTTCTGACGATGATCATAGTGTTCCAGGTAATCAAGTTGTACATGCTGTCACTTCTGTTCCTAGTTGGCTGCAATAAGATTATATATATGCAATATGTGTAGTATTCATTTTACCACTAAAGCATATAAGAAGCTATATAAGCACTAAAAAGATCCCAGAGGGTTGTATTCAGTAGCACAGGGTCTATTTGGAGGCCTGTCACTAGTGATGTGCCCCAAGGTTCAATACTGGGCCCAGCGTTGTTTAATTAACTCACCAATAACGTGTATGAAGGGCAGATGCCTCCTCAGCAAGTTCACTGACACCAAGCTGGGAGGAGTGGCCAGTAGCCCAGAGGGCTGTGAAACCCTTCAGAAGAGCCTTGGCAGGTCAGAGAGATGCTCAGAGTAGGACTGCCTGAAATTCAACAAAGGCAAGTGCAGGGTCCTGCACCTGGGGAGGAACAACCCCATGAACCAGAAAACAAGCTTCACTCTTCCTATCTACCCACTAGAACAACACCTCAAAGACTGAGGATGCCACTTTGGGTACACTGTTCTGGTATGAAAATAATTTTTGTACTTTTTAACAGCTTTTCAGATATATTTGTCTTAGCAAAACTGTATGTCAGCCAGATGACAAACTATGTTAAAAGTTTCTTGGTCCTGAGGAGAAGTATCTTGAATGGTGAAGGTGGTTAAGTTCAGAGAAAGAAAAGAACCTCATGTCACTGAGATATATGGAAGTTTGCCTAGTGGGACACTGGAGGAGGTTGCTTTACTGGAGGCAGCAACTTGTTTATAAAAGGGAATGAAAAAGACTGTAAAAATAATTTTTACCCTAGGGATTGGGTTATGATATTGGTTAAGAAAATTCACCACTGAATTCTTTAAACGCCTACATTTCACTGTAGTTTTTGTTTAAATGACCACATTCTCCACTTATAGCCGTGCTATAATTTCTCCTTCATATCTAACTGAGAAAACTAAACAAAGTATGCAGTCAGGAATTTCTATCCTGAAAAAAAATCTGCAGAGAAAAACTCAGGAACAAATTAGGTATTTTATGTGGTTCTGACAATCCTCAAGAAACAGTTGAAAATCTTTTCATCTCTCCTTCTTCAGCACTTATAAAACGTGGTCTTTATTCAAATAATTTGCAGTACAAAAGTCAAGGCCACATATATTGTTCCTAGGAAGAGATTAACATTTCTCTTTTTTTTCTCTTGTGTTCCCGCAAAGTGAATTTGTAAACAGTTTATTATTTATGTAGAACAAATTTATTTAATCCTTTCACATCTACAGTATTCTGATTGTATGGTCTGATTTGGGTTGGGATTTTTTTTTTCTTTTCTTTCCCCAACTAGTTTAAAGCTCAGCTGATTAGCCTCGGAAATATTTGCTTCTGTCCATGTTTTGATAATCAGTTTTCTAGACAAAAGAATGCATTCCAGATCTGCAATTCACTATAGGTTTTCCTCATTTAGAGTAGATGTTTAAAGTACATAGCCTCTTTATGTTCCAGTCTAGTACCAATTTAACGAGCTTTAATAACTGATTGTGTCTTTGCTTCTTTTTTTCCTAATTCTCTTTCCTTTTTTGTACTCTAGGTTCTGATTCCAATTTCTTTGTATGTATCTATTGAAATAGTTAAAATCTGCCAAGTATACTTTATTCATCAAGATAAAGATTTATATGATGAAGAAACAGACTCTCAACTGCAGTGCCGAGCTTTAAACATCACAGAAGACTTGGGTCAGGTGCAGTTTATCTTTTCAGACAAGACTGGGACACTGACTGAAAACAAGATGGTTTTCCGAAGATGCACTGTTTCTGGAATAGAGTATTCCCATGATGATAATGGTGAGTTCATGGTCACGTTTCCTATCTAGCAGCTGTACTTTGGGCAAACTGAAGTAGTCATAAAAGTTGCTGTAATCTTAAATCAAAAAATGGAACAAAAGAAATTTAACAGCTGTTGTCAGACCAGTGTAATTTAATGGCTGTGTTCAGCTAGCAATGACAATCTTACCAGAGTGTTCTGTAATATCTACAGTATGTTGTCGAGACATTGAAAGCTTTTGGCTTTAGCTCCTGATGTAATAAAGCACTTGAGCACATGGCTGATGTAGGAAAATTGAATGGTGCTGCTGGTATCCCACTTCTTTGGTGTGTTTGAAGTATACAGTGTAAAATAACCCTTTTAAGCATACAGCCAGATTAGAGTCTGATTGAATATTTGCTATGAGACTATCCTTTTGTACTGAGAAATAAGTGCAGACAAAGATGCCAGTTTTCATATTGACAAGGAACATAATCTGACAGAATTGCATATTTTATGTTACTTTTGTCAGAGTCTTTTCAGCGCTCCTGTGTGAAAAGTGTCTGTATCAGGTATGTTTCCTCTATGAACACTGCAGTTGAGAGAATATCCACATTCAAGTATCAACCTCTTAAAACAGTAAAAGATTGCTGTTTTTCACAAGGCAATGTGAGCAATGTCACCCCTGTATTATTTCTTCATCCTTTTAAAATTATGATTTCCTATTTTATGATGTTTGTAGTTTATGTTATTTTTCTCTAATATGCTATCATTATAATTTTTGAAAGAACAGATCTTAACTCTTCAAATCATATTCTGTATGCAGGAAAATATTGATAGCTACAATATCCATGTTTGCAAAAAAATTTCTTATTCTACACAACACATAAAGATCTCTGATTAGGAAGTTTTCTCAAAGAACACTACAGAATTTCATCTTACAAATAAGATACAGAATAAGATAAAGAATCAAAATAGACTAGGAACTCTAAACATGCTTTAGAAAGATGACAAGATCTTAAACTGGCAAAAGATATTTTGAAGTAGTGGATTGTTCTTTTTTTTCTCCTACTTTAAAGTAGTACTGAGACCTTAAATTTAAGGCACTTTTTTTCAATAAACTAGACCTTTGGGTAGTGTTACAAGTGTTACAGAAAGGACTTAGGGAGAACCTGTGACTTCCTACCTCTGTACAGTAGGTAAGAAAGAGAAAAGAATTAGAACTCAGAGTATGTTACTGGATTCCTAAATCTGCTTGTGACACTCTGATTATTCATTCTTTTTTGCTGCTTCTCTGCCGTTGATTGTTTGTTTGTTTATACTAATTTCAGAGTGTATTCTGTTCCTCTCAAGAATGATATTGTTGCCAATTAAAACAGTGCATAAAAGGTATTTTTATGAGCTTGGTATCATCTGATGATATGTCAGCTGAACTCAGGCCCTTAAGTTTGAATGTTGAATGTTCAGATCTTTTTTCTTCAGATGCAGTGAATTTAACAGAAATCTATGTTTGTGCATGCTTTCCTCTTATGATTTCATATTACAATATAAAGGTTAATGAAAACAGAGTGAATGTCACCACAAACCAAAGTGTCAGATACACAAACTGATTGATTTTTTCAGTCATTCTTTTCACCTGTGACACTGTTTGGCCTTCATTGTAACTCCAGTCAGTACAAAATTTCTGACAAATACAAATTTTAAATTAACACTGAATGATTTCACAGGATTTTACTCTTTTGGTTTTTTCCCTCTAAGGAAAATAGGTCTTTCTCTATAATTCTTTATATAAATTGTGATAATTTCTATTTATTTTGTTCTCTATAATCAGTATAAATACTACAATAAATACTATTCTTCTTTCAAGTATTTTTTTAGCTCTATTCTGCAGTTTGATTTTATAACCATCTGTTATCTTTTCTGCTGCTGAAGCCTTCTTGTTTAGATATGATAAAACATCTATCACAGCTTTCTGGTTTTAGGATGTGCATCAACAGCATTTCATTGCTGTGTGCTTATTTGCAAATGATTTGTCAGCCACTTTTCTGTGTCTTATACCAGAGTATCTGAATTTCCTGCATATGTTATAACTGATGCACCTCAGGTTTTGCTGAAGATTTAATGAAATAGAAAATTCTAAAATCTTTCACTTAGGTGGTGATCTAAGTCTGGTGCATATGCTAGAAAATCAAGTAAAATGCATTTGCCTTTTTTGATGTGTTTCAAAGATGACGCTACATCTTCACATATCCACGTATTTTTTTCATGCACTGTGATATATTTCTTGGAATCAAACTTTGAGTAACACTTTATATGAAGAAATTAATTTAAAATTATTGTACAAGGGTCAGGATGCAAAAGCTTCCAATAAAAGCTCATTTTCCACTGTAAAAGTAGATGTCTAATGATGGAAATAACCTTGCTCTGAGCGCTTTGGTTTGTTATTCTCTATGGTGGGGTAGCAGTGCCTGTCATTCCAGTTGCTTGACCCTGCTCATGATAAGATCCTGTTTTCAGTTTTGTATAGCTGTACAAAACTTTCAACTATTCTTTCAAATTTGTCATGCCAGATGTTTGCCTCAGGCATAAATTTTAGGAGAGAAATTTTAGTTATAACAGCATCATTCAGCCATATCCAAGAACAAGGCTAAGATGTAGCAGACTTTTTTTCCTATGGCAAGATTTTCTGGCAAGTTTTCCACCAAAGTCAGTTGGAGGCCCTATATTCTTGGGCTATGCAATGCACGCACACAGAGCAGGAGAGTTATGTCTAGACTGGCAAATTGAGATCTGAAATTTCTGAACTTTTGAACTTTTATTCTCTTTTAAAGCATTTTTTTCTGCATAATCCAGGACTACTGCATATCTGTTAATTACTCAACCAACAGATTATGAATAGCCGTCATAAATTTTCTCTATGCTGCTTTATAAGCTCTTCTCCCTAAAATTTATTCAGAGTTATGAGAAATTATCCCATTCTTTTCTGTTCTGCTTGTTACTATACTGCACTTGACATTGTCATATCTGAGTTCCTTGCACTCAGGGAGTGCCTTAAACAATGCACATGAGTTCCCTGACATGTAGATTGATCTTTCCCCTTCTTCCTCTCCCTATACACGCATTACCCAATTTTTTGGGACTGGGGCTACATTAAAGGTGTATGCTATGCTGTGTTCAGTTTGGTATATTTGAGGTGGCATGTCTTTTCCTTGAGTGATGGGAATATCCTTTTCTTGCTTAGGAATTCATATCACAAAGTTGTATAAATTCCGCTTGTGAAAGGAATTTATGATTATGAGGGAGAGTTCTGTTTTGCATCAGACATGGACATGTTAATTATGATTTTTGTCACAGAGGTTTTATGCAAACCTTATGCAGGTTGAATCAATTATTACATGCTTTAACATAAAAACAGAAACCGTCTTTGAAACTTAATACATTTTTAGGTATGGGAAGCAAGTTTTCATGAATGTTCTGGAGAAAACATTTTCCTCCAGAATTCTTTATAAGCTCTAAGTTTCTTGTGACTGGTGGATGGCGCTTTGCCCAGGAGTATTGCATTGTTTTAGTCTAGACAAGAGGTGACAAAAACATATATAATAGAGGGCAATAAAATGCACTAGTTTGGGACAGAATCAGCTGGAGGTAGTACAAAATATTGCTCATAGATTCTGCTATGCAAGATCTTTGCACTGAAGAGGAATCCAGGAATGTAGCATACGTAATAATTGTTCCATGATGGAAGTGCTATGAAATACTCATCACTGTTGAAGTCACTTACAGTATTTCGGTGGTGGATTATGCACTGATTTTTGCATCAATCTATGGGAATTTGCACTGCACATTTAGTTCTGTGGAGACCATATTGACAAGGACTGGCTATATTGACTAGTTACCTAATTGCTGATATTTGCATTAAGGATAGTAATCTGATAAGTTTACAATTACTGGAGAAAATTAAACATTTGTGGGATGAAATTTATCAGATTTTTTTTTTTAGACATTTATGATAGTTCTCTTAATATGTGCCTATTTCTCTGTGGTGTAGAATTCTCTGTACAGACAAAGAAAATTCCTACCTCATGTCTGTATGAC
The DNA here is from genome assembly GCA_003676055.1 of Chloebia gouldiae. Classification (NCBI taxonomy): domain Eukaryota; kingdom Metazoa; phylum Chordata; class Aves; order Passeriformes; family Passeridae; genus Chloebia; species Chloebia gouldiae. Next base: position 28,608,379 of record QUSF01000007.1, on the reverse strand, counting down.
TATTATCTTCTCCAAAGGTTCTTTTTGACTTGGCAGAGTGTTAATTCAGGAGCAGGGTATGTCATGGACCACTCCATGCAGAAAAATGATTGTTCTATTCATAAGTGTCCTGAGTATTTACAGAATTGGCACTATACTCTGCTTAAATCCCAGAATTACTCTTCCAGTCAGTACTACCTTCTAGCCCAAAAGAATGTTAGCACAAAAAAAAAAAAAAAAAAAAAAAAAAAAAAGAGAAAATGTGTTGTTTCCCTATATGTCAAATTGCATGGTCATACCAGCACTCTTCGTTCAGGCTAGGAGACAGCTCCTAACAATTCTTAGAACTGGCCATGCCCCAAGTCTGCCTGCTAATCCCAGAGACAGTAGGTGCCCCAAAACCCACGGTGCTTCTGAAAGTCCTTACATGATTCAGCTACAACCAGATGGTCTTGGCCTGACATTTGTCGTAGTTGTTTTCCAAATGCTTCATTAATCACCCTCTTGCCTATGGCATATTATCTCTGTTTTTCTAGTTTTAGCTACCCATTGTATGAAGCTGTTGACAAAACAAATTGAATCTCCATACATTGAATACAGCCACACAAATCTGAAAAATCTGAATTTTTCATTCTTTGAATTCCTCCCTCTTCCTTCCAATGACTGAAAAAAACTATGGATGACATAAGAATAAGAGAAGTTTATGGAAGTGAAGGTAGATGATAAAAACCTCAGTGATTTTTTCTTGTTTAACAAAGTTTCTTAATCACTAAATTAATGAGAGAGAATGTTTCTTTCTGCTGTCCAGTTTTTCTTGATGAAGGTTGGCTAGCAACTAATTTTTACAGGAAAATACATTATGTGAAAAAAAATCTTTCCTAGTTCAGGGGGCTGTTATGTAGTAGAATTTTCTTACTCTTTTTGTGTGCAGTCATGAGAACATAGCCTGCATAGTTCAGGCATATTAAGAATTTTTTTTTTAAGACATGGAAATTGAAAAACCTTTTCCATAAATGCAGTGGTTGCTTCCAAAGGATTTTCTCATCTGCCATCTTTAAAATCTGACGAGCTTCAGAAATCAGGATAGTCCATCTAGCCTTTCCTGGAAAGCTGAAAATCTTTAGCAGAACTGGGTGCTTCAGGCATTCTGTGTAGCTTTTTTTGTCATTTCTCTTTACCTTTCTTACTGTTTTTTGAAAATTTCTAATTGGAACTAAGGCGAAAGCCACTATGAGCAGATGTAGAACTCAGTACATAGAGAGTGCCCCATTTTAAATCCTATAAAAGACAGAATAACTCATCCCTAGAGACAAGTACTGCTTCTCTCTAACCATATACCTACACTGACAATTTCTCTGAAAAATCTCAAGAAAAAAGGAATTACCTCAGTTTCTGAGTAAAGGGTTCTTAATAAAGAACTTAAGGTTATTAAGCCCCTGGGGATGTCAATCTTGGTCCTTTATTACCTCAAGGTTTTTATCTTATGGGCAAGTTCTTGTGAAGTAAATAAAGATTATGTTAGCCAACTTGTACAAATTTATAGCATTCTAGCTGCTTGTCTAAATCTTTATGTAGACACTATAGTGCACTTCAAAGTCAAAAAAAAACTTGCACTTATAAAAAATTAAGGAAATAAGGTAGTGTGATGCTGTAAGTGCTGCACATACAGATTTACTTAGTGACAGTTCAGTAGCAGCCTTATTGACTGGTTTGAGGCAAAATGTAATTTTTCCATGGTGAAACAGTGCTCACACAATGACAGCTTAAGTATTCTGGCTTAAGGGGTCTGCAGTTTTATGCTGCTAGAAGGGAAATTCTTTACAGGTTCCCAATCTCACATTTCAAGTTAGTGGAACATCTGGCTGTGTGGCAACAGTGTCTCTGTCAGCCTGCAGAATGGACTTCTTTTCATGGAGCATATATGACATGGAAGATAAAACAGAAAAAAAAAACGAAAATCAAAATTAAATTAAAGAAAAGGATCTTTAAAATAAAATAATTTATCTTCAAGAAGATAAAGAATTTATCTTCTCAGTACTTGGCAGCTGTTACAGGAGTTTTATTTATAGCTTCCTGCTGTCTTACGAAAGATAAAAAGGGTTAATGGAATAAGTACTAACTGTTGTTTCTTCTTTGTGCCATAAATATAAAGTGAAGTATAGGACAGTGAAATTTGACTTTCATAAATTGCATTGCTGTGTTACCAAAGTTGTTTGTGTCTTTGCCCTTAATAACAAACTGCATAGAAAAAAAGATCAAGGCCATCAATTTTCAGTGCTGAAACTGAAAAGTATCTCACAACAATGTCTCTCAGGTTATAATGTTCACAGGAAAAGGTTCTCAATTGGAGGGAGCTGAGTGGGTGGAGAGAACAGCATGTTCCCAGAGAAGCACGCACTGCACAGCTGAAGCAATGTGAACCTTAGCCACAGCATAATGATTGAACAGGGTTTCAGTATTTCTTTGAACTCCTGAATTCTTGCTGCATAATGTGTAAGACTGCACTTGAGAAAACATTGAAATGTGCTCAGGCTTGTTTTTTGTTGCTGCTGTCAGGTTTCCCTTAGTATAAACTGAAATAACACCATTTGTATCAAAAGAATTGCATTTGATTTGGTTAAATGTGATTCTAGTCTGGTTCCTACTTTCCCTTTTCCTCCTTTTTCTCAGGGACAAGGACAATTAAATCGATGTGTTACAATAAAACCTGTATAGGGAACAAGAGATAGCTATTATTATATAGACTAAAACAAACCGTGCCATCAGTGTAATGCTAATAAATAAACTGAGCGCTGCATTAGGAAACAGCTTTTGCTGTGTTGAATAAACAAAATATGTTTAGATGTAATGCACGAAAGAAAAAATCAATGAGGAATCCAGAGATATAGTATCCAGACATAACTGTGTATTGTACATGAAATTAAGCATTCTCTGCTTAACCGTAGATATTTTATACAGAGAATAAAATTATAATCAGTTCAGAATCTTTGAGGTCTTATATCTCAATATATATTTTCGGAGCAGAAACCTCAAGTAGGTGTGATTATTAAAGAAAATATATTATTTTTTAAAAAAACTCTACTTGGAAGGGAGTTGGATCTACTGAGTGGCACATTTTGCAAGGCTGACATAATTTTAATATCCCTTTCCCTGTCAAGGGATGTTACCTGTTATGAGAAGAAGCAGCACGGATTTCTGTCAGCCTAGCATTCAAATGTCCAGCATCTATGGTGAAAATATTATCCCTATGGCAAATCCAAACTTTTCTTATGCTTTTCCTTAGAGTGGCCATGCCCATATGTGGCACCAGCTCTGCTTGAGACTGGTTTTGCTGCTGAGGGCTCTAGAGAAAATGAGCCACAAAAATGTTGGGTTTTTTTTTTATGATTGATTTCTATCTTAAATGTTGGTAAAATGTGAAAAACTTTACTGCTGTGTCATGCTGAGCAATGTTTTTTCAGCGTGGTGTTAGCAGCATGTAGCGTGTAGCAAGGAGCCTGCAGAAGATCATGAAGGCAGAGGTTGCACTTTCTGACTGGGCACTGCCCTCGCAAAGGTCTCATCCCAGGGTGTGCACTCCATCATACCTCCCCAGTGGACAGAAGGACAAAAGCCCTTCAGTGTGCTGCTCCATCCAGCTTCTTGAGGCATCATCTTAACCTCCCTCCCTGTCTCACTCCCTCCCTCCCTGTCTCCCTGTCTCCTCCCTGTCTCCCTCGCTGTCTCCCTCCCTCCCTGGGTTTCCCTTAAAAGGAACCGGTGTTCCTGGGGGAGCAGTGAGCAGTCTGGCTCTCCTCTTGATCCAGGGCCTGGATCTCTGCTTAGTAAGTGCTGCAGTACAGTTTGGGCCCTCAGCATGGACTGCTTCTGATGTAGACAAACTTATAATCAGTTTAATTAAATTCACACTATATGGATATTTATTTCCATTGGGAAAATACACAGAAACTTACAGAGCAGGAGAAAGTGGGAATTAGTGGGCAAGAGTGATGGGAGAGGTTAGAACTGCACTGGCTCAAAGCACATGCATGAAATTGCAGGAAGCAGCCTTTGGAGGTGACAGGAACTTCATTTACTTGCAGCTCATTACCATGCAACAGAAGGACCAAGGAGACCAGTGGCCTCTCTAATTTTTTGAGCTGTCCTCTAGGTTCTGTAATACAAATCAGAGAACTAGACAGGTACTGAAAGGATAAGGCAACAGTGCTGTGCTATTCTCTGGAAGCTGTGTGGCACAAGGAGCAGCTGCCTACACAGCAGTGAACGTGATGTTGCTAAACCTCTTTCCCACCACATGACACAGAGGAATGTGTATCCCACCAAATTATGCTAATGAAGGAAACTGCCCAGTTATTCACCATTAGTCTACATCAGCCTCAGGACCTGGGCTGCAGGGCTCTATTCAAGCTGTGGGGCAGAAGTGAACTGCAGTGTGTCTGTCCTTGGTGTCTCCAAATGTGCTGTGGTCCTTTCTACATCCATGGCCTGCATTTTTTGCCAGGAGGAGCCAGAGTGCAGTGGAGGACATTGCATACTTGGGCACAGAGTTAGAGCAGTGATCAGGTGAGCAGCCACAGCAAGGACTGAGAAACTCCCATTTCCTGGATTTCAGACAAAGCTTATACGTGTTTCAAATAGAGTTGAAGAAACCTCTGATGCATGATACTGCAGTGATAGAGCTATCACCATGTACTGTGTGTGGTCTGCTTTCAACCCTCCAGCTGCTTTTTGACAGCTAAAACATGTTTGGAAATTGCAGTGGATAGTGAGGGTGGTTTTTTCTTTGTTTATAAAGCTCGCTACATTAAAAGTGATCATGTGACAAACTCGCCCTATATAATGCAAGATTTTTCTCAGGAAGTATTTTGAAATAATTTGTTTGTTTGTTAAAGGCCTGAATAATTAACTTACATGCTAGTGATTTATCATTTGCTATTAGGAAAATCTATTTTGTTGCACTGGAGAACCAAGGCAAACTGAGCCACAAGTATGTTACTTGTGCTATATAATGTGGATTATTTGGAAAGCATAATGAAAAGCTTTTCAATGAATACATAATGAAGGAACAAATAGATACCTGTTAGAGTGGCATTTGCCTGTCTCATGTATCACCCAGATTACTAAATGCCCATGGTCTTTAGGAATGAAAAAATATGTTGTACATGAGTTAGAGCTTTAGAGGGGCAGGATTCTACAGCTGTTTCACACTTCTGCTTTCTGTTTCCTCTTTGATTTCTGTATATCCAACTGCCAGGATTGTTTTCTAGCATTAATTGGCTTGTTGGATTCTTCACTGAGGAAGTATTCATCTAAAACCTATCATTTGGAAAAACTCTTTCATTCTGTATAAGCCAGGAATTGGTCACTGCAGCAGATGGTGATAGGAACAAGTGTTGCAGTAGGTGAGGATCCTCTGCTTTTCATACTGCATGCTGCATTGTCCTGCCTATTATGCAGAGAAGAAGGGACAGGCTCCACAATGGTTTTAACACTAGGCTAACAGTCAAGAATCTGGGTTCACATCTCCACTCTGCAGCGAATGGCCCTAACCTATAGACAGCTTTAATGCTGTCTGTATCTCATCTCTCTGTGTAAAACAAAGACAGTAGTGCTCTGTAGGCATGCTGTTCTGGGTACATTTCAGGTGTCAGTAACTGGTACTCAGTAGATGTGAAATTTTTGGTGGAAAATACTTTATTTGAAATTTGTGTTGGAAGTGACAGGAAAAAAATCTGGATTGTTCATTTCCTACTCAGATTTCAAGTGAAGACCACATTATTTGGTTGATTTCATCAGACAGAGCTGGAGAGTAGTCTTTAGGGATGCATTGTATTACTGCAGAGTCTAACTGCCTTTCAGAGAGAATGTGATGATAAGGGAGGCAGTGCATTGTGTTACATTTCTAATTATGTTATCTGCATCTTCTATTAGATACTACCATTCAATTAGGACTACAGTATATCTCCTGGTAATGGAATCATTCATTATTACTGAGAAAACACAGCATAATATTAAAATCAGATCACCTGAAAAAAAGTCACCATGTCCCTCTCCCTCTTTCTAATCCACTTTTAACATATGCAACATTTGTCCCTCTTTGTTTTTACTCGATAGCCAAACGCTTAGCAATGTACCAAGAACCTGATTCAGAAGAAGAAGAGGCAGCCCCAAAAGGAGGAACTCTGTCCCAGCGTGACAGTATCTGCAGCCATCAGAGCATCAAAGTGATGCACCGGAGCCAGAACACCAAAACCCACCGGCGCACGGGTAGCAGAGCTGAAGCAAAAAGAGCAAGCATACTCTCGAAGCACACTGCATTCAGTAGCCCAATGGTAAGTCATGAGAACTAAATGCACAGTGTCCTGTACCTTGTAATAGAACCATGTGCTGGAAAGGAAAAGGTAAAGAAATCTGTAGCACATTGTGTGACTCTCTACAGATTTCATCTTGGTGTTTTGACTTCTGTAGTCACAGCTGTTTGTACAAAAACAGTGAAGTGTTGGCATAGAGTTTATCTAAATGCTTTGTCTGTGCAAACAAGCTGAAGGTAAAGACAATCTGAAATGTTGGTTTTAGTTAGGATTTGATTTTGGAAAAAAAAGTATGTCTTTTTTTATGTACAGAAGTTAAGAATAGCATTGAGGTCAATGATTCAAATAGTTCTGCATATGCAAATTCTTTTCTCTTTTGTCAGAGGATTTTAAAACTATCAAATGCTGGGGTGGACACCATGTATTACAATTCTTCGACACTGTTAACATACACCATAGCATAGTTTTTAGTGTGTTTCAGTGGTTATCAGTCGACTGCATGTGTTGTATTTCAAAAACTAAATATCTTTGCATTTCAAAATGTTGGTGACTTTACAACTTCATTTGGTTTATTTTATACTGTTGTAACTGTGTAAGTTTTGCATCAGCTAAATGGTAATAAGAGGAGAGAGGAGCCAAATTGTGTCTATTCAGGAGTATTGCATTGTTCCACTATTGACACAAATTCACCCTTAAAGCAAATTACAAATATAGACAAAGAAAGTTGCTGTTTGCACTGGTGGAATTTCTTTATTTCAGTCAAGAAGAGTAAGGTCTTTTGATAAAATTCCAAGGTGCAATTTTTATACATGGAGTTCTTTGGTTGCTTGTATTCATCAGCTGTTGAGCATCAAGAGATAAAATTCTACTGAGAAAAGAGGCTTAGATCAGTTTATTTTTAATCTTTTGTATCCTTGCCTCCCTCTGTGTTACAGAATTCTGGAGTTTACTCCAGTATTAAATAAGTGGAAAATGCTGATGAAATAGAGTTGAAAGGGCTCAATGTTTCAGTGTAAAAAACCCTCATTAATTAACTTCAAATGTGTGGATGGTTGTTGTTCTCTAAGAAACAACTGAAGATGGTTTCATTTTCTTGTGCTGATGTAAAACCAAATTTTAAATGTCATTGTTGTCTATTTTTTCCACACCTCTGGTCTCTGCAGTGTACCATACTTTAGTATTAGATAATAAATTTCTTGAAATAAACAGGAAAGCGGGAGGAAAATTAGGATCTAACTCTCCTCCTTTCTAGTATCTCCAAAGTAGATAAATATTGCTGCTATAAATATTTCACATAATTTCTACCAGTAGGCTCATTGTTAACTGTTTGTTGTCTAGAATGAGTGTGTTACAGTTCTCTCCATCTCTACTCTGTGGTCTAAGGCCACCGCAAAACTCTTGATATTGACATTGCTTTGGATGCTTTAATTGCTTGTTGCTGCTTTGGAAATGTAGAAGCACAGATATTAATCACTGGTATTTGTTACTAGGAGAAGGACATTACACCTGACCCAAGGTTGTTAGAAAAGGTGAATGAATGTGCAAAGCATCTGGAGGTCATGAGGAACCACGAACAGCCGTTATCACATCTGAGTCCAGAACTGTGCGACGTTTTTGACTTCTTCATAGCTTTGACTATATGTAACACAGTCGTGGTTACTGCGCCTAATCAGCCCCGACAGAAGGTAAGTTAAAGAAAAAGGAGAAGAGAGTTCAGGCTTCTTTTGCCTTGATACTAAATTATCTGATAAGCTAGGGAAATGAAAACCTTCTGTTCTAGTGAGAAACAGCTAAATCAAGTTGTGATGACTTGTAGAACTCCTATGTGACTGAGTAAGTTTAATAATGCATTAGCCTGAATGAAGCATGTCAGCTATTTCACTTGCCTCCATGGTAAGAAAGGCTTTCATTGACAAATTCAGGATACTTTTGAAACTCTCCTGATTTCTTGTACTGTAATTTATTCATTTAATAAGCATACATATGTAAGTATGTGTGGAAACTAATGTGTAAATGTGCAAAACTTACCAGAAAGGGATATAAGCTGTCAGTGAATAAATATTTTATATATGTGGATTAAATTAAGAAAAGGGTGAGATATTTTTTTTAAGTTTAAAAATAGAAATACATTTGAAAAACATCACTTAAAACTTTCAAATTATGTAAAAGATGCATCTTAAGCTCATTATGAGAAATAATGATCGTTAGTGCTTAAATTGGCCTTTAACTAATGTCGTTGATGAATGAGAATTTCAAGAACGCGTTCCCAAGATGATCTGTAAGACAAAACTATAATGGAATGTAATATTAAAGCTTGCCAGCAGCTGGAATTTCCATTCTGGAGAAAATTCTGCAATTTGCTTCTGTTCCAGATTGGAATAATAAGTGAACTAGTCTGCAAAATTATGTGTTTTTGTGCCAAGGAAACATTTGGAGAATGTTCGGTTCTGCTGTTTCAGGAATGCTGCACTTACACAATAATATAATATATATTACTATGAATATGCTATTACTAGTATTGCTCCTGTATCTTTAGAACAGATTTGTGTGAACTGAGATGAATGATAAGTCTGAAGCAAAATGCTTCAATGCTGAAAGCGACGGAGGAAGTTACTTATTGCAACATGTGTCTTTTGAGAATATTTTCAACATTGGCATATTCTAATTAAATGTCACTTCTACGAGATACCACCCTTCTCAATAGAAAAATACTGCATTAACTTTTTTTCACTACCTTCACTGATTATGCACAAAGGATGACAAATTCATACTAATGGTAGCTTTTAGTATGCACTGCTGATGGTGGTGGTGCAACATTGATAGACTATCCATTAGTCATATCTGAGGCAATGAAAGAAGAAAAAACTGTTTTAATACGAATACATGTGCTTTCATACACAGGTATAATTCTGAAATTCTAGTGAGTTATTTTGTTTTTGTTGAGTCAGTGTTGTCCATTTACTTTCCTTTCTCAAAATACAAATACCATTACTTTTTGCCCTCAAAGAAATTTTACTATCTAGTTGCAGATGCTTAGATTGCCTATCAGTGTCAGAATTCTTGTACAGCTTTTCTTTGGCATTTGTTTATTGGTGGGTTTTCTTCATCTCAAGGTTAGAGACCGATTTGAACTAAAATCTCCAGTAAAAACCATTGAAGACTTCATACGAAGATTCACTCCAAGTCGCTTGACCTCTGGATCTAACAGCAGCAGTTCCTCTAGTCTAGCTACAAGCAAATCAATGCACAGATTTGGTCTAAGCATGCTTTCGTCTACATCTACAGATAGCACTTTACTTAAACTGGAAGAGAAGCTGGCATACTCTGCACAGATGAATAACAATGGCTACAGCTCCCAGCAAGGCAGGACGGCTGTGGGGGGTGCACCTGAGGAAGGAGAACTCCGTTATGAAGCAGAGAGTCCAGATGAAGCTGCTCTCGTCTATGCAGCAAGGGCATATAACTGTTCTCTGGTTGGAAGGCTGTCTGACCAGGTATCAGTGGAGCTACCTCACCTGGGAACCTTAAGCTTTGAAGTATTACATACGTTGGGCTTTGATTCCGTCAGGAAGAGGATGTCAGTAGTGGTCAGGCATCCTCTCACAGATGAAATAAATGTTTACACTAAAGGAGCAGATTCAGTTGTTATGGATCTTCTTCTCCCCTGCTCTTCAGGTACACCTCTTCCTTACTTTTGGGGGGTTGGGAACCAGTGAGTTGCTGAAGATCTCATCATATCTTACTGCCTTGTCTAGCAAGTAGACTTGCCTGCTTTTCATTTTGTAGAATGGCAATCATTACCCTTCTTTTATAATACTTTGTAATTATTGTAAATTTTCTGTAACAAATTACTGGTTCTTTACCTCACAAGAATGAGTGAGGATCATTTCTGTAGAAGATCTTCTTCCAGCAGGCTTTATTTTAAAGGAATTTCTTACAACGCAGCCAACACAATTTACATTTCTTTAGAAAAGCCTGACTGTCAGTGCTTGGACAATTTGAGTATTTTATATGAAACTGAAGTACTTTTTATTGCTGCTTCCCTCTGTTTCATTTGTAAGTCCTTACGTCCTTTTGCTGAAATACGTTGCATTAAGCAGCACATTTTTTTGTGTTTAACTATGATGGTAAAGGGCAATGTGAATCAATCAGCCATCAAAACAGAGAGGTGTGGCAAGGCGGAGAGATGCTGTTCCAATGAGAAATCTTGGTTTCAAATCCATCATTGACTAGCAAGCAACAGACATGTAGCTGTGAACATGGAATTTCCCTAAAGCATGGAGCATTATCCAGCACCCAAATGTCCTAGGAAGCAGGGACAACTTTAAATAGCTAATTGTAATCAGTTGATTTCAAGAAGAATCCTGTAAGTTTTCATAAGTTAGAGGAGGCTCATGGGTTTTAGTTTGCATTAATCAGTTTGCATCTAATTTACTGTATTTTCAACACTGAATTTCATGAAGTGTTTAAAGATTACCCCAATATGAATGGACAGAGCCCCAAAGTGCTAGAGGTACTTCCCGTGCTTCACTAAAGCATTGACTTTGTGGTTACTTTGACATTAGTTGGTGTAAACAATTGTGAAAGGCTTATACTGTGTAATTTTAGTTTAACGAAACACAGAAAAAATGTTGGCATTAATTTTCTGGTTTCAGCCATATAAATCAAAGCTGAGCCAAAAAAAATTAAGAACAACTTGTCCTTAACCAACAGCAAAGTATTCACGAATAATTTTCTAACAAAAATCTGATACCACAGAAGGCACGTGAAGTATCTATGGAAACTTCTTTCCTTCCAAACTACTAATAGAGAATTTTTAGCATTGAAAATTTCTAATGCCAAGAAAATAATGACTGGAAATGAGTTATCAGAATGAGAAGTGAGCATTTAGAAAAGAAAAAATATTTTATGCCAGGTCTTAAATTTTTTTTGCCACCATATAACAGACTGTGTTCAAAGCTGCAATGTCCATAGACTCAACGGATTAAGAAATTTTCAGGGAAATTTCAGGCAGGTCTAGGGCCCACCTAGGTTAAAACAGTAAGGCCAGTTAGAAAACTAAAAAATGGCAACCTAATCAAAGGTGATATATGTCAGAGAAGAAAAAGCAGAGTTCCTGAAGGTCAGTGTGAGAATGAGCAGTGTCTGTAGCTGGGCAAATCCACCATCATTGCAGGCAAGCAAATTGAAAGTGGTTCTGAAATTGTGCAGGAAGTTTTTTATTTTGGTTTGGGTTTTTTGTTTGTTTGGGGTTTCTTTAGCCCATATTGAACTATGAGTTCTGGTGTGTTTTGCTTTTGCAAGCAATGTGAAGTGCAGCCACTAGAACACCATAAGCAGTCCCCCTTGTTTTTTCTAGTCCTCTTGGCCCCTGCTGGCTTCAGTAATTTTTATGTTTCAGCAGATCTGTCTGAAAAGCATGTGACATTGCTCTTGAGTATCTTTCATGCCTGGAATTGAATTAGCTGTCTCTGCTTGCAGTATCCTAATGTCAATGGATGTAGAGGGAGCCTCAAAAGATTTATGCTGTGGCTGTTATCTATATTGTGGGATCTGTTGTTGGTTTTATCCAGTTCGCTGGTGATGGTGGAATATGTGTGTAAGAGGAGATGTAATGCTACAAGAATTCAGTCACTTTATCATTTAAGGAAATTACTAAAAAGTGAATGGACACAACACTGAATCCACAGCTTGGTCTATGTTGCCTTAGTGCTTCAGGGACATGTGAACTGTGCACTGGGCAAACGGTTGTCTTGAGACTTGTGCCCTTAGACTGAAGGACCAAGGCAGCACCATGTCTGTAAACTCTCAGCTCAAACACTACATGGCATGAAACAAAGATTCCTGTTTGGAAGGAAGAATATTTTAGAATATTATGAGAGAAACAGCTTGAAATTAGAAGCAGAAGTATTATGTTTCAGCTTCCTTGTGTCTTACAGAAAAGTATAAATTGTCAGGAGCCTCAAAATTTAAAAATATTATGAATTGACTCAATTTGCTCTGCCTGTGTATCTAGTTAAGACTGTGGAACCTAGTGTATTCTGATAGCAAACAGATTATTTCCAAAAGCCTTGAAATGATTCCCAAGTGTGTATTGTTTTTACTTTATCTCAACAGTCACCATGTTCATAAATAAGAAAGTTACTGTTTGAGTCAATACCCAGCTCGTACAGGAGCTGTGAACATAAATCATTGAGAAAACAATGACTGCATGGCTTTCTGCAGCTTGAGATTATGGAAGGAAATAAAGAAGCAGAAGGCCACTAGCTCTCTATCATTCTTCTGGAGGAGACTTCCTTGCTGTTTTTCACTGACATGGGGCATGTGGTCACACTGCTCAGAGCAGACACTGCATCCCAGCTAAAAAAAAAATCTCGACAACTGGGTTTAGTCTGCAAGAGATTCCTTCCCTCCTAACTTCTGAACACAAGATAAATCTCAGGATAGGACTGATGAGGCACATGAACAGCTGTAAGGGGCTTTAGCTGTCATTGGTATGCTGGAAATGAGAACTTGCACAGAAAATAGTATAAACATCTCTACTTGTAAAGAGTTGCTGTCTTTGTTCATTGAAAGAGGCATGAACATTTGACTTTATGATCGCTGCATTAGAACTTTTGGTGTTCAGACAGATCTGAAGTGATCAACACCACTTGACCTTAAAGGGATAGAAACAGCTTTTGATGTGTTTAAGCACCTATTGAAGTTTGCACCTACTTGAAGTCAGTGAGCCACTGAAATAGCCACTCCCATAAGATGATTTCATTTGGGATATGAAAAAACATGGCATTTTTCTCTAGAATGTTAATGTATCACAATAAATTGGGGAGAATGCTTGCCTACTTTATTGTTCTAAAGTTAAAAAAACTTGCTAATGCAAGAAGCCTTGAAGAAGGTTTACTGCAGTACTTCTCCAAGAAAAAAAAAATTCTTATGTTATACAGCAAAGTCACATGGGCCAAAAAGGTTATAATGCACTAATGGAGAAGTAGCAAAATGAAACTGTGTTAGGCTGCTGGTTCCTTATATGCATATTTCTATATATAGTGTAAGAAAGGGCTTACACTGATAGCATATGTAGTATTAATAGGTAGATGGACAGGCCCATGAGAATATTCCTACCAGTCAGTATTCACCACATGACCTTAATCAGATGGATCTGAAATGAACATATGCAGGAAATACCACAATCTTCACAGAGTCCCTTAGGAACAACTGTGTACGTAAACTCCCAGCTTTGCAGACCTAGGGAGGACAGAAAAGTCTTTAAAGGTGAGAAAATAGCTGTGAGTTAAATGTTCTGATAAATGGTTGAGATAAATGGAACAAAACCCAGAATATTTGGATTCCAAACTCACAGTTCCCTTATTTCTACAAAATCAGTACGTGTGTTTCTGTTGCAGCATCTGAAGACCCAATTATACATTCTGCTGCTGTATAAATATGAAAGTGCTGAATGCTATGTAACTTTATAGACAGACAGATATCTGTATGCAGTCAACATATAGCAAGATCAAATTCAGTATGAGTGCACACTGGGTAAATGGGCACTGAAAAGTATAAACAGTAAGATACTTATGCCATCTAATTAATATACCTGTATTAAGTGTTTAATATAATGGCATAGTGCCTGTAGGCTCTCAGTATGAGAGGTGAGTACAATCATACAGTGCTGTATGTAGTAGGTCTCTCAGACTTTGGGTGAGGAGTGGTCCCCTGACTCAGTGACTGGTTACTGTGCAAGTACCAGTAACTCAAATATTGAACTTAGGAGAAGCTCCAGTTACAGAATTATATCATTCTACATCTGCTGAAAATATTCAGACCTTAGTAAAAAAAGTGTATGACATCAAGGAGTAGGAAAACCTGCTAGAAGGTACCAGTCATTCTCACTCAATGGTTCCAATCTCAAAATTTAACCCCTTGTATGTTTATTTAAGTGCTAACCTTGAAATTCATATTATTAATATTATTACTACAGTACCTTTTTCATGAACTTGTCTCAATCCTAGATGATAAAAAAGATGAATTATCACTTGTTTTTAATTTTTGGAGACATCATTTCATGTAATAAGATGGAACAAAATGTGCTGCCATCATATTTAGTACTCTGTGTTGATCACAGAATGAGCACACTGCACCAGTCCCAGCTAAAGAGAGAAAAGAAACAGATGCTCAGTCGTCATTTTGAGTAGTTACACGTGGCTTTAAGTGAAGTTTCCACTTAAAGCTAAGTGGAAGTTTTGCTGAGGCATGCGAGGTAGAAGCTAGCTGTGAAGTCTGCAAGTGCAAATTCTCCTGTAAATGAAAGCACAGTCACACCCAGAACTTCTTGCTTTGATTCAGGCTGATAGGAAGTATCAGCACAGCAGTAACAGACAAAAGGACCTTCATGCCCTTAGATATACAAAACAGAGCACTGTTTCCACTTCTTTCAAGATAATAGCCTTGGTGGAAGACTAAGTGCTATTTTTAAGTGTTGTTTTTCTGCACATGAGGAGCTGTGGAGAAGCAGAAAAACATTTGCTCATAGTGTATTTGAAATCATACTTCTCTTTCTGACAGTATTGTTTGCTGTGAAGATTATCATGATACTTAAAATACTCAGGTGAAAAAAATACTTGAGTAAAAAAAAAGGTCTTTCTCACATACATTCACAGTGATTTTTTTTAAGAAAGAAGACAGAAAAAAAGAACAAAAATACATTTTAAAAAATTGAATGTTTTACTTGAGTTTCCCAGGAAATATCAACACCTCTTTAAAAGTATTAGTTATAAAGTGCTGGTACAGTGAGCACTGTATACAAGTTTTTCTTCTCTGAGGCAATTCAGCTGCTGTTATTTTTCAACAAGTAATTTATGGTTTTATTCTTATCTAGATGACCCTCGGGGTAAACATCAAAAAAAAATCCGAAGCAAAACCCAGAATTACCTTAATCTTTATGCTGTAGATGGGCTGCGGACCCTCTGTATTGCAAAAAGAGTAAGTAAATGCAGGCTTTTAGTTTGCTTTTAAGGAGAGTCTTTACAAAGATTACTGAAGGTATTTATTATTTTATTGTTCTTGATTCACAACTTCTTTTTCATTTTATTCAGTAAAGTATGAATGCCTTTGCATCATATTGACTGTGCCCTCACATACTCTTTGTAATAGGTTCTCAGCAAGGAAGAATATGGCTGTTGGTTAAAAACTCATTTAGAAGCAGAATCCTCTATTGAAAATCGTGAAGAACTTCTGTTTCAGTCAGCACTGCGGATAGAGAAGAATCTGCATCTGCTAGGTAATGAAATGAGAGCTGGACATGAAATTAAAATGTGATAAAAATTCTGAAAGCTTGGCTGTGAAATCCATCCTTTCCCTTAAATTGTTTCTGACAGTATAGAAATTGGCTTTTGTGGGACTTTATCATGGCTGTCATGTGCAGCACCACAATGGAATAGGATATAATTAACATAAAAGACATACCCTGTTTTCCTTGCTTCTGCCAACATTTTATCACTAGTGAAATAAGTGGAGTAATACCAGGGATGAATTTGACACAATATCCTAAATGTGAACTGCTTCTCTAAAGAAGAGGAGGACTTGGCCCAAGCTGTCTACAGAATTTCATTAGTTCAGTGCTGCTTCAACATGTCAGAGACTTCCCTGACTCCAGGAGCACCAGAGACACACACAAAGCAAAGCTCACAAACTGCATCTGTAAGAGGCATCAACTGTAATATACATCAGGTTCAGCACATGCACTTGGGGCCTGTGTATTCTGTGGCAAGGGGTTGCAGTTAAAATCAGTGTATGTAAAATATTGCAAGAGCTAAATCATACTCTTGAGCTGAGATGTTCAAAGACCTTCAGTGATTACCAGCATGCCTGTCTCTGGGAGACACATCCACCTCCCCCAACTTTTAATGTGTTTAGTACAGATCTCTAATGCTCAACATATAACCAATGGGGAGACAAAAAAAATGAAGTTAATTTGGTCTGACTTAGATATATGCTTTAGGATTTGATGAATCGTGCCCTTGAAGTGTCTGGCTCTCTTCCCTGACTTAAAGGAGGGCGTGAGTAGTCTAATTCAGACCACAGTAATCAAGATCCCATCATGGGTGTACCTGTTGGCTCTGGCTGCAGTCTGAGCTGGAAAAAAAAAAAAACAAAAGAGAAAAGGGAAAAAAAAGTGAAATTGAGCTGCCAGACAAATAAGCTCTGGCCAGTAGTTAATTATCAGTCCAGTCATTCCCCAAGAACCCCATACTGTAGCATGTAGCTTGGAATGATCAGTCATCATTAGGTTGTGAGAATAAAAATTCAGTCTGGAATATACTTTTCTTTATTTGGATAGCAATAGCTTTCCCAACATTGCCCTAAGAATGTGTTTTCATGTAAAAGACTGGTGTTCAGATTTAAGGAGACTTCTGTTTTTCAAGGAAGACCCATAGAAGAAATAATTAACTGAGAAAAGTTTGTTTTGTTATTCAGATAATTTACTTGTCTGTCACTTCCTCATTTGCTAGTGGCAGGGCTTGCATTTCCTCACATTGAAGTCTCTCTGACACTCAGTGGAGCACGGATGTACCCGTGGTGACACTGAGCTTGGTCCTGAGTGGGTTTTTGCCACTTTTCATATATATGAAAATCTTGTCTCAGTCAATTGATTTTTGTAAGCATAAAACAGATGCCCAGTCACTTATAACAGGTAGAAAGATGCATTGAAAGCATGAAAATACACATTTTACTCTCACATCATGGTCAAAAGATACGTGATTTATTCTCTGCTGTATCTCATTTAGTCGCCAGTGTCTTTCTGCAAGAGTAAAGAGCAGCAGCAAGGCACTAAAAGGTTTATGTTTGCAGTGTAATCTGCTGTTGCCAATCTGCAGTCCTGCTGTTAGTCCCCTTCAAAAGATGAATTTCTAGTGACCCACTCTCTTCTTGCTGAGAAAAGGCAGCTAAGACCTTTAGGAACTGAAATGATCTCCAAGAACCAATAGCTCCTCTAGCAACATTCAGCAGAAATGACGTAGATATAGAGCATAGAGACAATAAGACTTGTGAACCTCTGGGAAGTGGCATCTGGTTGCTTTTGACATTTTGAATTCTGGATTTGTTGTTTATTGTTAATGCAACTGTTTACCACAGCTACTTTCCTTTCTTCCTCCTCAATACCTCCAAAATGCTGCCCAAATCTTGCAATCATTGGTAGCTTAGCTGTCTTCCCAGTAAAAGTGGCTGCTGGTCTGGCTGTTTTGGGTTTTGTTTTTGGTTTTTGGGGTTTTTTTGTTTGTTTTTTTGTAATCTAAATTTAAAATTTAAGAGCAACCCTAGATGTTCATTTAACATGGAATATTTTGGGGTTTTTATGTGCTTAGGTGCAACTGGCATAGAGGACCGTTTGCAGGATGGTGTTCCTGAAACCATTGCAAGCTTGCGCAAAGCTGGGTTGCAGATTTGGGTTCTTACTGGAGACAAGCAAGAAACAGCAGTTAATATTGCATATGCCTGCAAGCTACTAGATCACGATGAAGAAATCATCACTTTGAATGCTGAATCACCAGTAAGCATATCCAATATACAAGTTGACTAACTAACTAGTTTTGCTTTATTTACAACTTGTACAATTAAAAGTTTGATGGCTTTTTCCCTCTTTTTTTTTTTTTTTTTTTTTTTTGCTTCTTTTCCTGCTTCATCTATAATTTTCAGGTAGGACATATCTTTGAATATTTTTCAGTGAATTGTGGTTGTAAACCATAGCATCATGTATCATAACCTTACTGAAAACATGTAACTGTGTGTAGTGAGCTCCACCATGAATGAAAATATGCCATAGCAGCATAAATCACTTTCTTTGGTATGCATTCTCAACACATCCCTATTTCTGTGTATTGACACTAATGGGTCTAAAAAGCAACCTGTTAAGTGCATGTTGAGAAAGAAAGCAACTGATAACCTGTTGAGAACTTATGCTTTATTTTATGCCACTGAAATGTAGTATTTAGATAACTCAGTCATTCATGTTTTCTCAGGCGTTTTTTTCCTCTGGAAGTAGAAGCAATATTTAAATTTTGATGCTAACAGTGAGAGGCAGAAAACCACAACCACAGCCTTGCTTCCTAACAGACCTTTTCTAATCCTTCTGAATTACTGATCTTTCCTGTGCTCAACTTGTTGCAAGCAGTCACAAAGAGTTTACTGATACAGTCTAACATATAAGGAACCAGACTGATAGTGCTGTAGCCCTTTTATGGGGTGATAAAATTGGACTTCAGATACGCAGAGGAGAGGTAGGCCATCAGTATTCAGCTGCAATTTCTTATGAAAAGGAAGAAAAGATAACAGCATTTTCCATTCTTGGGTGTATCAACTGAACTGGTAAATTAATTTTCCATGGTTTTTCTTTTTAGTCATACTTTGCTGTAAGACCAAAAGCATTTCTTTTAAATGTTCATATATTCTCAATAACATCTTCTAGTTGAGTATGGCTAGGAGAGAGATTTCAGCTTAAATAACCTTTAATTGGCCTTTAACAATGCATAACTCTTTGATCTGAGTTGTGGGCGTATACATGGTATTCATCACCATAATGGTGTTCATCACCATTCTTAACTTGGTACCAATTATATATCATTTCTCAGCACTGTTATTCTGAGAAGGAGCTAAAAGAAATGTAGCATACAAAAGTGCATGTTAAAGAAGAGTTAGATTTTAAGCCTTTCTACTCTTTGCTGTTGTCATATACCTTCTGCAAGAATTAAGAGTGTTCAGAACAAGTAGAAGATTAGAACTTTAACAGCACAGCAAATAATACATTCCCCATATTAATTATGTCTTAACATACAGAAAACCCAAGCCTTTGAATATATGTTCTTTTCTCTTAAGCATTTTTATTTTGAATTTCTTTTCAGGAGACATGTGCTGTCTTGCTGGAACAGTGCCTGCAATGCGTAGAGTCTAAATTTTCAAACAACACAATAGACGGAGCTACTGGAAACATCACTGTTGGGTTCACCCCTCTCTATCCACCCTCTTCCTCTGTGCTTTCCAGTTTGGGCCTAGTCATTGATGGAAGGACTCTAGCTTATGCCCTGGAACCTGCACTAGAAGATAAATTTCTTGCATTAGCCAAGCGATGCCGTTCAGTCCTGTGTTGTCGCTCTACCCCACTCCAAAAGAGCATGGTAGTGAAACTAGTCAGAGACAAACTCAAAGCAATGACCTTGGCAATAGGTAAATACCTCCTATTTTAGTTTATACTAAAATACTAATTTTTACTAGTAATACTAGTTTATACTAAAATACTAGCTTATACCAGTCTTCCTTGATGTATACTGTGTCTTGAAAATTTTGATTTTCTTGATGTGCAACAGGACCCTCCCAGCTGTCTCACAAATGAAGCAGCCTTCCAGTTTTGTTTGAAAACATGCTGGACATACTATTCTAACATATTTATTCTAACATACTCAAAACCAGGATAGAACTCTGCAGTAGTATTTGGGATTTCTTCCTACAGAAGATAGGTAATCTTAGATAGAGACCCAGTTATGCTAAGAGGTTTTGACATGTCTAAACACAGCTGTGAAGAACTGGGTTATCTTATACTGTGCAAAACATCATTTTGCAATCAATGTATTACACCCAAAAAAATTGTGCTCACTGCTGTTTCATCCAATCATGCTTAAATTCAAGGTTCTGTTTTTATCATCACAAGTCAGCCATATAGCACAGGCTATGACTTGGCCTTGTGAGAGTGGATTTACAACTGGTATCATAATAACTTACACTTCTTCCCACCTAATCACTCAGTTGGCAGAGGGGAGACTTTGGCAGTGTGTCTCTCAAGGTTGACAGAATCTTCCATGTTTCTATGATTTTTACACAAGTCAACCAGCTCTTCTTTCCCTATCTCACATTGAGGTTAAAATTTCATTAGAAGATATTATTTTAGCATATACTGTCACAAATACACTTGTTTTCATCTATCTGTATTGATTCATTATATCTGGAACACGTATGGGTAGGACCTGCCCACGAGAAACCCTAAGTATAAATAATAATTGCCAGACTTGTGTGACATCAACATCACCAAGTATGTGCTGATTATCACAATCTTCATGCTTAATATATCTTGTTCAAATATGCCTCCTTCCTACTGAATTTACATATTCGGCTGACTGTGGACATAATAATTTGCATATGTTGTAAAAAACATCTGGCTCGTTAACTTGAATTATCCAGAATGCTTAAAAACACTAGTGGAGACTGGGCAGCTTGTATGTTCATTCTTTCTGAGAATCTTGAGCCTATGAGTTGAGCTTAAGCTCCTGCTCTGGCTTAAAGCCTAGCTGTATGCACCCTCCCTTTTAACCAATATGAGCTAACTTGGATTGTAGCCTGGGGAAAAGGAGACTCAGGGATGACTCTCTACAACTTCCTGAAAGGAAGGACTACTTCCTTGTAGTCAGGTGGGGATCTTTCTCCAAGAGCAACTGACAGAATCAGAGGACACAGTCTTAAGCTGCACCAAGTGAAATACAGGTTGGATGTTAGGAAAACATGTTTTATGGAAAGAGTGATAAAGTATTGGAATTGTCTGCCTGGGGGGTGGTAAAATCACCATCCCTGGATATATTTTAAAAAAAATTGGATATGGCACTTGGTGCCATGATTTAGTTTAGGTGTTAGGGCACGAATTGGACTTGATGATCTTGAAGGTCTCTTTTAAACTTGTGATTCTGTATCACACAGTCACAAAGACATCAGCTTTGTCTGGGGAGTGGGTACCACCCTTACACCTGCCAACAGAAGGGAAACTTGACATATGGCATGCACCTCAGCCACTGAAGTTTAAAACCAAGTGTCTTGTCATAAGCTAACACAGTATCATTTTCCATGAGCACACTGGCTCTAAATTTAAGAGGTTAAGAACTAGATATGTATCTCATTCTGGTATTCTGTCTATGGCACATATCGCTTGTGGGATCATGATTGGAAGCAGAGTAGGGGGTGGTGGCTCTGCAGCCATTCCAATTAAATCTACCAGTCTTGGGTGTATTGAAGATCTTGGACTGGTCAACCCTACTCTCTTGGCTTTTTCTTTCATTCATCTACTTTTAAACTTTTTTTAGTATTTTTACAGTGTAGATATTTTCGTTGGCTTTAGGCCTTCTAGCACATTTAATTCTTAGTCATACCTGGTCGCAGGAAGATTCTTAATCAGGATGCAGAAATGGGGATGCTTCTCATCTTTTTACTGTTTACTGTTGGTGCAGTTCAAGCCTCATATCTGAATTTTAGGTATTATTAAAAATAGATGAATTTGTTTTATTGTTAATTTCCTATGATAAAAAGGTCTAAAAAGATCAGAATGTCTTGGAAACTTTGCAAGCTTTGATCCTTATAGTCTAAAGTTGTATCCTCTCCTATTGTACTTCTCCCTTACTACACCCAATCAACACTTTGTAAATGTCTCTCTTACTATACTCAACCAACACTCAATAACAACTGTTATTGTGTAACTGTAACTTTGTTTTGTTGCTGCCAGCTGTTGTTGGTCTGTTAAGTGATAGCAAAACTGTGTTTTGTCATCTTTAGGTGATGGTGCAAATGATGTCAGCATGATACAAGTGGCAGATGTTGGTGTGGGGATCTCTGGTCAAGAAGGCATGCAGGTAATGCTGCTCATCCAGTGGAAAGCACTCCCATGAGGGAATGAAACAGCCACTTCCTATAGGTCAAATTGTTCAGACTGCCTCGGGATAGTCAGCACAAATAAAGGAAAAGGAGCAAGTTGTGCTGAGGAGTGCCAGTTTCGTCTTATAAGGGCTTGAGTTTGAGCTTACATTTGTTCTGAGATCTGTGATGAGTTTACACACACTCTGCCTTCTCAGAAAATTGAACTTATCAGATCTCTCTAAGCAATATGATTAAAGAAATAATTAGCTAAATAATTGTTTAAAGGAGAAAAAAAGTTCAGCTATGCATTATTTAGGAAATAAAGATTCATCTTACTCCCCTCTCTCCTGTATTGCTTGGGTATACTTTTTTTATGGAGTGGCTGCATAAGCCAGTATGACTGATGTCGCTATTTGCATGGTGTGGTGGTGACCCTTAGCCCAGCCACCCACACATCTCACTCACTCAGCTTACTCAGACAGCAAAACAGTAAAGAAAGTAGAAATGTGGCCCTTTGCAGTACCACTGCTCCTTACACCTTATAGCAAGTCTTGGTTTGGCCACATTTCCAGTCACAGGGAATAGCAGGGTGAGGGTGCTTGCCTTGTAGTCTTCTGCATGTGTTCTGTGAATACTGCATTTCCTACTGTGTAAGAGGCACTTCTCCTATCCCCAAAAGAGAGGATGTATAGGTATAGGTTGTATGTGTTATCTCAGCCTCGTCTAATGCTAGTGCAGATCAGTTGCAGTGTTAGGACCAGATGTGGCAGTAAGAGACAGAGAATGAGGAAGATACCTTATTTCCACAACCTGCCTTGTATTTGGGCAGACTGATTGCAAGAGAAAACAGAGTAGCTGAATATATGTCAAATAGCTCTACCAGGAAAGTGGGAAGTGTTTCCATCCTGACGACCTGAGTAGATGAGCATGCTCCTTAACATAGTTGCCAGTGGGTGGGTCTCTGACCCAAATTGCATTTTTTGCAACATTGCTGGATGTTTTGCTCAAAAGGGAAGAGAGGCCTCCCTCACACAGTGTACAAGTTGGCTATACAGTTTTATTTCATGGGATTTCATGAATGCTGTAATTCATTTGGGCCAACACACAAACTTATAAAACAAAAATTTAAGTGAGCTATGAACTTGGGTATCAAATTTATTCATTTTCTGACTCCAGATAGCAGAAGCTAGGACAGGTCACTGGATAAAAGTCAGTGGATATTTTTCTTATTTATCATACACTTTTCAATGTGTATGCATCTTCATATCCTGCATAATTTATGCAGTATCACTCTCCAGGCAGTCCAAGCTCCAGAGAGCTCAGAGAAGGCTGGTTTTGTGGGCTCCCCTCCAAAACTATAAATTCAAAAAAATATGCTGCAAACATTTTTCTTGGGTCTTACCACCTCTTATGAACTTACCAAGCTCCATCATCTAAGTATTAATTCAGATACTTCTTTTCCTAATGCAGATATAAACTGTTCATAGCTTTTTTTTTTTTTACTCTTTGCCTCTTTATGCCACTTTCAGTTGAGCTCATACACTTATAACAACCAGTCCTCAAATCCCTCTGGCTTTTGCAGTATATCCAGGTCTGAAAGCTGTTTTCTCATTAACTCATTAAACTACCTGATTTTATTTCTAAATGAAAGTTCAGCAGAGTGGAAAATGTTTATAGATCCCTTCCCTTACTGCAAGTCCTAAGGAGCCACACAAACCTCTTTACTATAAACAACTGTCAGAATGGTACACATGCAGGTACTCAGAAGGCACTGAGCATTTAGATGCCTAAGACAGCAGTACTGTCTGATTTATTTTCTTCCCACATTCTGTGGAAGCATGTGGAGCTGGAAGAAAAAAAAATGTGAAAATCAAGTAGGTATTTTGAGCCTAAGTAAACATGCAAATGTAATTGGATAACATATCTTTCTCTCTGTGTTCCTCACCATAATAAAAATAGAATGAAAAAAGAAAAAAATCGCGACACTTCTCACAGTCTGCTGAGAAGCACTATGTTAGAAGCACAAATGAAACTAACGGGTTTGTTTTGACATTGGAATAGGCTGAGATGTGGTGGAGGACAAGGAAGCAGACATAGCATAGCTGTGTTCTCCTCAAACTGCAAGATAGCAGTATGTCTGCAAGACAAATCAGTCTTCTGTGCAGGGAGGTTATAACAAGTGTGTCTCAGTACCTGAGAAATCCTAGGATGTGTCAACTTATTAAAAAGTGTCTCAGTCCTTATATACATCTACTGCTTAAATTGCAATGCATTTTTACACCTTCTCTTGCATACTGTTTTAGAGTTTATTTTAATAGCTTCTACAAGCACCTGCTTGGGAAAACTGAGCCCTTTGGATGTTTTACCAAGAAAGAGAATTAGGAAAATTTAAAAGGAAATATGTCTCCCATTTAAAAATACAGCCAAAATATACCCAGCAGAGTGTAAGGAAGATATTGCTCCTCTGGAGGTTTTCACCTTTCCTCCTGTTTTTGCTGAACTGAATTGTGAGAAGAAAGGTGATACCAAAAAAGAAAATTAAATGTAAAATAATACTAATTTAAATCTTAGTGTGGTCTTAGGGATAAGGAAAATCATGAAACAGCCATGATAACACAAATAGATCTCATCTAGTGTACAGTACCCTGAAATTTAGTCAGAATTAGAGAGAAACTGTGATTAATTTTGTCAGTGTCATCTGACAGTCTACACAGTCCCAGAGGACTCTTATTTAGTGTGCTTTTTTCTCATACACAGTTACAGAAGATGTGTGATTTTAAAAATCCCTCAAAATACAGATATCTCAGGACAGCCAAATAAACTGTATAAACCAGGTCTGCAAATTAAATTAAAACTAATATTTTAATTGTTTTGTCTTTTAAAGTCAAATCATTATGATGCAACCACTTAATTGTGCTGTTCTTATGCTCTGGAAATTCATTTTGTCCTGTAAGTACGCTGTAGTTCTTACAGAGAAAGATACATCCACCAAGGTCTTCACACATGAACCCTGGGCCTTCATGCTCATGCAACTGCAATTATCAGCTATTCTCCCCTCTCTTGCTTTTTGTTGTTGCTTGTCACCATCTGCAATGTAGGCTGTAATCTCCTCTGGGTGATGACCAGGTTGCCTTGCATGTCCTGCCCAGCTGCCCTGTTTGCTCATGGGTATTTCAAATCCATGCAGAAATAGCTGCACTTCATAAGCACTGTCATGAATTTCATTCTTCATGAGTACAACTTCCACTGCCTGTAGGAGTCAAGATGACTAGGTTAATTTTTAGTGTTGAAGGTGGTGCTTTACAATAATGATTCCAACCTTTTTTTCATTAAAGGCGGTGATGGCAAGTGACTTTGCAATCCCGAGGTTCAGGCATTTGGAGAAGCTTTTGCTTGTTCATGGCCACTGGTGTTATTCCCGACTCGCCAACATGGTGCTGTATTTCTTCTACAAAAATGCAGTAAGTGTTTGACTTGGCAGCTTTATGGCACCACATGTTTCCAGGGTTTATTTTGTGCTAAGTGAGCATTAGGTCAGCCTTCAAATGGTTTATAAATAAGCTGCAAAGAAATTTGCAGAGCTGAAAGACAGCTGGCTGCCATTTGCAGAAATACGGGACCCACTCCATAACAGCTACAGTGTGCTGCTGAATGTGCAAATTAGGTAACACAAATAACAAGAACTGCTGAAGAAAAGTTTCTTTACAGAGCAGTTTTGCAGAATTTAGCTGGCTGGATACAGGAGTCTTCAATGCCAAAGTCATCCAGCATTGG
The DNA here is from genome assembly GCA_003676055.1 of Chloebia gouldiae. NCBI lineage: Eukaryota > Metazoa > Chordata > Aves > Passeriformes > Passeridae > Chloebia > Chloebia gouldiae. The sequence goes on along the minus strand of QUSF01000007.1, from coordinate 28,582,649 downwards.
TCCCAAGTAGCAGTTGAGTGTGTTTTCTCTTCCTGACTGTGTCTCATCATTGTTGATGAATCACTGTACATATTTCTTAGTGACTTGAGATAATTTGAGTCCTCTCTGTGTCTCAGATGCAGAGTCTAGGAAGGTTTTTTTCCTTGATTTATCTTATTTCCAACTAATCAAAAGAGTTCATTAGAAAGGAAGCACACGGTGGTAAAGAACAGATGACGGATCTGTGTTTCCTCCTTGGTGTATGAAACAGGGCTCAATCCAGTACTGGGCATCAAGCCAGAGCAGCTCAACTCCTTGGCCTCAACAAAGACCGTTTGCATTGATCTGGAGTACACAGATGATTGATTGAAAACAGACTAACAAGGAAACCAAGAATACCACCAGCTGGGTGGAAGTCACTGGCAGGCACATATATTTGCTCACTTGCAACAGCTACAAATCACCTTGGGAGCAAGGCAGATGAAGAACGAAGAAAAAGAGGAGAGATAGAGCTCTCATACGTCTGTTTCCTTAAGAGGGCAATGTATTAATTGAGTGCAGGAGTCTGGATTTTGTCCTCATATAAGGAAAAAAGTGTCTTTCAGTTTTGTAAAAGTTGCTTTTCAATTTTAATCTAATCCTCAGTTTTTATCAGAAGAAAATGATCTTTTGCTCAAAATTTTGAACACCACCAGAATACCTAAGGGTGCTAAAGGATTAATGAAGTATCTTTTTGTTAAAACAAGGGTGTTAAAATACATTCTGGGGTCAGAGCAGGGACTGCATGCAAGTGCCCTTTCAAAATAATGAAGGGACTTCATGATCTGAGATGCTGCTTGAGTCAGAAATAGCAAGCAGACCTAATTAATACTGCACTGAGAGAGCCACCTGTTGAAGTACAGCAGTGAAAACATGTGGTAGTGTTCAGATGCATCAGTTTTAAGGCTTGATCCTGAATGATGCTGAACATCTGTACTCCCATCCCCAGTGATGGATGTTTCCAAGGTACCCATTGACAGTATCAAATCTGAACTTCCAGGAGGTGTATGCATAGCCTTCTTATATTAAAATTAAAAAAAAAAACAAACCAGAAGTAATGCACATAAGACTCTCCAGTAATCAACAGCCAGAGATGCTGCTTTGCTGCTTGTATGGCAATGGTTTTGTTCAGCTTGGTTAAAATCTTCCATTTTCTGTGGTACAACTGCCCTTGATTACAAGTACTATTTCTCATGCCATTTTTAATAAGACATTTTCAGAAGCTACTGCCTCAAGGCTAGAAAATAACTGAAGAGATCTCTTTGTGTTGGCTGTATTTTGGCAGCCTTCAAAGCTTTCTGAGAAATACTTGTTGCTTCTTACTCTAGACTGTACTTGGATATCCAGAATATAGACACGAATATGTCAGACACAGTGCCTGCCCTTAAGGAAAGACTGTTAAAAATAGAAAGATAGGAGCACTCGAATCTCCTGCAAGGAGACTCTTCGGGATGTTTCTCCAAAGAGAGTCAAGATAGCTACACTTCAGATGTTCTGCAAGTTTTCTGTTTGCTCAAGTGGGTTTTTTTCCCCATTTGTTCATACCATGAAATTTTCCGTTCTCCACTAGAACCTATCTAATTTAAAATTTAAACTTCACATTGCTGCAAAAGCCATTTCGAAACTTAGTTGACTTATCCAAGAAGATGTTTAGCTTCATGGAAATGATAAAAACACAAGTAAAATATCAACTAAAACATAGCATGACTGGCAATATCTGAGCTTGATGAAAAGGAATTTCATGTAAACAAAATTTTACCTGCACAAGTATGCACATCTTCTTCCTGTTTATACATTGTCTCTGCAAGGCAGCACTGAAAATTTTTAACATATACTTCATTCACTGAGAAATCCTCTCTGGGACCACATTCATAAAACAGTCCCATCTGGCAGGGGACGAAGGGAAACCTTTTTTACTTAAAATCTTTATGTAAATTTGTTTTGTCTTTTTCAGAGAGGTAATACACAGAGGCAAGAGAGAACATTTGAAATAAAATAAAAAACTTCCTTAATACAAAATAAAATTTCAGGAGAAGAAGAAAATCTGATTTAAGCCTTATTTATTTGAATAGCTTTCTTCAACAGCACTATTAAGACCAATAGTAGAGGTGTAGGAAGATTTTAAGCTGACTGTATTTTCATCAAAATGTCAGAGCCAAATTATTTCCAAGACAAGTTAGCAAGGCTCTAGAGAGAAAATTTACTATGTCCAGGATTAGCTGCATTTTGTTTTAAAACAGTGAGAAAAAAAAGTATATAAATTCACATATTTATTGTAGTTTCTTTTTGAGAAATTACTCAAGATTTTTTTTTTTTGATTGGTGAAGAAATAATTTTCAAAATATGTTAAATTTTGGAATGAAACTGCTATATCCCAGACGACTGTACTGAAGAGGCTAAGCTTTGGTAACTCAGTCTTGTTTGGGCCTTAGGAAGGTATTTTTCTTGAAATACATTTACAGAAGCATTTCTAGAGGTTGTGCTTACAAAAATACTACCATTTAACTTTCCCTAGGGTAATTCATAGAATGGGCTCACTAACAGTGAGGTGTGTTTGCTGCTCATATACAAGCCACTTCAATGTAGTATGTAAACTTTCCCTGGGCATTTATCCACTTTATGTATATATATGTGTGTGTGTTTGTGTATATACACACACACATGTACATGTATGTACATTTGTGTACTGCAGGACTCTCCTCTTATTCTACAGCAATTCTCCTTTACAAGACAGGTTTACTCTCCTTAAAGCAGCTTTCATTGACTAAGCACACATAGCCTTTTGTTCCTCCTGTATTTAATTTTCAGCCACATTTGGGCACACAGAACAGATTTGTATTTTCTCTGTATATCTAAAATTCACGAAGGGTTAACATTCTCCATCCTGCTGAAAGCTTTTTGAGAACAGAATACAAAAAGAAGAGGAAGTGAAAGGAGAGGTCATGTCATTTCCCATCTTCATCGTTAAAAAGATGAAAACCCTCAACAGTTTCCAACAGTTTTCTGGTTTTAATAATTTTACAAAGAAAATAAAAATTTTAGTCTTAGGAGAACCAAGTTTGGGAATTTATTTCCTTCTCTAGGAAGCTGCCTATCTTTTTCTAGGGCTCAAATCCTTCATCAGCATCTGAAATCAACAACTTTATTGAGCTCTCTGGATTCTCCATGCTGAAGACATTGTAGAAAAAATGAGTTGTGTGATTTGTTTCATTTTGGGTGATTCGAACCCAAGTAGATGAACAACCCCTCTCAATCTGTGTATGCAGCTGATTTCTTCCTTGAGTTGAAGAAGAAGGGAGATTGAGGAATCTTTACAGCACTGCTAATTTTCTGAATGTCAAAGCACAAAGATTGAGTAGTTAAGACAAAGTTTCTAGACCTTACAGTTTCACCTTCTTTACTGATACTGGTCTCATGTTGGTCTTGTAAAAAAGCTCTGCATTTATCTGTTGTAAATGGCAAAAGTCTCCCAAAACATCTCCAGCAAGCAGAGGATATTATTGTGGAAATTCTTGTTCTTACAGTAGTCATGTAAGTGCTGTGACATCAGTACTCATTTACCTGGAGGTTGCTGGTGGCTGGGAGAGCTTTTTACACTTAGTTAAATTGCACCTCAGTGTTTCACTTGAGCCAAAAGTTAATTTTGTGTGATGCCCAAGATCTAAGCAGCACAAAGACTTGCAGGTGTGCCGGATGTTTGCAGCTTAGCCAAGTGGTCCATGCATCAGGAAGTGAATTAAAGAGTAGGTATCCTCACAAGGATTGCTCACATGTTCAGAATTCATAGTAAGTCCTTGCAGAGCTGGAATCAGAATGGTTTCAGAGCACAGTGGGGTTATGATCCTCCTAATCTTGTTATATTTACCCGCGTTTCTTGTTCTGTTTCAGATGTTTGTGGCCCTTCTCTTCTGGTACCAGTTCTACTGCGGGTTCTCTGGCTCTTCAATGATTGATCAGTGGTATCTGATCTTCTTTAATTTATTCTTCTCTTCTCTTCCACAACTCATTACTGGTGTGCTGGATAAGGATGTGCCAGCAGAAGTGTTAATTGCCATACCTCAGCTTTATAAAAGTGGCCAGAATATGGAGGTAAAAACTTCTTGATTACTGCAATTTCTTTCCTGAACATCTTTAGTTTCGACTGAAAACCAGCTCTGCTCCCAAAAGGTAGATGAGTGGTAAATACAGTCTGAGAAGTCAGTGTTATTACTTTGTGATATTTCTTATCTGAGTCAAAATGCCAAATACACAAACTAACAAAAATAAAAACAAAGCCCCAACCAGCCATGTTTTCAATATGTGTCAGGAAAGAAGGCCGGATGATTTAATTCAACCTAAACTGAACATCTCCTTCATGGCCCAGGCTCACAAATAACCACAAAAATAAAACAGATTGCACCTTGTAGTTATTGCAGGTTTTTACAGAATAACCTCACAGTACTTAACTCAAACCTTCAGTTCCCAGCCCTTTACAAAAAGAAGAGAAAGATGGCCTTGGTAGTAAGCACGATAAACTTAGTCTCTGAGGGAGGTAGTCACAGATGACAGATTCAGTTGAAATATCACTTGAAAACACCTTGTCCCCATCTGCTTGAGTTGCACAATGAAAACAAAGAGAATTGCAGAAGGAATTTGAGCCAAACCATTCCTGGTAATTACAGGTACAGTGTGCTGTGGGAAAATCTTGCTGTTTGGCAAAACTATCTATATGGGGATGTTGTTTTGAAGGCAAAAGCCTTCTTAAAAGTGTCTTACAAAGCTGTCCTCTGAGAGGACACAGTAAGTGGTTTTTCCCTCCAAGTGTACACCTGTATGTCGTACCCCACACATGTAGTGGCATTGCTAGATACTCTCCTGGAAAGATGAAAGGAGAATTTGAGTGTGACTTATTTTAGTCCATTAGTCCAAACTCTGTCCTTTTCATCTGTTGTTGTCTGTTTTCTACATTTCTTCTGTTTCTGTGCATCACACTTGAAAGATCTGTACTATTAATACCTTCCTCTCTTGCACATTTTTAGGATGATAGAAATCTTGTAATGCCTTAAGGCTTGTTGGAAGGTTACGTCTGCCTGTCTTCAGCTGGCAAACTGAGAAGTCTCCCAGGTTCACAGAACAGTTATTTCTCATAGAGTAGCCCAGAAAACATTCTAAGAGGGTTGTTTGTTGTTGTTTTTTTGGTGGTTTTTTTTATATAGTTTTTGGGATTTTTTAAATTTATTGATTGTATTCTCTTTAGAGTTACCTTAAAATGGATTTTAAAAACTTAAAAATCTTGTTTCAGGTGAGATCTCTTTCAAAAAGGGAATATAGTATTATAGAATAGTTTAGATGGCTCTGGAGGACATCTCATCGAGATCTCTGGTCAAAACAACTTCAAACTGGGATGAGGTTTCTCAGGTCTTTAACTAATCCAGTTTTGAATGAATCCAACACTGGAGATTCTACAATCCCTCTGAGCAATCTGATGTAATTAACCGTGTTAGTTCAGGCGGCCAAGTAACACCATAATTCTTTCTATGCATCTTTCCATTCCCATTTTTAGTCTGCAATGATATTTTCAACAAAGGGAAGAAGACCTGATCACCCCATTTGTTGGAGATGTAGAATATATACGAAAATTATATGAACTTTTATCCATTTATAAACTATTTCTCCTTATATCTAGGTCCCTTATAGGACCATCCATATCCTTGCAATTGTATATTTCTGTAAACCAAAATGTTAATTTAATATTTGTTTTAGCAAGCAATTTATGCACATACTTAGAGATATGTATATATATATATATGTGTGTGTGTGTGTTTTATATAAATATTTGTAGCATATATTGCTTCTTGAATTGCCACTAAAGACCTTTTTTGTAGATGTTCTCTAAGTACATGTGCATTTTCTGTTTTCTCTTCTGCCAATAAATACCCTGTGCTTGTGGTTATGCTTATGTGATGTAGAACCCATTTATTCATGTTCATTAGTGATCTGACTGTACTGCATAAAAAAGGGCACCTTCATAAATGTTTCCTGGCCTGAACATCAGATTAAAATTACATCTTCTGCTAGGAAAAAAAAAAAAAAAAAGCAAAATACTTTCATCCCAGAACACAGTGACTTGCAGGAGACTGTTCATGCTTCATCCCCCAGGGTAGCTAAATGATTGGCAACATTATGAAGCTATTTTCCCAAGCCCTTAAAACTACCCTTGAAATATCCCCCTCAAAATACCTATCCTGGCAAATAGGATCTTCAATATGATCTGATTTTGGTTTTTTTTTTTTTTTTTAATGACACAGGAGTACCAACCACACATGTTTTGGATGAACATGATTGATGCTATGTATCAAAGCCTGGTTTGCTTCTTCATCCCCTATTTTGTAAGTATTTGGTGTAAGCCATTCTATTTCAAGCATTTGGAGGAGCACTGGCAACACAGCTTGGGCTAAATTCTGTCTTCTTTCTTACAGACTTACTATGATTCAGAGGTGGATATCTTCTCCTGGGGAACTCCCATCACCACAATAGCTCTTTTCACCATCATCCTGCATTTGGCTATTGAAACCAAAACTTGGGTAAGGTACCCACAGCCTACAGAGATGTATGCCAGCCACTGGCATAGACATATTTCTTCTCTTAGTGACACCTTTCAAAAACATAAGATGGTTGCTTCTTTCCCTCAGCACATTCTGTTTTTAGCAGGCATTTTAAAAAAGCATGGAAAAGGTTTTAAAATATGATCTGCAAACAGCTTTTTAGTGTTGTATTTATAATAAGAATTTTTAAATATACAAGGCTCTAAACTCTGCTGTGCATGGATTTTACTCCAGAAATTAAGAAGTTTTAATTTAATTAAGTCACAGCAAACTTATCAGAATATAAATATTCATTATACTTATGTTGTTGATTTTTTTTTTGTTTTTGTTCTAGACTTTCCTCCACTGGTCATCTTGCATCTTCAGTATCATTTTATTTTTCACTGTGGCTCTGGTTTACAATGCTTCTTGCCCTGTCTGCCATCCTCCATCCAATCCCTACTGGACAATGGAAAGGCTGATGGGAGACCCAATGTTCTATTTCATTTGCATTATATCACCAGTTGTTGCATTGCTGCCCAGGTATTGTATCTTCTCTCACGTCTTTTTTTGTATGTAAAGGCACTTCATGCATATGATTGGGAGAGCAAGAACATTTTCCACTCCCCATCTTTTGTTTTGCCTAACAGCGAAGTCAGTTTCTTTCAGCAGCTGATTATTCGAAGTCAGGTTGTCCAACCTATTCTGTGCTCCTGACCACAGGAACAGACCACAGCTCCTGGCCAAGGACCACAGGAATGGCAAAATTGTAGACTGTTGGTCAAACCTCCTGGCCATGCAGAGGTTTGCACCCTGTAAGGTTTTCTGTGATGCTTCCAGATTCAGTCCATCCTCACATAAAATGCACAGTACCCAAATTCTGTTAGTATGTTGTGAACATACTTGCTTGTTTGTAGATGTAGGAAGCTTGCTCTGCAGTCTTATCCCCACTGCCTTTCCTCATCATGAAAGATGAAAGACACAGTCTTACACACAGTCTTACACTGCCTAATTAAGTTATTAATCAAAATATTAGCACGGTACCCAGAGCTGTCCATCTGCAAGCTTTCTTGTGTAGAGCATAGGAACAGCACATAGAACATAGAACGGTGTTATTTTTCTGTGTTGCACTTTTGTCTTGCTTGGATATTTTCCCTTAATAATGTTTTGGGTATTTCCTTCTTTCATTTCTTCTCACGTGCCCATTCTCATCTTGCAGATTCCTGTACAGAACCCTTCAGGGAACACTATTCCCAACCCAGCTTCAGCTTGGACGCCAGTTGAGTAAGCTGTCCCCAGAGACTCGTGCCCAGCTTCTCACCAAGTTGAATGTAAAGGAGACAGTGTGTCAGACACGACTCTTCACAGACAGCTTCTCCCTGAGCCTTGGCTCAAATGCTAGTGATTGTTATAAGGCTGACAACCAAAGCACTCCTTTGCCAGCCTCTTCTCAAACCAGGGAGTCCCTTCTCCGAGAGGACACAAAGGCAGACCATAAAACAGATCAGACTGCGGCTTCCTCTCCCCAGGGTGCTGTGTTGTATGAGGAAAACAACGTCCCCTCATCAGCAAGTGGTCTGGAAAGGTCCATGGGGTTTCATGAAGTTCCATGTGGCACTTCAGAGGTGGAGTCATTGCCTCTGGGAACAACATTCCCATGGAGCTCAGCAGTCGACCAAGCAGACTTCAGTTTGTTGAAGTGGATTACATCAACTCCACTGTTCAGTCACATTGGGACTGTTTTACAAGTGTCATCAAGCAGTTTACAAAATGAAACACAGGACAGTATGTGTGTGCTTGGCTCTTCTTTGCATGTGGACTTCAAAGGCTTAAAAGAAGAGAGCTCAAAAAACTTGCAGGACAAAATGAAAGGAAACCCAACTGATCATTGTAAAAATGAGAATTCTGAGACCACCTTTTTATGATGTGGGCCATAAATATATTTATATATTTTCTATTTGCACACATTTATAGTGAGATTACTCTATTTGTTTCCAAAGGTGAAACAGAAAATCAAAGGTACAGAATGATTATTTAAGAATGTTTAAATACAGTTTATTAAGAGCTTTAAATATAAAAAGAAACACTTGAAAGTTCCATTTATATTGTTTTATTTTTTCATCTCATTTTGTAAGGAAATGCCTTTTCTTTATTTTTCAGATGCTTCTCTTTTATTCTGACACATACTGTAAAAGCAGAGGATCTATCTACCATATTCAAAAGGATTCGATTCAGCAACAAATATTGATAATCATTATAGGCCATTCAGTAATCAAGGAGGAAAAACCATGATAATAAAGAGTCACTATATTCCATCCATCATCTGCTTGCCAGTGTATTTTGTCACTGAGGCAAAGCTGTGGAATTATTATACACCTCTCTCTAAATGTTAACAATATCTTACCACCGCATTAATAATACTGATGTTTTATAAATGACACCATGTTCTGATATTGCAGCCATAGCATTTGATGTGTCATGATAAAACAATAAATAAATGACCATCCATATTGCAAAGTGATTTCCCAGTCTGGCATTAATTGTAACTCAGCCCTTCCCTTGGAGTAGCTGGTGTTTGGCTGGGCATGGCCTTACATCATGTGCAAAAAGCTTGCTGCTTGTTTGTAAAGAAGGGTTTGGTGGCAAAGACCTGGTACCTCATGTCTGCTGTCGAGTTTGAGCTGGGAAGCCTGTAATCTTGGGTGCTGCAGGACTACCACAGCCACTGTTGCTGAAAAGGTCTACTTGCTGGTGGGGTGAAGGACTGGCAGAGTAGAATTTTGTGAGATACCTTTGCTGTTATTTCAGCCAGCTTAAATCCTTGGGGATTGAATCCTTGGGGATTGAGTCCTTGGGGATGGTGAAGTCAAATGACCAGCTGTGAGGGTACATGCTAAGCAGAGGTATTTGAGCCTAGTGTAAAGCAGGCTATGTCCAGTCCCAAAAGCAGGAAGCTGCACTGCTTTCTGAGGTTATCTCTGAGTGGACCTCACAGGGTTGTAAACCCCAGACTGCCAGTGGTACATGGGTGTGCAGCTGCCCTGCCTTATGGATCCCAGGAGCTTTAGCCTGAAATGTTGCTCGGTTCTTTCACACCTGATCACCATGACCACATATGAACTATCTGCTCCATTTCTTTTCCTCATTGCAGGTTTTCGTGGCCTTTGTATTGCTTGCCATCAGTTTTTCTAAGGCCACAACTTGTTCGTGCCATCCTCTATGCCTGGCAACCTGCCTGCCATGTGGTAAGACTCAGTACCTACCATCTGTCACTTGCTAATTCTCTCAGGATCTTTTTTTTTTCAAAGATTTATATACACTGGCCTCTTTCCCAAAGGCTGAATTGATAATATGATACTGTAAAGTGCCAATGAAAGGAAGAGATGAAGGCAATGTAAATAAGAGCAGTCAGCCTGTAAATATGTTACCCTCATGAAACATGACACATCCGCATGTAACTAAACTGTATTTTGGGATTAGAATTGACTAGGGACAGGGAAAAGGCACTAAGGGACTCACTATTACAGTCTCCTGTGAACAGCTTTTAGCATATGATTTATTTGAAAAAAATTAAGCTGAACTTCTTCCTTTTACCCTTGAGATAAAGAATGTTTGTTTACATGTATGGGTTTAGTGGAGGAAAGCACACCTATTGACTCATTTATTACTGCTGAAAACGTGCTGGCACTCCTCTGCTACATAAATTGTGATAGAAATGGGGCAGTTTGAGTGGCCACTCAGTTTCCACAAAGGCAGGTGGTCATCTGCCCCGTCAGTGACAACACAAGCCAGGCGTGTGGGTCTTGGCACACCCCTCTGAAGCAGAGCTGATGCTGTGCCCTCAGAGCACTCTCCACTCACTGGTGAGGGACCCTGCAGGACGGCTTAGCTGTAGAAACCTCCCCTGCTAAGGTCTCTAGCTGAGGGAACCAGTCTCCAGTTCAGGTATCTCTGCTTGCTCTACCTTTGCAGTTTATTTTTTTGCAAGGTTAGCTGGCTGTATTTAACATGTCCTGCAGAGATTGCCATTGTAAAGAACTCATCTGTGTGGAGATGCAGTGTCTTTTAATGTCAGAGGAGAAGTCAAATGACACTTTGAAATGTGTAAATGTTACCATCTGGTTAGAAACCTTCATCTGCTTGTTAAAGAGGGTCTCACAGAAGGACACAGTGTCAGATACCAGGTGGGCAGAGTTCATAGGTTTGCAGGACATTAAATTCAGTCAAAGCATGTCACAGGGTCATAGCAGGAGCTTGCCAGGGATGTTGCAGGTGTCTGCCCTCTTTCAGTCACTGTAGCAGCCCTAACAGCCAGGTGAGTATCTTCTGATCTTACTGACTCCTCTGCATCGGGAGTCACCTCCTTTTCACATCAGGATTGGTGTCCCACAGGCCTTCGTGTGATTCACTGGCAGCAGAAAGGATTGGAGCATTACTGGTCTTTGGCTCAGAGCTGTATTTCATTATCCCCTTTTCAGAAAGAACATAAATTCTTCTCTGGCCATGCCTTTGCAGTACAAGATGTGGTTTAGTTGTTGTGCTTTTAGTGTTTCAAAGATTATTTTTGTAGGTAAGGCATGGAAGGACTGAGAGGTGCTCGTGAACTGCCAGATAGATGTGTTAAGTTGCCACTGTGGGTGTGAGTTGTACATCTGCATCATATATTTAGGGAAACTGTAGCTCTCAATCCTCAGCTGCTGTAACATCATAGCATCTCCAGTATCTGCAAGCTGACTTATCCCAGCTGGGAATTAGGCCTCCATAACTGCTTTATTTTGTTGCAGCATAAAATCTTTTAAAAAATCCTTAGAGATTTATTTTTAAATACCTAAGGTGGAAGTAATCCTTCAAACATTTATTAATTTAATCTTAAATGAACCAAATAATCCTGCTGACCTGAATGGAGCAGTGGCCTCAGCAAGGTTCCTGGTGTGCCTGCAGATAGGTAGGAAGATGTGCCACACTGAGGCCAGCATGTGCCAAACTGCACAGAGAGTTACCTGAAGGCAAGAACCAGGTCAGCTGGATGTCAGCAAGCAAGTTGTCTCCATTTTCTTTTGGGAGATACGTTGTAAAATAATATCAATAAATAATATCAACAAAATGTAATTTAGACCACAGTTTGGAGGGCAAAGAAAGCCCAAACAGATTCCACGTTTGGAAAGAAAATATTAGGCAAACTAATTATTTACATTTTAAATCAATACTCCCTTCAGCTGCCAGAACACAAACACATCAAAGCATGTTACTTGCTGGGTTTTAGGACTTGACAACATTTTGAAGCTGCTATTAATATTTGAAACATTTTAGCTAAATAAACACTAATTGCTTTTTGAAGCTGTATACATGGATTTTAATGAAATGGAATAAACTCGTAAAGTTATTCCTGTTGGTGCAGTTGAGTAGTTGTATCAGGCAAAACAAATCTTCAAATGCGTGAGGCTAATCCACAAAAAGCATGCAACTATTTATGAAAAGATTCCACAAGGCAATTAAAACAGTACCCATGTTTGGTCTTTTTCTAACAGCAGCCCCCAGTACACTGTTTGAAATATTTGCAGTGAATTCTGCAACCACTTCTGTGTCTGCTTGATGTTGCTGGCTGAAGTAGTCTTGATGAAATTAATGACTGAGAAGAAGAAAGTTGTGAATTAAGCATCACAGAGTTCCGTACTCCTTAGTCTTATTTATGTGAACCAACTTCTCCGTGATTTATCTATTTCCAAAATTACTCCTGGATGTATAAAAATCTTTTAGAAACAGCCAGAAGTGCTCTATCAGGATGGCTCTCTAATCTCAGAAATTATAACTCACACATATACCAGAGCACTAGAACTGAATATATAACTGACAAAACAAGAACAAAACAACATTCCAGTGTTTTTTTTCCAGTCTTTTCCAGCTACACATCACTGTTCTGTGAGCCCAGTCATGAGTCTGCTTGCCACCCTCCTGTTCTGGCTGCAAAACCACAGCCATACACCCTGAAAAAAATTTTCTCAGACTTTTTCAGATTACTCAGATACTGCTCTTGCTTCTATTACATGACTTCCTCAATGACCTTGCATTGAATTTTGACTTATCATTTATTCACATCCAATTCACTGCTCAGGGCAGCAGTCTGTGCTTGCTCCCTGTAGATCTCCTGGAGGCTCTACCAACTTAATCACAAACACGGCTTTGTTGTGCCTTGAGCCACATTGCTAATGTTATGCTCACTTTTTGCTCCACTCCAGGCTTATACATCCTAAACATTACTGACTGCCCAATCCACACACATACAAGATATGGAGGATTTGAGGAGGTTTGCTTGTTCAAGTTGCCATATAAAAGGGTTCTGCATGAATACTGCTTTCAGTAAATGGAGATGTTCAGCTTAAAATAAACTGTCAGAACTCTGTGTGCTTGAATCATCTGGGAGTGACAATTTATAAAACATAAACATGAATCTGCATCAAAACTTGAACTAAATAAATACATTTTTTAAAGTCTCATATTTTTGCAGCATCTGGTTCTTGATCCAGACTGGTCTATGCCTTGGGCATTTTTCAGTCCATCATTAAATGCAGCCATGTGCTTTTGTAAGGGAGCACACATGGCAGTCCTGTAAATGATGCTGATAAAGCCATGCACTGTGATGGCACAGTAACAGGTATGTGTCAAAGGCACTGCAGAAACCATAAGAAGAAGGGTCGGGCAGGTGTAGCAAAGTGGGGAAGGAAAGGCACTGCTGGGTGCTGTTCAGAAGTCGCACAGCTGTGGAGAGAAGGGGATCTTCAGAGCTTCCCAACTTCCCAGAGTTTTGCCTTTGCAAATGTTCTGCACATTGCCCTCTCTGCCTGCTGGTGGACTTGACTCCATTAAGCTTAAATTTTACTGAAGCCCTACCACAAGTGAATTTGGTTTGTTACTGGCAGCTGAGAATGGATAAGGGATTGGGACTGAGCTAATGCTGACTCAGATGGAGGTAGGTCAGCACTTGCTTAGCAAACAGGAACGTGGTGGCTGTGCCCTGGTCAGGAGCTCTCCCAGGCCAGGGACCAGGGCAGGTCCCACTACTGGTCCCACAGTTCCTCCCTGTGTTGAAAACCGGGACAGGAGCCATATAAAAAGGATCCCAGTGCCCTTCCAGGGCAAGCAGCCCTCCACTGCTCATTAGGCTGAGACCACAGATTTGTCTGTAGTGTCCTGGTAGTCACCAGGAAGGGAAGCAACAGATAACATGGCAGAGAAACTCCCTGCTCCATGAGGAATCTCCTGTGCCATTGCATAAAAGCCTCCATGTTTCTCTCCCATGTTCTCCAATATGGATCCTGGCCATGGGAAAGCTCCTGAGATGGTTGCACTTTCTGCAATGGAAGATGGTATGGGGAGTCCTCTGCTGCCTCCTGAAGGGGCCCCTGCATCACCTGCACTGAGGCCACTGCCCCAGGGGGGAGAGGCACCTTTGCCAGTAGCAACAACTCCAGTGCTCATCCCCTGTGCCTCTCACTGAGGGTCCTTTCTGCGGAAGGAGACTCTGTGTGGTCACATCCCACGAATCTTCAGCTGAAAAATGCAATTGCAAAATGTTTTGCCCTGCCTTAAGAAGTTCAACAGGTAAAGATTTATAAATGTCTCTGGGTCTGGATACCCATATCCAGACAAGGGTTTTCCAACTGTCCTGGGCTGTGAAGCCCTGTAGTGTATCACACACTCAAAGGAATCAAGGTACTTTGTATGCTTTAAAATTTCCTGTGGTTTCCTGGGAGCCTGGCCACCCCTATATCTCAAAATCTAGAATTAGAAGCCACTGTTGAAAATGGCAACAGTGCCAAGAGGACCATGCTTTATTTACATGGAAAAAGAGCAGTTGAAAGAAAATACTAACTTTTAAGGAAGGTTTTTATATATACTGCATAAGGAATTATGTCTATTTTGAGCAGCAGCTTCCATGTGGCTTTAAATACAGATATTTGCGCTGTGCAGTGATGTGTCCCTTGATACATGAAGTGCAGTGCTACATAAATCCTTCCAAGATGAGATTTAGCATATCCTCACCAGGGCGGGAGAAGACAGCCAGGTCCTGCAGCCAGCTCTGCTGCTGGAAGGACTTTAGTTGGGTCAGCTCTAAAAGTCCTGTTTCATCAGCTCATCTTGCATAGTGCCTGTCTGTGACGTGGCCCTGTGCAAGGTACAACTAAACAAGAACCTTCTTAAAAGCAGATTAAAGGCATCAGCATTTAGCTTGCTCATGGCTTTTGCAGCATGGAAATACACAACACATGGAAATAGTCTCTTAGTGAACACAAAATGCTTGAAAGAGCCTTCTGAGAGACTTGGAAAAGCATCAGTGGAGAGCTGGCCAAGGTGAATAAAAGCTGCTCAAACCAGATGGGGTGCCCATTCCCTCTGTAGAGAGACATGCTGGAACTTAAATTCCTCTTCATTATCTGGGCAGTTCCCCTAGCCAGGACAGGGTGCAGGTTTCCAGAGGCAGTGTTTATTCAGAGCTGGACCAAGGGGCCTCTCATTTTGGCCCCACAACCCTTAAACACAGCACTACTGTGGCTAAAGTTAGCATTTCCTGGCCCAAAATTCCCTGTGGGATATTGCTGGTGCTTGTTCATCATATTTCCCAAAAGCTGCACATTTTTAAGTCTCCAGTTTATTCCTGGACCACCCATTTTACGTGCATGAAGGCACTGAATTGTCCCCACAGCCAGACTTGCTTGAATACAATTCCTACCTTTTCACCCTTCATCACTTTTCTTCCCAAAACATAATGCCCACAAAAATCTACTTGGACTTTCAGAAACCCAAACCACAACAGAGATATTGCTCACCATTAGCATGCCTAGAGACAAAGCAGAAATGTGCTAATGAAAACAGCAGAGATGCCTCTTGTTTAAGTAGCATTTTGGCTGACACATCCTTCACACCCCCCCACAACTGCCCACTGAGGGGCCTGATGCTGCTTCTTATCCTATTCTTTATGTGCAAATGATCGAAAACTTGAGAGCAAGAAGGGAGATATTGAGCTTTTCACTTTAAAAACCTGAAAATGCAAAGCTCTTTTTTTTTTTTTAGTTGCTGATGAAAATGTGGAGGTTATATTTACAAAAAACCCAAATTACCAACAAACTTTCAATCAACCGTGTGTACTGTCAGAGCTTCATGAACCATTTTTATCCCGAGTGGGCTGGGTGTTTGCAGTTTGTAAGATCCCTGTCATTTTGCAGACACAATTAACTTCATAGGATTGTTTTGCTTAACACTCAAGAACTCAATAAAACCATTATAGCTAAAATCTCTTTGTAAGATGATGGAAATAGAAAGTTTGAGTTGGCATCATCTGGAAACTGAGGGCAAATTATGACATCATGGGAGGCATTGCAGGCAAAGGCTCCTCTCCCCTGGGGTCCCATGGAAATTACCCATCAGTATTGGGTACCAAGACCTGCAGTTCATCTGGAGTTTTATGAGTTTTGAAGATTAAGAGTGAATTAATTCATTAGACCAAATGTACTGGTGGTCTCTGCAACCATCAAAAACAGGTGGCAGCATTTCCTGTCCATTGAGTGCTGCTTTCAGCAAGGCCCACAGTGCAAGGAGCCAGGCTCTTGGATTATTCAGTGCTAAAGAGAGAAAGAAAGATGTCAGCTTTTCCAAAAATACCCCATGTGGTTTCATTGCATTCAGTTGGCTGCTGTTGTAGCCCACCAGCAACCGCCCTCTTGCCAGATGGCTCCTGCTCATCCAGGACTGAAGGCGAGCCGTGACTCCTGTCATGAGGTTTTGGGGACACATCAAATGCTGAGAGGTCTCAGTGGATACCTCTGCCCCTACCTGTCCTCAGGAGAGGTCACAGTGGGAGTGGGGGAGT
Source organism: Chloebia gouldiae (assembly GCA_003676055.1). Taxonomy (NCBI): domain Eukaryota; kingdom Metazoa; phylum Chordata; class Aves; order Passeriformes; family Passeridae; genus Chloebia; species Chloebia gouldiae. Next base: position 28,566,203 of record QUSF01000007.1, on the reverse strand, counting down.
GTCCCAGCCCTCTCCCACACCCTGGGAAATCTGCACCTTCTTCACTGCATCGAGCACCCCACACATTCCCCTCCAGAGGCAGCAGCAGGAGCAGAGGAAAGTCATGTCCAAATACATTTCCAAGCAAGTACCCATGGACCATTCTCCTCCCTGCAGCTCCCTCTTCTCATTCTAGTCTGATATAAACATTCCCTGGGATCTTGCTTCAGCCAATTTTACTTCTCCACATAGCATTACCACAATTTCATCCCATGTACTCCTGTCAGGGTTTGCCCTTTGTCCTGGGAGCCCTTTAGAAAAATAAAATACAAAATATCCTATTTTTGGGAAGGGTAACTAACAAGGGACAGCTCTGGAATACAAGTCTTAAATCTGTGTGCACCAGGAGGCGCTTTACCATGTGAACAATTTTACAGGTACAGGTGCTCCACCAGTATTTTCCAGTCTGTTGAATGTGCAGAGAAAACCTGCTTAAAAAATTAATAGGATTCATCCCATCTCCTCCTCTTCTCCAGCGCTGCTCTGAGTGTGGAATTTCTCCTGCCTGGCAGCCCTGTGCCAGGGACAGCAATTCAGGTCATCACCCTTGTCCATCCTCAAGGATGGGTCCACAGCTGGCACCTCCAGCACAGTCTGGAGCTCACTGTCTCTGGCTGGGCCAGGGGTAACTGTGCTCAGGAGCTGTCACAGGCCACTGCTGTGTTTTGAAGAGAAGAACACTTTCATTTTTCAAATAAAGCAGAAGGAATTATGCAGCCTTTGTCATGTTTAAATAATAGACTTTTGAACACTACTTAGAGGTAATTCAGTGTTGTCTGAAGAGAGAAGCAATTTACATTTTCTTTGTTTGGTGTTTGTTTGGAGCAGGAAAAAAACCCATGAAATATAAGTGACTGTATTACCACACCATGGCCTTTTATTTTTAATCACCTGCTTGAAGTCCAAAAAGCCCTTGTATTCTTCTATTCCCACTCCTGCCTTTCATTTCCAGCTACTTGTTATCTTCAAAGAGAAAATGCTTCTGCATAGAGGGAGGAAAAAAAGGATCACAAAAAAACCCCCATATATTTATTTGAAAGCAACGTGGAGATTTTAAACATGTAACTAGGTGTCTTGAAACAAAAGTTCAGCTTCGAGAGTCTCCAAGCAAGAAAACCACATTTTGCTTCTTACAAAGTCAAAAAAGAAAGCGTCAACTAAAATCTGTAATATTTTCAATTGTATTTGCTTCAGATTTAAGGGAGATTTATCATTAAGAGACTTGTTCGAGACCGGTTTGTGAAGACTATTTAAAAGGTCGGGATATTTTTACACCACTGTTAATCTGGAAAAAGACCATACTACATTGAAAATGGAGCTTCCCAAAATACACTGCTAACTCACCCTATACCTAATTCTACTCTTGTACCACCCCGTCCCTCCCTCCCCATTTTTTAAGGGTGCGGCTTTCTGGGAGAGCTGTCCCAGCCCCAAGGCCCCGAGGGTGCCTGGGCTCTGCACGGGGCACAGCGAGTGCCTGTCTGTGTCACAGCCTCCAAAACAAACCACCACACAAAGGCAGGCTTGTCTACAGCCTGCCCTACGCCAGTCACTAAGAGTTTCCTCTCCATGGCTGCTCTGTTCGACAGCTTATCCTGGGCAGTGCAGGGCAGGCAGACAGGCATTAGACCCAATGAAGAAATAACCCAAAAGCCAGAGGGAAAAAAAAAAAAAGAGTAATAGTGGAGAGATTTTTTTTTTCCTATCATTAAAAAAGAAAAAAACATGCCACAATGCTGCTGAATTTTAGTAAGGTGTTTTCTTTCTTTTTATCTCCTTGATAAACCTGTGGCTCCATAAATCTTGGCACTCAGCATTCCTCTCTGCAGTCCTTTGTAACCAAAGAGGAGACACGTTTAAACACTGGCCAAGAGTGAGCCATCTCCCTGCACTGAATTACCCCAGGACATCCATTCAGTTGAAGGCCACAGCTGAATAAACCACTCCACTCACATGTGGCTGCCATCTCTAGATGAGCCAGGGAGGGCTGGTTGGGAAGGCAGCACCTTTTCCCTGCACCAGCACAGCCAGGAAGAGGAAGGCAATTCTGCTCCAGTGAAGGGCAGCAGGATGTAGACATGACGGGATTCAGCAGGATGCTACAGGATGCTGTGGAGTGCCACGGGATGCAGCAGAACCTGGTGGAGTACAAGATGTGCTTGTGCCACAGATGCTGCCGTGGGCTCTCCAGGCGACTGGCAGGGAGGGACAGGATGTCACCCCTGCAGAGGCAGCTGCCACCATCCCTGTGTAAATTCCTGATGTGTGGATAAAAGCCCAGGGCAGGTGCAGAGGAGCTGAGCACGCAGACCTGCTTGAGCCAGCTCAGTGCACAGATGCCAGGTTCACTCTCTTGTACAAAAACCTGAGGGGTTTGCAGGCAGCCGAGATGAATTCATCCATGTCCCAGGCATATTTCTTATCTCGCTGGAAAGGGCAGTGCAACTTGACATCTCATTTTGGCACCCAGCAATGCTGCATCTTGTATTTGCAGGCCAGAGCAAATTTCCTCAAGGCCCATGTAAGAATTATAGACTGAACTGATCATCTGTCAGACCACCAGGATGGAGGCTCCCTGCTTGTTTCAGCTACTGGGCTGGGAGGAAAAACTGACTGATGACTCCCACTCAAACCATGAAATGAAACCCAGCAGGCACAGAGCAGCTCTCCTGACTCTCATGCCAAGTTCCATCTCATGGCCAAAAAGTCCCAACCACCTCTCCAGACAGAAATTCTCCTTTGGGACGCATCCAACAGCAACAACAGCAACCCCTTCTTGTTTGTTCCACATGTGCTTGCTCCAAGAAGATAACAAGCTTGATATCAAAGCTTCCATTGATTGTCAGCTTGGGATGTGGCACAACTGAAAAAAGTAAAAAAGGCTGAACTAGAGTGACACTACCCTAAAAGTGAAGTTTTTATGCTCAGCATCCAGCCTCTGTATCTGTGGAGACACATAAACACACACACCCTCTTTTTACACCCCTGTTCACAATCGTCCATCTCTTTCCACCAACCCGAGCAGGAACATTGATTTAACAGTGAAGTTATAGTTACCTGGGGAAAGCTTGAACCTTTTTTTCCTGTTACTCCACAAGATACCTGTGAGACACTCTAGAATTTTTTTTCCACAATTCATAAAAATTTATATGATTTTTTAATTATTAAAATACCAGCATTTTAATTAGCTTTCTCTCAAGTTGATTGATTAATTTGGGCTTGTCTAGGAATGTCAGGTTTCTTTTTTATTTTATGCTGGGTTTTGCATAGTAAAGTTTTGTCAATGGGGGACTACAGGGGTGGCTTCTGTTAGAAGGTGCCAGGGACTTCCCCTGTATCCAATGAAGTCAGTGCCATCCAGCTCCAATAAAGGCCTGCTCTTGTCCAAGGCCGAGCCCATTTGACAGTGGGATAACAGATCCAAGAATGAACAAAAAAACCCTGCTCAACAGCAGCAGAAACACAGCACTGAGAATAGGTGGAGCAACAGCCCTGCAGAAACTGAGGTCAGTGAAGCAGGATGGGGAGGAGATGTTCAGGCACTGGAGCAGACCTGCCCCTGCAGCTGTGCCAAAGACCATGGGGAGGCAGCCGCACCTCTGCAGCCATGGAGGAGCTCATGCTGGAGCAGGATACCCAGAGGAGGTTGTGATCCTGTGGGAAGCCCTCACTGGGGCAGGCCCCTGGCAGGACCTGTGATGTGAGTCCCCCACTGGGTCGCAGGTCCTGCCAGCAAACTCAGTCCAGCTGCCCTGGGGTACCTGGTTCCTGCAGGACTGCACATCATGGAAGGGACCCACGCTGAAGCAGGTTATGAGGGAAGGACTTGTGCTGGAGAAGTTCATGAAAGACTGAGGTTGAGCCTGGGAAGAAGAAGGAGGTGAGGGGAAGGTGTTTTAAAATTTGGGTTTGTTCCTCATTACCCTACTCTTACTTGGTTGATTGATATATGAATACATTTAACTAATTTCCTCAAGCTAAGTCTGTTTTGCTTGTGATGGTTACTGGTGAGTGATTTCTCCCTGCCCTTATCTTGACCCACAAACTATTTTTTATGTTTTTCTCCCCTGTAACCAGCTGAAGAGGAGACTGATAGAGCAGCTTTGGTGGGTACCTGGCATCCAGTCAGGATCAGCCCACCCCATATTTATTCATCTACTCAGTAAAATACCATCAGGTTTTTCAAGTGCTTGTTTCCCTAAAAAATATCCAAAGAAAATAAATTAAGTACTTTTCTTTACTTTGATTGCTGTAAGCTGTAAGTTGATTTAGGAAGGTGCCAGATGATTTCTGTGCATTTTTTAAATTATTAATTTCTAACTGAGGTACCTCTAGAGTTACTGGCCACAACAAACCCCTGAGGTAGATCCAGAACGCAGAATATGGCAGTGCATGGCTACAAAGCATCCCACCCCAAATACTGCTTTTAAGCCTGGCTACTCCCTTGTTTTTCCACTTTTTATTTTTTGGAGGGCATGTATTCATACTCAATTATTGAAGGAAAACTTCTGCCTGAGGAGTGAATCCTTCCTCATGCTCTTAAAAATGAGGACCCTGTTTTATTCCCTCCTCTCACTGTAGGAAGCTAGAGTCTGAGCCTTGCTCCATGAGAAAATTCCCATCCTTCTGGGCAGCACTCTGCATATAACAAAATCTAGGACCATTTTTGCATTCCCTCACCAGAGCTGCCATTACCCTTATGAACCTGTTATCCTCCTAGGCAATGTCACTGTTAGGGATACCATGGCAGCATAAAAAAAAAAAAAGCCCAGCAGGGCCTGATTCAGAGTAGATTAAAGAGAGATTTTGCTATCAGAAATTTTGACAAGAAGGGTTTTTCAAAGTACGGTCACTTGTGGCAGTCGGATCATCTGACAAAAGATAAAGGATTTAGGGGGATTGAGCGAAGCACTGCCCCTCCTTATGTCCAGGTTTGTCTCCTTCTTTCAGCTACTGACTGAAAAGGATCCTGCCCACCTCAGGCAGATGCAGATTACAGGATGCCAAGACTCCCACATCCAGACTGAAAAGTCTCTTTCCTTTACTCCCCTTCTTATGAAGTGCATAAAAAAAAAAAACAAACCAAAAAAAAAACCAACCCTACACAATCTGAGTATCAGGGCTGCTTAAAGGGCAGGGGTTGCACCAGGCTGTGGCATGCAAAAGCATGACCTGCATGAGGGAACCTGGGAGGGTGTCTGCTCCACACCCAAGGGGAAGTCCTGCAAGAACTGATCTGCAAGAACAAGTCCTGCAGTGACCAGCAAGGACTGCTTGTCCTGGGGGAAGTTATGGCCAGTGGTGAGAAACTTGCTGGATCTCTGGGCTTCACCCAGGTTGCTCCTGCCCTGGAGATTTGGGCTGTGTCTTGGCAAAGAGTCAGCTGCTGAGGAGACCAACAGTGGCATAAGAATTTTTCTGTGTAATATTTGCCCAGAAACTGAATGCAGTATTTTGCCTTTTCACTTTCCCTAAACCCTGTGCCTTCCCAATCTCTCCTTGGGAAAATATCTCCAACAGGGCTTTAATGTATTTGCTTTCCTGGGAATCACTTTCTTCTTGCTGACAAAAGGTGGGAAAACAGAGCTGCTCTTACTGATAGTGAGAGATTTTTAAACCCCAAAACACCACCATGGGGATGTTTCAGCAGCTGTGTCTGAACACAGGGCTAATGTGCTCCCCAGAGCCCTCTGAGAATGTCACTATTTCAGTTCAGTCCATGAGAGTGTGCAGGACGAGGCCAGAAACCAAACACCAAGCAGAAATCCTGCAGCTTAACCAAGAAACAAAACTCTGCTTTCTGTGGAGCAGCCCCTCACTGCCCCAAAATGAACAGGAATTCATGGCAGGAATTGTCCTGGATCTCTCTTCATGAAATAGTACAGACAGACCTATAGAGCCATTTATTCTTGAGGTTAGCAACAGAAGCAATCCTGCACTTTAATTTGTGCTAAAAGAGCAGGTTTTTACTGAGTTTCACCAGTTTCTGGTTGAAGCTTTGGACTGAGGCTGTCACTCAGATGTGAGGAGGCAGAGCTGAACCTGTACTGCTGCTATCAGGGGTAGCACACAGCAGCTGCCCTGAGGTGACTGCCATGTCCTGAAGTGGCTGGAGTGCCTGTGCAATGCCAAACCACACTACCCCTATGTTATTTCCATTAACCAGCAGCACAATCTCCACTCCTGCATGCAGTGCTAGGCAGAGATTGACTCCACACCTTCAGGTTTATTTCCTGCTTATCCAAAATATATCCATCCTGTGCCGTATTTCCTGGAGCAGAACTTGCTTTTGCTTCTCAACCCTGCTCAAAAAGCTGCTAAGGGGAGGACAGTAGAAAACCTCTGTATTCCCTTTTTCCCTTTTAGCATTAAGTAGAACGCAAACAAGAAAACAGATTAAATAACATGCCTTTCAGGGCATATGTTGCATAATACTATAGAGAGCACAAGCTTTTAAAGCAAATCTCTCCACTAAAATTAAAACAAACTGCTCTAAATAGCATTTTCTAGGCTCAGCGGGGGCAGGGGGATGCCGATTTCCATGCTACTCTTCTACAGCTTGTTAGCAGGCATTGAGAAACATATGCACTTTCCTTAAAAAATGCAGTTAGGCAGTTATTATCCAGCCTTCAAATTATTTGGCAACTTGTGCACTTGCATCACCATGGAAAGGATATTCTGCTCCCTCTTGCGTGCAGGTGTACAGAAAAGAAATAAATCAGAGTTTTATCTTTTTTTTTTTTCCCAGCTCTTAGCACCTGGCCCTTGGCCCAAGGTACAGATGGGGAGGTTGGTCCAGAAGCTGCATGTCTGTAGTGCACATAGTTATTTGTCAGTGGGGCTTGTTTTCATCCCTGCAGGGGCAATAATACAAAAAGCTGCATCAAGACTGAGATGAGATAAGAAACTGCAGAGGGTCTGGAGTCTTACTGAGACAGATGGGACATTAACAGTTGGAAATGACATGGGGTTTTTCCAAGATCCACATGTTCAAACTAGATTTTTGCAAACCATGCACATCTTTCAGAAGAACACTTCCCCCCACCAAAAAAAAAAAATTAAGGCCTTAAAAGTTTACCGTGTTAAAGCATTAAAAACTTCAATTCTTTAATTTGAAAAGTTTATGGTAACAGAAATCCAAGTACAAGTATCCCAAGGAGAGAAGAAGATCATAATTAATGAATGTTATTTTCAAAAAAACAACCTGAATTTAAGGCTCAATAACATCTTTATAACCCTGTGTCTTGCAACTTAGCAGGACATGAAGCAAATACTGTGCCTGTCTTCCTTTGCCTTCTATCCCATGGCCAGAAAACACCAAAGAAAAGCTGAAGGACTTTCAGAGGTAGCCCAGTACCCTTAGCATCAGCATTTCTCTAACTTCTCCCTCAGTTTGAGAGCAAATAAAGCCCAATTCTAGACAGAGTAATTTTAGTTTCAGTCATCTTCCAGCAGAGTCCCCATGTGATTTCAAAGAGTAATAGTGATCCATATATATTTTGATAACAAAATAATGCACTATGTTTGCCCAACTAAAGCTTTGAAACCTTGCTGCTATAAATTGTATTTTGACTGCATGGAGAGACACAGGTTTTCCACATTTAACTACTGGATTTTAACCCAGAGGAGAATTTTATTCTACAGCAATCCTTTAATACTTTTATCTAAATTTTAACTCAGCATGGAGCATAATCATAGCAACCATCTAGTTACTTGGTGGAGCTGGTAAACTGGAAGAAACACACAAAAGGAAGGAGAAGAAAGGAGGTGAGCCTAGAGAGGTACAGGAGCTGCCAGGTGCATTCTGAAACTAGAGACTTTCACTGGTAAAGGGCAAGAAGCAGAGTACTGGATTTCAGGGACAAAAATATGACTGAGAGGTTTGATTCTTGATCTTTGAGGCTACAAGTCCTGGAAAGATGTAAAGATGATTGCCTTTAGCAACAAGCAGCAGAAACCTTTCATGTAAAAGTATAGCAGGAATTCCTTTTGGTACCTATTTGGTTTGTAGGCATAATTCATAGGTTTTTTTACATGGTTAAAATGAAAACACTTGCTCTAAAAATAATTAAAACTGGCCCTGAATATCATCTGGTGCACTGGGGACTTCCCCAACCTGCCTTGTTTGCAGACCAAGCTCAATTAGATGGATTTTCATTCACTTCATTATCTTTAAGGTGGAGAAGGCAGCCCTCTGTCGAGGGGATGAGCGCTGTTGGTCAGCACAGTGGTTCTCACACCTAAGTTCCCTGAAGGGCTGCAAATGTCCTGCCCCCATGACACGGCTGGCTGGACCTCCTGGCTGAGCAACCAAGAACATACACAAAGTAAGCACTCAATAGGACCAAGGTTTCTTTTTTTGAAATGCACCCATCCCAGTCCCAAAGATCTTCATCCTTTTTAAAAGGACCTAAATGATGAGTATTACTCCCCACTGTCAGATCAGAGGCTTTACTGGAGAGGGTTTCCTTGTTAGAGAAACAAGATTGTCACAGGCTTTGTGCCAAGGCTGGAGGACATCCCTTGGGCTGGTTGTGAAGTGCTTTCAGGAACTGCCTCAGAGGGGTATCAAGAGTGCTTGAAGGGATTTCAAGGAAAATGCTGTACCCCCAGGAGACCACCACAGCAGCGGTTTGGCTCCCACCTACTCTTGGATGTGCAAATTGCTCCATGCAACTATTTCCAGCAGAGCTGTGGTTTGCTGCTGTCAGGCAGTGTAGGCACTGGAAAGAGGTACCTGCTTCTCTATTCATTGTAGAGGAAATCTCCACTGTTCCTGTAGAACGATAAAGTGAACCTTAAAGGATAAAGTGTATTTCTGAGGATTTTTCTCTTCATTTGAAAAGTTAAGGATGTGAGGGCCAGCAGCCCAGAGCAATCTGGTTGTGCTTGGGAACTGCAGGGGTGAGCATGTCCATCCTGGGGTGGCTGAACTTCTGTGTAAGCTTGGGAAAAGGACACTCAGAAATGCCTGGTCTTTTGAAACAGCTGCATGTGCCCCAGCGTGGTGGCTGCCATACCCTGGGAGGGTGTTTTGAGGCAGAGGCAGCTCCAGGGCAGGTGCAAGGGAGCACCCACCAGGCAAGCAGGTGGGTGGCCTCTCTCTTAGGGACTGATGGCTCTCACTGCTCATTTATGTGGTCTGTGCCTACAGGTGTAAGGGCCTGAGCTGCGACAACATGCAGGGACATGTTTAAGTTTCCTTGGACACACTAACTTTTGTCCTGCCACTGCATTTGCCAGGGCATGATATCCTGCTGCTCTTTTTGATGTTGCTGCTGTCATCAGACCTAGGCTATCCATCCATCCAGACTGCCAGGCACCCCATTTGCTGGTACTAATACAGGTTTTCCCAAGTACTGAAGAGGGTTATTACTATATAATGCACTCAGCCTAATCAAAGGAACCTGGTAGAGCTGAAGAGGGATTGATGGAGCTTCCCCAGGGGAAAGTCACCTGCTTGGACCTGGCCTTACAAGCAAGGAGTGATATTTATTCACTCTATTACAAGACAAGAATAAGCTGTCTGGAGCAGATCCAAGATGACCTGCTTTGCTACTAAAGAAAATGCATCAAATCAAACACTGCACATGCCTCTGCTCCCAGCCATTAGTGGGAATTAGTGTTTCTCCTCCTGTCATTTTGCCTTCAGACACTGGCACTGGGCTGGTGAGCTGATCCTTCTAGCTGGCCTGAAGGTTGGAATCCCCTGGCTTGTTTTACACTGTGGGAGTGCTCTGCTGTAAATGTGGGAAGTGGGGACCACTTCCTAATGGCAGAGGGAACTAACCAAAGCACGCAGATAGAAAGTGCACTGCAATACCTGCTCTCTCCCTTCCCAAAGAAATGCAACCGTTCCCCTCTCCAAATGTCCCGTGTTGCATTCAGATGAGCAGTCCCAGAGGTGAGTCCCATTTATTGGAGGAGAGCAAGCAGTGTAGTTTTTGTAACTTACACCTCTGATTCTGTTACAAAAGAGAAAAGTGCTTTCATTGCCTGATTCTCACTAGTCTGGCACCTGGATTTCCTGCCTGTTGTTTTCACCAAGCACATTTATTCAGTGTGCTGGGTCTCACCTGCCTCAAAGCATAAATACAGTTAAAGTGTGTTTCACAAAATATGCTTTCCCTACTGCTCATGAAAAATAGGAAGGGGGTAGTTTTGTCCTGGCATGTAATAAAATGTCAATATTTTTCCTCAAAAACTGCAAGTCAAACTTGTTTTTCAGTCAACCCTACTTTCTGAAAATCAAAAGCCTTCCTCTTTCATAAGAAATTCAAGACCACAAAACCCTGGTATATTTTAAGCAGAAAATAGTATTTCCCATAAGGATTGGAAAGCTAGTCACAAGGCATACCTCCCTTTTTCTTCTGTGGTATTCATAGACCTATGTACAACATACATTTTAGGAGCAGGTAACCAGAAAACTACACTGCATAACTCACATTTGTAAACATGTCTGTGACAACAGAGATAGACTGGATTCGTAATTTCCCTCTGAGCCTTTCTGAGCTGCAGAAGGCTTGAGCCCATGTAAGACTGTCTGAGGCAAGAATCCTGCTGCTGCTTTGCATGGCCAAGTCAGAGCCTTTGATATATGATTTAATTTCAAACCCAGGAATAAATTTGGGGGGGCGAGGGGGGGGTGTCCATTTCACACATTTATTTCTCTATATTTTTTCAGTGTTTGTGGAAATAGATAGATATCATCCAGCTCTGGGAATATCTGAGATATGGCCCAGCACAGAAAGGACATCAGCCCATTAGAGTGAGTCCACAGAAGGGCTACCTTGTTGATTGGAACATCCCTCTCAAGTTGATGGAGCACCCCTTCTACAGGGAAAGGCTGAGAGATTTGGAATTGTTCAGCCTGGAAAAGAGAAGACTGAGGTCTTCCAGCAAATGAAAGGAACCTACAAGAAAGACAGAGAGAGGAACATTTTATAAGAGTGATGGTACCAGGCTTCAAACTGAAGTGGAGTAGGATTAGATCAGATATTATGAAGAAATTCTTTACTATAAGAGTGGTGAGGCACTGGAACAGGTTGCCCAGAGAAGCTGTGGATGCCACATCCCTGGAAGTGTTCAAGACCAGGCTGGATGGAGCTCTCATTAGCCTGGTCTAGGGGAAGGTGTCCCTGCCCATGAAACAAGGGTTGGAACGAGATGATATCTAAAGTCATTCTATGATTCCATGCCATAGGTACAGGTACAGGTATAGATATAGATAAACTTCTTTTTATAGTAAGATACACTTTTCCTCTTAGGAGATAGATAAATGTATCCAGGTATGCCTGACTATACCAGCCTCCAGAAAAAATGCATACATATTCACACATACACATGTTGTCTATGTGTAATATTATAGGAAATTAGTTTTAAGCTTCCTCTGTTTCATAAGTGCCTCAGCAGAACTGCATAAACAAGCACAATACAAGGATATAAAGGGTGTGGGAGTAATTTTTTATAACAGACAGTAACAGAAGTAGCTGATAACAGCAAAAAAGAAGTGATTGTCTGAGAAACTGGAAGTCTCTATAGCTGAATGGTGCATTTTCTCCTTTTTGACCTCAAGAGCATTCAGGAGTAAAAGGTGATTGTCCTGCTTTGCTGTCTCATTCAAATCTGGTGCTGCAGCTGAATTTGAGCACTGAACGTGTGCTCAAGGATGCATTTCTCTCCCATTTCTGCTCTTGTTTGCAGACAGTCAGAGAGTATTAAATATTACCAAATGAGGATGCCAAAATTAAATTCTCACAGGAAGGCATTTTCCAAAGATTATTCATCAATGATAATAATCTCATCTAGTAATATTCAGGGTGGGGGGAAAAATCAGAAGTGTTTCAGCTGGTACCTGAGTTCCATGAATGCTCAAATTAAGGAAGCTCAGAAGTGAAGGGTATGTTATCAATAGTAATCATGTTAATATATGTGATTGCTGATGGATGTGGCTGATGGCCTTGCAAATATTGAGTGCAATGCCCTTCTTTTCCTTTTTTTTTTTTTTTTAATATACTGTTTGGCACAGCTATCACCCTCATTTTTCTGAACAGGTTTCAGGGCAATGTGGTCTCTGTGACATTGACATGGTGTAATAAGGCCAGTGTAGCTTCAACAGACCACGTTGTCTCTCAGTAAAGCACCTCCCACAGCACACCTTGCTGTGCTTCTTAGTAATGACTGATCCACTCCAAAGGAGCTGCCCACCAGATGATATCTGTTACAAATGCTAATACAGCCCATGCTAAGCCCGTTACAGGACTTGGGTCTGTTCTCCCACTTCACAATGTCACACAAACATAGGTAACAAATGTCCAGGGGATGAGAAAGTTCCCATTTGCCTGTGTGAAGGGGCGGTGCAAACAGCAGCATCCGGATAACTAGGAACAAAAAGCAAGGTCAGCTCCACATTCCAGCAGACATGCAATGAGCTGAGTCTGTTTGTTATCTGCTAAAGGGACTCTAGATGACTGTGCAAGATCTGACCTTAATGAGATAAATCCCACCCTTGGGAAATCCAGTGCTTTTTCTGTATTGCAGTCACTTGGGCTCATGACTCGGGGGGTTTATGCTGCAAGTTCAGTGTGCCCTGCACTATCATCTGGTTCTTCACATTCTGCCATGGGTACTCCACCTGCAAGCAGCATATCTCTCCTCAAATCTGCCTGGTTTAAGTATTTTGTATAATTCTGTATCAAAGTGCTATTTGCAAACAATCTGCAAGTTCTGCTATGGACAACATCTTATTTTGAAGCTATTTTAAGATACAACTAAACTTTTTTCCCCCAGAAAATATACACTTACAAAACCAATTATTCCTCCCCAACTCTGAAGTGTGATAACACAAATTGCAACATTGCAAACTAAAATAATTTCATTAGGAAGATAAGCCATATCCATCTCTCTTTTTTCGACACTCTGAATGACTTTAGCACAGCAATGAAGCATTTTTCTCCCTCCTTCCTTCACTCCAGTCACCAAGTATTCAACACACTTGCAGCTAGATCAAAGGCAGCCAGATGATTCAAAGATTTATAGTATTACTTAGTAAGGGCAAGTGCGAAAGTCAAATGGTGACTTCCCAAGAGACTGATTGCTCTGAACTGCAGCTAATACAATTCACTGACAGAGAGTTATGAAGACATTAGTTCACACCAGGGCAAAGTAAAATTGCCATGTGAGCCCTGGTGTTATTACCAAACCCCTACCAACACTGCTGGCAAGTTACCATTCAGAAATATGGCTGTTTTCAGCACCCATAGACCCCAGTATAGTCCACCTAAAGTATCTAGGAAATTGTGGTTTTCGCTGTATTTTTCATTGGTACTGGGTTTTCATAACTTGAAATGGTAAAGGGCTCTGTTAGGCATTGCATGGCCATTTTACCATTCAAAGCCTTTTGGCAGTTCCATTGCTCACAACTCCATTCAATCACTGCAGAGGCAAACTTACTGTGTGTTTCCATGAAGCCAATGTATCTCTGTGGCATTTCACTCCATCACACCACGACTGGTGCCAGTCTGAGTGCATCTACTGTCACTAAATGGCCAACTTAAACTGCTTGTGGACACACTGCCTGCACATAGGTCTGCACACAGTGGTGGCCTGGGGCTGTGCTTTGGAGAGGAGATACATACCTCATTCCTACTGTGCACCAGCACAAGGCTCAGCATCCCTGCACCCACTTCTGAGACTGCTTCTCCTTTCTTGGTCAGTCGCAGTTGGAGGCTGAGTGGATGGTCTCACTGTTTGCACCAGGGCTCAGCTTGGCCTTCCCTTTTAGGGAGCAAAACAGGAAACTCCTACCTTTTTCTATTTCAGTTTTAGGATTTTTTTTTAACAGGCCAGATGGAGAGGGAAATAACAGGGAAGGGTTGAACATTTTGTTTTCATTTAATGAGTTTTGCACCTGCCCTAAGAGTCTGCTCAGGAGAAAAACCCTTGCAAGCTTTAATTTATACAGCAGTAATAAGGGAAGTTATGGGGAGTGGGGGAAGGGTGAATAATTCTGTTGTAGCCTTTCTTCCACTTACAGAAATAAAATGTATTGAGATCGTGGGAATGGCTGTTGTCTTCTGGGAGCTTTAATTCTCTGCAGTATCACTCAGTCCAGGGAAGATTAATAGCTGAAGGAGTCCTCCACTGATCACCTCATTACCCTTCAAAGACCATCGAGGGAATAAGAACCCCTGGATGAGTGTGAACCACCATTTCTAGGGAGACATGGGGAGTTTCATTTTGTTGCAATGCAGGTTTTCTATTTTCTTGCAATAAAAAATAAAGTACCTTGATTTGCAGAGACTTCCCTGTAGTTCTCTTCACAAGAATTACAGGTGCTTCTCTCAGCACAAACCCACCCTGGTCCATGTTCATGTATCTTCATTTATTCTGGCCACTTCACATCAAATTCTTCCTGCTCACTCTTAGAGCAGTGATTTTTACACCCAGCAATGAGACTAAAAAAGGAGCCTTATCACTGAATATGTTTGCTCTAGCCCTGTATCCCTGGATAACAGCTATGCAAAACAGAAACCTATTTATTCCCTGTTGCTGCTATACAGTCTTTACCCTACTTTGCATTTTGCCTGAGAGAGTGAGTCACAAAGATAGCACCACCCATTCTTTCCCAAATGCCCTCACAAATCAGACCCCATTTTCTGAAGCAGAAGCAGATTTCCACCTTGGCAAACCACACAATTTAGTGTCCTGGGGTGACAGTTTGCATCCACACAGAGCTGGCAGAAGAACAAAGGGGCCCCTTAAGCCTTAAGAAGGACTCGAGCTATTGGAAGGAAAAGCTGTCAGAAATAAGTGCTAGGACTTCTTCCTCACACCCAAGACATCAAGCTTGAATTCCATCTCACACGTCCTTTTGCCAGAGGAAAGGAATGAACCCTAAGGAGTTCAGTTAAGGAAGCACTTACATTTAATCCTGACCTTTCTGAACAGAGGTAGACCATAAGTGAAGACGTTTCAATTAGCATCTCATTAATGGATTGGGTGACACTGATATAGGGAGGACCAACAGCTTTTTCGTGGTCTTCCAAGGTTAGCTGGGTTGTCTTACCTACAGGATCAGTCAGTGAGACAAAGCTCAGTCACCGTGACATTAGTGCTGAAAGACAGCAGCATTTTATAGGGCCATTCATACAGCAGGGATAGCCTTGCAAAAAGAAATGGGAAAAATAAATAAATGTTCAAAGCACAAGCAAAAATTAAGGAAGAGTTTTGAAGCACCAGGCTGTGTACCATTTATTCTGTTAAACATTCATCAGTGGCTTCTCAATGTGACCCCAGCTGAAGACATACATTGCAAAACACAGGCAAGATTACCCATATTTCAGAGCCTACTCTTTGTGACAGGTTAAACCATAATTTCGCTGTAATTCATTCTGTCGCTGAAGTTGCTGACATTTATGACTGTGCTTGGAAACGTTGATATACCCAAGGATTTTGCAACATTAGCTTTGACATGCTGAGTTAGTCCATTGGCTCCTTCTAAAGAGAATCTGTGATGCAGGGAATGAGGACACAGCAGCTAAGGGCTGTGTGATGTCAGATAAGAGCTGTACTAAAAATCAGCCACCCAGAGCCTCCTATTCTCTTACCAGTGTATTGGGAACCCCCTCTTTAGCAGTTCCCCATGCATTAAGGGAGAAAAATCTTAGCCACTGTTCATCAAAAATGACATTTAACTGTAACACAGCAGAGATTTGGCAAGTGTAAGGTGTCAGCATTAAATATTACTATAGATGTGAATTGTAGGAGGAGACCTCAAGGAATTTCCACCTGTGTAGATGATGTTCTGTACCATGCCTATGGTAGCTTAGAGGCCAAGGACTAAGTAGACAGTGTTTTTTGTAAGAAAGCAGGCAACAGAAGAGGCATGGCCTGCCCTTTGCAGGGTCTCACAGGGTGAGCAGAGACCCTCACATGTTCATCTGGTCAAGGAAAGACACTTCCAGAAGCCACTCTGAGGGCACAGTCTGGCTGCACCTCTCATGCCCTCTTCCATAAGGGAGACTGCAGAACATGTTGAGGCTGGAGTAGACATGCTGGCCCAATGCCACAAAGTGGCCCTAGGTGTATTTAATTCAGGTGTAACATCAATGTTTTACCCTGTTATGGATATCACATTATGTATATCAGTAACTTGCTGAGTTGAGTCTGACTATCCGGAATTTATCCTGACACAGCTCTGCTGAATGAGGAGATCTTTAGAAAAATAAACTACAGGCCATGCTGCAAACTCTTTCTATACTTTCACTGTAGTTTTAATAGGATAATTTAAAACATCATGAGTGATGGTTTGTTTGCCCTGAATCTTGTTTTGCACTTCTTAATTGGCAGCTCAAATTCTACATTTCTCTGATGAGCCTAGGACTCGGGTGAACTTTAATGCTGCTGGGTATTGCCATTGATAAAGTTTTTTCTTTGCCCTGCAATTAGGTCTCAAGTGAAAATGAACCTTTTCCAGTGTTCCCTCACTATAAATTACAAAGTTATATTTTCTTCAGGGCAGAAGAAAACACAGAGGATTACACTAGTAAATTCATCTCACTTTATCAGCAGTAAATTTGTTCTTCAAGCCACTTAGGTCTAGTTACTGGAAATTCCTGTTTAATTACCATCCAGATGTTCTCAAGGCCTTCTTACCCTCCAGCACAACTTGACAAGTGCTTCACAGAGGAAATGCAGTTCTGCAGTTTTCAGGGTTAAGAAGCCCTTTGGAGAGCACACTAGGAGAGCTGCTCTGCACAGAGGAAGGATGGGATGGATCCTAGGTCATCCTGGGGGTCACTTTAAGCAAGGTAAGCTTGGTTAAAGTGAGCCAAAGGTAGTTGCCAGTAGGGGGAGAATAAGCAATTCTCAGCCCCTCACTGGGGTTTGCCATATGAGCTGCTGCTGTCTCCTGAAATGCTGCTCCAGCACGGCACCTGCCGAGACACAGGGACATTCATGGCTCATGGAAATGCCAGTGGCATCCCCAACCCCTCCGGAGATATCCATGTCACTTCTGTTTTCTTTGCACTCATACTGCCCTGCTTACTTTCTCTTTTACTTTTTCTGTGTTATCACATGTATTTTGTTGCTGAGAAAGTGACTCAACTGCATATTTCAGTTCCTATAAGTCTAAATGCTAATTTGTCTCTTTTAAAAAAATCCCTTCAACAAAAAGCTTAGCATTCATAAATGACCTGTAAAGAAAAGGGCAAAAATGCCATGGACAAAGACTTCTAAAGACCTACTCTGTACAAAGTATATAATGATGCTATTTAACTCATTGCCACAGAATGCTGCAGAAGTCAAAGATACAAAGTGGATGCTTCATGCACTGAAACAACTTAGTTTATGGCACACCTTGGTTTTTCTCCTTTCTTATCTATCCACATACTTTTTATTTTCTTTATAAAGGCTAACCATTTGGGGAAATCTTTTAATTTAAATCTTTTAAAAAGTTCTCTCAAAAGAAGGATTGCCAAGTGTTGTGAGATTTATTTTGAAGGTTATTCAAATCTCTATGAAAACCTCATGCCCATGAAAGTGGAACTCAGAAAAGAATCAAAATTTTAGATTCTTAACAATGCTCAAGATTGCTTAATGGCCTCTGCTAATATGAACTAATAGTCTCTGCTTGATAGAAACTAATTCCAAGTCCTCTGAGGTTAAGGATGAAATTTGTCTTCCCACTTGGCAAGGGTGAAGTCTTAATTCATATCAATATTCTCCTTTTTCTCAGGCATGGTCTAATGAAGCTGCTCAGTGCATACTATAAGTAAAAGAAGCAATGGTGAATAAATACATTTCTTTTTCTCTATTTGAAAGTAACTCCTGAAAAGTTTCAGGATTTAAAAATACCACATCTTCTGTATGGATATTGTACATATATATATTCTTTTATGATATTTCCACTGATAGTCCAATCACTATATTGAACTTTAGCACCTGTCCTTATTGTTTGTGCTTTTAAGAGGATATAATATTAACAACTGCAGCATCTTCCTAAACACATCTCCCAAGAATGTAGTAATTTCCCAAATTCAGACATTTAATTGTGGCACAAAATGGATTTGCAGAGAAAAAATATTCAGTGTAGATATAAACACCATGTTGACAAGGTGACTAATGTTGTGGGACACTGACAAATCTTCAGAAAAGCAAATGCCCAGTAATTCATGTGAACAGGACAGCAGGTGTTATAGTCAGAAAGGAGTCTCTAAAATACATAACTTCTGCCTCTAGAATTACATTTCCAGTAGATCCTTCCACTTTGGATTGATTATGACAGATCCAATTTCTCTTTAAATTTAGCAAATTGTTCTGCTATTAGATTGTTAGACCAGAGGAAGATTCTGCCATCCAGTGGTGAAAAATTGCTTTTTTAAGGTCACAGTTTCTACTAAAAACATATTCTACCTTTAATAAAATGAACATGTTTGGGCAACTGTAAAAACTTTTTCTTTCGTTCCTGGAAAAACAAAACAATTGAGGTAACAATTTTACAGGGCAGAACACATACACTGGTAAAACTGGTGGGAATGTAAGCAGACCCTTGTTGTAACTTGGGTTTGTTCTCTCTTGGTACACATGACAGCTTAGGATGCTTCTGCACCATGCCTTGTGTGAGCAGTCCTGGGCTGTTGTCACCGTGTGTGCCACAGGCCCCAGCACACAGAGGGTATCAGATATGGTTCTCTCCCCAGACAGGGAAGAAGGAGGACACGTGCTGGGCCTGCATCACCTCTGCCTTAGGCCATTATCTGTCTGACCACATTCACAGCCTTGCTAAAACAGCAGGCAGTGTCAGAAATCAATCTTGGACTGATTTAACAACATGCAAATCCACGTTACAGGTTCCCAACAGTTATAACACCATTGCATCCCCATTTAGTAAGCTCCATGACAAAAGGTAGAGTGGGACCTTCCCTGCTTCTGGCACTGGCGAGGGTGGAGGTGTGGTCCCTCCCCACTGCTACACCTCTCTTGTGCCCTGCTCAGAGCAGTACAGCCCTGCACTGGGAGGGCAGAGTACCCTCTTGTACCCTGTGCTCAAAGGGCATGGAGGCTCTGCTATTCAGACCAAAGTAATTAAGCAAATAACCATGTTCAGAAAGCAGTCAGCAGCATTTCTGGAGGTGAGCACTGACACCCCGTGGTGCCCAGCAGGGCACTAAGCCAGACCCTATGAGGTGTGGGGTGAAAAATGTGGCAAAACACTTCATGAGACTCCAGCTGCCACAGATCACTCTGTGGGGCAGACCATGGCTGGGCAGGTCTCGTTTTCCATATGAGAGAGATGGAGGTTTGATTGCAGAGAATCTCATCCCTGAAGTAGGCCAAGCCGGTGAAATGGAGGAGGTGAGCTGGAAGGATCAATGCATGATGTGACAAGAGCATTAATCAGAGCTGCCATTGTACCCAGTGTCAGGAGAAGGGCCAGATCTCAGCTTCATCCTGTCAGCAGAAGCAAATCAGGAGAGGGGTGCCATCCCAGTCTATGAGCACAGCACAGCTCTTCAGGGGCTGCTATGCATGCTTCCCTTGGCAGCAAACACCATTAATTACTCCTCCAATTAGTCTCCATAAGTCTTCCACTCCAAGAGGAGCTGTCAGAGCAGCTGTAGTTGTCTTTGAGCTTTGGAGCAGACAGGGACTGCCCAAATAATTTTAGGGCATGGCCAAGGGATACACAGAATACCAGGGAGACCACGTTAAGACAGCACTGGCCAGGAACTTGATAGTCTATCTGATCAGAAAAAAACACTATGGCCCTAAAAACACTCACCAGGCCTAGAAGAGCAGTTTGTTTTACCAGGTCGGGACTACTAGGCTCACTCATTTGGGATATTACCAAGGTACAGGTGAAATAGCTCTGGGTCTAAAGTTTTTAAGCAAAGGATTGACAGGAATATGCATTTAATACTCTTAAATGTATGAACCTAAAGTATTTTTAATATTGCATTTGCTTATCTTTTGTTACAGAGCCTAATAGCAATGACAAGGCAGGTGCATCATTCTGCTTCGAATGTCTTTGAGTATTGCCATAATTATGCTGGAAAAGTATTCAGAGGCATTTTGAGGTGGGAGACATCAGCAGCACAGAGGATGGACTGCTCAAAAACTTTCTTGCTTCATGGGAAAAAGGGACCTGCACCAGTTCTTGTGTGAAGGAACAGTCCTGGTGTCCCAGGTGAACTGTGAGTAGGAGTGATGGCAGCAATTTGCCCTATACCATTTCCACCACAGCTGCTTACCTCACAGATAAAAACACCTAAATTTAGGGGGTTTCATATAGGTTTGAAGAGCAGGTGCACGGACCAGATGGAGGCATCTCTTTTAGGGCATGCTGGGCAGTCCTCAGACTGCCTTGAGGAGAACTCTATCACCAAAAATTAAGTTTGTTAATCAGGACTTTCCCCTCATGAACAGCCAGCGCAGGTTCATGAGGGAAAAGTCCTCATTAACAAACTCAATTTCCTTTTTAGACAAGGTTACCTAATTGATCAAGTCAAGCCAGTTGATATAAACTTTTTGGATTTTAGTAAAAATTTCAATAGTGTCTCTCACAGAATTCTCCATTTTAGGACCAATACCCTTCAATAACTTTCCCCAACAGCCAATGGGGATGGAGTGTATAAATTCATCAGACATTTCAACCGCAGGGGTCCAAGGGGCAAACCCATCAAGTGGATGAGACATAAATGATACAGAACTGCTCAGCCTTTCCAAGGCAGGCCTGAAAGGCAGCCTCCATCTGGATAGTGCCTGTGGACTTGTTAAACTTCCATGTTAAGACCCCGTGCTTCACTCTGCAAGAGCTTTCTGAAGCTTTCTTTTCACGTGCAACCTCCCAAAACATTGATTGGGGGAGTGCTGATTTTGCTCACCTGTCAGCAGGAGAGCTGTAGGTGGGTGGACTGAAGACTGCTTGGCACTGTGAGGCAATACCTGTAAAACAAACTATTTTTCAAGCCAAGGTCAAACATTCATGTTGACTTTTACACTGACTGAATTTGGCTTTATAGATGGTGAAGTGCCCTGGCAGAAAACTGATAGCATTTAAATTAAAAGAATGAGATTGCCTAACTTCAGCATGGCACAGTTTTTCTCCATCTGATGTATTGAATCCAAAGGTTTGGCTTGGTTTTGTTTTGTATCCAGAGTTCAGCTATATCTTCTCTCCAGGAAGGAGAAAAAAAAGTACTATGAACAAAGGTGTAACTAAGCAAAGATAAAACACAACTGAACTCTTTCCTGACCATTATCTAGGTAGATATACAATAAATTTATGAAGGAATTTATTTTTAGATAGATGAAATTCTTGCCTCTACCATGCTAACTTGAGAGACAGTTTCATTTACCTAAAGAGAGACAAGCACAATCTCTTTCTGTGCACAGAAGCAAATCTTCCTGAAGTAGAAAATGCTTTAAAAGTGAACTGCATCTCCCAAAGACATTTTTGGCTGTGGGATTCATATTTTCCACAAGGTGCTGTTCTTACTGAACCTTATTCCCACAACTTTATGCTCACAAGACAGGTTCTTTTGACTAAAGTTATACAGGTGCTTAATCAAGTATAGAATAAGACAGCATTTATTCACTATTTTTATAAAGCAATTATGAATGACTCACTTGCATGTGATTTATTTAGTAAGAATTATGAAACTCTTCTGTTCTGGTAATGTGAAAGATCTTTGCTTTTTGACTTATATTCATTATCTTGAGAGGATTTGTTCCCTAGGAAAATGATCAAATACTTGTGTATTTCCATACCAAATATTTTCGAGGGAGAAGTGCCCTCTGCATCAGCTGTGAGTGGTGATCCCACTAACCAGAGCAGTTCAGCCCCTGTCAGACCAGCATCAGATCTGCCTGAGTGCTGAGCACAGCCTGAGAAATGCACAGCAAAAAAATACTCATGGCTGGGTTTGGACTTACTTCATGCAGCTTTCCTTATCAAGCAAAAGGGAATGCAGCTCACAGAAGAAACTGCAGAAACAGAGTTTCTGCTGGCGGATGCCATCAATGTCAGCAGAATTACACCCCCAGGGAACTTAAAACTTTCAAAGCGGTAGATATTTTCAAGGCTATTTTGAGAAGGTTTCAAAGGGGAACATTATTCAGAACACTTGATACTCCCTTTTTCCAAGAAGTCAGGAAAATCTAAATTCCAGAAGTGGGTTATTTCCTCTTTAAGGAAAAATGAGCTGGCAAAGATGCTGGATATCAGCAAGGGAAAGCAGACAAAATTTGGTATTATTTTGTCTGACTAGCATTCATGCCCCAAGGAATTGCTTTATTTCTGGACTACTAGCAGTGGAGCTAGATCAAATGGAATTTTTTAAAGATCCAAGTAGGAAATGCGAAACAATGGCCTGCTTAGCACTCCAAAAAAAGTTCAGACCCTCATCCTGCTATCTTTGGTGACATTACTGTTTTACCAAGGGTGAGATGCTGGAGATCAAAGGGTCCTCGTTCATTCTAAATACTGCTTTGCCAGGAGCAAGTAGGAGGTTGATACCATCATGAGGCCTCTCTCAGTGATTTTTTCAGTCTTGGGAATTGGTATCCTGGGAATCTGGAGAGGTCCCAATTGACTGGAAGTTGGCTTTGTCCCAGTTTTCAAGAAGGGCAAAACAGATGACCCTGGAAACTATGGATCTCTCAGTCTCA
Organism: Chloebia gouldiae; assembly: GCA_003676055.1. Lineage (NCBI taxonomy): Eukaryota > Metazoa > Chordata > Aves > Passeriformes > Passeridae > Chloebia > Chloebia gouldiae. The sequence continues at coordinate 28,543,490 of QUSF01000007.1, read as the reverse complement.
TTTCAGTGCCTGGTAAAATTACAGAGATTATTCTGGGAGTTATTGAAAAAACACTTGAACGACACCACAGACATCAGTCATAGCCAGCATTGGTTCCTGTCAAACCTAATTACTTTTTATGACAAGGTAACCCATCTAGTTGAGCAAGGGAAGCCAGCTGATGTAATCTTTCTGGATTTCTGTTATGCTTTCAGTACTGTACTGCAAATCCGTGTAACTCACAGGGTCACTGATAGCACTAGTGACCATAAAGGAAAAGCCCCTTTCTTGCATGAGGCCCTGCACATCTTTGTTTTATTATTTACCCACCCCAAATTTTCACTGATTGAAGGACTTACTTCTGTACAGGCAAAAATAGCAAAGGCCTTGATTGTAAAGAAGATCTGCTATCCAACATCAGTAATCTCAAGGATGGATTGGCCCACAGAACCTGCTCTACTTGCTTTTCCACCATTTGAACTAAAAGAAAAGAACTTGCTCTGTAAGTGAAGAAGATCCTGACACATCAGCTAAATACTAAATAAAACCCAACTCCTCCCAAGAAAAAAACCCACTACACAACAACAAGAATGCAATATTTAGCTCTTTCACCAAACATGAAGTTCTTTCTGATTATTTGGCAGGATATGGGGAGAAAATTATTTGTTTCTGCATATGAGCCTATCAGTTGTAAGAAGAGCTTGCATGTGAGAAGACTCTTTCCAGAGCAGACAGATGTGTATTACAGTTATGATAACTCACAACAGAAGTGGGCAAAATATTGTGACAGTATAATTACCCACTCAAAACAAAGCAAAACAAAACAAACAACAGCAAAATCCTGAGATAAGTTTTTTAATATTGAATTATTGAAATGAGGCCATTTATCTTTTCAAGATTATTCAGTTTAGTTAAGGTGGGTGAAAATTTTAAAGTAAAAGTCTATGAATTATGTTATACAAGAGGTCATATGATGTGTTCCCAATGTACCTTTCTGGATTTAAAATCTATACATTTCTATTAGGACCACTAGTTTTCACAGGCTGCTAACTTTATGACAAGCTCCCTGATGGGCCTCAAATTCTTTGTGTTTAGTCTCAGGGGATAACATTGTCCATATATTAATTTTGAAAGAAAACTTTCAGGAAATAGAAGGAATAAATTAAAAAAAAAAAAAAACCAAAAAAAACCCCAAACTTAACATCACACACACAATTCAGTTTCCCCTCTTGGGACCGCTGCTCAGTCAAAAAGATAAGGAACAAAAAATGGTTAATTCTTGTAGCAGAGCCTGTACTACCACTGAGAGTCAGACTACCCCTTTCTGGAAGAGAAAATACCTCAAACAAGGAATCTGGGTAGGGAGAGCTAGACAGGCACATGGCCTGTTATCCAGAGTATCTGGGTGCAGCTACACTGCACAGCCTGTCTTGGGTCCTCAGCTCTCTAACTCCTGTCCTCATTTTCACACAGTTGTGTCGGTTGCAGCCCTTGACCAAAACCACAAGGTCACGGGTGATATTATCCACCAGCACCACTGAGCATAAAGGGAGAAGGGGGAAAGCCAAGCTGGAAAACAGATCCCTGCCCTGGCTGTGTCCTGTCTCACCTCAGAACGTTTGGTCCCAGCAGGAAAAAAAAACCCAAGGAAGGGGGATGCCGAAGCCGCAGAGAAAACCTGGAAGTACTGCACCCTTTTGGCCAGAACAGAGCTATGAGAGATCTGAAATGCTGAAGTGTGGCCAGATTTGTGACCAGACTGCATCCACCTTTGCAGAGAACACTGAACACAATCCACCCTTCCCTTCAGACGCATTGCAGCAGTTAAAACATAAAAAAGCATTGGTTTGTAAAACCCTCTACATTGCTAAAATAGTAATGCCAAACACAGTGCAGCAGAACCTGCTTTAACCTTCTTTTCTCAAATGTTCTTCATTTATTAGGTCTTTGCTTTTTCATCTTCATGAGAAATATCCCCATCTGCTTTGTGGCAATAATTCTAGGTTTCAGTGTTTTGCTCCAAGGTGAAGAAAAAAAAGCAAACTATTATTCTGTTCACTGAAGACTAGAAAAATGGCAAATCTTGTAACAAACTCTAAGATTGAGATGGGACAAAATCAGTTTCCCTCTACATTAAAGATTGATTGGAAAAAATAATCTTAAAAGACCATGTCTGACACTTGATTTTTTCATTTTCTGCAGTTCTCTTCAGAGACTTATTGTGACTGTGGTTGCTTAAGGTACAAGGACAGTGTCATTTGCCACAGAGTAGCAATCCCTTTTATTCTGTAGAGAAAAATCCGGCTGCATAATTATATTTATCTCCTTTTTTTTTTCCCCTGGTGCCAACATGCCTGCTTACTGCAGGATTACACTTCACGCTTTGTCTTCATGAGACCAGTTCTTGACTGATTGACTAGGAATTTATGTACGTGTTAAGAAACCATTTCATTTAATATGGGTTAGCTGGAAATGTCCAGATAGGAATGAAACTCATCCTTAGCCATCACCTTCTGGTAGCTTCTTTTATTTTTATTTTCTCTCAACTTTGTTGCCCACTGCATTTAACATAAAAAATTATTTCCCATTTCACCAAGCACTCTACAAATAGATAGAAAGTCCTTATGTGCACTATTTCCATGGGATTTGTACAGCTAAGAAGATGCACAGGGGGTGAAAAAGCTTCTCCAGCACAACATGGCCTGAAAATGCATGCAGTGATGCATCTTCCTGGCCTCGCTCCCTTATCCTCTTGCTCCGCAGCCAAACTGAACTTTGGAGAGCTTCAGCTTCAATCTCCTGGTTAGGTTCTTCAAGTCCTGACTGCGATGGACTGTTTCATGTGATTTGGGGAAGATTTATTCAGGATTGCTGGGAAGTTATCTCCCAGTTGTTCAGGATTAGGGATATTTCACTACCCCATATGTCTGGAACCATTTATGTGTTTTTTGGAATCATTAAATGGAAATATGGACTCAGTGTTCCAGGAGTAGGGAGGTCCTAATAGACACAGGCTGAGAAATTGCATTGCAACAATTTCCTTGCTCATCACATTCGGTTTCCATTACCTATAATTTGTAGTGGTAAATATAAGGAAGATGCAGACATTTTCTAAATAATGGCAACAGTTGTGAAGCCAGACAAGTGCAGATAATTCTTCTTGACCCAAGAAAAAGAAAATAAGAGGTGATCAGTATGAATACTTAAATACAAGGGCAGGAGGACTTGTGCTGCATCTCACAGTACATATTTAAACACTAACTGCAATTTGGAGCCAAACTTGGGGTTTTTTTCTCCTTTCCAAAATCTAGGAAAGAACAATCATTTGAAATTAAATTTACCAATGTGGTATCTCAAAATTATTCTGAATAGGGAAAAAAATACTGGATAAGCACAATATTAACAATTAGATATTTGCAGTGTATAAAGTTAAAAAAAATTCTGTACCTTTTGTTCTAGTTCAGCCAGCAATCATCTCTTTTTTTTCCCCTTTGATTTCTTTACTAGATTTCTCCAAGTGGCATCTGTTTTGCCTTTTAAAAATTAACTGTGCAAGCACAACAAAATCAGAGATATGTCAAAGCTGTGGAATTTTCCCTTGCATCCACGCAATGCCAAGTTTTGGATGACTCTGTTGTGAGACGATGAATCATCTCAAGTTATGGGATTTGGGTTCAGGTTCTCTAAGGTAGCTATTATGAAGCTCAGCAAATCTATATCCACCTCTGATCTGTTGTTGTTGCGCTCTTCAGGTTTTGGAGGAGGAGGGATATGTGAGAACTTCTAACATCATTATCAAAATGTAAACTTCGCCAATTACAAATTTTGAAGCCTTCCTTAAATGAACCAAAAGTCCTGTCCTAAACTTTTGAAAACTCTGATCAACAAATTCAAACACAGCAAAGCAAATAATTTAGGGAAAAATGTTCCACAGACATTTGCAGTCAGCAAAAGAGCTCTTAGCTACAGTTCTCTGGGTAAATCCTGGCAGATGAACTTAATTAAGAGACAAAAAACAATTAACCAGCAATGTGTGACAAAAATTGGCTAAACTAAAATTCTCTGTGAAATCTCCTTATTAGGAAACAAGAGAATTACTGTTCTGCTGTTTTCCACAGAAGGAAGGATGGCCTCTTTCTGTCTGTGCTCGTGGGGCAATATCAGCCTCTATTCATAGTGGTCCAGCTGGCAGCCCACAGACGTGGGATATTTCCATGTGGCCCCAGCCTTCCCCCAAGAGCCTGACAATGTTCAGGAGGAAAGCAATGCCTCAGCAGCAAACACATCCCCTTGCACATGCAGCACCAGGAATGGAGCTGGCCAGGAGCTACTGCCTCGGCTCCTGGGGGAATGGGGTGCAGGACACCCTGTACATGGCTCAGCACAGGGACAGTCACTAGCTGCTTTTGTCAATCCTCAGCATGGGAAAAGAGCATCTCAAAAGCACCACATCCCATCAGCTTTTGACCAGCTCATGATTCAGTGGCTAACAGGCAGATGTGTAGCAAGAAACAAACCCCCAGTTTGATCATCTCGATTTTTCTCCGGTGCACGAGCACCAGAGAAATCAAGAAGTGTGCATCTGTTCTGATCCACATTATGCAATGATTCTTAGATTCATTTTGGAAAGGATGCCGCCCTTTCAAAGATAAATTAGATGGAAGAGTCCTCCAGAAAATTTCAGGTACGAGTGTTTTAGAAGATTGTTCAACTTAGGGCAGTCCTCCTCAGAAATCTGGTGACCGAGAAGCAATGCTAGGAAGCATTCCTGTAGGAAACCTCACAGTTATGAAAGTCTAAAGATCAGATAAAATATCCAATATATCCTGGTTCTCCTCGCAAGTCATCCAGGATTAACCACTGTCAGGGAATAATTGCAGTCCATGAAGGTCTGACACAAAATACTCATTTTTTAATGTTTATAAAGCAATTAGTGGACAGTGATCCCTGAAATGGGTTACTTAAATGGACAATAGAATTAAAAAATTCAGATAGACCTCTGTGAATATGGAATAGCCTTAGAATTTTTTTGCATTTATCATTCCAGTCTTATCGAGGTAAGAAAACATTTTTAAAAATCAGAGAACTTTAAAGCTCCAGAGATAGAATTTTAAAGTTATCCTTGAAAAAATAAACTATTGGTTTTCAAACACCATAATTTTCAAATCTGGCAGGGAATTTTGGACATAGTGTCTAATACACCAATATTAGAACAAAAAAAAACTCCCAGATTCTGCAAGAATATGAAAACTTTGAGGTGCTAATGTTTAAAAGAAGATAAGGAATACACCACTCTCCACATACCCTCCTCACCCCTTCCCCCCAAAAAAAAAAACACCAAAATTAAAGCAAGCACCAAGAAATCTCTTTGGCTTTCAAATCTTCCATGTAGCATGTATAATAGGATTAATGTTAATTATTTCCAGCCTATATCCAAAGATGAAGAACAGGATACCAGGTGGTAGTAATAGAGCTACCTCACCAGTCATTATCTATTGAAAAACTGGCTCACACAACAGGTGTACATGAATCAGGTGCTTCGTCAGCTCAGCCTCTTTAACCTCATCAGCTGTCCTAACATTTCATAGATCTCTGTTATACCCAGAAGATGTGCTCAGATTGTTTCTTCTTTTTGTTTGGGCCTGTGTCCTGCAGGATTTGGGGTGTTTTGCTCTTGCATTGTGCCTAAGGAATGCTTGACAATACAGACAAAGTTATATTTGCAGTTTCCAAACTGGGGGACATGATAGATCAGTGTCAGACTAAGTATCTCTCAGGACTGAGCCTTTTGCTGGAGTTCTGCCACTTTTTCACTGAATGATCTCTTACTCCACAAAGAAGATTATTTGTTTCAGCTGGGCTACTCTTGTTGTTAAATACTGCTCAGATTTAGCAGAAAGCAAAACTACACTTTTGCCTATACATAGTGGGCTACCCAAAGAGAAAAGTAAATCTAGTGAATGGGTTCTCTTAGCTTGAAACCATTTTCTTTGCTAGAAAATATTTAAAAGAAGAAAAACTGTGGAATGTAAATGAGTAACATTTTCTACTGCTGCAAATGTTTCATATGACCTTATAAAAGGTCCTTTTTTTCTCCTGGATGAACACCAACCTTACATGTGCGATAGAATTTTCATCTTTCTTAGAGTAATTTCATTCTTAAAGAAATTTATCTTTTAATATTGCACTACAGATTCCTTTTCAGTAATAGAATTGCTCGGGTTTTTTCTAAAGCTAGAAATGGGTTGCAATCTGTCCCTCTGCTTGTATTTTTTTCCCTTTTGTCCAAATGGTTTTTAGACCACAGCGGCTTCTATAATCTCTATTAAAAAAAAAAAAAGAAAAAAAAAAAGGAAAAAAGAGAACCCAATGCAAAACAACAACAAGTACTAAGAAATATGGGAAGTGACTGGAGGATTAGAAAGGCAGATCACATGTCAAAAGCTCATACATGATATTACAGTGAAAAAAGCCCTGTAAGGTAAATGAGCCTTGTGATTTTAAGTGCACTTGGAAGGTACATCCCACCTCATGCCCTCCTGTGTCTTCTAATTTTGACAACTGGGGAAGAGAGGGTGTCAGCATAGGATGTCTCTGGATCACCCTATATGACTGTCCATTTTCCATCCAGAGTGAGTTAATGTATTGCTCAGTTTGTGGGATCTCTGTGCAGCCCAACGAGCTACTGCAGTGGATATTCAAGCAGAGCCTTTCTAGGCATGAGCAATGATCTCTTTGCACAGCAGCAATGGATTCTGCCTTCTCCTCTCTGCATCTCTGAAAGATGGAAATTGTTGCCTCACATTAGAATGATGGTTTGACAGCCTTCTGCACCACTCAGACATCTCATAGCAGGATGAAACAACCCAGATTCCCAGTTGCTGCTGAAGGGGAAATATTTTGGGACTTGCAGGGATCCTCAGGGATCTCCAGGAGCAGACATGATCTTTGCACAGAGTGATGCATCTTGTAATCACAAGATGCCTTTTTACCCCACCTGCAAAGCAGCTCTTCAGCAGCAAGTAAACTCACACACCACAACGGAGTCATGGTCTGGCTCTGGAATTTCTGCAGGGGGGAATGAATTCCTATGGATCTCTATCATGAGCTTGCCCCAGGCAGCTCTCACCCCAATACTGTATCAATGCAAAACCAAAAGGTTACTGCTGTCTGGAACACAGATTGCCTCTGGTACCTAGGTAAATGGTGTAGTGATGCAAGAGACAATTTGAGGTCATGCTAGGAGAATTTGGCAATGGTACTATGAACTAATACATCTATGGGTAATGAGCATTGCAGGTATATTTGAAATTCTAGCAAGGTTCAAGAAAATGGGATTCTCAGCTTGTGCTGAGAACACTAATGGCACACACAGATCTCTCTCTTGCTCTCTTGCAGGTGCCAGTAGAACTCTCCATAAGAATACTCCTCTTGCACTCTGCAGAGCTCACTTGAGACTGGTTTCATGCAGAATGCAACTTTGAAATATGGCTTCTTCTCACTAAACTACATTTGTTGTATTCTTCCTCTTTAACTTGAGGATGGGAAGGTGTTCAAATACCACCAACAGGGTTTCAGCTGGACACCATGAAAACATGGAGACAAAAGCAAAGTAGGAGTATAAGTCAGCCAGCCCTAGGAAAACACAAATGTTTTACTCAGACATTCCCAAGGCACAGAGATGTTATGATGTCCTGCTCGTGCCTTGGCAGTATGTGAGGAAACAGCTGCAGAATGATGGGGAGATGTAGGAAGAAAGCGTTGAGGGATATCTCCCGAAGGACTTCACCAGTGAACATACTGTCAGCCATGGCAAAGCACTGACCAGAGCACAAACTGCATATGTGAAAAAGGAAGCAAAATTTGTATATTCAGAGCCTAAGAGGAGATGTTGTGATGTGGATGGATTCTAGGGCAGAAAGGGAGAGAAGTGTGTAGATATTGCTGCTCAATTTAGTAAACCTAGCTGCCTCAAGAAAAAAAAAAAAAAAGAAAGAAAAGGAACAGCTCTAGAGCATGATTCACTTCATCCTAAAACAGATGTTATGATATGTCAGATGAGTCACAGCATAAAATTGCCTATTTCTCTCTATTGATTATGAAAGGGAGTCCAGAGTGATTAGTTCAGATGAAGACACCTACAATTATGAATATGTTAGATGAGCTGAATCTCCTGAAAATGGTTCTCAGTAAGGGTACAAACATGGACAGAGGTTGTAATAGAAAGCACTTAAACGCTGAGTCTTAAACCTACCTTAGCAATTATTGGAAGGGCTTTCATCTCTGAGAGGAAATGTGATTTTTGAGTACAAAATGCACCTGACATTAGTCATGTAGGCTCATGGATCATGGTTTCTACTTAAGGCTTTGTGGAGTCTCCTATTTGAACATCTAAGTCTGAACTTGGATAAACAAACTGGATTTCTACACTGAATTGAGCTAATGCAGAAGTAGGAGTGCTAGCTCTTTCTGTTACATAGATATTTGAAATTTGGCCTATTACTAGTAATACAACAGAGTTTGTGAGAACAGGAATGATCCAATTGGTATTCTCTAGTGGAATGTGCTTAGTGGAAGAATGGAGCTGGAAAAACTAGAACCTGGCAGAGGATCAGAGGGAAGGCAGGACACTGGGGCAAGCAGTAGGGCCATCACTGCAGAGAAAAAGGTGTGTCTGTACAAGGATCTCCTCTGATGCGAGGCTGCCCTTTCTGACTTCTGCCAGTAGGGTGTTGGGAGAAACTGCTTCCATAGCCTGCAGGAAGAAATGGCAGGAGAATAGGCACCAAAGTACTGTAAAATTTTCTTTCTAATTTTATTGTTTAAACTACAAAACATTATTTGCACAGCTAGATTTCCCTTATCCCAGGTAGCTTATCTCACTTACAGGGTAACACCACCAAGGAATACCAATTCTGCTGCCCTCAACAGTCACTCCCATGTCTGACAATATATTCTTATTTTTATGTTGCATCTGTCCAAAGATAATTTCATGAACTTACATGGGCCTGCAACAACAAGGATCTATCCTAAACCTGGGAGCTTGGTGCAGAACCCCCTGACCAGCACTGAGAGAAACAGCTGAGGGCCAGCAGTATCATCCTGGAAGTACACTGCTACCTTCTGGCCCATCATTCCTGATGGTGATGAGCTGACTGCATGGACAAAAAAAGCTGTCTACAGCACCAATTTGATGCAAGTCTGTGGCAGATTTATTTGCATACTCCTTTGGGAGTGCTTTGTGCAGAGACAGTACAGCCTTTGGGTCCTTGCAAAGCCAGTGTTACAGATCTGCTTTCAGGACTTTGTGCCCTAATTATGTTTAGATGGGAAGAGCTGTAGCCATCAATCAGCCATTGATTAAAAGTCTGAAAGTTCTTTAGCAAGAATTTTTTCTCACATTTCCAGCTAATTGGAGATAATCCTAAAAGCTTCCCTCCACCCCCCGTTTTACAGACTGCTGACATTTCCATGTCTGGCTCTTGATAGCCTTATGGGGCTTGACATCTGTGCATGGCAAAAGCAGCTTCAGAGCTATGTTCCTAGAGAGTGCTATCAACAAATATTAAGAGAACAAATTCCGTTCTCTTAATAAATGTGCTGTGTAGTCTTGGGGGCTCTACAGCATTTGAGAAAGAGGGAGAGCAAGGCTACCCTTAGAAGCATCAGGACATCAGTCAAAATGGTACTCAGCACAGATGGCTCCTACAACTGTGAACCACATGCTGGTTAATATGAAACAGCTGTGCAGATGCTCTCCTGCATGGGTGAAATAAAAGTATTTGGCCAACAAGCCATGGGCCTGAGACACAGAGACTGCTGAGACACCCAACAGTGGGAGGAGGTACCAGCACAGCTCTCTGAAGGAAGGCAGCAGCTTGACAGAAAATGTTAATGCACACTTCTCAGCACTGTGCTGCAATGGCCAGGCTTATTCCCCCACTGCTCCTTCTGCACCTTACCCTTCAGGAGGGGAATGTGTGCCTCAAGTGTGTTAACTGGCTTGGATCAGGAAATGACCCTTCATCCTGGTAGGATTTCTCCTCTTTCATGCTCTGGGGCATGACACTGCCTTTATTTAGGGGTCCATACAGGCCATAACAGAAGATTTTATTTTTCTCAGTAAAAATGTAGCTCAAAAGTAGTATCCAATAGCAAAATAATATCTTCCTTTGATCTTTCGTGTTTCCTCTGTGGGTCACTTGTAGGAAGTAGGTGGAACAGAGGGAGAGATCAGTTAGTGTTTAATAACCTCCTGGTTATTTAATCTGTAAATACCAAGCTTTGAGGGGACTTTGATGTGAAAGTACATCAAAAGATAGGATTGGAATTCAAAATTATCTCAATAGGCAGGAGATGTAGGCTGAAAAAAACCTCAAAAAACTCAGTAAGATAAGTGCAAGTTAGTTCAGGTATAAAAAAACATTAAACTAGGGACCTACTGGGTTGGGAAAAACTCAGTGAGAGTTATTCAGGAAAAGATGTAGGGGTTGTGATGCATCCATTGTAGGCTGAACACAAGTGTTATGTGAAGATAGAACTGAGGTGTATGAACAGGATTATAAAGCATCCAAAATAACTTTTTTTCAAAGCCAAGATGTAGTTCAATATCTCTGTGTATATATACTGTGTTCCAGGAAAGATGGAAACTGTCTGGGGAGAATCCCCCTACAGAGACAGATTAACTGGGAAATTTAGCTCAAAGGGGACTTGTGCAGGTCATCTAGTCCAAATTTATCCTACAAACAAGGTTAACTTCAAAACATTGTTCAAGGTCTTTCCCAGATCACTTTTGAAAATTTCCAATTCTACTGTCTCTCTGGAAAATGAGAAAGACTTAAGAAATGGGATTTTATCTCTGAAGGACTTGAGTTCAGGGCATTCATTTGTGATTTGTAGGATTTAGATTAAATATTAGGGGAAGCTTGGTCTTCAGTGAAGGTAGAGCAACATCCCCATAGTCTTCAGAAATTTAGATTTCCTCATCCAATGGAAAAATATGTGGGATGAAAGTCTCCACCTTAGGAGTAGTTAATTTGCTCTTGTAGCCAGTCCATGTCACTGAGAAGTTCTGAAGCAGCCTGGTCTTGTTCAAGAATTCTGTTCTAAAGATATATTTGCTAGAATCTCTAGGAGAAAAAGGTATATGGATACCTGTATTTTTACGTACTGTATAATCTAAACATATTTAAATTAAAAGATAACCATAAATCATAAGAATTGCTTATGAGGGCAAAAGGATTATTTTAGAATCCTTTTCTACCTCTACCCTGATCATCTCTCTTCACTGCAGGTTCAGCCTGGATGACCACAAATCTTGCCAAGGTCTGGGCTGTTGGACATTCTGTGTCTTCACTTTAGTCATGCATCCAGCCATGTGTATTTGGGTCCTTCCTGCAAGGACCTTGCCCCTTTCCTGGACAGAGTTGACAGAGCTCACTTGCCCAGGATGAATGGTGGTCAAAATCCAGAAGACCACCAGCATTTGACTGGGCTTTAACTATTTATATAACACAGGGTTTCCACTACAATTAGGAAAACAGTTGAACTAGTAGACTGAAGATATACTTTCTTTAATGGCTAGTAAATGCTAATGCCCTGCACGCACACATAAACACACCCACACCTCATTTTGTTTTGAAGTGATGAACTCACCATCATATAGCAATTATCCAATTTCAAAATGAGTCATATTAACTACCAGAAGAGTGAAAGCTGTCCATGCAGTAACTTTTGGCATTACAAATCTCTTTCAATAATTTCCTATTAGATTATTTCTGCCTTTTAGGTGAACATGGAGTGACTGGTTTCGTTTGGCAACATAAAATTTAGCCATGCAAGGACTGGCAAGAGGCAGGTGATCCAGGCAGAACCAAATTCAAGTGAAATCTGAAAACCTGTTGTTAATGAAAATTTCAGCTCAGTGCTGGAATCCAGTGAAACCTTCAAGCTTATTGTTATTCATTAAGCAGATTGAAGGAGTGAAATGAAATTCAGCAAATTGTCCGCCTCTGCAGAGTACAATATGTTCATTTTCAAGGGAAACTGGTGTATGGATGGGAAATGAAGCATAAGCCACTCGTACCTCGGGTTGGCATGAGGGAGCATTTGGGGGTCAAATGCTTTTCAAAAAGCCACATCCCTCTCTCAATGCACTTGCACATCCCTCACTGGCCAGTCTGACCACTTCAATACGCCCTGGTGCAAAATTCCAGCTGTCCATCCTCACCTGCTACATGTGCTGATGCCAAGGCACCAAATGTTCACAAGCAGAAGCCACATGAGCCCCTTCCAGACTCTTCACTGATCCTTTTTTATGACTAACCTCTGCTTCAGCCCTGCTCCTGCAGCATTTCTGGGACACAATTCAAAGCTGAGTGGCCTGACTTGAAACAGAGCTAAAGATGAGACTTCCTTCAGCCACTGTACAATTATTACCTTCTTCCTGCCATTCAAGTGATTGATTTTGTTGTAATTACCCAGACAGATCAGTTTATTATTTGCTCTCTGACGGTCTCCATGAGAGACTAGAGGAATTTTGTTGTGGAGACCCAGAGAAACAGACAGTGTTCCATGAAGTACGCTGTTATTAGACAGGACCAGCAAGCAGGAAAAGAACAAAGAAATGTTTTCTCCTGTGTTAAGGGGGAGCTGGGACAGCTTGCTGGGGTAGTCAGAGCTCAGCATCCTCTGTCCCTACTTACTCCTCTAGTTTATCTCACGCTTTACTACCACAAAGATTCAAGCACAACTTCCTCCAAGGAAACACAGTGAGTGTAGTTGGACTTTGGCCTTTCCTGCCTGTCTGCAAGGCTGCTTCTCTGCTGATCTGGACAGTGAGACCTGTCACCTAAGCTTAGAAATGGCCAGTGCAGATGGTGCCCATCCCCATTTATGGCACCAGCTCCACCTGGGGTACAGGGAGGGGAGCAGGCACTTGTCAGGTTCATCAGATTGGGGTTGGATGTCTGCCTCAAGAGCAATGACTCTGGTTCTTCACTAACTACAAAAGGAACCTGAATATGAGCATTCAGTAGCTTAAATGAACATGTTAGGAGAGATTTAGAGACTGGCATGATTCTCAGCCAAGGTAACTAGAGGTTAAAAGAGTTAGGAGTATGTAGTTTAAAGCAGAAGTCTTTTTCCATCATCCATTTTGTTGGGTTTTTTTTAAGTAGAAATTGTAAGAAAGGAAATTCTTCAAGGTCCTAAAGGCTAACAGTTGTAGCATGCTGCTTCAGAGCTTGCTTGATTAGTATTTAATTCAGTCAGTCATTTCTCCTAATGAAATATCTCACCTATAACATTTCTCTGAGCTCTGGGGTTTATTTTACATAGAAAATTATCTTTCAAAAGAATAGGCCTGTGCAACTTAAGTTTCTTTCCTCCAGTGAGTGCACAGCACTCTGCAGTTGTCAGCTGCACCTCTCACCATATTATAACCCTCTCTTTTTTCCCAGAAGTACAGTGGTAAACAGGGATTTCTCTCAAGGCCAAGTCTCTTTTGATGTATGCAATGCCTGGCAGGATGGGGCACCAATCAATGATTAAGGTCAATGTGTCATATCCTCCTGTGTGGTGCTCTCAAAACAAAGCAGCTGTTGAGCCAAGAAGGAACTCTGGATGCTCATTACACCACATACTCCCTAGCTTCATCATTAATTGATTGAGTTTTGAACAATGGAAAGTCCTTTAAGAATTAAGTTTGATGTGGAAGTCCTCAGCCAAAATGTGTATTTGCTTGGGACATTTGGGAAATGAGGTGTTGAGAATAAATTGCCTGCTGACAGTCTCGTGACCCCTGTGCACTTTGGAGCGGATTTGGGCCACCTGCAAGGGTACCTTGTGAATATTAAGGCACCAGTGAAGGAATTCAGGGAAATGACAAAGTGCTTTAAAAAGCCTCCAGCTAACGATGGCCTGTATGTCTGGGCACAGGAGGGGTCAGGCCCAGGAGGGTGCAAGGTGACAGGGCAGCCTGGGCTGGCAGAGCCCTGAAGGCATGCTCAGCTCCTGCAGACTGGTACATTCACAGCCACAGGCAAGCAGCCCAAACACAATCTGCTGGCAAGAAAATTCCCAGCCAGCATCATTTGCTCAATTGAAACTCCTTCCAAAATTGTTTAAAAAGATGAATTACCCATCTATTGAATGGGGAAATGGAGAGGCAAAGTCCTGGGCCACCTGGAAGCCCCAAGCAGAGCACCCTCTCTGCTGTGTTTGCTCTGTACCTACACCTGGGGTTTTGCTTCTCCAATGTAAGTGTGAAGTTCAATTGCCATGGCAACAGCATCTGGCAGGTGCAAAACACTATTCTCTCTGCTAGATGTAAGGGAAAACCTTTCTGCTCCAGGGAAGGGAACTGTCAGTTGTAATAAAAATTGTCCTGTCTTCTCTTACCTGGAAACGTAGCAAGGAAAAGTCTTTATTGATTTTTTTGTGAGAGGAGTGGGCCTCCAGGATTAATTATCTTCCACTGTTTTTCTTTGCTACACAATAGGTATCCATATAGGTAGAGGCAGTAAGTGTTTGGGCTATATATAACACCATCTGCAAAGCAGCCAATGGAATTCTTTCTGCAGAGGCAATGAGAAGGAGGTGAAGTTGCATGGAAAATGATGGTGCTTTTCCCAGCGTCTCCATGATTGTCCTTCACTGGCCAGACCACAGGTCATCTTTGTCATGGCAGAGGTGGCCCAGAAAGCTTCCTCCCTCCCTTTTCAGTACTTGGTTCTAGTACTTGGGCCAGATGTGTAGGACAAGCCTCTCTTCTTGATACAGGCAAAATTTCACCCACACTGTGCCCCAGGAGCAGGTTGTTTCCCACAGAGAGAGTGGTGGGATGCACCCAGGGCTAGGGACAGGAGGCAGGAGGTAGCACTGCGTCTGCTGAGACATCGCCATCCCCTTGCCTTCAAACCTTGCACACCTTGGGAAAGGCATGTCCAAGTGCACAGCCCAAAAGCAGGTGTATTCTCATTGCTTTACTCATCTGGAACACGGATAATGGAGTCACCCAGCACAGGGGGACTGTGCCCCAAAGCGGAAGAGAGGGAGGTGTTTGGCCACATGTGTCAACATGATCATCAGTTAGCATATTTTTTCATTTGTCATTTAATTGAAATATTTGAGGGCTGTCCCTCATTATTTTTAATTGGTCCCTACTCCACAAAAATGGTCGATTTTACTATTGAAATTAGGAAATTAGGAGCGCATTTTTATGGTCAACAAATCCAGCAGACCAGGGGAGGGAATGGTATAGAGATGACAATCAGAGCTCTGTCCCACCAGGTTGCAGAAGAGTATTCATGAAACAGGCTCTCTATAAAAGCTTCTCAGTTCTTCCCATTTTATTTTTTCCTTTACAAATGTAACTCAAAATTAATTTTGATTTGAAGAATGAGGTCCATGAAGGAGTTGGTGTCACAGCTTTCCAGGCACATCTTGTAACATTATCACTCAAGTAAGAAAATGTACAGATAAACCATGAGGCAGGTGAGCAATGTCGGTGTATGCTCTGACAATTATTGTCTCTGTGATGCTGCTTGATAAATACTAATTACTAAATATCTATTTCTATGTTCCATATTATGTCCTTCTGTTTTAGAGGGCATCAAACCCAGGGTAATCATTCCATTTATTTAGCAGTGTTCTAAACAATATTAAATACATTACCAATCAAAAGTGACCAAACCTAAGACTATTCCGTTGATGGAGAGAACTTTCATCTGCCAAGTGTGTCCATAAAAGAGCAAGGAAAGAGCAGCAAGGCCATCCCCTTCAAAGGTGCTGAAGGCTGCAGTTATTTGTATTCTGAAACACAAAAAGCACAAACTCAAAGTAACACATGTTAACAGCCCTCTCTGTTGCAACCTTCTAGCTAGAAAAAATGCATCTAAAAATACATCTGCTGATGAGGTCAGTAGGTTTATCCCTGGCAAGAGCAGAAGGGCAGGAACTATGCAAAATCAGGAAAAAAAGGCTACAGCAGTGGGAAAAGATCAGTCTCTTTGTTTGCATTTTCAGCTTTCCTGACCAGCTCCAATGTGAGATCCCTTTCATGCTGTTAAACTTCAAGTTCAAATTATCACTAAGAGTGCAGCATAATTATTCTATTTTTTTGAAGTGTTAAAAACCAATACAAACAACTACTTAAACCAATTTGCAGTACAATATTCCCCCATTCCACAACCCTTAGTAAAGGCACATATTTAGCATCTTTTTGGCTGATGGTGGCTAATTTACTCATCACTAGACAACAGTGTCCACTAGACTCTATGTGTGTAGCTGAAGATGGTCAAACTGTACTCACAGAATATTCTTCTCATTCTGTTAGGGGTTTTCTGAGAGTCTGGTTCATATGTGGCACATGAGATATTTCCCTGCTCCCACAGAACACCAGTGTGAAGAAGAAAATGTCATGGCTTTTAATCCTCTCAGCACACTCTTCAAGCCAGAACCAAGAACTGCAACCAAGCTGCCAGGAACGTCCAGAAATAGCAAGAGGTGGCAGAGGTTTAGGGCAGTCAAGGTTTATTCCAATGAGTGAATAAAAGACAAAAGTTAAAAACCGCAACTTTGAGGATCAGTAAAAGAGTTTCATGAAGAGCCTGACCCAGGACTGCTAGGGCCACTGTAGAATAGTAAGCAGAGGTGGAAAAAAGCTTTGGTCATCCCAGTAGTTACAGACATTCACAGTGTAATGCCTTCCTGTGAAGAAGCACAAACCATTCTGAGCTTAAAAGCAGTAGCCAATTTTAAAAGACTCATGGGAAGAAGAAGGAAACAAAAGAAAGAGAAAAAAAATTTAAATAAAAACCTTGGCTTTATTCTAGTGCCACACTGTCTGCTTGCTGCTAAGGCACAACCAGCAGATGTGTGCCAGGCTTGCAAATCACACTAAAGCATCTGTGCCCGAGACCCAGTCTTGCTCCTAAGTCAGCGTTTTCTCAGCCAATGTCCCAGAACAACAAGAGCTGACCTTACTGACACTGTGTGGTACTCTGTTATTTTGCAGTTTGTTCTTCTGTAGTAGGTTTTAAATATTCCTGGTTATATATAAGTTTGTAATGGTTCATTCCATGCACCCATTTGGCCTCCCTAATGGTTCAGTCCTGCATTGTTTACCGCAGGATTTTTCTGCCAAGTGTCTGTCAATCCACCTGTCAGTCTCCTTGTACCTCCCTTGTTCCCTTCTGGAATGTTCCCTGTCCTTCATCCCTTCCTCGAAGCAAGATTGGGATGCAGGGCTTGGACCTTCCCCTTGGTGGCTTCTATTGGAGGGCCCTTACCCTGCATCCCTTCCTTAATGCCTTCCTATTGGTAAAAGGTTGTGTCAACCCCTTATTCCTGGCACTCCTTAAAAGCAGCCTTTTGCCCTCAGTTATTGTCACCTGTTCGTGGCTCCTCTGGGGAATAGAACTTCCTTGGAACTCAAAACAAGTGGCCCCTCTCTATTCCTTTGCCTGGTTTCTGGTACTGTGCTGTGTTCCCCACGCCAGAGCCGTGCAGGGAGCTGCGAGCCCCGGCAGGCTCCGGCACCCGGGGGAGCTCAGCAGAGATCCGGGGCGGCCGCTCTGGTGACTGCACAACCACACAGCAGCCTGGGAGTGAGCTGGCTGGGGAACATCCTCCTGTGGCTCAGCACACAGACACAACACTGCTGCTCTGGGAGAAACACAAGGGACCATTCGTGTCTCCAAAGCAACTCCACCAAGGCAAAAGCACCCCAGCAGCCAAGGCAAGCCCTGCTGAATTCTGGGATCCCCAGATCCTTTGCAAATCTGTATCTGCTCCATTGCAATGAGTGCTGAAGGTGTCCTTGACTTCAGCTATAGCAGGATCAGGTTCTCTCTCGTGTGAAAACCAGAGGCATCCTAACAGAGAAAATCAGAGCTCATCAAATAGAATAATTACCGAATTTGTAAAGGAATTTTTCAGGAGGATGTTTCTGGGGAAAAACCCCTATATTTCTGTTATTGCTACCGGAATTCTTCCATGAGACGTAGGGGGCTGTGAAATTCCAACTCTTACTTTGTAAGGACAGGGCTGGCAGGTTACAATCCAGGTACTTTATAGTCAGAGTAGTTATTCTGGATTTAAGCTCCCTGGATTCCCTTGGATAGTTGAGAAAAACTGACAAGGTTCATAAAATCTAGGCAGTTAAGAGGTAGCTCTGACATTGCTATATTTCTGGGGAGTCAAAGCAAGAGGTCACTCACACTGATTTCAGCCATGTTCCACTTGGGATAAATGGGACCCATGAGAATTTTGCTCCAGTCACAACTGCAAAAACATTAAAAGCTCAGGGTCTCTTAGCCTTGGTACCTTCCCCATATGAACACACTCCTGTACTGCTTTCAATCCTGCACCTGTGCTCTGAGGCCCAGCAACATCTGGGCACTGCCTCAGGTTTGTCTTTCCAGGCTCATCCAGGGGTACACTGGGCTGTGTCATATCCTGGCAAAGGGCTCCAGCAGCGCTGCCCAGGTCCCAGGCACATCCCTGCCAACCTCCACCACACCTTAGAGCCATCTCTCCCTGTAACACAGCCCTTGTGGGACTGGCTCAGATATTATCCCTCCTGGTACCTTGTACATACACCCCATAGAGCCCATAACACACAACTCCTGCCAGAGCAAGGCTTTTGGTCTTTTTTTTTTTTTTTTTGAGTCATTCTCTTTACACCACACTAGTAATGCACACATCCAACTCAAAGAAGAACTCATTATATGCTGTGCCAGCCTTGCTTTGCCTCACCATCCTGTCTTTTGAAACTGAGGGGAATTCATCCCAGGAGAGAAGTGTTTGTTTGCTCTCCAGGCATCATGAGCATGACTGACCTTTGTAGGATGAAGGCTTTCTGATTTTGCTGTCCGTGTCTTTGAAACGGGCCCATGAGACATTTATACTCTTTTTTCTTTCTACCATGAGGTAACTGTATGTCTGCTTTTGTCAAGTGATCAAGTTCCCTCACAGCACAAGCCAATTCTTAGGGAATAAAATCTCTTTTCCAAATAATCACATACGACATCAACAAAATAAAGCTTATTTAAAGCACACACTAGCAAATTGCTATTTACCCTTGGAATTGTTTTCACAGGCAGAAAGTAAATTTTATTTGAAGCAATCTTTATGGTAGATAAGGGGTACAAGGCTGTATTTGTTAGAGGGAAAAAAAAATCACATTGTGGAGCTATAAATGGTAAGTGGAAGCCATGAACACAGAGGAAACCTTCTGCTTGATAAAACCAAAATTAAATAAGCAGTTTTTAAATATTTTTGGCATGTATCTTTTTCTAATCTTAATAGTTAGACGTGTGTAATATATGGTATTCTGGTTTAAGCCTAAGTATTATCAGCTTTTTAAAAGAAACTGCAAAGCTCCCACAGATAGACCACCATTTGTAGAGCAAATGTGTACCAAGTTCTTCAAGTTCCTTGTCCTCTGCTTACCATTAGATACAAAAACTCTCATCAAGGGTATAGCATTAATCATACACAAAAGTACTTGCAGAACAGAGACCCCATTTGCTCCGGCTTCACTGCCCAAGATAGGTGGTATTAGAGCCAGGAAAGAAATCACAAAGTCAGGGCATCCTCTTTCAGCTGGATCTGCTCAGTAAAAGGCTCTGCTTGGAAATGGCTGTAGTCCTGCCTAATTAGGCAGATTGGACCAGCTATGACATCCAGTGAGGCTTTTCAGGGAAAAGGGATCTGGGGAGGAATTGTGATTACACAGTTCTGACATTGGCTGCTGCTGGAGAGAGAATACCAGATAAGATGTACTGCTCCAGCAAGTGCTAAGTTCTTAATTTAGGCATTTTGGGGAGATTGTTGAAAAACATTCTAATTGGAAGGAACTTCTGCTTCTCCAGCATATAATTTTCCCCATTTTTTAGCACTGAGGCATTTGCATGAAAACAAGCTCTTTGTGTTTAAAATTCCACTGCACTTGTTGTTTATTCCCCACTGGAATTCATAATCCTCTGTTTGCACAAAGCACTATAATTGGTTGCTGTGGAAGTGTTTCTATCAAAAGGAAATGCTTATTAATAATCAAGAATGAACAGTTGCATAATAGAGATTAGTAAAATAAGCACCATTGTAATAATCATGCTAATCTCCATGAAACCAATCTCTTCAAATGGTTTGACATAAACATATCCCAATGATAAAAATCATCTTTAAACATGAAGAGCAGCAAGAATCCCATGAACAAGTACAGGTGAAGGTTGACCCTGTCAATAAGAGTGTTGCATTTTGCAGCTGGCAAGTACAAAATTCCACCATGAACTATATTGGGGTTGCAGGGCCAGGTTTTGGTGGGGGGGTCTACAGGGGTGACTTCTGTCAGAAGCTGCTGAAAGCTTCCCCCATGTCCAGAAGAGCCAATGGCAGCCAGCTCCAGGATTGACCCACCATTGGCCAAGGCTGAGCCCATCAGGAAGGATAGTAATGCCTATTTGATAATGCATTTAAAGAGGAAAAAAAATATTGTGCAGATGTAATTGGGACCAGAAAAGAGCAGAGTGAGAACATGTGAGAGGAGCAACTCTGCATACATAAGGTCAGTGGAGAAGGAGGGGAGGAGGTGCTCCAGGTGCCAGAGCCAGGATTCCTCTGCAGGCCATGGTGCAGACCATGGTGAAGCAGCTGTGCCCCTGCAGCCCGTGCAGATCCATGGGGGATGAAGAGACCCACATGCAGCCCATGGAGGGGACACACTCTGGAGCAGGAGGATGCCTGAAAGAAGGCTGTGAACCCATAGGAAACCCATGCTGGAGCAGAGTCCTGGCAAGAACCTGTGAACCTATGAAGAGAGGAGCCCATGCTGGAGGTTTCCTGGCAGGACTTGTGACCAGTCCTGTGGGGGACCCACACTGGAGCAGGCTGTTCCCGAAGGACTGCACTGCGTGGAATAGACCTGCACTGGAGCAGTTTGGGGAGAACTGTTGTCTGTGGGATGGATTCACATTGGAGAAGTTACTGAAAAGCTGTCTCCCATGGGAGGGAGCCCACACTGGAGCAGGAGAAAGATTCCTCTCCCTGAGCAGTGGAAGAAACAACATGTCATGAACTGTCTGTAACCTCCACTTCCCATCTCTCTGCACTGCTGGGGGGAGGAGATGGAGCCCAGGAAGGAGGGATGGGTGGGAGGAAGATGTTTTTAAGATTTGTTTTACTTCTCATTATCCTGTTCTGATTTTGTTAGTTCTGATTTTGTTAATAATAAATTTAATAAATATCCTTAAGCTGAGGTTGTTCTGGCCATGACAGTATTTGGTGAGTGATCTCTCATGGTCCTTGTTGGGGAAGATGAAACATGAAAGCCTTATAAATATGATTGCCTGGCAAAAGATTTTGAGAATATGGAAACTGTAAGTGAGATTGAAATGAAAACAAGCCTTAGTTACTGAACAACTGGAAAACAATAGTATGGCTGGCTGAAGGTGATCCCCTTTTGATTAAACAATACTCTCTGCTTGCAGACAGGTCCAAGGGCCAGAGCAGACCCTAGTAGCTTGGCAGAAGGGTTCAAAGAATAGGTTTTAGTGTTTAAATAAACACAGTATGGTAATGTTCTGTTTCTTATAGACTGTATGTAAACATTATAGGATTTGTATCTTGTACTAGATTAGTTAGTGAAAATTAGAATATTCGGCACAGAACATGATTTATTGTATTGTAACTTCTCTCTCTCACCTCTCTTGCCCTCTTGCTCTTTTGGGTCTCTCAGGTCTGCTCCGAGCTGTGGCTGGCAGCTCCAAACAGGGCCCCTGAACCCACGCCCTTTGCAATAAACTGCAAGTTCCAAGACCTGGCCTCAGAGATCTCTTGCCTCCCTCTGTCCCGACTGTCCTACCAACCAACACTCCTACAGTCCTTGTCTCAACTCCTGATTCTTTTATTATATTTTCTCTTCTCTGTCCAGTCGTGGAGAGAGTGAGAGAGCAGCTTTGGTGAGTGCCTGGAATTCAGCCAAGGGTCAACCCACTACACTGCCCCAGACTAAAATTTTAACTTAAAAGCTGGCAATTACTTACTTCATATGGGCAATGCCTGTTGTCCCAAAGTACAAGTAATAGTGAACTAATATAAACAGCAAGTTTCTCCATTATTAAAATTCTCAAGAGAAGGAGAGGTTTGCTGGTAGTTTACATGATTTTTTATATTCTTACTGCAGACATAGAAAGATATTTTTTCTTGTTCTTGAGATTCAGAAATCTGGCATGGGTATTATGTTTTCAAATGTTCTAGAAGTCAGCATGCAAAAGGCTTTTGACCACATGACAGTCTTGAAGTCCATGAGATTCTGTTGTTATATTACTAACTCCCTGTTAGGTTGAAGCATCTTCCTCCTTAGCACAGAACTTTGTAGTTTGCCCTTGTAAGACATATTCCTTCTTTCTCCAGCACACCAATTTAATCTTTTTACCCAGACCCATTCTACTTTAACAGCAGTAGGAACAATACTTGTTCTGGAGCAATGCACAAAGATCTGGATGGTTATTTAGGGCTCCTGGTCCCTGGGTTTGCCTGCATTAGACCTCCAGAGGAGTCATCTGCTGCCAGCCAAGTCACTCAGGATCAGGTTTAGCACAAATCAGGATTGGAGAATAAAATGTTTACTTTAAATTGATAGACAGTCATAGAATGGCATTCTAAAAGATAAAGTTTCCTGACAAGGGCATGTTTAACAATAGAGATCCACCTCCACAGCAGTTAGTGTCTACCCTTTTTTTTTGTTCTAGGTCAAAAAATAATCATGCTCTTTTTTTTTTTTTTTGTGAGATTATTTCTGATTCCTCTTGCTCAATCACCCACCTGCCCTCTCTCTGGAAACATGGAGATCATTCCTTCATGCCAGCCCCAGCCAAGATGTTCAAAGCTTGTTTTCATCTTCACTGTGAAACCTCCCTATTTTTTGCCTGTGTCTGGCACTAGACACCAGTTGGTGCTCCATGTCCAGTAAAGAGATTAAAAAGTCACTTTTTTTCCTTTCTTTTACTTCTACAGGTATCTTTACAAAGTTTTCAACAGCCAAAGTTAAATCTCATGTTTTTTGCTTCAGGCTGTGTGTCTTTTACAAGATCTTGAGGAAACAATGATGAAACTTATGCATGATATTGTGATAAGTATTGACATTTTGTCTTCTTCCTTTTTTCATAACTAGCTTTATTATGTGAGTTTTTATAATAGCAGTCATCTACAATTGCCTTCATGGCTGGTTCTTGTCAGACTGAAGGTTATTTGTGTTTTATGGGTAAGGCACAGAGGTACTTTCAAAGCAAACATCATTCTAAGACATGGAGATGAAAATATAGTCCTTAATATGGACTCTAAATAACCTTATGCATGCATGACAAAGACAAAACTGAAGTATTTATACAATTGCCTTTTGTTACAAGGTTTGCCAAAGCCTGCAATCTGCCCTTTTATAAAAAAAATAATGTCTTGTCTGCTGATAATGGCATCTTTGGCATGGACTGGACGTGATTCTTTTTCTGGTTTGACAGAGTTCAAGGTCTAGGTACCACTTCTCTGGGTGCAGTCTTTGTCACTAAGTGAATTGTTCAGCAGTAATATGACCTGGATGGACTGGAACTATCCTTGGCCTGATCTCCTCATCAAACACACGTTATCAAACAAGGAAGAAGTGTCTCTCTCAGTCAAATAAACAGCAATGTTATAACCAACTAAATTCAAAGCTAGCTGATGTGAGCTGACTTAAACTCACTCAGTAAACAGACATAGCTGCAGCTCCTCTTTGCCAATGATCTTTTCTGGAATTTATACACAAGTAACAGTCCTCAAACCCTATACAGACATGTAGGAAAATCATTTTAGCGTTCACATACAATGAGAAATACTTCAAACCAAAGAAATGAGACATTAGTATGCAAGAAGATGGATGGTATCTTGGAGGTGTACGCATTCTGATATTTAAAAAGCTTTGAATAAGCTCCTTGCCAAAGACTGTTAAGCATCTGAGTTGTCAGGATACATGTGAGAACACACTCTTCTCACACTAGTGAGAAGAAAAAATACAATGGACACAGGTGTGGTGCAAGTTCACAGTGAAGTGAATTTCACAGTAGGATCTGATGAGGATTTGAGAAACCTGTATTAAATAGCATATCCTTGTATGAACTGGAAAGGAAAAGGGGAATAAGTGAAGTGGCAAGTTCACAGTGGGTGCAGAGTGGTTCAGAGCAACCAGGCCCTACTGTGGGGAAAGGCTGGAGACAAGCTGATGCTGCAGAGCTGCAAAGCTGCAGAGCTGCAGAGGGATTACACAACATTGGGATAAGGGCAGGCAAATTTCAATATATGTAACTGCAAAAAATGCACATGGGGAAAAAACCCAAAACCTTAAACTGTATCTAATGGAGTCTGAAGCAGGTATAATCAATCAGGAAAGAAATCTTGAAACCATGTTACTTCTATGTCAGTAACTCCATGTTCAGCAGTGGTTAAAAAGGCACTGAAGGAATTAATAGCAAAAAACCCCATACAGCACTATCATGCCATTGTAAAAATCCCCAGAATACATACTCATTGAATACTGAGTATCACTCTGGTCATGCTATTTCAAAAGGAATACAATACAGTTGGAAGCAGTGCTGGTGGGCAGCAGGATGGTATGACTTCCAAATGAAGCAATGATTAAAGAAACTAGGAGTTCAGTTGGAAATTGTACAATTGAAAGGGTACATAGCACAGGCCTCCAAAGTCAACACACTGCTGCTAAAACAAAAACGGAAAATTGTTCCCTACTTGCTACTTTTCTGGGAAAAGTGGCATGGTCTGTTAGCAGGTTTAAAACAAAGATTAGGAAGAACTTTTTCACCCAGCACATATATACATAATATATATATATATAATTGTATCACTGAACTCAATGGCACAGGATAATGCAAAGTGAAGAAATGGTAATAATTTCAAAAGGGTGTTAGAACAGTTCATGAAACAACACCAAAGACTATTAACATGATGGTCTGTCTGCAGCTACTACCCCCGAGCCACAGAGACTGAATCTGTAAAAGCCTGCCAGGTAATATATCCTCTCTACAGGAGCTTCATAGGAATACTGCACACCACATTTTGCTGAAAAAAGATATAAAGGACAAAGCAATCCCAGGTCTGTTTCTCTCCAGCACACACAGCCCTTGTACTACCCAAGCTGCCTTTGTGCCTGCAAGCTCTTGTGCTGCTCCCCAGAGCCTGCAGCACAGACACTCCCAAAGCATCACTCTGGTGGGCTTTAGCATGGCTTCTGCTTCCCTGGAAAACTGCAAAAGCAAGATGGACACTCACACACCCCCAAATAAGCAGAGTCACAGGAGTACGTACCCCAAGTGACCAAGGAAAACCCGAGCACTACAGAATGAGAACAGAAGGAGCCTGCTCTCACAGAGGGGATCAGCACTGAGCTGGGTTGGCACACGTTGGCTTTGCACCGCTGGCAAATTGATCCTGAGGTCTCTCCGTTGAAAGCTGGTGAACCCAAGGGGACAAAATGAAAGAGTTTATGATGAGAAGGATGATGAGAAACAGAGAGGTGAAGGCTTTAGGCCATCCTGTGGGATGCTCTGACTATTGGAAGTTTAGGGAAAGGCTGTGAAACTTCAGTAAATTTCAGACAGCTTTGGGGCCAGAGAAATCACTACCAGCAACTACCCTCACCAGAAGTTTCCCTGCAAACCCTTCTGTGTCTCTGATCACCAAATGAAGGATTTCTGCTTTGCTGCTTCAGCTTATCTGGGAGTCCTTGTCCCAGCCAATGCACTTACATTATTTTTAGCATACACAGTAAAATTCTATTTTGTTTCTGAAACATCCAGTTCTCCCAGACTTCACTACTGTGCTTTTGCTGAGGCCACACTGTTTTACAGGCTTATAACCTCTGCAGTTTAGCAGAGTCAGATTTATCAGATACAATGATGGGTAAAACTGCAGAGTCCAAAAGAAATTATGAAAATCTCAGTTGAAATAAGATACTGCAGTTAACATAGGAATTCTTTTTTCCCAGCTTAAGCAATCCAGATAAGCACCTGAGCATTTAGACTTTAGAGGCTGTAGAAGCCCAGCTTACCACTAAGTCTGACAGTGCATAATCAAACAGAAAGAGGCAGATTTAGATTAGATATTAGAAAGAAATCCTTCACTTCAAGAGTGGTGAGGCACTGGAACAGATTTCCCAGACAATTTGTGTTTGTCCCATCCCTGGAAGTGTTTAATGCAGGCTGGATGGTGAGCTGAGCAACCTGGTCTAGTGGAAGGTGTCCCTGCCCATGGCAGGGGTTGCAACAATATGATCTTTAAGGTTCCTTCCAAACAATCCACTCTATAGTTCTATGGTTCTATGTTCATTATGACTACGGGAGTAACTGAGTTACTGTAAACCACACCTTCTACCCACGTGACACTGCTGTAGAACTGTATGTGTGTGTTTTAGACACTCGTTGCTTAAAAGCTAAAAATGCATAAAGTTCATTAATATGAAGAGAGCAGAAGTGCCTTGCCTTGCATTGCACTGTATCCCTTGCCCTAAGTTGTGCAGCCAGACTGGGTTTATGGTGGGTGTTTGAGGCAGACAGAACCCCCAAACCTACAGCACTGAAATAAGGACACAGAAAACACAGGTTCTCATGCTAAGGGCAGGGCCTCCAACCCACATTGCTCTCAGCCAGATGCCTGGATGTGTGGCTTCTGCCTGCAGTGCTGAACAGCCTCACCTTCCAGCCACATGCTGCTCTCAGCTAAGCAGTGATGGTTGTCAGCTCCTCTGGCTCCCCTGGATCCTGTAGGATCCACTCCTGGAGTGCAGCCCATTGAAGCAGTGGTCTGGATGTAGGGCACCTATGATCTCGTCCTGTTCAGGAACTTTAATAAATCCCAAAAGGCACCTGGGGGTATCTTGAGATGCCTAAACAATGTTATTAGTTAGATCAATGTGTAAGGATGGCTTGTTGTCTCTACAAGTAGCATAAAAGAATGGTATCTATTACTAAGCTACTGGTTGCTCTTTGTCGTAACATCTGAAATGCCCAACAGGAAAACTTGACAAATACAAGTTCACCCACCCAATTCAAGCGACCTCTGGTCTTGTCCTGGAATGGGACAAGGAAAATCAGCTCTCTGATGTCAGACACAAGTGATGCTGGAGGAGGAAAATTTTCAGGTGAGTCACTGAGATTCTGTGAAAACTAAGAAAGGGGGAAAATGTAACAGCAAATCCCTGCAAGAATAGGTTTAATGATCTTGCTTCTCTATTCATGGATGGTCATTAAAACCCCGGCTTGAGGCTCTGTTCCTCAGCCCCCTCCTGGAGGATCTCCTCTGATTTCTGGTGTTTGTGTAAGGAGTGTATATTTTGGTCGAGGATAATGCTGACAGTGGCACCACCAGCTGTCCAAATTCTGGCATGGGCAGCTGGGCAAGCCAAGAGCCCTCGAGCTGTGCAGCTTCAGCTGTGAGTCTGGCACAGGTATGAAGAGTACCTAACATTGGTTAAAAAGGAGAAAAGTTATTCTGAATTAGTTCCCTGTTGTTTTTAATCACAAACAGCATTTGCCTTTGTTTTTGCTTTCCCTGCCTTATAGCATTTTAAGGCCTATCCTACTTTAACTGTCATGATGGTCCCCTCTCTGGCTCAGCACAGTTCACAGCAAAACTTAACCTTTCCATTTGTCACTGGCAATACAGAAATTAAAACCTCAAACATCCAACTGTGAAGTCACACAAAGGCTGGAGGCTTATGAAGTTGTTGGCAGAATGCTGTGCTGGCAGGATGTGATGGGTTCACCTTGGCTGGCTGCCAGACACCCACCTAGACACTTTCACTCCCTCTCCTCATCAGAATGGGGGGAGAAAATAAGATGGAAAAGCTCATGGGTTGAGTAAAAAAGACCAAAAGCTGTGCAGGGAAGCAAAACAAAAAAATAAATTTATTCCCTATTTCCCATCAGCAGGCACTTCCTAGGAAGCAGGGCCTTATTACATATAGCAATTGCTTGGGAATACAGACATCACAACCCTGATGTCTTGTCTTTCTTCTCTTCATCTCTGCTTTTATCACTGAGTGCAACATCATGTAGTACTCAGTGATAAACAAATATTCCTTTGGCCATTTCTCTCTCCCAGCCTCCTGCCCACTCCCAGCCTGGTCTTTTCTGGGGTGAGAGGATTGGCAAGACAGCCTCGATGCTGTGCAGTCACTGCTCAGCAGCAGCCAGAACACTGGTGTCTTCTCAGTACTGTTTTAGCCACAAATGCAAAGCCCAGCACTACAGAGGCTGGTATGAAGAAAGCTAACTGTATCCCAGACAGACCTGAAAAGACTCTAAATGTCTATATTATGAAAGAAAAAGGGAAAATACCCCACCCAACAAAACAACCGATCAAACCAAAACCTGCCTCTTCTATAGACAAGCCTACTACAGACAACTATAGTTCTACAACTAATACAGCTCCATAGGTGCCTACACTTCCAGCACCAGTAGTTCACTTGTAGCAAAGAAGAACAAGCTCCATAACTTCGATTTATACATCCTCTTTCATGCATGCATGGAAGTTCAAAAAGATCTTTTATTTGTCTCTGGGATGATGGTTCTTCTAGGCTCATGTAAAACATTCAAAAAACAGGTGGATTCTTTTCATGTAATTTCCATATGCAACAAGAATTATGAGATGATGATTCTTTCATTTTGCAAAGGATGTTCAACTGGAGAAAGGATATGAAAAGGCTTAAACCCTACAGACTGTCTCTGATTCCTTTCTCGTGGTTCTCTGGAACCACAAGTCCCTGCAGAGCTGGATGAGCTTTAAAGGCTGTCAGATGCTGGGCATTGTCTCTCAATGAGACCTCAGGAGCACTAACTCTGCTCTGCATGCTCAGACACGATTTTGTACGGGGAAGCTGTAGGTGGGACAAAAGCCGGTACCTTTCCATAGATAGAGGGAAAAAGAAAATCTCCTTTTAGGTGTAGGAAGCACTGGGGAGTTTGGTCTTAGTGTAAACTTAGCAAAGTCTGGCTCTAGTTTCTAAATAGCAATGTCTAGCTGAAACTAGGTGGAGTACCAACAAGAAGGGAAAAGAAAGGATGAACAGGGTGAGCGAGGCATGGTTTCACCTCAGTTAGCACCATCATGCTGAGCCACAGCAGGCCCAGGTCCCACTGCAGCCACCAGAGAGGCACTTCTGAAAGCTATTCAAACTTCCTGTTGGCTGATTTCCCTTTGGGTTTGCCTGTCACTCTCCATCGATGATGGAAATGGTCCAGCAGGGCAGCAGAGCTGCCCATGGAGTCTGTCTCACTCTGGCACTCAAATTTTATGGCATGCATAACTGGAGCCAATCCTCTGAGCATTTTTTCTCTTGGACCTAATTTTGTCTTGATGACTAACAAGTGAAAGCATTAGAGTCATAAATTATCACTACTCTCCTTTGAACTTGGCTAATACTGGGCTCTGTGTGGAGCAGAGAAATTACACATGGATGGGCAGAGGCAAGGCAGTCGCTCAAATTGAGGGCACTGCACCGAGGGCACACTGCATTGCTACAACATTCACACACACTGGAAGCTAATAATTAAAATTCGTCCTAATCATGTATCTTTTGTGGTCCTCTCAAAGCTGAATTAATGTTCATTCACTGCCTGGTAATAGCTGACAAAGTCCTGGATACTGGAACAAAGCACTCAGCCCTGTTCAGTCATATTCTGGAAAGCCATCTTCTTTTTTTTTCCTAATTATTATTAACACTACACCATTAAGAATCATGATCATCATTTGCAAACTAAAGAAGTGGTAAATGTCTGGGTGCAAAATTTATTAGTCAAAAACTATTGGCTGATGTGAGAGAGAGTGCTGTAATTCCTAATTTTTCACACAAAACCTCACTTCCAATAGGGAATTGTTGAAAATTGTTGATAAATCATTGCTATGATATATTTAAAGGCTGCTGGTGAACACTGCAAGATATGAATCACAGAAGGTGGCATTTCAAACTAGTAAATAAAAAGTAAATGAAAATATCATCACATGGATTTATAGAGTGCTTGACAACAAGGACCTCTGAGTGGTTTGGTTTTTGCTTTTTTTTTTTCCCTTGTACAATCTCTAAATGGGAAACAACAAATACCGGAAGTCCACATTATGATCTTGTATTTGTAAGGCAGCATCCTGTCACCAAAACTTGAATTATGACCATCTCCAACTGAGAAGAATGACAGAATCTGGGCCACCGTGTGTATCAACAACCACTCTGCTCAACTGTAAGAGTCTGGAGGACAAAGCACAGAGTGGTTTGGAGGGTGGGATCAGGCAGACCCATACAGAGAGCTTAGAGTCTGTCCTAAGCAAAGGAGAAATCTTACCCTTGTGTGGACAAAAGAAAACCCAAAGGCCAATGAAAACCAAGCTGGGGATATTCTGGTGGAAAGCACCGGGCTCCATCTGTGGACACAAAAAACAAGAAGCTGCAATTTGCCACTCTCATTGAGTAATGTCTACATTATTTTTGGGTGTGCAGGGTGAGAATTACCTAATGTGGAATTTCTCCTCCTACCAGTAAAATGCAGATAGCACTCCACACACACAACGCTCGGGATGAGCTGTGCCTTTTTTGCACGTGCTGCAAGCTGTGATGCAACAGCCCAGGGACAAGGTGCCCAAAGGCCACCATCTGGAACCTCCCTTTCTGTTGCTGGTGTTAAATGCTGAAGAGACTCCCCTCTGCAGTCCCTCTCTGACACAACTCCTCCTAGGGCATGGGACTGTTGGGAGAGAAAGATACAAACCACATTTTCCTACCATCCCTCCATCTGCACACATGACTGCAGGAGGAGTGCTCACAGTCAGTGTGCAGTCAAAACCTAGCAAGGAAGACAGAAATTTCTGCTCTTTAAAGAGATGCAGGGCAGCTTTTTTGGATCATGTGCAATATTTACAGTTTCTTACACATCACAAAGTTCTGCTGGGGTTTATCCAAGCTGCAGAAGTAATTTCATGAACATCTTTGCCATATGGACTATTTAAGATGTTAAGAAACTAATTCGAAAAATTAAGTTTTTCTGTCTTAAAATTTGTACTCAGGTCTGGCACTTCCCACATCAAGGAAGATGCTTCTCACAAGCAGGACCATCAGTAAGCTTCGTATGGAAGAGGAGTTACCTAGAACAGCTTAGCCTTTTGGTTCAATAATCCCATAAACATTAGACTAAGCCTAGGTTTCCTGCTATAAACATTCTTATCTGAGATATATGTGCATATTGATAGATGAATTATGTTCTAGAGCCTAGAATGAAAGGGAAGGTTTTCCCCACTCTGTGGAAGAAGGTGGATTCCAGGCAAATTTGTTGCACTTGTGAAAGGGTCATAACTCCCACTTTTTCTACTGCCATGCATTGAATTTAGCAGCTTTTGTGCTTCAAAATCAAATTCTTCACATGGAGTGGTGAATAACTGTATATGAGTATGGATTCTCCTGGATGAGAAAACTAATGAATCCCACATTTTCAGTAAATCAACCCAGATTTTTACTGCACAGTCCTTTAACAGCATCAAGGAAGGATATAAGGCAGTAGAGCTCTGTCTTCACTTCTGTTTTCTTCATTTGGTTGAAATGATGCTGCCAACATCTCCCTTTTCTTTAAATAAACACAGATAGGCCTTTTTATTAGCACCAAGTTTCTAGCTGAGGGAAAGGATGGGGGAAGTTAAATTGAGTTTAGAGAATGTTGTTTGCATAATTACTGAGATTATGCAGCTGTTACTATCTGCAGGTGTTAAGTGCTGGGCAAGACTTGTGTCGCTTTGAAAATTTTAAAAAGCAAATTTTTAGTAACAACCCTGTGCATTTTGAAGTATTTTAGGTAAGCTTCTCTTTCTGATTCTTTTGGTCCATTTATGGATTCACATGTTTGTGAAACTGAGTATCACACACCAAAAATACTTCTTGTACTGTGATGCCATGGTCACAGCAGGAGAACAAGAGAGATTAACTCCCTCAGCCTGCCCATGAACAGTGCATGACCTTTCTCTGCCTCTCCACATTCTTTGTAAAAGAGAGTTTTAAACTATCACCTTGAAAAGCTGTGACGTTGTTGGACTTCTTAGCATGGACCACACAAGTTGTGGTCCATCCAAGTCCAGTGGGAGGCTCAGCAGGGCCATCAATTCATGTGTGCATTACAGGTTTGCTATTAGCCCGTGCACTGAAGGAAACAAGCCTAATGTGATCAGAGGGTTTTCCTGTATGTCCATTTCTTTCTCAGCAGCTTCTGAATACTTTGGCCAATTTCCTCAGGACTGAGCAGTAGCAGTCTCTGCTGTGCTTCACAGATACTTCATCAAGAAAGGTGGTAAAAAACAGGAGGTCAGTCCTATTAATGAGCCTACAGAGGAATAGCAGGAGGAGTACAGCTGGTTTTTGTTTCACCTGGTAGCTTTGCCATGACTTTTCTCACTCTCCTTCACATCTCTAGCTTTTAAAGACATCTGTGTACTGTGGAAGTTTCTTTGTGAAGCCTGTAATTCACATTTCCAAGCCCCTCTCTCAAAGGCATTTCTCCCATCATTAGTATGTTTTAGCTCTGCTTAGAGCCACCTATTAAAAGATGCTTTCTTGCCTGCCCTATGAGAGCAGTCTCTGGACTTCCCCTTCTGCCTGGTATTCACAAACCCCTCCTGTAACTCCAAGCTGGATGTTGATGAGTGCTGCTATCTGGAACACACTGCTGTTTCTGCCTTCTGCCTTGCTGAACACCCCTCAGCTGGAGTCCTTGGCTCTCCCAGGATGGTCGTCCCTAGGGATAGTCAGAAAGCAAACTATTTTCACAACCAAAATGTAAATAACTGAAGAGATTTTATGACTATTTCCATGGAAATTACCAACTTTCAGACAAAATACGAACTTTCCTCTGAAAGTTTGGCTGTATCACTCTGTTTCACAACAGCACTGATTCAGGAGCCTCATTTTCCTGCTACTGCTATGGTGTGAGCAGCTAGCTAAGATGATCCATCCCACAAGACAACCCAGCATCCTACATGAAGAAATCCTTGTACCCTGGCTCTATGCTCATTTTCTATAACCTACCTTTTGACAACAAAAATCTGCATCTTACTGTGAGGAGGTGGCATTTTTCATGAAATAGTATACTTTAGCAAAGCACAAACTTTCTATCAAGAACAGCTTATATACATTTTTTTTTTACACAGTTTGCTAGTCCCAAAACCTTTTCCTGGGGTGATCCTCAGGATGCACAGAAGGTTCAGGCATGTGCTGACAGATTGTTTCCAGCTTAACCCACCAACAGAGGCTGCAGCAAGTCAGCCCGCCACCACTTGCTTTAATTGAGTTGGTATCTACAAAGTGTTTTTTTTAAAGACGCAGCAGTGGCCTTTTTTCATTGTATTTTGATTACGTTGTGAGTGAGAGTCTTCCACCCAGGTGCCTAAATATGAGTTAGGGGTTAGTGCAACTGCCAGCCAGGGCCACTTGAGATGTCTTCAGCTGCCACTCCAGAAGGACCTGGGTTTCCCACTGGTCCCACTACCTGTGTTGAGAGGCCTGAATCAAGCCCTTGGACTGAGCAGAAGAAGATTTGGATATCTGGTTTACAGCTGGGGGTCCATGTGCAGACATCTAACTACATACTGCTGAACTCTAGAACTGAGGCTCATACTATGTCTTTAGTCTGCTATTTAGACCCAATCTGCTCATGCCCATGCTTGCAGTGCTCTATTTTGGGTGAACCAAACTCTTCCTGGTGCTGTCAGAGGAGCACACGCTGCACCAGCATGATGTGCAGACACTGAGCTTCCCCTCTTCAATGACTCCAGGTCTGCACTGCATTTAATTTACACCTCCGACACTGATAAATTCCTCTCCCAAACATGGTGCTCTCCAGGGTCTTATCCATTCACTGCAGTGTTATTCAGTCACAGCAAAACCCAAGGAATTGAATATGTCTTCTCTAACTCTGCCAGACAAGCGTTTTGCATTTCATGAGGGCCAATTTATAATGGTTCTTGGCTGAGCCTAGAGGCGGCAAGTGAGGCAATCTGATTTCAGGCAGGGTAAGACTCAGATGATGAGGGAGTGCCTTATCACTCTACAGCCTTAGCAAAATACTCACCCACTGTCTGAGAAAAAGAGTTTTGAAATGGTTCAGCCAGGCAGCTGACTTGTGCTCCTTGCTCCCTGACATGGCTGGTCCCACATCCAGACAGGCACATGTGGGAGGGGAGTCACCCTGGACCCCAAAAGTGCCTGAGGCATAATCTGCTTCTTCTTCTGCCACATTGCAGAGACCCAGTTCTGGCCTCCTGCGTCCTTTGGCTTCTTCTTTTTTGTCAATAACTCACAGGCATCTCCTCCTTGACCCCAAAATGATCTGCCCCCAACGTTTTCTGTAACGAACTCTTCCCAATCCTGCCAAAGTCAATGGTAACTCCTCATGAGTTAGAGGGGAGGTCAGAGACCATGTCAGGAATCCAGTCCCATGAGTGAACACATTCATTACAGGGTTTGGGTACTCAGTGACCCTTTTGCTTAAAACAATTGTTTTTCTCTTGAGGCTTCGTGAACAATGACAACAGCAGCAATGGTTGAGCCCACCCATGGCATGTTTTGCATATCTCATCTTCCACATCGAGTCACCTTCACTGCTGTTTCATAATACTGGAAATTGAGTTTACTGTCAGGACATGCCAAGCAGATGAAGAGCTATCTGGAGATGAGACTGAAGCAGCCCCATATGGAGAACTCTTGAACTAACAGGAAATCACTGGTGAGGTTCCTCAAGGAAATCACGTTTGGAGCAACCTCAGGGAGTGCCTTAGCAATAGCTTTCATTCTGAATACAGACACTTGCTTTCAGACATCACCGACAGCTCAAACTTTTCCATCATGAGCTCTTTAAAGAAATGAAAAATGCTTGGTAAAGCAAATTTATAGGGCACAAGTGGGGCTCACACAGCACAGCTGTCCACTTCTGCTCACCCCCCTCACAAGGAAGAACATTCAATGCCCAGATCCTATGTGGGCCTGCTAGGAGGGCAGTACTGTGCAGCCAGTCCAACAAGCAGAGACCCAGAGAGCCCGGGTTGTTTATCCTGTGGAGGAGAGGCAGAGAGGGATGCAATTGCTTTCCTAGAAATGCTTGCTGGGGGGCAGAGGAGCTCCTCACCTCAAAAGACAATGCTGGCATATGTTTAAATAATTATGAATAAATTCAGTTTGGCAATTCAGATGAGAGGAGGGATCCAACATCAGATTTTGTGTAGGACAATGGGGAAAAGAGTCTAAACTTCTTCCTGACGACTGGAGTCTGCTGTGCTTATGAAAGCACAAGTGTGTCAGTGGGGTGAGCAGACAAAGGAACTCAGGCTGGCAGGAAAATATAGGATTTTGAAATGGAAAAAAATTAACAAATTTTCAGGTGGAGAAGCACTTCTTCGAGGGATTTTGGAGCACCAGAAGTGCACTGCACACAAGGGCCCTGAGATAAGCAGTGTGTAGCACACAGTTTTGCCCTTTGCTGCTCTGTGCTGCATGCCCCTATCAGTGTCAGCATGCTCCAGGCTAATGATGTCCCAGCAGTGAGATGATTGCTTTCCTCTTGATGCATGCCTTCTCTCCTGTTTTAAAATGCAAAATAAGCGATGATGAGATTTGCAACTATACCATTGTGGACATTTCTGATGTCCCACGTTGAAAGTGCCCATTATCCCATTTACAGCCCCATCATTAGGCCAGCAAGATCTCAGCTTCCCTGGTCTCCTGTGTGCAGTGCAGCATTTCTGCTCGTCTGTCACTCGGGTGTCTGAGCTTCCTTATCCTTGTATCTGCATATCTCTGCAGTGATACTTTGCTTGCGTGCCAGGAACAGCTCTGTCATACTGCATGGAAAACAAAGCCCTCCTAGGGCCTCTCTCCTGAAGAGTACTGAAGAGTATCCCTAAAAATCTTTAAAAGAGAATAAGAATGTAAGTTGCTTCTAGTGTAAAATACCTAGTTTCAAATTGCTCATGGCTAATTTACATACTGAGGGAAAGATAGTTCAGCTCTTCCAATATTGAATATTAATTTTGTATCTATATAACATCCTAAGGACCTACATATTGAATAAATAAAGCGTGGGTAGGGCCAGTCATGATTTAATACCACAAAATTATGTCATGATTAAATCACTAAATTGTTAGTCATTATTAAATCCTACTAAACCCTGCAGTGCAGGAACATTAGTGAGAGCAGCTAAAGCTTTCCTCCTCCACCCTCAGAGGGTCCCATCCACCCTGCCTTGCCCACCTTAAAGCTGTGTGCCAGGTATGGCAGTGCTGGGCCAGGGGGCTGCTGCAGGCACAGCTCTCCTCCAGGTTTACAGAGAATTTCCATCTCATGCCATCTTTATAAAAATAAACTGCTCTCACTCTCATCCCCGAGTGGAAATGTTCCTCTGAGGCAGTGTATTTCATTTTTAATAGCCTGCAGTGGCTTTTTCCAAAGCCCTTTACTGCCTGGGAGTGTTTTTATTTGGTGGGTGAACAGTGACATCTGCTGGGAGAAATCCCTGAGAGGCAGACTGTATTCTCCTGGCGTCCAGCATCCCTGCACATCTCCTTCCCCTGTACCTCCTGCATCCCTCCCTCCCCTCCTTCCGTCTGCCAGCAGGGGCAGACAGGGCTTTTGCACTGCCCACAGGGCTCATTACCATTCATTCCAGATAGGAACAATTAAGCCTATACAACAATTACCTGTGTGACTGTACTAAGGAGCAGCTGATAAAATTCACCAGGATTGAATCTATTTTCTTATTGCTTTTTCAAGTGCTGGAGGTTGCACATGTGTGTGGGGCATGGGGTCATGGCACACAGTGGCTGAGTGTAAGGAGCTTCTATCCACGAGTCTCTCTGATCCCTGTGGTCCTTTATGTCTCTGCCACCTGTTATACTCTGACTCCCCCACTGCCTCCCCTTTTATTATATTTACAACAGGACTTATCTAAAAGTGAAATTCCATGGCAGAATTGCCAGCAAAAACTGACAGCGAGAACTGAGTTACTCCAGGCATTGGGGGGTCTTTTCAGCCAGAGTGCAGCACATCTCTGATGTCCTGTATAAATGGCACAATACTACACTTTGCCTCCCATTAAAAAAAAAAAAATCTTTACGTTAGGAAAAATACAATCCAACACTCTTGAGTGAAGCACTGGGTCTGCCATGCAGCAAGCTGTGCACTTTCCCAGCTTCTTTGAGGCATTAGAAATATGCTTCTCAAAAACATTACAATATTAAAATGCATAAAAGCAGGATTCAGATGCCTTCATTAGGGTCAGCAGCCCTCTGACTGTAAGGTGGTGGTTAGGTGATTTTGCAAGAGCTCTGTTTTCTAGTTTCCCCTTTCATTTCCCAAGTGCCCAAGGAAGGGTATGTGGCTACAAGCCCATCCAGAATGATGCTCTATCTCCATGCTGGTGTCCAGCTCCTTCCCATGCTTGCCATAGGGTGTTTCTTGTGAGGCTCTGGCCTTGGGGAGGATACAGGCAAAGCACAAATTTTAAGCAGGAGTTTTCTGAGGAAGGTAGCTCTGAATGACTGCCCACTGCAGCCCAAATGCCTTCTGATTTGAAGATGTCATCACATAAATTAATTTCTTGCTTTGTTCATCACAACCTGACCTATAGAAAGACATGGAGATGTCTCAAGAAAGGTGAGAAATATCCTCAGAAAAGCTACTGAGAAACATCTGCAGTGAGGAAAACACCACAAGGTGGGGCGAAGTGTTCAGAGCCAGGAGGAAACAGATGAAAAGCAAGTGGGGAATTTGAGAGACTCCCTCCCCAAATTTGGGAGAGACAGAAAGATGAAGGGGAGAGACACTGGGGAAAAGAGATTGTGAAGGAAAGAAATACTGAAACGGGGCCAGTCTTAAAGCTTTTTTTTCTATTTTCTTAACATGGTAGGGGGATTTTTACCTGAAATTACACATGAAACTATAATTTTTAAGCTAGGAAAAAAAATAATAAACATATCTGACTTTCTGTTTTTGATCTGAAGAAGGAAAAAAAATATTTTCAAAAGTAAAATCTTGCAAAAGATTCTTTGGAAAAAGAAACCTTCATTTCCATATTACTGCTCTGTGACTCTTCCCACATAGCTGAGCATTTTCATATGAATCACCAGTTTACTCAGAAGAGTCAACACTCAGCTCACAGCACTGAGAAGGAAAGCTGGGACAGCCAGAGCCACAGCCTTGCTTGATTTAGACCACAGAGCTGGAGATGACACAGCGGGTGTCAGGAAGCATTTCAGACTCATGCACTGATACAGAGGGAGATCTCATGGGTACCCACAAACAAAAGACAACTGAACAAAGCACTTAAGACAGCACCAGAAAATACATGTTTTTGCACAGGCAGGACTAACTTCTCTTGCTGTGGAGCAATCAACATGCTTCTGCTAGGCAAAAGCTGGAATTTAAAGTAGGCAGAATGATTGCTAAACAAACCTGCACCAAGAAGGAGGCTGAGTAACTGAGCCCCAGAGAGCTGCACATATATGCATGTGTTTGGGTGTGCATTCAAATTTAGCATATTGGCAACAGCACTTCTGCAAAGCAGTCAAAATCTTGAAGTTAGCACCAAAAGAGTGAGGTTCAAAAAATAGGCTGAGGAGTCTTTCTTCTCTTTATGCCAATACAGTTTATACCTTCTTCATGTTTCCAAGCTTTTCCCATCAAGCTAGGCAGGGTCAACTCTCTTTCTTACATTGAAACAAGAGGTGTTCTGTTGTTTCGTTTGATTCTATCAACTTTATAAAGACTGAGAAATGTAAGCTGGTGACCAGAGAGCAAGAAATGGCAGGCCTTTACTCCTTAATGCACTTAAGTTACTTAAGTAACTTCACAAAGGACCAGAGAGACACAACAGCAATAAACAGCCTCCTCTGATCAGGGACAAGAGGAAAACCCAAAGCAACATCATGAGGAAAGAGAGGTTGAAGAGTAAAATCCTGCACCTCTGAAACATGGTGTGAAACAGGGATTAAATGTCTTTCCATTCTTCTGTCTTAATTAGCAGCTCCTGCTGAGAACACCTGGCCAGCCTTTCCAGGCTACGTTGTGAAAGAAAAAAAAACCTCTAAGGATTTATGTGACGCAGCTGTGCTATCTGCAGAATCCCAATTACACCTAACTTCCAGTACTGCTTCAGTATGTCTGAAGTCCAGAAAGTAGGACTAGAAGTAAATGTGCTGGGGTTGTAACAGACTTGCTCTCTACTCAAAATTTCAGAGCTACCCTACTGCTAACATGCACTAAGGAGACTGCCTGACTGCCTGGTTGAAATGAGGCTCAAAACTTGTTTTAAATTTGTGAGCACTATCTGCATTGACTCCAGGTCTCCTTAGTTCACTGCACTAAGTATACCTTGTCCCTTGAGTATTGTCCCTAATAGTGGCTTAAATGTGAGTCCTGCCATGACACCTTCATTCTCCCAGATCGCCAAAATAAACAGTGCAAAAACAGCCTTGAAAATAGGAAAAAAAAAAAAAAAAAAAAAAGCTTCCCAACAAACCAACCCAGCTATCACGGGCAGGGTATAGGCATGGTGTTCCTGCAATCTACCGCAGCACTGCCTCTCAGTGTCCTGCACTTGGCACTGCAGTCTTTAAATACAGCTATGCAATCCTTCCCACAAGAAGTTAGGAAATGAGATGAACTCTTACACTGACTTACTCCTACTGCAACAACTGCTGTTAGGAATGGTAAGCCTGCCTAGGAGACTGGAAAAAGTGAAACAAGGTAAGTAAGGGTAAGGCATGAAGTCAAGCCTGGCTTTTGCACTAACAAATTCACTTTCTCCTCTCCTCTCTTCTGCAGCCTCCCTTCAGAAGGAAATATGAAGGTCTGACTGAGCCAGCTTTCTTCTCTTCTTCAAAGTGAAGTTCTGCTTTCATCATCTAAGATTCTTTTTATTTCCCTTAAACTATAGCAACTTCAAAGAAGACTAAACATTTTTTATAAAAACAACCAACAAAAGACTGACTCCTGTTTTCCTTAGGCCAGGAGGAGGGCATGGTTTCACCAGAGGACCACGAAGAAGCAAAAGCATGGAGCAGTCCTCTCCGATCTTGTTTCTGCATCGTGTTTCAGCTGCCTCCGAACAGTTCAACTGGTGGGTTCAACTTCCAGTGCTCATGAGCAGATGGTGCTTAGGTGGAGAAACATTCCTGTTGTAACAGCCTATAGGCTTTTCAACAGCTTTCATGCTGTGTGATGCAGTGTGGCACGGAGCTGCACAGGGAAAACCACTACCAAGCTAAAGGCAAGAGCATATGTGTAAGTGTGAGTTGTGGCTATCTGTGTGCAATGAAACAACATGGGCTGTTAGCCTCTCTTTTCTCCTCTCCCACTCAGGTGTCCGAGCACAGCCACATATGCTGTGTGTTCTCATGGCTTTCCAGCTCTGGAGGTGTCATACCTAGATATAATTAATTCATATCCTTACCACAGCTGGGAAAGGAGTGAGAAACAACCAGCAAACATTCCTTAAGAATATTGTTATTTTTTTTTTCACACTCAAGTAATGAAATATAAACTCACAATAACTAGAAATACATGCTAAGAACTTGCCACTTGTTAGCCATCAGTGATTACTTCTAAAAAAAAAACTGAAAAAATCAAAATGCAGGAAGATTACACTTCAAGTGCACTTTCAAGGGGTTAGAGATGGAAAATTCAGTCTATTCGTTATATCATGATTTTGGTAATTAAGCCAAGTATTTCACCTTCAGCAAAGTAATTCCTGTTTCTTTGACTATAGCTGATTCTGGGATAAACCCTTTTTAAACTTCTAACCATGCACTGACAGTAGAAAAAATAAATCCCATCTTAGAGTAAAATATAACAGAAATATGTCACCTGTCATTCCCATTTTCACCCTAGAGTTCCATAAGAGCAGTTACCTTGATATGTCTATTCCTATTTGGATACAACTCATTGCAAGCTCCATGACTTTTCATCATTTTTGCAACTAATGCAACTAATATAACTCTTTTAACGACAGTGTGGGTGTTTTTACCGTGTCTTTCAAGAAATATTATTTTTATTAATCACAAAAGAAGTTATTGTCCCCTTAAAAACCAAGAAAAAGTTTTAAGACCTTTAAAAATGTATTGGCATTACAATACTTAGAGCCTGAACTTTTCTTCAGGAAGGATTTTTAACATGAGACTCCAAGAAAACCAATTAAAAATCCATCCAATCCAAAGCCAGCAAAAGGCACGGCAGGCCAGCAAATGCAGGGCTGCCACTTGGATCCCCATGGAAAACATGCCAAACAGTAGAGAGAGACTCCTGAAGACTCTGGAAAGGAGATAGGACCTAGGGAAATGCCACTGAGAGGAGAAAAAAAAAATTCTAAGAAAATTGGGAAATACAGTGAGCACAAGAAAAAGGCCTGGGAGCAAATGAGGTGCAGTAGGAAGGGGCAAAAGATGCCAAAACAAAGCTCAGAGATGATGCAAAATCAGGGGAAAAATCAAGGAGGAGGAGAGGACACTGAGGGCAAGACAAATGTGAAATGACCGGGAGAGGGAAAACAAAAAAATTCAACCAATTAACCTGACACTATGTTCAGGTATTTCTGCCTGGTGTAAACATTAAAACATCTTTGCTAACATATTCAACATGTTTTAAAAATATATTTTAATCCTTTTTTAGACAATCCAGAAGAACAAGTATATCACTTAAGCAGCAAATAATACCAGGACATTCAGCAATGTTATTCATAATTGGCTCCTATGAGTTCCTGTTCTTCAAAATTGGAAATGAAGCTAGTCATGACATAGTTCATGGGTTTGGCTCAAGTAGAAACATCAGGAGTGTGACTCATAAAAGTACATGTTGTTGACTCCTTCTATGCTCAGAGGATGCATTAGCACAGTTTTAAAACAGAGGATATATGTGGGATCACAATGGCAAGGAAGAAGCAGGTGTTCTACCCATGCTTTTTTTATTGTGAATTGTAATTATATCAGAGTGATAACAATATCCTAGGAAGCAGTTCAGCATTTTCAGGCCTGAATTCCT
The DNA here is from genome assembly GCA_003676055.1 of Chloebia gouldiae. Lineage (NCBI taxonomy): Eukaryota > Metazoa > Chordata > Aves > Passeriformes > Passeridae > Chloebia > Chloebia gouldiae. The sequence goes on along the minus strand of QUSF01000007.1, from coordinate 28,501,411 downwards.
TTTTCACCTTAAGGCCTAGTCATTCAGCATGGCACCAAGTTCTGATGTGTAAAACACAAGAACTGTCTTTGCCATCAATTAAAAGAAGATTAGCAAGGGTGTTGCACTTAAGATTCACAGTGGAAAGGTTTATCCCTCTTTTGAATGGATCAGTTATTGATGCTTAAGGAGAACTACTTCAGATTTAGTTTTGCAAGCTCCCAGAATAGTTTTTATTCAAGATGCATGTAACATGCTCTGAAAACTCCTTGGTTTTAATTAAAAGGAGAAATTCCACCAGGACTGTAAAACTAGTCATCCTAAATAACATCTCTGAAGTTTTGGTTCACTGAACCCAGATGACTCTGTTATATTCCCAAACTTTGTTTCTTCATCCCTTAAAGTAAAATAAATAATAAATGTATATTTTCAAATTATTTGAAAACTGTTATGTTCTTTTGGGGAAAAAGAATTTTCACATGTTTCCTGCACAGTGAATTAGAAAGACTCACAGTGTGCTTTCACAGATGCTGCTAGGCTGTAGCCTGCCATTTTTGACATCCTGCAGGAAGAGAAAATACTCAGATACACAACACCCCTCAGTCTAGGGGTGGAAACTAGGAAACATCTGCTTGCTGCTGTCCCTGTTTACTGATACTCACAGAGGAGCTGCTGAAAGGCATGTCAGGCCAGCTATCAGTCTTTGAGGGACACTTGGAACACTTGGGACAAGTGCTGGGGACAGACAGCACAGTGATGTGCCCCTGGGTGGCAGCCCATAAGAATTTGCACAGCTGGGGCTTCATAATTACTAGTTCAAACTATTATGGTATGTCTGTTCTCAAATAACACAAAGTTCCTTGTTAAGCCCTGGCCTTTGATGATCTTCTGCTCTGGATAAGTGACTTTTGCCCTCAGCTTTGGGTGACAGCAGGCTCCAGGAGCAGGTCCCACCGGGCAGTGTGACAGTGGTGACACCAGCTTTGCATTTGTCTGCCCATCACCACCATCCAGCATGACCCCAGCCCATCCTTCACCTCCATGTGCTTCTGCATGCTTTTATGCCCCAGCTCAAGGCATGAACCTTGACCTGAAATTTCCTGGCATTAAAGCGTTGCTGTGGTAGGCTAGAGAAGAGCCTTCAAATTACTTTGAAGATAGGAAGCCCAGGAAGTCTCACTTCATCATCCTCATCACAATATCAATGGCAGTAATAGCAGCAGCAACAACAGTCACAGAGGCAGAGGGCAGCACATGATGCCCAGCTGTGCCAAGGGCTGGCTCCAGCCTTGGCTGACTGTTTTACACAGCCCTTCATATTGCTGTGGGAGCATCCTGCCCTGGAGCAGCCAGGGCACAATTGATCTCTCAGCAGACACCTCCTGGTTTGTCTGGACTAGTAAAATGGGCTGTGCCCTGACACTGAGGACAAAAGGACAGAACTCAGCTCTCCTCTGTGTGTGGCAAATTCCTCTCCTCCCAAAATTAGGGTCAGGATGTTCAGAGTGCTTGGCAGGAAGGATGCTTGGCATATGCTGCTCTCCTCATGGTGCCCAGTATCTGCAGCTGGTAATCAGTACCAAAAAACCCATGGCAGCAGCCAGGATAACCCAGCCAAGCAGCAGTAAGTGTGGGAAACCACAGGGCAGTTCTCAAACACATGTCCCAACCCTTATGAACCACAGGTGTAGCTCAGATGCTGTTAATGGTCACAACCTATAAAGTCCTCTGATCCAATTCCTGCCAGGGAGCCTTAGACACACTTTTTGACTTTATGAGTATACAAATCAAAAGCTGTCAGAAAGCAGGGTTGCCTCTGGACTGCTGGCCAGAAGTCTGAGCTTGTGAGCTGGTAGAAAACTAAGCAGATTTCCTCTGGAACTACACTTTCCAGCAGTCTAATGGTCCAGGAATTGCAAGCACTTGTCATTGCTGAAGTATCTATCAAAAATAGCCAGGCATTGCCTATACCTCTCCACAGAACTGTATGTTCCAATGGAGAGAGTTCTCCAGAGGGGAATGCTCCAGAAGGAAAGGAAATAATCTGTCATCTCTGTGGGAAGAAAAACAGATTTTAATTTGAAAGTCCAGAGAGGTAAGGGAAGCAGCACAGAAAGTTTTCTAGATATTCTGAACTGAATACCTTAAATTGTTAGGATGAAGTGCTGTAACACTGCTCTTGATGCAAAATCTGTCAGCCTGTTCCCATATCAGTACAGTGCAGGAGGCTCGGAGGGAAGAGCTTGAGCACCAACAAAGCAGAAAGGTTGAATGTGCTGCTTGTGAAAAGAACCAGGACTGACAGCTCCAAAAGTGAAATGGCTTTACCTCGCTTTTCCACTACCTGGCACTGGTAACACTGTTTCATAGACCACCTCTCCTCATAAATAAATAAAGAGAACTCTGTGGGACCCATGTACTATGATAAGTCTGAAACCACATCACAGTAAGTTTAAGAAAAAGGTCTGAGAAAAAAGCAATCCCTGCTGGACTTTGAAGCTGCTCATCTCAACACGTGAGAATACCAAAGCTGGACACAAATTTTCCAAACACTGTTACATTCATCCCAAGCCTCTCAAACACCTCTCAAACTACTCTTAAACATCACCCCAGAAAATGTTATTCCTGTTGTCCCAAAGGAATGCTCAAAAAGCCAAACACCTGTCTAGCTAAAGGGAAGCACATGGGCCAATGTCATCTATTGTGCAGTTACTCCAAGTTCCTCCATTAGTATTTTCATCTAAAAAGACCAAATGTGATGGTTTTCTTTTCACACTCTTCAATCTTATGTATCTCAACCAACACTACATACATAAATTAGTTTTAAAATAATGTGTTGTGTACTCATCCTATTATGATCCCATTATAACTGACACTGAATCATTGTTCTACAAACAGGTAAGCACAGGAAGAAGCAGAGGCTCAAACACTCCTTGGTATCTCATGATTTTTAAAAGTCCTAAAGTCTGAGTCACTGCTACACCATGGCTTACCAGAGGAGCAAAACTGGAATGTCCAAGAGATGTCTGCTTTACCTGACACACTCTTAAAGTACCTAGCATCATTATAGCATAGAACTTCAGCTAGAGACTGAATAAAGCTGCTGTTTAAATAGTGTTTAAAGGTTTTGTCTGGTCTCAAGAATTAACTCCAAAGCCTACATCTTCTGTTGAAAGCTGGCAGATTTTGAGCACCAAACACAACCAGCTCCTGGCTAAGTTGGAGCAGAGCAATGTCCTCATGGCCTCAGAGGGCAACTGAATGCTGGCACAAATTCTGTGCTGGAGGAATGTGGCTTTACAATGTAGAAAATAGAGTTGCTCCAACAAGAGGTGGTTATTTAATTATAGCACTTTAAAAGAGATGCTTTATCTTTAATAAACAAAGCATGTGCATGCAATTTCATCATGTAAAACATCAACTACCTGTGCAGTGCAAAAATATTGCTCTCAATAATTTTTTTCAAACACAGCCTAGCTCCATGCATGTGGTTTGTCTGCTCTCCAGTGCATGAAACTACTCCCTGAAAACCAAGATAAATATGCACAGGAGGCAGGACCAAATTGCCTCAGGTCTTTCAGAGCAAAAGCTCCCAACAAGCTGTATTGTAACCAGCTGATATATGCCCATAAATATACTGGCATCTCTCCAAAACCTCTTAAGAGCTTTCTGGTGAATTTGTTGAGCTCCATGTGTAATTGCTTTCCCACTCCTCTGTCAGTAAACACATCTCTACACCAGAGACAGTGGGAGACAGTAGGAAAGCATAGCTCACCCATAAAAAGCAGAATATCTCTCAGCTATAACAAAACATATTACATTTATCCATTACTGGTGTTTTTACTTACCAGAGAGGTGCAGAAAGGCTGAGGCACAGAGGTTCAGTGAGTTACCAGGGTTTACCTACAGCTACAGTTTCTAAGTAGTGATATGGTGAGTGTTCAGAGGTGAGGAACAAACATATTTTACATGAACCATAGCCCAGAGCCCCCAGAGCACTTCCACCAGTCCAGTGTGTGCTCCACAGGGACTTGATAGGCTTGGAGACATGGCTATGAAAACTGGGAGTCACTGCTCCAGTGGAGTGTATGGACCTGGAAGTCATTGTACCAGAAGACATTAAGCCTAAAGGGATTATTTTGGTTTTAAAAACCACCATAATTTATTTACCACATTAAAATCCCACAGGTATTTGAAAAAGTTAGCATCTGAAGTCAGGTAGATTGTTTTTTTCCCACAAGTCAAAATCTTCTCTTTTGACACTACAGCACGGCACAGTGTGTGTTATGCTATTTTGGATCTACACATGCCTGAAATGTACACATATTTTGACCAGACAACCCTCACTTAAAAGTATGAATACTCTCTCCTGTACTATTTTTGGATTTTCTTCCCTTCCCTACTATAAAACAACAGACTTATTGACAAACAGACTTTTCCCTGGGAAATTGGATTAGAAAGTATTTCACCAACTCTGTGCAGTTTAAAACTCCAAAGCAACCTTGGGGCTACCATGCAAAATTTTCTGAATATCTGACAACTGGGGCCAGTCATAGCCCAAAATTAAGGAAAAGAACAGAAATTAGCAAGCAAAGAGCTGTCTTGGACCCCCAAAGGCAAATACCAACTAGACACGGGTTGCCGAACCCTTATCCCAAAAAGTATTTGAACCCCTCAGTCTGATCAGCATTCCCAGCCACAGTTTTCCTGCTGGAGTTATGTTTATAACCCAAGTCAGCCTTTTCCCATGAAAAAACAGGGACAAAAAAATACTGTTCTCAATCCTGTCTGGCAAATATACAAGTGACTTTTCTTCTAATCAATTTAGTTATGAGTCTCTGTCTTATTCACATAACACAAAGGATGAAATCTATGAAATTTTCATTAGAAGAAGGGCTCAAAACTTGTTGGCACAGCCCCAAGGTTTGCATTGCAATCCAAAAGCAGAGGTAGACTGACCTCTCTTCGCTCACCTGCCTCTCTCTCTTCCTCCCTCACCTGGGAGCACAACAGAGACAGAATTTATCCCATGTTAATCTCTTGGTTCTCACCAAAAGAATCACTAGGAACAAGGATTTTGAATTAAGCAAATGCAGCAGAACACAGATTTGAAAACAAAGAAATCAAGCAGCCCTGACTGCTCATGTGTGCAACAAGGTACTTGGGTAAGTCAATCCTTGCCCTTTCACATCTCTTTTTTTTTCCTGTGAGAACTGATGTGGCAGATGTTGGGGAGACCCACAACCTGGAGTGACTTGGTTTGCAGGATTGTCTACTCTGAGAATCCCCTGGGGCTTGGAGAGGTGGGAGCCTGATTAGTTCAGAAGGCTCTCCATGCTGTACCTAATCCTGGAGTAGCTCCAGGCAATTCTGGGATATTATGGGCAGGTACAGACAACCCTGGACTTGTTCTACCTGCCAGAGTGCTGGGACAGGAAGGACAGGAGCATGGCGTGGATGGCAGCTGGCTCAGTCATGCCAGATCATTGCATTAACCCAGCGTTGAACCTGAGCTCTGCTCCAAAAATACTTGGCTTTGCTCAGTACGAGCACAGGTTTACAGCTTTCCAGAGCTAAGCCTGTAAATCCATATGGGGAGGGACACTTCGTAGATTGACAAACTCAGGTCTCTGGCAGTTTGGGAATCCTTTTGCTGTCTTCTGTCTCACACTGCAGATGCCTAGAAACTTGAACAGGTTTTGCATAATGCCTCAGCTGTGAAGGTAGCCCCAGAAAATTATCGGCTGAGTAACAACAATACAGAGCAACGAACATTTCACAGGAGTGTTTGTATGGAGCAGAGGTTTTAAGGCAAGTCCAAAAGAGCAGCTGTTTTCATCCTGTTACTGCTCAATTGTGGGGCTGCTGAGCATTTTCTATAGCATTATCTGAGCAGGGGCCAGGATATCCAGTAAGATTAATACAGCTTGTTTCTTTGCTTTTCTGAGCCACGGCATAATGAAATAAATTGGAATAGATTGAGCAGAGTTGGCTAAGTGCCCAACATAAGCCTCGTTGCCACTTGGGGAAGAGTAACAGGCATCAGTATGAGAAGCTACAGGTTTTTGCTGCCAAGGGTTTTATTAAATTTCTCCTGATTTACAGAGTCGGGCTTGGTAGGTGCCTTACTCTGCAGCTCCATCTCTTGGCAAATATCAGGTACAAAACAGACTTCACAGGCTCTGCATACTTCGGGCAGAGATGCATGATAAGTACTTTTCAATGCAAAATACTCCTTATTTCCTTAGCAATAACAGAGGGACATAACTCTCACCTAAAATAGAAGAGGGAATTCTCTCGTGTACTTCCTTCAGTGTTTGTTATGTTGCCCTGGAAACAGTCCTCAAGTCAGAAAATGGCAGTTGAGAAAGAAGAAACAGGCATTTGTGGGGAGGTTTGTTAGATTCTTTTTAAAATACATAACGACATTTTTTGAACCAATACTATTTTTCAGTAATGAGAAAATATTTATCAATTCCTGAGTAAGCATTTTTATTTAAAAATAAAGTTTGTCATCTTCTTTTTTCACCTGCCAATATGCCTCTCTGATAGCTGATGTAATCATGAAATATCCAGCTACACTGTTCTCCTTTTATTTTTAGGTCAGTATGTCTCAGGGAGAAAAGCAAAAAGCTCACAAATTTGCCATTAATTATTACTCTTTGCTGCCCCATGGCCTTTTGAGGCCTGTTTGACTGATGAGCTAATGGGGACCCGTGCTTCCGAGTGAACTTGGGTGATTTATCCTAGTTGATGAAGTGGTTTTGCCGTAAGTACAAAATATACAAGCTAAGCTTTTTTAGACCCACTAATAAACCATGGTAATGCCTTGATCTGACCTGTATTCAAAGTATTTTAAATATGTACACTACTAGGTGTAGAAGATTACTCAAGTTATCTTGTTATAAACTCAGGCTCTGGGAATGGAGAGGAATAAAATGTGGATACAAAACAGTCTTGGACAGTCAAGTGCAAAAGATTTTTTGCTGAGGAAATTTGAAAATTAGCAAAGAAATGGGAGAGTGAAGATGGTGAAAGGCAAAAAATTTAAGTAAATCAAGAGAGGAACTTGGGTGTGATACCAGTAAAGCAAGATGCCATCACAGATGAATGCAGCATTTTCAAACAGAAGATGGTGCTTTTTGAGAGGAAGAATATAAACTACATCTTCTAGCTTCTAAATTTAACTGTGAAGAGTAGGAAAAACACTTGGGTGTCACTGGCATTTTGTCAGAGATGTCTCATAGTGCTAAAAAGAGGAATAGTTAGGAAGGGAAAAGAATGGAACAGAGAGACAATACTGAAAATACTTTTTATTACCCAAACTGAGCACATCATGATCAGTTCTGGACACCTTGAGAAAGACAAAAGAGATATGAAATGAGTTTAGAAATGACAATGAAAACAATTAGATATACGAAAATCTTCTAGATGAATAATAAAATCAAACCTGTTTGCTTCAGAGAAGGAAAAAGTTAAAGGTGTTCAAAATTAATGAATGGCATCAAAGAAAGTGGGTTCTGCTCATCATTTCCCAAAAATAAAGGAGCAGAAAAGTATCTGCTGAAAATGAAAGACAAAGGATGAAGAACAATCCTTTCCCACAGCAACTGTTTGATGCTATTCCTTTCCACATGAAACAACTGAGACCAGGAGTTAATTTTTGTGAATTAAAAAGGAATGGAAACTTTCATGAAGAAAAATAAAAAATATGTCAAGTGCTAAAAGTAAAGATGTAATTTTATTTTAACATAGGCTATCTTCCAGTGTAGGCTCAGGTCATAAAGTGATCTCTGAGGGTGGGCAAGAGCAAACTTTTTCCCCTCCAAGGGAATTCTATTTAGCTATCATGCTCTAGAATTTCTCAGACCTTTCACTGCCAAAGCTGGCACTTTCCACTATCCCAGACAGGATGTTGGAGCAGATGCAGGAGTGGCTGGTTATGGAGCAACAGGTCCTGTTCTACTGTACCAGCAAACAGGAAAAATCTGGAAGACACTAAATGTGGCCACAGGGAGACAAAAAGACAGAGTTTGTGGGAGTACAAAAATTAAAACCAGACTCACAGTTCAGCTCAGTTCCCAAACATCCAGACTTTGAGAGAATAATGCTCACACTTGGAAACCAGCAGGGGAAAACAGAGACAAGTTCTGGGCAAAATGTTCTTCAGGAGTGTCTTGATTTAGGGCAAATTTGTGAGGAAACTTCCAAATGGGGTCCCTCTAGAAAGCAAATTTAAGCAGCCCTTTTCCTCATTTGTTTGGGAGATACAAACTTTTTTCAAGAGAAGTGGAAAAACTGTTTTTTTAACAAGCAAAGTACTCAAAAACAGGGAAAAAAATAATACTAAATAATGGAATATTTTGTTGTTCTGAAGGGATGGTCAATTCAGAGAGAGGGTCTTTTTTGTGGAATGAAGCTCAGCTCACTCAGTTTTTCCAGGGCTCGGGTTTTTCTTTCTGGGGTTTGCATCCGGTGTCCCGGCCGCAGTGCAGCCTGTGGGGTCCCCGGACCATAGTCCTGGTGTTCCTAGACTGAACAATAGTTGAACAGTTCCAAAAAACTTCTGGCCTCAGCTAACTAAAAAAAAAACTAAGAGCAAAGGAGAGCTCTGTCCCACTGTCCGTGCTGCAGACACCACAGTCCATGAGAAGGAATGCAGGGTAGCCCAGTGCAGTTTCTGCAACAAACAGCGTGCTTCTCCTCCCTGCTTCACTCAGAACCAGTCTAAAGGTGCAGAACTTAACATCCAGCATAAACAGAACACACAATTTGGGATACAAGCATCATAAAGTCACCCTAGGACAAGGAGAGCTTAATAAAACTGACACAAGCCGCTGTGTCAAGTGAAGACTGGAGATGGTGTCTTTGCTCTAGAGAGGAACAAAGATACCCTGTGTTTTGCTATCTGGTCTCACTTTCACCTCTGGCACTCACACATACTAACTTACACTCAATTAATTGACAGCTTTCCTGTGGTTTTGCTATCATTGAAACAGACTGTAAGAACAGATACATTAATTGCTTTTTTTTTCCCTAGTGACTTGGCTAAAACTAAATGTTTTTTGAGTCTATTTTTTTTTAAGATATGAAATAGAAAAATAGGACAAATTTTGGCATAGCTGCCATATCCCACTTCTTTCAGCTCCATGTTAAAATTTTCAGTAAGGCACACTGTGCTGCTCTCAGGGATTACATGACAAACAGGGATGTTTCACCACTTTTGGAGATTCCAGCCCGGAGTCCCTCTCTCTCTGCTGCCTGTTCAGGAACTCTGGGTGGGCCAAACACCTAGCCTACAAACAAAGATTTGTGAGCAGAAAGAGATGGTGTAATACACTCACACAATACTCAGTATTTCAGAAATGTGCCACCCTCTTCCTTGTTTCAGCATGTTTTCAGAGATATTGTGTCTCTTCACAAGCAGAAGAGGTTCTGAAATGCAATTGCTATTACTTTGTGTATGTCAATGGCTGTTTCAAGCACCAGTTCTGCTCCATGGTTTTATTGTTGTGCTATTTCACTTCTTTCACATGATCTTCTAATGCAGCATCCTCCCCAGGTAGCATGATGAATTATGCAGCCACCCTCTTTGAAGAGGTGAACATAACATAAGCTTTTACACAAGCAGTGGGTAGCATTTTCCAAAAGTCCAGATGAAAATATTTCCTTGACACCTCTATCCATGCATTATATGTGTTTCTTTTTGCTCAGTGACTTGAAATTCCATGACATATAAAATCAGTTATTTGCAAGTAGTATTACTTTCCCTTAAAGAAGGGAATAGAACATTACTTGCTAGAAGTTCTTTCTTCTATATAGGACAAGCTGCTTTTTTTGAGGGCTGTGCACTTGCTGTGAGATTTTCCCCATTTCTGCACGAGAGTTCATCCTTGACTCTCAGCCAGAGGGGAGAGCCAGGCAGAGCAGCAGGGAAAACCAGCCAAGAACAGCCTGGGAAAATTCAGACACCTCTTTCCTTCAGTCCCTCAACACACACTGACAGAAAGAAATATGACTGAGAACACCATCAATCTGATTTGCTCTTTGATTTTTAATTTTTGTAGAGAGGGACTGTTCCAGGACACAGATAATGATCAGAAAGATGACAAGGTTTTGCCATAATCAATATAAGCTTTGAACCAGTGTTTAGAAGGGTTAGCATTTTAATCCAGATGCTCTCCAGCATCAGGCATGAATATTAACCAGTAGAAATAGGTATGCACAGACCTTTCACAATCAGGTTCTCAGTCTGCATAAAACTTCTCAAGTCAGAGATAGTTACAAGGATTTCAGTGGCGGGGGAGGGGGGTAGTAAAGCCAAAATACTTTAAGCAGCTTAGAATGTATAAAACTTTTTGAACAGATGATGAACATAAATGAGACAGAAATGACAACCTTGTCTACACAATCATCTACAGCTCAAACTCCTCTGAAGACAACAGCAGGTTAAAGTATAAATAGAAAAGCAAAAGACTTAATAAGTCTGGTACCTTCAGCCTCTTCACTGGCATCAGGTGCTCTCATATTGCCTGGTTCTGCATCCCTCTCCCTGTAAACTGATAATGTGCTTTCCTAGCTTTACTGAAGTCCAGTTGAGACAGGCAGCTTGAGTTAAAAACTTACCCAGTGAAGACCAAAGTGATTGTGGCAGAGAATGAGCATGTGTACAAAACCTGAAACAAAGAGCAAAGCTCCCTTCTGCTGCTGCTCATCCTTAGGCCAGCCCTGCAGGCACTGCACCCACAGACTTGGACCTGGCCTTGGATGTACAGGTCACATAGGGCAGGGAGTGGGGGCAGGGGGGAAGGGAACAACTTTCCTTCCTACTCAAACCTTTACAAGTAGTAACACCTTCAGCTGGACAACTTTGCATCTGTGTCAATAAATCCAGCTTGGCAGTTAGGGAACTGTGCATTTTGTGAACCAATACGTGAGTGAAACTCCTCTCATCTGAAGGAAAGTAATTTCAGGCCAACTCAATTTGTCTTTTCTAAAATAGAAAAATAGGCCAGCTAAGCCTGAATGTAAATTTACAGAGTGATTTGGAGAAATTAAAAACTACTTTTGACAATCAGAACAAAAATAGGATCAGGGAAAATTATAATGTACCAAGCAGAGCTGAATGTGAGCCATCCAGAATTCTTTCTCATTTGTTTTCTAGGAGTGTCTTCAAAGATATTGAAATTTAGCCTCTACACCTCAGACTGGCAGCAAGAATGACAACAATAATAATACATCACCATATTTCAAAATCAAGAGAAAAACTAGGTCTTTTAGATTTTATTCACTATCTTAATAACTTGTACTTATTAAAACTCATAGAAATTTCAAAGAGATCACAGTGAGATTCATTGAACTTTTGAAAATCAGCAACCAGTCAAGTCCTGTGACAATGTTTTAAGCTCATGAAAAAGTCCAACAGAAATTAAAAAAAAAAGTTCTCACATTTTTTTCAGCATTAGTTGCTATCAATTCCAATTCTGAATCTAAACAAGCATGTGTGCACACATTCATGCATGGATATATGACTTACAAAATTTTTCAAAATGGTTTCCTTACCCCCCCCCGCCCCCCCCAAAAAAAAAGGCTGTGGTGTTTTACCAATGCAAAATATTAGTAAACTCTGAATTGACTCATTCCTGTAAAGTGAAAATCATTAAAATTCTGTAGCCTCTCACTTGCTCCTTCACCTTGCTGCACTTTTCATACCCATTGTAGCAAGCCAGCCCCCAGCAAAAGTTCAGAGCTTTATTACATCCCTGAACCAGGCAAAATCATCAGCCCTGTGGCTTTGAATGAGTAGGGCAGCTAAGGGAGATGGAGGGAACAGAGGGAAAACTGCTGTATCACTGTGGAATGCTTGGCACCCCATTGCAGGAAATGAGACAGCAAAGTCAGCTGCAGTCAAGCCTAATCCTCACTAGCAAGGGGGAGCGAAGCAAAGGGACAGATGAGGAGGAAACAGCAGGGATTTCCCCTTAGCAGCAATGATATTTGAAAACACACAGATATCAATTATTTTTGGGCTGCCTGGACAGCAGCAGAAGCCGGGGATTAGGTGTGTGCAGGAGTCCAGAAGAGGCTGCAAGAGCTTTGGGAGGATCCTAAACAGTGCAAAATGTGTAAATCTCTGGTCAGCCGTGAGAGGAAAGCTGCAGTGGTTTATTTTAGCTGAAACAGGCTTCCTGGGACCTCTGCTTACCACAGTGACCATCATCATGGCAATGTTCAAGGCACCTGCTGTCTTCAACTCCTGCTTCTCTCCACAAAGGGTATAACACATGCACTTTTACTGTCAATGCTCATGATTATTTTGCCTGTGAAATTCAATGCAAGGGTACCTAAATCCTCTTTTGTGAGCCTCTCAGCTCAAAAGAAATACAAATTTTAGCAAAATACCCCAAATGATGCTATCAGAAAGGCTTCTGTCATTTCTATCTGTACTTTCTGGGGGTCCAAGAATCAAACATGTGTGATTGATAGGACAGCCCAGCTCCAAAGTCTGTCAGCAAGCAGAACTGACAGGCTCTAACAGAGGAACTTAGAGTAGGGACCCTAAAACATCCACATATTGCCTATTACATTGCAAAGATGTCTGACAGACACCACCAGCAGGAACTCTGCCCAGATGTGTTAAATAACTCCCTACTGATAAGGATTGCAGCAGGTCTCCAGATACGGCTTATTCATGCCAGTGATTTTCTGCTGTCCTTGAAATTCTAAAATACATAGTGAAAATGTTTTCCCTATTTTTTTTTAAGCATTGTTAAAAATCAGATTGCCCCATATGTTTTATATTTTCAGTTAATTTGCTGGGATGGAGAATACCTTTGGGCAAAGTCTTTATTTCCTTAAACTTAACTCAGCTGTGCCACCCATACAGATGAACTGTTTTCAGAAGTAAGGTACAGATAAGTCCAGCAGTAAGTACAAACCACTTTGGATTCTGAGGAATCTGTGGATTCTTTGCCATGTGGATGATGTCTTGCTTTGTGTCATTTTTCAGTTTCAGTATTCTTTGTCCTCAGTTTATGCACCATTTCCCCATTTCTCCAGCCCTCCTTGAACAATCTCAAAATTGGAGTTAGGCAGCAGTTAAACTGGAAGACTGCTTTGCACACCTTGCTGCAAATAATCTCCTCTGTTGAAAAATCTCTCCCCATTGTGGGGGCAGCTTCCCTCTAGAAGTAATTCACGCAATGTGATTTTGTAAAGGGTCAGAGTATCCTTTGCTCTTCCTCACAAAATCCTAGGTGGATCATGCCACTGTGCATTAAAAAAAAAAAATAGCAGGGTCAAAAGATCATTCATCTCACACTGCCCTCCTAGCTGAGAGAGGAGGCAGCCCTGTGTGTGGAGGGTGCTGGTTAGACAGAGTGAAGGAGGCAGGGATGGATCAGGCAGGCCTGCCAAGGGTTTTGGCCATGGCCAGCTGCCTCCCTTTATGGTAACTCTAAGTCTTGCTGCCTCAGAGGGCATGTGAAAAACAAACCCCAGAGAGGAGCTGGCAATAACAAGGCTGTCCAAAAGGCCACCTTGGAGGAAGGGGGCAGTCTCCACCTCAGGCCCCTGCCAGCCACCCATACCCCTTCCCTACTACACTCTGCCCTTCGCATCCTCCCCAGACCTGCCAAAGGATCCTGTTTTACACATCTTGCTTGTCCATGAGCAGCCTTTCTGAAGTCCACAGCCCCTCTGGCCTCAGAAAGTTCTCCTTAAAGCAACTGATAGTGTTGTTCACATGCTCAATCTGCTCCCTTGCACCTGGAGTTCCCTTGCACCTTCCATGACTCTGGGACACTTCAGACTGAGCAGTGCCTGGAACTGAAGAGCAATATTCCATCCAAGCACCATGTAAATGACACCTGAATTCAGACCTGGAGTGGATGGAGACCATCAGTCTGCAGTGGTAGGGGGCAGATGAGGACCAGCAACTGGACCAGGAAGAAGCAAAGATGATCAGGGGGATAAACTGGGGAATATGGGTTTGGACACTGTCAAGACAAAGAGAAAAACAACATTTGGAGGAGTGGAACTGGAAAACTGGGACTGGCTGAATAGTGAAAGGGCAAAGCAGGGGCTGGTGTTCAGCAAGGCAGTAGGAAGAGTGATGCATAAAAAAACATGGTACAAGAAGCACAGAAGGCTGGGGAAAACTAGGGATGCAGAGAAAGACGAGCATGTGGCATCAGAAGAGAGAAAGAGGTGCAAATCAGCATGCAAAGAAAAAGTAGAAAGATTAAAGAAAAAGCTTTGGGAGCTGAGAGGCATCGAGGGTCTCCTTTTTTAAATTTTCTGTCCAGAAATGCCTATGAAAGTTTCTGACAAAGCATCTCAGATCTCCCAAAAGCCCCCAGGCAACCCACAAAGGGCAGCTGGCAGCTGCTGTCTCCCACCTTCTTCATTGCACACCTACCACACGGAAATTGTTCTGCAGGGAAATTGACATTTTTGTCCTGGCTGTTAGCATGTCCACACAAATCAATAGTATGCTATATCTGTATGTTTTCTTTGCTTTTTAGAAACCCAGGCTTACAATCATGTTTCCATCTGCTGCAGCACATAGCATTGTGTAACCCCTGTACAGAGACTCTGCATTAGGAGACATAACCTGCCAAAGACTCTGCTCCACTGTCTGAGTTCACTTTGTTTTAGAAGAAGAGATTTAAAATGAAATATGTGGAGCCAGTGCAACACAAACATGTTCCTGTGAAATTCAAGTACACGGAAGGAAAATATTTTTATTTTATTCTTCTGGAGGAAAAAAAATCATCACACTTCCAGAGTGAGACAATCACTTCCCAGAGTGGCTTCTAGCTAAAAACAACACTCATCAATGGACAATTTAATTTTCTTGAAATGGCACTTTCTCTCTATCAATGAATAAACTTACTTCATTTTTTTACCTCAAACCTTCTGTTGTTAATCTGTAAAGTACAGTGATGCTACCCCCTCAACATTTTGAGATGCTATGAAAATAAATCCATGGGAAGCACTCAGTTGCTACAGTAATTAGCATCATAGGAAAAGGCCAATAAGGAAACAAAGGACTTTGTCTCCAGAACAAGGCTTAAATCACACATGAACTGTGTGTTAACCATAAAATCCACATAAAACAATGAGGAGAATATAAATAATACTGAAGCAAAAAGCCTGAAAGAATAAATATAACATGCATTGGCATAATTAAAGGCTCTATGGCTCACACATATACTTCCTTTCTGACATTTCCTGAGAGATTTTTACGTGACTTGGCAACCAGAAGAATGTTTTTATTAGTTAATGGTTTATGTGTCAAACTCCATTTGATTTGCTTTAAATGAGTAATTTAGTCTCTTGCCTGCATACTTGAGGAAATTATGAAATTTTAAGTTCTTTTTCCATTACAGTAGGTACCTCATAAATATATCTAAACTGTGCTATATACATATATTTTAAAAACACTTAGGATAAAACCTTTCAATATTTGTTTCAACCTTTGCTCACAATCTATTTCTTTTGCTCTGAAAGGCTTTCTTTTTGCCACCTTTTCATTCCACTCTATCTTCAAAAAAGAAGAAATGCTTCCTAATCACAAGACATGATGGATCTTGCTACGTTTGCAAACCATCTTATGCTTGGGTGCTTAAGAGCATTTGGCTTTGTGCTTTGCATCTAACCAACAACGCACCCAGGTGAGCTTCTATTGGGCAGGGACTTAATCCCTGTCATGTTTAATCACTACATTAAAAGATTTAAAGACTAATGTTAAAGGCCATTCAGTTTGAGCACCACAGACCTACAGGATGCAGTCGGGAAAAGCCACTTGGTTTATCCTGACAAAACTTGTTATAAATCTTTGAGAACAAAAGCCAGGAGAGCTGAGAAGCAAACTCCTTTTCTGTGACACCCCCTCAGTGCGTCTCAGACATCCACCTAGACACCCTGGGACTTCCTGCAAGTTTCACACATGAGGTGTTACTTGCACCATTTACTTAAATAGCTGTACTAAAAGGTTAGCTTTGGCCCACTTCTGTTCTGCATAACACCAATGAGAAAGTTAGGTCAGTACTGAAAAATTCCATCCCTAGTGCATAACTCTCTAGAGAGGATGACTCATTTGTTACCCAGTACAGAAAATGCAAGGGGGACATTTTGCACTCCCTCAGGAATCTGAACCCCAAATGTAAAATCTCCTGCTTGGATCCCACATTGTTGCAATGCAATTGCTAGCAGCAATAGTCAGGGATGTTTCTTCCTGTCCAGTTGGCTGAGGTGTTAGAAGCCCCTCTTGGAAGTGTGGACTTTGCTACAATTCCCCAAGTGCTTAACTCAGATCTCAGGCAGCGGCACATCCAGGTTTGTCCCCTGGGGCCACACGACTCCAATGCTGCATAAACTCCACTGGCTTCCAAGTCCAGTTCTCTGATCCAAATCCAGTACCAGGCATTTTCAACCTAGCAATTCATCAGCTTGTGGACCCTGATGCTTACAGATCTGAGGTTGTCCAAAGCCTCTCACGTTATTTTCATAAATGGGTAAAAAATAGTATTGTGATAGTAGTACATACAATACCTTTAAAATTGCTTTATCTGCAGATAAAATTTAGTTCTTCATAGACAGCCCTACAGCAATCATCACTATTTTCAGCTACCAGAACCTAGCACAAATGCCCAGGGAACAACTCTCTTTCAATAATCAACTTCTGTCAGCACCCACAGAGCAAAGACATCCCTCCCTGATGCTTTCCCTGCTGCCCTTTTATCTATGCTGCCTTGGCTGAAAACATTTTCACAAAGCTAGCAATATCACACATCTTTTCAAACACCAAGTCGTCCCCAAATGGTGAAAAAAAAATAGAAACTGTAAAACAGCAGACTAGACAATGATAACCACTGATGTAGAATCTACATGATATATGGGTCTTATCAGTCAGGTCATTCCTTATAAATACTCATTTAGATTGACAATGTCTCTTATAAACAATTAGCAATTTATTCGTTATTCCCATTTCACTTTAACAGTATATGGATTCATTCAGACCCTTTGTTTATAAAAAATTAAAAATAAGCATCAGGATAAAAAAAAAAAATTTCTTTCCCATAGATGTATGATAGCCTAATACTTGTATGGGATGTTCTAATACTCCAAAGCAACCTTTTCAAATGTTAGAATTTATCATACATTTTCCTTCTTTTTTCCCTGCATCAGTGTCCCCCCCCCCCACTCCACCCACCATCAGATACATAAAGACAAACAGAAAAACTAGGGAAAACAAAATACTTTCTAGACCAACCACTGCCAGTAAAAGACACTTGAAAGTGAGACAAGTTATGATCTCTGTACACAAGAGAATTATTTGCTCAAGTAGGGCAGGAAAGACCTTGTTTAATGTAAATGTAATATAAAAGACCTTGCAGTTCAAATACTTAATCATTCACATGACTTACATGTAGTCTGTAACATAAACACTATGAAAGGAGGTTTTCTTTTGTGCTAGATTTATATTTATTTATAATTTAAGGAGTAGGAACTGAAATATGAGCAGAAAGGAATTGTTAATGTGTGTCAGTCTGTGAGGTGGCCTCTCCAGTTCTCACTCACCATAAACGTGTGTCTGTGCAAGGAAGATAAGGCACAAATGCTCTCTGTGTCTCTGATGACATCTCATGATGTCCTCTGTGGGACAGCATGACAGGTCTTTTCTTCTTCTATGGTGTCTTGGTTTAACCCCAGCCAGCAGCCAAACCCTACACAGCTACTTACTCACTTCCCCAACAGCAGGACTGGGGAGAGAATCAGAAGTGTAAAAGCCAGAAACCTCAGAGGAGGAGATAAAGACAGTTTAATAGGGAAAGCAAAAGCCATGCATGAAAGGAAAACAAAAGAAGAAATTAGTTCACTGCTTCCCACAGGCAGGCAGGTGTTCAGCCATCTCCAGGACAGCAGGGGTCCATCATGTACAATGGTGATTTGGGAAGACATATGGCATCAATCCAAATGTCTTTCTGTTCCTTCCTCTTCCCTCCAGTTTACATACAGGGAAGGATGTTGTATAGTGTGGAATATGCCTTTGGTCAGTTTGGGTCATCTGTCACAACTATGTCTTTCCTAAATTTCCCATGGACTCCCAGTCTTCACACTAGCCTGGCAGTAGGAAAAGCAGGGAAGACCTTGCCTCTGTGTAAGCTCTGCCCACCAATAACAAAAACATCTTAACATATTACAAAAAGCATATAACAAAAAACATATTAACAATTCTATGTTTAGCACCAATTGAAAACATAGCCCCATATCAGCCACTGTGAAGAAAATTAACTCTACCCCAGACAAAACCAGTACATAAGGAAAGTTCAATATGAAGAAGAAAGCCATTGTTCCTTATGTATCCCATATTTGGTCTATTCCATGTATTATATTGTATTATAATGTATCCCATTTGATCACAATAAAACTGTGGATCAGAACTTCACTTAGCTCATATCTAACCCCAAGTGTTTTGACACTAATTTTGATATTATTTTAATCTACTTTTAGTTCACAGATTTGGCATAATTTTTCTGAAAGACAATAAAAAAGGAAAAAAGAAAAGAAAGATTACATAGGCATGATAGCTAGTTATATCTTAATTAGTAATGAAGCATATGACATGCTGTATGAAAATACTACTTCCAGCATTACAAGAATTATAGTATTAGAAATAACAGTACAACTTTAATTCCAGTTCATAAATTATTGCAAGCACTTATTGTGCTATATAATTCTTAGCTAAGGACCCTACAAACAAGCTTTTGAAAAATCTGCAGTTTTGACAGGGAAATCAAGCCAGTATCCACTCTCAGGGAAAAGATTTTCTTGCTTTTGAGTTAAGTAGAAGCATTTTTGTGGATAAGGAAAAAGAAAGTAGTGGGGTGCTTCTTACTATATTTAGGGGCTCATTAATTTAGTTTAGGAGTGAAGAGCATAAGAGTATTTGTAAGCATGGAATTAAACAAAATTGGAAACTGAAGGATATTTCTTCTGGAATGTTACATGCAAGTCTTAGTAACATCAGTTCAGTGTGGATATTTTAATAAAAGATAACCTTCCCATCTTACACAATGCATCTTGCCACATTTCCATTCATTCCAAAGGACAGATTCTTCAGCAATTTTCAGCTGTTCACTCCAAGCTAGAGAGGGTAATCTGTGCTTTGAAGCAAAATTTTCCATTCTAACACAGGAGTTTGTGAGTGAGTTTCAAAGAAGCAACAGCACACTAGTTGAAAATTAACTTTTCATTTTCACCTCCTTTATGGTCAGTACGGGTAAGAAACCGTAAATAACAGACAAATATCCAGTCTTGTTCATACAGTAAATGAAAGGAACTGCAACCAAGCAGACCATGCTGTGATGTCTACTGTTACAGAACCTACATTTTTCAAGGGTTTTACCCCACCTTGCCTTGTGAGTGCTCATCCAGCTTTACTAGGCCTTTAAGTCTGCAATGACATCAATTTTGACCAATTTAGAAACATGAGATTATATTAATTGTCAATATCCTCTCTGCAACGGTGAGGGATACTTCTTAAATCAGACGTTGCTTGTGAAGAATCATAGAAGCACTCTCCCATTGTTCCCTTCTGCAAAAGTGGTGTCAGTTCAGCCTTTCAGGGCACAGAATCACATCTGCTCTGTGGCTTTTAAAAATATTTCTTTCCACAATTGCAAGGCTGTCAAGGAACTTTTAGGCTTACAAAAGAAAACATGACAAGAAGTCACAATTAACATTCATTGTATCTGTTTGAATCTGATTCCCTTGTGCATAAAGAGCTCTGTATTTCTTCTTCAATGTCTCTAAACAAAGTGAAGTAGATGGTTTAATTTTTAAGTACCTGCAAAAAATGACTACTGAAGGTTAGGAAAGAACTAGTACTAAAAAGCTTATCAGATCTTTAGTAACACAATAATTTACTCACAAGCTTGGTCTTTTCCATATAAATAAAATAAAATCAGCATTTAATAGTTTACACAGATTAAAAACCAGCCTAGAAAATCAGCATCAAAAACTGTATCACATCTTAGCAGACTTTCAGAGAGACCGGAGAATGAAGATCCTGTTTTAAAGATATTTATTTTTAGTTCAAATGAGTCCTGCATCCAGACAGCTCCAGTCATCACATTTGAAAGAGAAAAGCAGTGGGAGCAGGGATCTCTGAAGCACCTTGGTAAAACTCCAAGGTCTATGTCCATCCCAAGGGCCACATTTCAGTGCTTATTCAGGGAAAAACTCAAGCATATTTCAAGCCGACTTTCCTCTGTCCCATAGGATTTTACCTTCTCAGTAAAAATAATTGTATTTCTTTATCATCCCAAACAGAAAGTTTTATTTTCTAATCTTACAAAATTAAAAATTAAAAAAGCAAAACAGATAGCAAAAGAATAAACGCAAACAAGAGCCCTTACCATAGATCTATGTTTGGACATTTGTTGGATCAGTATGAATGGGATAGATGTTCAATGCTCTGCCAGATCAAACACTTATTGAATGCTTTTGCTGGGTACAAAATAGCCTGGGTGATCTCTTCTGCAATATGGGTATTACCAGTCTAGACTAAGTTCCAGTTCTGGAGTTAAGAGGTGTGACAGGGTCACATGCCAAGTCCAAGTCCACAGGTCAGATTCAGCCTCCAACACACTCTAGTGTGTTGGAGGCATAAAACTACATCTGTATGGTGTCTCTCAATCCTATGCTTCTGTGGAGAACTCAGCACTGGGGATACTGGTTGACTCGGGATACATTACTTTTAACCTCGGGGTTCAAACACAGTTCATACCCTCTTTGATAATAAATTAACATTTTCATCCTCTTCTCCCCAGCTACACTCTTCAATGATCAATGCCTCCTAGATCCTTGTTCTTCTTCCTCCTCCTCTGATGTTCCTTGGAAGTAAGATAGGGAACAAGACACAAAATACAGGAATTACAACTTCCACCTGATACTAAACCCAGGCACTTCACTGTGATAATGCACATGAAGCAGCTTCAGCTCTCCATCTTCTTCCCCATCCGTCTTGTTTTCCTGAAAGGGGCAGCCAGCCAAGCATCTGATGTTTCTACACTGATGAAAAAATGCTGTGAGTTGCGCATTCTACCTTTAGAGTAAGGTCATACCATACATGATGGTTCTTACAGCTACAGGAGGTTGAATTTGATATGTGGCTGTAGCTGGTGTGATCTGCAGTGGCAACATCTACAGTAAAATGAGTACTGCTACTGAAAAAAGGAGGGGAGACAAGCTTGTCTTCTAACATCCTCTTGCACCTAAGATAAGAGATGTTGGAGCTGTGGCTGATGCTATTTCTTCTCAAGCTAAATAAGGTTTCATCTTCATGCAGACACCCCTTGTGAATGCCCTTTTCAAATGAAAGCCTCCCCAGACAACAGTAATAGCAGCTTATTAAATACTGGGTGGAGAAAACTGAATATTGATGCTAATTACCTGAGCCTTCAGCTTTTCAATTATGTCATGATGACCTTTTAAAAATCATTTATTGACTGGAAAAAATACGGAGAGCTGGTTGAACCTGATTTCACCAAGGTGCTACTGCAGTGCTAATAACCAAATCACACTCTGTATTCAAAGAATGAGCTGTTTAAATGGGAAAGTAATAATGACATTAAAATTCCAAAGAAGAAAAAAAAGTCATAAATTGAATTTGTCTGTGTAGGATAACTCAAGGATAAAGTGAGTTTCCGGCATTGCACAAGTCCTCTTGGAAAAATAGAGTGCTTTGTCCCAAAAGCAACATTACAAATAGGCACTACATGGTCCCTTTTTCAGAAAAACACATGCTTGCACCGGTATTGCTTGTCAGATTTTTTTTTTTTAGTCATGGCACGTTTATAAATGCAGTTGCCTGCATCCTTCCAAGCATTATTAAGCATGTCACATTAATTGCACAAAGCCATTTTGCCCTGCTCAGCAAATAAGGCTTCTATATATATCTTGGGAAAAGAATGTAGGCATGTGGTCAGGAAAACAGCTGTCAGTCAGACTCGTCTTCTACAACCAAAACAATGCCTAGCCCAAACCTGCACAGCCATGTAATGTAAGGCAGCTTCAGCTGTGCTGAGTGCTGCAAAACATACAAAGGTGTCCCCACAAAATCTCTGAGTAAACAAAAGCATTGCTCCTAAGTATCTGTCATAGCTACAACTGCTTGAGACTTCGTTCTGAAAACAGCTATGTCAGGAACCAGGGCCAGACTGTGAATGTAGAAAAATATGTAATACAGCACAGCAACAAAAGGCTAAAAAGCCCCACCAAAAACCACAGAACGGCCAAAAAAGGAGCATTTCCAGTTCATGTGTGCAGGTGACCAAAGGAAATTTGATAAAAACCTGCAGCAAACCACAAACCTCTCAGCCCCTGAGAAAGAACTGAAATGCCTGTGTTCTGCTATCTACTGGATGACCTAAGTGCAAGGCTTGCAGAAAGATGGTACATTGGATTTGGAGAAAAAGAGGTGCATGTGAGCTGCTTCTCCTTTCACCCTATTTCCTTCCAGAGGCCACTGGGCTGGGCAAAGCATTCAGGGAAAGAAGACTCTCCCTGACAAGCTTCTTTCAGCAAATGAATTGTGAAACCTCCCTCAGCTTACAGGGAGGAACTGAAACAACCTCACTCAAGGCAAGTCTTCAGAAACAGAAGCCACTTCAAGATGACATGAACCTTCACATCACAGCTTAACCAAATCATCTATTTGTGTGGAGAAGAGGGAGAAAAAGTATGCTTTTCAGGACTCAGAAGTATGCATAGCCATTCACAAACGCCTGCATAAAGGGGATTTCTTGAATTTTCCAGTTGCCCAGACTAAGCCCTAACTCAAAACTTCAGTATTTCATTCCATCACTGATAACCTTTTCCCATCCCTTATCTTTTTATCTAAAAAGGGATGCAGAAGCATTTGGATTGACTCACAAAGTCTCTGTATGCTTCAGCACACCCCTGTCTCCTAAGGGGTTACACTTACAGAGCTTAACTATCTAATTTTCACTCACACAACTATTTGAAATGAATGCCAAAAAAAGTATTATCAAACCACTTATATTGAGGTTTTCAAATTAAATGAGAACAGAACACACACGGCACTCTGCGTGTGTTTACAAAGACAGGAAACAATTTGCTACAAAGTTCTGAAGTGAGATATCAACATTACTGAAATAATATGCAGCAGACATGGTTCACGATGGCATTTCTCCAGCATTATAAGTAAATTGTGGATGAGGCTTGGGATTCTATTTTTAGCTGGGAGCCACTGCCTATTCCATACAACTTGTCTATGAGACAAGTTGTATTTGTTCCCTTCAGCGGTTAAAAAAACCTGTTTGTTTCCAAATATTCAGATGTCAAAACTAGATTTTCTGCAGGACTTACACTTCATGACCAAGTTATTAACCATAATAGTTGATTTTTACTTTTTTACCAAGCATTACTTCAATAATGTAATTGAAGACGGGCCTGCTTCACAGAGCTTGCTCTGTGAAGGGATCACTGCAAAGAGCAGTCAAACCATTTGTTCTCTTCAGCTGCAGTCCATACCCAGGCCCTAGAGTTGCAGGGATTAGCAAGGAACAGGGAGGGAGTGGTAGCCTTTCCACTGGGAGTTCCAGTCACATTTTTACAAATTCAGAGCCTGCTCAGCTGGGCAGATGCAGTTGCTTTCCAGCAGCTGGCTATGCCAATGTAAAGTAGCTGAAAGCACTTGTGGCAGCAAAAGCATTTCTGTACCCTAGTATCTCATCACTTCAGAATATGTAACACACTTAAATGAGGCAGGAAAGTACAACCATCCCTGTTGTAACACAAGCAACTTAAGTACATCAATGGACACAATTAGTCTACTGCTAGTTACACTATCTCAAAGTAAAAAAAGAAGCCCCAAGCACATGCTACAAAACCTAAAGTATTTTCCCCAAAATGGCAACTTGTCCCCGGTAGAATCAAAACGAAATCTGTCATGCAGCTTGGTCATCCATACAACACTGCTATACTGAATTAGTTTGGGATATATTCTTTAATGTATCATTCTTCACCTGTTCACTGCCAATGTGATTTGTCCCACATCTCAAAACAGAAGGTGAGTCTTTCTACACCTGCATCCTTTTCAGAAAAGTCTCCTTCCCCTACCTCTGCATCTAGCCAGTGCAATAAATAACCACCAGCATCCACAGCAGCTCATTCCATCCTGTACATTTCCTCCATCCATTATCATCTGCCCTTTCCTCATAATTGCATTAGTTTCTTCAGAAGAAAACATGTGACACATCTAAACTATATTACCTCAAAGCAGAGATGGGTTATGAACTGCTCATTTCTAACATGGGACAAGTTCTCAGGATTGCAATCCATGGAAAAAAAATGCAACTGATGGTCTCCGATGGCCAAAAAATCCAAACAACCTACCAAAGCTACTCTTTGGAAACACTGAGGGTTTAAAAACACCATCATTATATAAATTAATTGTGTCCTATCTTGCATACTGGTCTTTTCTGCTATAAGGAAACAAGATGATGATCCAATGTCTGGATAAAAGTTATGGAGACAGCTCCCATATAATGATCAACTGCCATAAATTCCAGGAAGGTCTTTAGGACTATCACCTCAGTATGCAGAGATAAAATTGTGAAGGCCAGAGTTAAACTGGAGTTGAAACAGATGAGGGATGTGATGGACATGTAAGAGCATCAGTAGGGATATCAGCAGCAAAAAGAGGACTAAGGAAATTGTGGTACTGCTCCTAAATGGAACAAAGCACCAGCAGCATGGTATACAAAAAAGTGTATATCATTGCCATCACTGCTGGCATGCTGTAATCTTGGAGCTCCCAGACCCTTATGGAGAGTAGCAAAGCTTAAGGGAGAAAGATGCTGTTCTTGGATGAGGAGTAAGATGTTTAAGACTACTTAGGTAAAGTGAACATATGTAAGCTCATGGGATCAGATGGCAAGTGATGACACAGAGCTGGCCAATGTCACTGTGAGGCCACCTTCTACCATCTCTCAATAATCACAGTGTCTGCGAGAGGTCCTCAAGGGCTGCAGACAAGGAGATCTGAGGTACAGAGATCAAGGAGGATACAGCTGAGCAGCTTCACCTGAAAGTCTGGGAGATTATTTCCAGACACAGTAAGATCAAGAACTTCCAGTCTGGGAACAGTCAGCATGGATATACCAAAAGCATATAATACCTGACCAGCCTGAACTGAGAAGAGAAGGCTCTGTAGGTAAGAAGAGAGCAGATGTTTACTTGGACTTAGCTTGTGACATGCTGCCCCATAGCATCCTTACAGCTAGAGAAGGAGATAAGGACTGGACACATAGGCTCTGCATCAGAGCAATGGAAAAGAAGCAAGACCGTGCATTTTCCAGGTGCAGTGTTTTCAGTATTACTGCTTCTGAGGTAATGGGAAAGATCATGGCACAATAAACTTTGGCCTGAATCTGAAATTTTAATATATGAAAGTTGGCAGCTTTTGCTACTGTGTGGGAGAGAGCCTCCAGATGCAGAAAGCTGTGTTCATGCCAGTGATTATTTTTAGATGATTACCAATGTCCATCTGAACACAGCAATGTACCCTGCTTTCAGACCACACTGAAGTATAAGAATACTTCATTCAGTCTTAATATTTCAATGATACATCTCCCTACCCTGTCCTCTGCAAGCACCAGGACTCTCTGCACTGGTTTGTTATAATCCCACTTGAGTGCACTGCTCTTACCAGCTATTACCCTGCAACAAACACAATATGTCTTGCAAAATTGTGCCCAAGAAGACATGTCCTCTTAAACGCCTATTTCCTAGCCCAGAATCTGGCTTTAGTATCAGATTTTTGAGAATTTGTGTTTATGGTTTTAACAGCTTATTCTAACATTTGAGAACTACTCATATTTCTAGTCTATGCTTTTCAAAAGAAAACAAAAAAGCATAATCTCTACCAGGATAGAAGCACATCTATTTAATTACCTTTATTAAGGGATAATGTAGAAAAACGTCTATTTTCCTTTTATTTTCTACTTATTCCTTCCCCCTTTCTATGCTTGTACCTCCATATATTTAAAGCTTTAAAAGTCAATGCCCCAAAAAAAGTAAAATTTTGCATGCATTGCCCAGTTTTAAAATTATTTTATCAAACTACTTTTAACAGGTGGGGACCTGCAGAAGGACTCACAGCTGGTGGCGGCCACTCTCTTTGCCCAGGGCAGCGATGTTCCCTCGCTGTGCCACCAGTCCCTGGACTGCCCGCCGGCCTCCAGGGCTGCGCGTGCGGCCGGACACCTGTGTGTGCGTGTGCGGGGGTCAGTGCGTGTGCACCCGCGTGTACGTGTTTGTATTTGCAGATGTTTGTGCACACGTATGCGTGTGCGTGTGCGTGTGTGTGTGTGTGTGTGTGTGTGTGTGCGTACATACACGTGTGTGCGTACATACACGTGTGTGCACAGCCGCACCCCACACGCACTCCCCTGCTCCCTCACACCGACCCACCCGCGCCTCAGCCCCGCGCCCTGCGCATGCGCACCTCCCAGCCCCGCCCCGCGGCCCTGCGCTGCCCACTTCCAACATGGCGGCCCCCGCCTCGCGCACGCGGCCGCGCAGGCGCCGCCGCCAGGGCACACGGCCGGAAGGCGCGGCCCGGCAGCTCTCTATGGTTGCCCGCGGTGGGTAGCGCGCCGCCGCCGCCTCGCCTCGCCCCCGCCCGCGCTGCACGCCGGGACACGGCCGGTCCTCCCTCCTTCTCTCCCTCCCTCCTTCCCGCGCACCCCCCCCGCGCGCCCCGAGCCTGCGCCGCGCCGACATCCGCGCTGTCCCAAGATGGAGGCGCGGGGCTCGCGCTGAGCGCGGCCCGGCCGGCACAGAAGCAGCAGCAGCCGCGCCCGCCCGGCCCGGCCCGGCCCGTCCGCCCGCCTCGCCTTCCCCGCCCCGCCAGGCCGCGGCTCCGGCGGCCCCGGCAGCAGCGGCGGCGCCTCCTTCTCGCCCGCGGCCCGGCCCCGAGTGCGGCGCGGCCCCCGCATGAGCCCGGGCGGCAGTGGCGGCGGGAGCGCCCGGGAGCAGCAGCCGAGGTAGCCAGGTCGGTGTGGGCAGTGCGCAGGGCCGGGAGCGGGAATGGCGCCCGCGCACGCTGGCCCTGAAGGGGAGGGAGGCGGCCCTGCCAGCTTCCCCGCGCCGGGGAGGGGAAGGCGGCAGCCCCGGGGTCCCGTCCTTCCGCGCCGTGGCACACACGGGTGCGGGGGGGCCCCGAGCTTCTCCCGCCCCCCCGGGAGACCGGGCTCGCTGCGCGACCTTGGGTGAACCCAGCCTGCCCCTGCCTCAGTTTCCCGGTTCGGCGACTACTCTCTGGGGCTGCTGTGGGCATGGGACTGCTCGGTGCTGTCGGCGCGGCTGGCTGCCGGAATGGGAAGTACTGCGCGGGTCTCTTAACTAGTGGCCAAGGCCTGCTTGACAAAGCGGGTCTGATCACTTTGCTCGTGCTGCCTTCTGTCCAGTCTGAAGAGTTGCATCTGAACCTGTGAGCAGGCTGCCTTGTTGATTCATGTGATCTGTCGCTCCTGACCTCAGGACTTTCTGGGCTTCAGTTTTTAAGCATACCTACAGTATTTCTGTTAAGGAATGTTACACTTGACTATTGATTTGTAAATCAGATGTCTGAGGTGATGTGTTATAGTCATTCAGAAGTTGCTACTGCTTAAGAAACAGAACATGTATCACAATTGTCCTTTAAGTCACAAGAACCTGTAATTTATAGACATGTAGTTATTCCTGTTCTTTTTTCTCCAGTTAATGGAAATATTTGTTTCCTTCTATGTAATGTGTTGGTCTAATTCTGGGACTAAGCATGTTTCTTACACATCACTTCAGGGATGGGCCCTCTGTCTGTATGAAAACATACCTGCTTCAGTAAGAGTCTGCAAACTTGAAGCCCTGTGAGAAATTGGCTTCTCAGAGCGGTTTCGCCATGCTTCTTGCATGTCTAGCAGAAAGTTTCTCAGTGGAAAATTGTACCCGATTTTAACTTTGATTTCTTAACAAAGTAAGACCTGTATGATTGTACTGTCAATTTATCTTCTTTCTCTTTTTCTTTTGATTAGCTGACTGGTTTGAAAGGGAGAGGTCTAAAAGATAAGATTAAGTTCCTAATTCATGCAAATAGCATCCAGTTAGAGAGATTACCTGCTAAGGAAGAAGCCACGCTCTGAGTTGTACTGTGTTAGACACTTATGATGGGGGGAGAGGGAAGTGTTGGAGATAGTGAGAGGTGTACCACTTGATAAGAATGAAAACTGTTGGAAATAGGCTTACAGTTCTCACAAACTGTTTGGTTTAGATGTTGGCTCTGAACAGCTGTGCCCTTTCATTGTGGAAACAGTTGAAGGTACTTTTTAGAAATTTGAAAATACAGCAAAACTCAGTTTAACTAAGTGTGTTGAATTGAAAATAAGAAATTTGTATTGCTAAATTGATATGGATGTGCAGAGAAAACTATCACATGTGTTTGTCCTTTAAAACAGATGCAGCTTGTAGTACAGGATCATTCTGTCAACTCAGTACAGAAAAATAGTGAAAGAAAACCTAGTCCACTAGTTACATTTACAGAGCTGATACTTTTAATTGAAATTATTTCTGTACAATGTTACAGGTGCTTTTTCTCTCTTTTACAAATACCTTCCATTCCACTCTAAGTGTTTGCTATTTAATGTAGCATCTTTCCTGCTGGAATTAAGAATCATCTTATCAGAGGTGTTTGCTATTTCTTCTCATTGGAGTGTCCTGAGCATCTCCCAAGAATATAGTAACAAAAGCACCAAGTTAGATACCAAAATGAGTGTTTGATTTGTTCAGGTTTATTTCAGGGTATGGTTCTGTGACTTAGCAAAAAAAGTCAGGCTTGAATGGCCGTGTGTTTTAAAGCCTGAGATTTCTCAGTCCAGATCCTCTTCAGAACTCTAAAGCTGTGTGGGTTTGATCCCTTTTTTTAAATAACAAACAAGACTTCTGGTCTCTTCCTTTTTTTTAATTGCTGCTGCTGTTTAAAAACATGGGAACCATGGGGTTTTTTTGTGAATGGGATTGAAAACTGTGTGTATATTTTGAATACATCTAGGGATGTTCTGCCTGTTGGAGTCTGTGTTAGAGCATCTGGAAATTGTCCCCAATTGTTTTGATCAACCTGAGAAAATAAATTTAACTTCTCTTTTGAAATTATAAAATATCATGTGTACCACCATGACCCAGCATGCACAGTATAAAATCATGCTTGTTTCACTATGATTATGTCCTTTGTTGACATATTCTTCACTAGTTCTCAGAATTCACAGGTTCTGCTTAACCAGAGTTGAGTTTTAAGTTATAAACATGTCTAATTGTGAATATGTTTAAACATATAACATTTTCTATAAACAGTAATTAGCATAGTACATGATATGGCACTTAGCATGGAATCAGTTCAGTTTTTATGTTTTTGTAAATATGCATCTTTCTAATTTTTGCTGTTCAGGACAGATTTTTTTTTCCTCTTGTTACTTTTTGTGTTATTCTACTTAGTGGATTAGAGAGAATTCATCTTCTTTTAAACGCAGGAAATATCTTTCTCCCTCTCCACACCAGTGTACTCATACACCTGAAGATGAAAGCCACCAATTTTTAAAAATAGAACATGTAGTTGAGGGAAAAAGGAATGTAATTCATAAAGTATGTAGGCATAGATCTCATTTCCAGCATCAATCTTCCTTTCTGGTAGTGTGGGCCAAGTCTTCACTCTAATTAATGAATTTATATTGATTTTTAAACAAAGGAGGTGTGTTTTACAATTTTTCTGAAGTATCCTGTGTATTTAAGGCAGCTGTGAATTTTTTAGAGACGGTATTAAAAGGTTTTCTGTCACTAATCAAATTCTGATTTGTACCTGGAAAGAGGGTAATAATACATTTGCTCTCAGGGTCTGTAATGAAAAAATCTAGAGTATGTTGTTTACTTTCTTAAAAAAAAAAAATTACCCCCTCCCAGAAATTCTATAAGCTGTGCTAAATACTGGTTCCCAGAGACAACAGCAGTGAGCAAATCTCATGTTTGAAGTGAATTTTGTCACCTTAAATGCTTTGACCTTAACATTTACTGCTCTAACTTCTTGTATTAGCAGGCAGTCCCTGATAGCCTCATAAAGCTGTGTTGCCCATGAATTAAAGTTTGAAAAAAAGCTGATTCATAGGAATAGTAATGTGTGTAACATATCTGGTTGGTTAGCAGAAAGTCAGCAATACGGTCTAAAGGTAACATTTTGCAACGAAGCAACACTTCAGTAACTACAGCAGCTGGTGACACATTTCTTCAGGAAAGTAACCTCATAGAAAGAATATGAAAATCAAATAATGTTGAGATTCAGGATTCAGGTTTGGCAATGTAACATCTGACTAAATAGCACTTTAAATTGCTATTTTTGAATAGCTGCACCTTCCTGTGGTTAGGAGGGATAGAGCTTATTGACAACAACTTGCTGGGTGCAAAATTACATTATGAATTATCATAGTTCTGTCTAACAAATACTCTTATGAATGAATCTCTTAAAGGAAGCATTAACTACTTCTTACTTACTTTAATAGGTTGAGCCTGCTTCCCTGTATTATGCAAACTGCTGAATGGAGGAAGGGGGTGGAAGTCAGTCTTTACCGATACTCTTTCCGTTACCGTCCTGCATGGTTCTTTACCCATGTTTTACAGAGTGGTGAAGAATTAGGAGAAGCTGCAGTTGTTCTGCTGAGTGCAACTAAATGGGTGGCTTCCTTCTGGACCCTCACTTCACTGTCTTAGGTAAGAGGGATGATCTGCTTCTTTTGAAGCTACTTGCATTTCCTTGGAACAGAAGTATATATATATATTTTTTTTTTTTTAGAGAAACTTCTAGTTAGCAAAGCAGAGCTTTGAATTTTTTTTTTTTTGGTCTATTGGCTTGAAAAGGGCATTCACAGTATGTAGCTGTCCCAGTACTTTTCATTGAAAAGCATTGCTGTTTGCATCCATTCAAATAACTTTAAAAACATGCTCTGTGTACTAACATAACTTGCTTCTGAGAATCATATTTTTATGTAGTATGACGGAAGTGGTGGATTACAGTGGTGCTGGTGGATATAGGACAACTTTTATTTGATGTACTACTTGACTGCTTGATATGGAGTGCATTACTTTTTTTTTTTTTTTACAGACTTGGAATAGTTTGGGTTGGAAGGGATCTTTAAATGTCATCTAGTACAAATTCCTCTACAATAAGCCGGGACATTTTCAAATAGATCAGGTTGCTCAGAGCCCTGTCCAGCTTAACCATGTCTATTTCCAGGGATGGTGCATCTCCTATCCCTGAGCAATCTGTTCCGGTGTTTTATCACCCTTATTGTAAAAAATTACTTTCTGATATCATCTTAATCTACTCTCTTTTAGTTAAAAGCCATTACCTCTTATCCTCTCAAGGAAGCCCTTGTAAAAAGTTTGTCCTCCTCTGTCTTGTAAGCTCCTCTTCAGTATTAAACAAAAGCAAACAGGTCTTTTCAGATCCTTCTCTTCTCCAGACAGAACAACACTAACTCTCTTGGCCTTTCTTCATAGGAGAGTTGCTTCAGCCCTCTGATAATTTTTGTGGCCCTACTCTGGACTTTCTCCAACAGGTCTGTGCCTGTCATGTGCTGAGGACTCCAGAGCTGGATGCAGCACTGCAGGTGGGCTCTCAGAGAAGTAGAAGGGCAGACTGGTCTTCCTTGGCGTGCTGACCATGCTGCTTTTGATGCAGCCAAGGATACATTCTGGACTGCAGGCACATATTGTTGGGACAGAACTGGCCTTCCAACAGCCAGGATCTCCAAGTTCTTCTGTAATTACTTCTGTTGCCAATTCCCTCATCCCCTGACCAGGTATTGTTAGCCCAGATTCAGGACCTTGCACTTGGACTCACTGGGTGAGGTTCTCATGAGCCCACCTGTCAGTCTTGTCCAGGTCCCTCTGAATGGCATTCCATTCCTCAGGCATATCAGTCACACCACATGGCTTAGTATTGTTTGCAGGTTTCCTGAGGGTACATTAGGTCCCACTGTCTGTCATTGATGAACTGGTCTCAGTATGGACCCCCGACGGACACCTCTTGTCATTGATGTCCATCTGAAGATTAAGTCATTGACCATTACCCTCTGTATGCAACCATTCAACCAATTCCTCATCCACCAAAGAGTCCATCCATTATCTCTCCAATTTAGGTTGAAGGGTGTTGTGGGGGACCATTTCAAAGGCCTCAGAAGTCCAAATAGATTACAACAGTAGCTGTTCCCTTGTCCATTGATGCAGTTGCTCTATCATAGGAGGCTAAAAATGTTGAGTAGTGGTTGCTGCTGCCTAAAATCTGTGCCCCACGAGCCTCTCCTGTGGAAAAACAAGTTGAGATAACCTTTAGGCAACACAGTCAGACCCTCACTCAACACCCACTGCAGCTGGCTCATTAGGTTGGTCCACAGGACTTGCCCTTGGTGAAGCCATGCTGGCAATCTCAGATCTCCCTGTCCTTCATGTGCCTTCATTTTCCTTGCTTGTGTGACAGAATGTCAAAGCTGTGGCCTAAACAACTAAAGACAAAATTTAAGTATCAAAAACTAAAGAGTGGTTTGAAACCCAAAGGAAATTTGATCTTGGTGGACTGTGGATTGGTAGGATCACAAGCAGAAAATTACAGAACCTCTGTTTGGGTTTGTTGCATAATGGTCTGGCAATGATTAGTCCACATAGTTTGCATTTCATTCTGGTGTTTGATGACTATGACAGAACCTCTGACCGAGGTAGAGTTCTAGGTGTGAAGCTAGTTCATCTCTCCACAGAGAAGACCATGCTCTTTGCTTCCTTTGGCAGACTGCTTTTAGGACTTTTTAATGCTTCGTGATAATCATTACACCTAAGAAATCGATAAAATGAGGGGACCTGGATGACAGACACGCTCTCCCTTGCCCTTAGGAGCTTTGTGCCAGGGAGGCACAAGAGCGATCTCTCTTGTGTTGCCAAGCTTGCAAGGCCCTGAGAGATGCCAGGCTTGTCCAGGCAGCCAGGCTCTGGCATTACTTGTGTACTCCTGCTCTGGTATGCTCCCTGGGACCCAGGCTGGAGCAGCTGCAGTTCAGCAAGCTTGGGCTGTTAGCGGGTGGTGGAGTGGCTCTTAAAGGAACTCAACTTCTCAAATGGGGCATAGGTCAAAATACTTCAAGAATGTCTATCATAGTTGTAGACAAGTTTTGCTTTTGCTTTATAGTTAGTTGTATATTTGAGCTAACTAATACTTTAAATATTTTTATTTTACAATGTGGTATTTGCCATTTTCTTAAAAGGAATCCAAAACTTCTGCAAAGCTAGATAATACTGAAGAGGTCTGTTACTACCTCAAATTTCTGTTTCCAATACAATCTTTCATTTTTCTTATTTGTATAGTTATATTCAGATAATGATTGCTTATTTTTTCATAGTGGAATCTCATGTCCAAAGTCCTGGTGATGAATATTGTGTTTTACTATGTGTGTACACCCAGGTTTATTTTTAGAAAGTCCGAGGTACACTAGCATACACTGGGCTGAGTAGCAACACCTTGTGTTTCAGCTCAGGTAGCAAAATTTGCTTATTGTAGCCAATAGAAATACATAGTTAAGAGTCCACACAACCTGCAAAGCCTATCAGATTTCAAGGACAAGGGAGCTCCTGAGTGTGTCACTTCTGTGAAACACTGGTATTTCTTGCTTGCAAAGATTGAGCTCTTTCCATAATAAGGTTGTGAAAAATACTCAATTTGCATGATTCCTATAACCTGAATATCTGATTGAAAGAAGGGTGTTTGTGAATACTTGTTTTTTTACTTGGCTAATGTGATTTTGTTTACACTTAAGAATGTTAGTTGTGGAAGAAAATTGTTCTTAATTTAACTTAAATATTTGAGATTGTGTCAGAAAATCTGTAATACTGGGTATTATTTCTTTAGGGTAGTGTACTCAGAATGTTTTCTTCTATTCCTATTGTATTACAGTTACTGGATAAAACCAGACAAACACAACAGCTCAAAACCACAAGTGGAAAACATAATCTAAGCACCTGATAGAGATAATTTCATTATATTTTTATTGGGCCAGACAAAAGAGTTGCAAAATATTTTTTATATTTTACAATTAATTTTTAAAATATTTTGTAATTCCTTATGCGACAGGGTGGTTAATTCAGTGCTTTACTGTCTGTGTTAATACAATTCAGTGTGCCTTGAAGTCTCCTTATTGAAAATGTATGATGTGGTTGTAAACAAGCAGTTTTTTTGGCTCTGATCACATGATCAATTTGGTTTTTTTTTTTTTTTTTAAAGTGGAGTGGAAGCAGTAAGGTTGGCCAACCTTTTAGTCATATTGTCATTTGCATTTTTTTAGGCAGATGTGTCTTAGTGCTAATTAAGTATACTGAAGGTGAATGTTGAATTACATCTGACTTCATGAAATAATTTTCATTCCTTTTAGACAAGCATTACAGACCCTTATTTCCTTTTGTGTTGTCATGTAGCCTTTGAGCGAATGTAGACTTTAGACTTTGTCGACTTCTGAACTCTGTTCTGCTCTTGGGGACAGACTCAAGGAGAAGAACTGGAAGTCCAGGAACTTCAGTTTTGTGCTGTTGAATTTGTTCTTCTGTTGCTGTGTATTATTATGCAAATAACCTGTCTGCATCTCCTCTGTTGTGGTCTTGTTTCCTCTATCAGTTGTATGGTCCTAAGCTACTCCATAGCTTCAGTTCTTCTGGGAACCATTTTTTTTTGTCTCTGTTGCCGGGCAATAATCGTAAGAACCCTGGTAGATGTATTTGCAATACTTTTTCAAGCTGTACTTGGTGCTCTCCTCCTACTCTGTGCATACTGAAAATTTGTGCTTCTCTATCTTGGAGGAGAATGAGAGAATTTTATACAGATGACACTGCTCTATGTCTGTACAAATGTATACATTGAATCTGGAAGTCCTGCGACACAAGGTGTGAAAATATTGGTTGCATTTGTCAGAATACTTCTGAGTTTGTCTAATGACACCACAGTGAGCGAAGAATTATTCTTTAGTAGAATATAAGGTGTTTTGGATTTCTGCTGTGGATATGGAGTGGAAGTGATACTTGCAAATAGAAAAATAATCAATTACTGTCTCATGTTGTTCAAATGAGTTTTTCTTCTGTTTTTTTTCTGAATGGTAGCAAAAGTTTTATTGACACAGTTATGTATCATTAAGACAGTAATCCTAAGTGTACAGAAAACTACATAATTAGTGGAATTGTTTGTTGAAATAGCAGTACTTTTCACAAAAAGGGCTACCCTATATAACATTTTTTTTAATACAAAAGAATGTGCTCAGATTTATAGTGCTTGGAGCTTTAGTGACAAAACTGGTCAAGGATCACCCCATTACAGTTCCCTGATAACAAATTTGGCCCCTGACACCAAATGATTTCTCACTGGTTTGACATCTTCTAAAACAAAACTGAATGTACTACTAAGGTAACCAGACTGAGGTTTCCTATGTGGGAACCCTGATCTATATTGGAGATCAGCCTAAATCAGCTGCATTCGATTTTTTCTTAATAGTTTTAAGCCAAGAAATTATATATTAAATCTTTACAGTGCTGAAAATGTGATATTCTGTGCCAAATTACTGCTTTTTTTAAAAGTAATTAGTAGATTTCATAGGATCAGGGAATAGTTTGGGTTGGTAGGGAACCTTAAAGAAAAAAAAATTAACTACAAGCTTCATCTGTGGGCAGGGACACCTTTCACTAGACCAGAGAGAGCCCCATTATTATTGAGAGCCCCATTCAGCTTGGTTTTGAACACCTTCAGTGATGGGGAATCCACAACCCCTATCTTTCTTTAGTTATATGCATATGTGTCTGTTTCTGTCACCTTTTCCCTCGAGGCTGGTTGTGCTTTTAGGTGTTTGTTGAAAATATTTCAAGTCTGTTTTAGTCCCTTGTTAATTATGACTTCTCTGAAAATGAATTTATAGGAAAGCATACTGAACTCCAGCAGTTTTATGCACAGAGAACAAAGATTTGGTTCTATCTGTGACTTCTCCTGAGTGTTTGTTTATTTTTTCTTAGTATAAATGCCAGTTCTTAAAGAAAAATCAAAAAAGGACAAAATAAGGGGCAGGAAGGAAAAAGGAAATTGATATTTGTAATGAACTGGATGAATGAAATTGTAAAACTGTATTGCATCACTACGGGGGAAAGAATAGGGACCACTATGTGGATGAACTTCATGCTTTTGTAGCTCATGTAACATAATAATTATTTTCTGTTGTGCTTTTCTGTGAGAGGTGTGATTTAGTTTTATATGGTTCAGTTTTAGGTAGTCCTGTGAAGAATGGGTAGTTTGGTATGATGATCCTTGTAGGTCCTTTCTGACTAGACGTGTTCTGTGATTCTGTGTTTCCTTTAGTTGCAGATTTAGGCTCTTTTGAATGTATTGTTTTGAAGTTGTATTGGGCTTCAAATTAGTGCATAGTGCAAGAACTGAATTCAAATGTTTTGCATTATAGGTACAAGAACTGTGGAAGTCCATTTTAGAATTTGAAAGAACAAGATTCTGCAGCTCTGGAAAGATATGGTATGTTTATATTTCCACTTACATTGTTTGTATGCTAATAATTGTAATAGCAAATACTTTTTTTCACTGAGATTTAAAAAAATGTTGAAAATTAATTCAGGAAGAAGCACACATCAATTTTTCTGTTTTTGAACTTAGTCATAACTCTCTAAAAAATAGCTTATTTGATTTTTCTTGGGGAAAATAAGTACTGATGATATAACATTGGTGAATTCCCTTTTGATTTAATAAGCTCATCATCATGCTGCTATCATCCATTTATTTCTCCATGGATTGGATAAGAACTGGTGTGTTTCTGAAAGCTGTATGTTTTTTTTTTAATTCGCTACTGAACATATTTATAGTGAGGCTATAACTTGAAAAATAAGTTTAGAACTTGCAGAAAATTTATGCAATCATCACTGTAAGTCAAGTTTACAAATAGGTATGCTGGGAAATAGAGAAATACTATCTTTATTAGCAGTGTTAACATAAACCCATGGCATGTGGTACCTCTTTTTTTGTCTAGGCTCTTAAATGTCCAGCCAGCTTAAAAGTATGTACGTGTATTGTGGCAGGGCTGGAACTTGAACTTGTAGTTATTTTGATTGCCATTTCCTAACTTAATTCTGGTGTAATTCTCTAGTAATACCTGGTATTACTTTGTAGTGTCTTTTTAAGTTCTGTAGTTCTGCAGCTTGGTATATTGAGAAAACTTTCAGCATCACTACATTGAGAAAAATGACAATTAAGTTAATTTTTCTGCCATATTAAGTAGGTCTGTTAATGCATATACAAGATTTTATGTAGTTATTTCAATAACAGCTTCTAAGCCATGTGTGTACTTTCTCTTTTAACCACTTAAATTGTGAGGAAGCTGATCTGAGTTTTCTTTGCCATGGGTTTATGTCTGGATTTTTATTTTCAAGATAATTAACTTAGAAATATACTTAAAGTTTAGAAATCTCAAATTTGCAGAACACTTTTTTGATGTCTTTTTAAGTTCTGTTTCATAGGAAGCTATAGACAGGCTCTGATAAAACTGTTAATTCTAAGCTGAAACTTTAGCAGTAGTGTGTACTAATTAAAAATTGTAAGTCTCTCAAAAAGCTACAATTTTACATTGTCACAATCCAGATGTTCCTGAGAGAATTGTATAGATTGGTCCTTTACTCTAGCAGGCATCTGGAAGGTAGTGTATATTCATTTTTGCACCCACAGCACCACTGGGACCACCCACCTGCTTCTTGCTCTCCAGTGTCAATACCAGTTCTGTGTATGATGGCTCTTCTTCAAACCTAAGCCATTATTTCTTTATTGCCATTATGCCTGCTGGCTGCTTTTCTTCTGGATGTTTAACTGCTTGTCACTGTATGTATGCATAGAGTCTTTGTAATAGTATGTGCTTCATAAATTGATGAAGAATTCCACTCTAATCCCTCACAAATTGCAAGTAATAAATACTAATGGAACATCAGAAAAGCTGAATGTCGTACTACAGAATTGCATGGTTGCTTTGTTTTAATATCAATTATATTTAAACAAACATGCTGAAGAACTTGGTGAACAGAAAGATGGGTGGCAGAAGAAATCAAAAGAGAGAATAAGCAAAAGGACAGACGGAATAAAAGTATAAGCAGTTAAGCTGAAGTGAAGCTGTAAAACTTACCTGACTGCAAAATAACATAACATGATTAGTAGCCAATAAAAAAGTTAGTAAAAGACATTTAAATAGGTGATTGGATTTCACCTGCTGATGTAAAAGGGCTTTTTGTTCATGGCTGTGTATCATTTTGGAAGGAGCCCGAAGTAACAGGTATAATATAACACAAATAGAAACAAATGGTTCTGCAAAAAAAAAAAATCAGGTGTGTGTGTGTAGTGGAAATAAAAAATCAACTGTGGTCTAAGTGTAAAACACAAAAGCTAAAGATAATTTTGGATCTTTCCTGCTTTTTCAAAGGTGAACAAAATATGTATATGATCTCACTGAAATATTGAACCAAAACCAGATACAAAGGCAAAATCCAAAGTTGCAGGAGCAGCTGTAGAAAATGGGAATAACATGCAGGCCTTTAGCTTTTGGCCTGAGGGGAGGGAATGGGAAGAAACATTAGATATTTTTCTGTTACTCTGTGATTTATGGATATCATAGTTTAACCCCAGCTGGCAACTAAACACCAAACAGCTACTCTCTCACCTACCTACACAGTGGGATGTGGAAGAGAATTGGAGGAGTAAAAGTGAGAAAACTCGTGGGTTGAGTTAAAGATAATTTAATAGGTAAAGCAAAAGCTGTGTATGAAGTAAAGCGAAACAAGGAATTCATTCACCACTTCTCATGGACAGGCACGTGTTCTGTCCTCTCCAGAAAAGCAGGGCTCCATATATATAACAGGGACTTGGGAAGACAAATGCCATAACTCCAAACATTCCCCCTTTTTAATTCTTTCCCCAGCTTTATACACTGAGCATGATGCCTTATAATATGGAGTGGCTCTATGGTCAGCTGGGGCCACCTGTCCCAGCTGTGAATCCACCTCACTCCCTGTGCACCCCCAGCCTCCTCCCTGGTGGGGTGAGGAGCAAAAAACTCTATGACTATGAAAGCTGTAACAAAAACAGCAATAACAAAAATATCCCTGTGTTAACACAAATTCAAAATACAACCCCACACTAGCTACTATGAAGAAAATTAACTATTCCAGCCAAAACCCGTACAGTGGGGAGTATTGACATTAAGGCAAAGTAAGTGTACAGATATTACAGGATGGATAAATCTGTGATTGATCTCTTTGTATTG
This sequence comes from Chloebia gouldiae, assembly GCA_003676055.1. Taxonomy (NCBI): domain Eukaryota; kingdom Metazoa; phylum Chordata; class Aves; order Passeriformes; family Passeridae; genus Chloebia; species Chloebia gouldiae. The sequence goes on along the minus strand of QUSF01000007.1, from coordinate 28,461,995 downwards.
AGATACACAAAATTTTACCTTTATGAAACTCGGTAACTTGTGATTTTACTGAAATGTAAATTCCAGAGTAGCAAACTTTAATTTGAAGATAGTAACAAATTCAGATTCCCATCCCAAATAATTTATTCTAGTGTTAATTGTTCTCATTATCCTGCATGCCTGTGTTCTTGCTCTGATTTGAATTTATGGGCCTTCAGTTTCTATTAATAGGGATTTTATATGCATTCTCTCAGTTCAAAGATTTTTATGTATTCTTTTTGTGCTGTGAGACTTCATTTCTTCCAGTATTTATATTGATAGGCTTGATTAACTTTGAACTCTTTCCATTGTCTAATCACAAGGCATTTTCTTCTATCTTCATGATGTCTTTGTGGCTCTTTTCTACTACTTCTGGAACACTTTTGAAGAATATTGAATAATTAGAGAACTGGGTTTATGTTTGGAAGATGTGTGAAGCACTTTGTGCAGATGAACAGACACTCTTCCAGGGACCCTTGATGAGCCATATCTGTCATTCTTTTTGTAATGCATGGGAGCATGTGTAGATTCGTACATCAGTTGTGACTGCTTTAGTCACTTTAGGTTGGCATTTTCCAGGATAGAGCCCAATTCTTTTGGCTTACTAACTAATATGATTTTGCATTTGCTGTTACTAGTTGAATTGCTTGGTTTACCAGGCAGTGGGAAAGAAAATCATATAGAGGTCAGTGTTTGGTTGGGGATTTTTTTTTGGGCTCCATTGGGATTTATATGATCGGGTTGTCTTAGTGGCTGTTTTATTTTACTGTAGAATCAGTAATAATTTTGCCTACTAATTAGATGAAAAAACTTATCTTTTTATGTTTTGTGCATTGGAAGCAGCATACAGGCAAGAAAAGTAATTTTTAAGTAATTTGTAGTTCCAACTTTATGAAGAAATATAGGCTCAAACATGCCTATTGCATTATCTTTTTTTTTTTCCTGTATATGACAATTAAGATTGAATTTAGGGGTTTGGTGAATATTCTGCAGGACATTTGCCTCAATCTCAAGTTATAGAAGGACAAAAAACTCTCCTATTAGGTGTCAGTTTTTTACTGTATATATTGTTTCCTTGTAGTACTCATAGTCATTCTGGAAATATATAAAATTCATTCTTGGGGCATTCAGAGGGACTTTTTGTAAGACCTTCAAAAACTGTCTTCAGTGGTATATTCTTGAGACAGGTGGCTATATTTAATTAAGCAACTAAAATTCTGGTACAGAAAGGTAAAGGTAGATCATGGCACTTCATTGTACAGTGAATCTGCCCTATTTTCATCATAAATCAAAAAGAGAATCTTAAATTTGGATCAAAGATTACTTGGGTAGACAGTTAAAATTCCTTTGTAAAGGAAACTTAAATTCTTACAAGTGCCACTCTTTCAATAGGTCAATCAGAAGTTATAGTTTAAATAAGGAAATTGTACATCCTCTGAGGGATCTTCCAGACCTCAGATATTGTGTGTCAACTGCCAGATTGAATTGCTCTCACAGAAAGTGACCATCAAATAACTCAGGGATAATAAATTGCAGGTTTAGGCAATCTATGTAGGTAACAATGTTCAAATAAGTGATTTTTTGGCTGGAAGTTATTTGCTTTTTTTTTTTTTTTTTTTTTTTTTTGCTGAAAAATAAGTATTTACAATCTCCAAGGTGTGGCTTTAGGTTATGTATGTTGAAGCTGAAGACCTCTTCTTGCCTCATGCTTGTAGACTTTCAAGGTTTAAGGAGATCTTTGATCAAAGTATGCAACAAAGTTGCTTTTAGCCCCTTTTGATGTTTCTGAACTTGCTTTTTGACATCTTGTTCTTTTATTCATTGTTTAACTCCTTGAGTTGATAGAACATTCTTTTAAGAAAGTACTGACCTGTGCCATCTTGGAGAAATAGATGTTGTTCCAAATCATTCCAAATCACTGCATAAACATTATTTATCCCATTCTTTTTTGATGAGGGCTAGTTCAAGTCACAAAGTTTTTCAGATAGATGGTTTGAAGACATGTCTTCATGTCTTGCTGACAGTAATAAGTGTAGTTGCAGCCCTAGTTGACTCTACCACTAGTAAATAGTCACTAGGCAGACAGAGATGTGCCTGCGCTGGAGCCTGCCAGTCCCAAAGAGCCTGGCAGCCATCTTGGGTTTTTTGGACATGTTCCATAGGCACAAACTTCCTTTCATATCTTCAGCTGCTCAGGGTGTCTGTAAAAGCCTAAACTGTAAGCCATGCTGATCATAACATGAGGACCAGAGAAATTTCAGTAATGTGAATAAATATCTGTTTTGAGGCTACTCTTTCTATCTTCTTTAAGGTAGTTACGAAGGAGATTTTTTGTAGAGAAATTCCTGTGACAGAAAACCAGTTGATTTAGACCAATTCGCAATCCATAATACTGTTTTCCAGGATCTTAGTGTATTCATCAGTATGGTTTTCCTTTCCTAATCAAGTAGTGTCTTTCAACTCTCTTAACCAGGTTGGAGGTTTTTGTGCCTTGTTTGTATCAAGAACTCAGAATGTCCTTTGAAAGATATTCAGAAGAAATTTTTGATGGCTGTCTCCTTCACCACCCACCTCGTGTTTCAATGTGCTGGTCACTTTGCCAGCAGACACTACTCTGCTGATGCATTAGTGAGTAAGGTTTTAGAAAAATTAATTCCTTCATCTGTGCTAGGGAATCCTTGCCAATCATATTCCGTCCCACAGGAGTGGCAGCAAGATAGGTGGGGAAGGTAGGATGAGAAGGAGATAAAAGAGAAAAATTATTCATTAAGGTTTTTTGCATGTCGACTGCAGAATAGAAGCATGAGAATTTTAGACCACAGTACATTAAGTCTGGTTTTAAGGTATGGTGCAACAAATCAGAAATGCTGAAACTACCTGACTCAAAGCTCTGACCCGTGACAAATTCAGTTTGTAGATACAAGTTTGTAGATACACAACAAAACTTAGATGAGTTAACTTCAGCTCAGTGAGATTTGTGGCAGTTCAGACACTACCTCCCATCACAGAACAGCTGTAGATACTATGTTTGGTGTTGTGGTAAATGAGACTAACAGATCTGGTTCTGTATCAGGCCTGGGCACAAGCTTGTCTTGATTATGACTGTGGAGCTGCCAACTTAAAGTGTATTTTTTAACATTCTAAAATCTAGTGGAGTTTGAATCCAACACCAGCACTTCATGTGCTCCTTCACTGTTGTCAGTCGTGTTCATGACTTCTCATATGAAACAGCCTCAGGAAAACTTTGTTTTACTAAGGTTGATGGCATCCTGGTGTTCCAGCTTGCTTCCATGTGAAAGGAAGACTACTGTAATAAGTTTTTGTCAACAGTCTGGATAATATAGGACCAAATCTAGGTAGGGAATCATTGGTCAGACACACTGCAGAACATGAGCTGATACTTCCAGTAGTCAGAATGCAGATTTCCCAGCCAACAAGGCTTTAGAGATGATAGCACTGTCCTCTGATCAGAGTACTAAAAGTTACTTGGGCATAGTGCTAGAAGCAGTGTTAGAATAGGCATCTGTTTCCTCAAAACTAAGGCTTGCCGGAAAGTGGACGTTTTCAGGTCTTAATCAGAATGTCATAAGCAGACCAGTGTTTTACAGCTTCTTAGTTCTGCATCAACATCTTGGGTTGTTGCCTTTCAGTACAGCTGATGGTCAGCAAACATTAAATGGAAAGTCTTTACCCTGTTCTGTAATGTTGACAGATGAGCAACCTTTCCAACTAACTTTTAATCAATGTTCTGTGTTCCTAGCATTGACTCAGTTAAACTTTGACAATTTATACCTATGAAACATAAGTACTGGGCCCTCTGTTTTGTTTTGGAGATTTTTGGTAGCCTACTTTTTTACTTTGCTTGTGTCAACTGCACTTGTGTTACATGAGAACACTCTAGTATTACTGATGTTAAAATCAACAGATGGCATTTTACCTACCTCAATGAATGATAAAACTAATGAGCATCATTCTGAAAGTAAGACAAATTTTGTTCTGTGCAGAGTTTGTGGCAGAATGGCAAATTGTAGTAGACTGGCAAAACTGGGCAGCTTTTCTGACAAACTTTAGAAAATCTTGAGCCTTGCTAAGATCTTACTGCAATACTCTTGTAATAGGTTGGACTGAAGCACAAAAGGTGCAGTAAAGAAATAAATATTTTTTACTAAATATTTAAAGCTGTCTGATGTGCTCTCTTAGTATTTGCACCAGATTGTTATGTCTGCAGGTGTTACAGAGAGCTGCGGTTGTGCCCTCAATAGCTTTGTGCACCTTCATTCTGTGTGAGGCTTTTGCTGCATGGCAACCTGCAAATGTGGGGTTTCATCTGGGTTATCACAGGAATAAACTTCTCAGGATACTATACTGTCTTCATAGCTACTGCTTTAAGAGAAAGTAAGATGACTTTTTATTTACTAAATACAATATTAACATTGCAATTTTTATCAAAACTTTTTATTAGCAGAAAGCAAATGCTATTTGTCAATGCTATTTGTCATCTGATTCTCCTTCAGAGGCCTTTTTTCTTTTCTGGCTTTCTCCAGGGCACTTAGGAGCTTGGGTGGGAGAGAGATGGGATGAATTGAGTGATGAGGATTATGTTTGGAAATATTTTATCCGTTAACTTTAGTTTAGAGTAGATAACAGCAGTAGGTAAGAGACTAACTGGTTCCTTTTCAGCCATGGAAGTAATCAGCTGGGGTGGTCCCAGGGCGCTCTGGGCACGAGTATTGCTGAGTGATCATTGGCTGCCACCTGCGTGACAAAGTAAAGGACCAACCCTTCAATTTATACCAGTGGAGCCAGATCACGGGAAACAATTGACAGGTAAAATATACTTTTGAAAATTTAAGGGAGAGGAGAGAGGACACATGATAGAAATGGAGCAAAGAACCTAAAAGATTTGCCATAGAGAGCAAAGGTTGCTCCTCTGAAACTTTGACGTATCTATAGCTTACTTCTTTTTGGGGAGAGGCACACAACTAAGTTCTGGTTAATTGTTGCTCCCCTGGGAACACAGCCTTGCTAAGAAACAATGTTAATCGAGTTGTAGCAGCAACACATCTACCAGAATTTTATTGTAGTTAGAAATTACAGTTCATATTTATGCACATCCTTCCAGATCCTTGAATGCTTGTCTTTGCACTGGTCCAAGAAATGGGTATGGCTTTTGGTATTTTAGAAAGTCTAAAAATAAATTGCTGAATTTCCAAGTTTACCAGTTGATTGTACTGTAGCGAGTTACTATAGAAGCTAAAATGCCTTGCAAAAAATGAATGTAAGTCTTAATCTCGCTGATAAAACAGTGCTTAGCATCAATATTTTTCTTCTTTTTATATATATTTTTTATTTACAGAATTGGCTGAATATTTTTAAGAACTGTTAACTACATTATTTTTACTTGTTTAGAATTGTTAAGCTTATGCTTAGCCCAGCGTGATACAGGACTGGTGCGACAACTCGGTTTAGATCAGTGACTCAAAATTGTGATCACCCTGATGTCACCGAATGGCCACAGCTTGTAAAAGGTAAGCGTAAAGCATATCAGGTTGTTTCTCAGTTTTTCTGCTGTAATGTTTATTTTAAGATATTTAATTTGTTAATGGCTTGAAGTTAGTTTTATAAATAATATTGTTACATTGTTTGTTTAAGTCAGCTGGCAAAGTTGACTTACACTCTTGCTGACAGTGATTTCAAAGCTTGCTTAGTTTGTCCTTGCCTGCTTTTTAAAATACAAGCAAGCACTGTGGTGCTCCATGATATCCCTCTTAAGAACAATACTATCAGTTAAAAGTCCCTGCTAGTTTTTACTGTCATACTGAATTTCTGTGTAAATTTTTTAGCATACTTATCCAAGCATGTGTTCAGTTTTTGTTTTGAAGTACTTACCTGGGAGGCTTGATGATGTTAAAAGTGTGTGTAAGCTTGCATACCATTCATTACTTTTCTCATCTAGAGAGGTACACTGGAAGTAAAAGGAGTGGCTTGTAGAATGGAGAAGTTGCTCCCTGTGTTACTGGAAATGAGCCACCATTTGAATTTGCAAGCTCATACTGCAATATTCAGATTAGCTAGTGTCTTGTGATCAGTATCTACAATCTAATTCAAAGCTGAAGTTTTTAAGAGCATTTGCTCTGAGATTTTCTCTGAACAGAACTCTTGTTTCAGATTTTAAGCATGATGAAAGGACGTCTTGCCGTACTATATAGTTGTTTTTCAATACTGTTGCCTGCTCACAGGAAATAACAAGGTATCTTGTTTGTAAACAATTGGGTATTGCAAAATAAATATCTTCTCAGCAAACAAGTACAATTCCTGTAATTAGATTGATCTTCCACTTCATTTTACTAAGTATTGAAAGCTCATTTTATTAGGTGCTTATGTTGTCATTTGAAACCTTTTAAAATCGAGTTAATACATCCATTAGTAGTTCTGCAAATCATAGTTATAGTAGGTCTGTTCATGTTTTAGAAAACAATAACCTGAAGGAATTTTCATTCTGTGTTCTGCAGAACCACTTACCTTAGAGGACCAAACCTTTTTTGACCCAGCTAGATGGTATTTTTTTCTTACATTGTTTACCTTATAGATGCAACCTTTTTTTTTTGAGTAACATATACTGAACTGTATTGTCTCTTTATAGTCCTAACAATATTCTCACAGTGAGAATAGGAAAAGATTTTGGATATACTGCTAGCTGTTTTCATGTCTGTACTGCAGATCACCAGGCTGCTTTTTTTACACACAGAGTTTAGATGCCAGTCTGCTCTTTTTCTGTAATTCTTCATACTGCTGTTTATTTTAAGGGCTGAAAGGCTTTAAGTATTCTTGATGTTTTTCTTTTAACACCGCTATTTCCTTTGCATTTTCATAGCAACTAAAAGCACTACTCTTTCCCAAAGCCTCAGTGTGTTGTATGCCCCAATACTAGAATTAAGAAAGCAAAGCCTTGAATGTCCAGACATTTTGCTACCATTTTTTGAAGTCATGGAAGTAAATAGAGGAGCTAACCAGTATGAATATAAACATGTGTCTTTCTACTATTGCAGCTTCTAACAGTTATGTGCTCAGGTGAATGAGTGGGGGAAAAAAATTGAGATTCTTCTCACTAAGCATTTAGAGGCTTGCTTTGGTCACCGAAGTTAAAGGGAAATTCTTATTTGTTTTGCTGTGAGCATTATTTTTGTCAGCAACTGCCTTGTCAATCCTGAATTTAATGAGTAAGGGAAGCGTAATTTGGAGGTAGTAAATAGAGGCCAAATGCTGAGATTGGGCAGTTTTTATGTTATTTTCCAGTTAAAAGGTTTACATTATAAGTATGAGTATAATGTTAGTTGGATATGAAGTTCAGAATTCTGTCCCTAGTGTCTGTTAAATTTTATAAGTTAGTGAAGTACAAATAATTTCTTGTTTTGCATCATCTGTCACCAGACAGTATCCATCTAACCTTGGAATTATAAGTTATCTTCCAGAAATGCCTTCTAGGCACTGGGTCTGTTTAGTAGAATCCAAAAAGTTGTTAAGATCTGGTATTTCAGAAAAGGAACTAAAATTTTAGTAGGGAGTTTGGAAATCAGTCCAAGCTTTAATAGCAGAGACCATCCAGTAAAATAGCACAATGAAACAGGAAAAAAGAAATGTATCAGGTTACATGTAGAGATTTCCAATAGCATTTAGAATATTATAGATAGCTATATAATAAATAAAGAAATTTAGAAATTGCATTCCTATAAATAAAGTTGGTTTTTTTTTTCCCCTGTAAAGCTATGGGAAAGTCTGCTTAGCTGTCCTAACTGAAGTGTCCCAGCAGACTCTGGTGAAACCTAAAAAGTTGGTTCTGTTTGCAGATTTTAGCTCACTTCTGTTTTTAGAGAGCTGTCATGAAAGACATTTTTGTTCATCTAAGCTGCAGAGTTTTACTGTAGTGGTTGTGCTTTGTTTCCACTCCTTGCAAAGTATTTCCAGCAAAGCAGTTCTGGTCAAGTGTACCAACGGTTGTTCCCAAGTAAAGGTTCCATAAGGTGTGATTTCAAGGCATCCTAAGATGATGAGAATCAAAACTGCTGCATTTGTACTGCCTTGTCTTCTGGCTTATCTGGCTACACACTCACTGGCTAGGGGGAAGTTCTGCCTCAAAGAGAGAAAAAAAAATACTAAATACTGTCTGAAAAAAAGTTAGCAGTTGAATCAGTGCTCTCTTAAGGAAGATGGAAATAAGGAGGAGCTAAATAACCATAGTTTAGTCTACTTTAAGTTAGTATGGAGCTATACCCCTTGAATTAGTCTGTAAATTAAGTCAATGGAGTTGCCAGGCTAAACACAGGTGCTGCTTGTGCTAGGCAATAATACTTAATTCTGAATATTGCTGGCTGATGTCTTGCCTGGATTGAAGAAAACAGAAAGCTGTCTGTGAGATTAGCTCCATGAATTCAGGTGGAGAGAGATGCAAGATTTGTTTTGATATCCTTTTGGACCCTGTTTCTGCACTGCTACTTCTTAGAGTCCAGTTCTGTAGAGAATTTGTTGGTTGCAGCTGATCACTGATAATCTTTGAGTACCCATTTTGGTTACAGAAGTGGTTATGAAGAATTAGCCCAGAACTGGAGCACTGTGCAGCCTGAATGCGGAAGTACTGCCAGCAGATCTCTTCCCTAATGGCTCCTGTTGTGTAAGCGTGGGGAAAAAGTGCTCTCCTTCTTAGGGAAATTTGGCTTTATTGTACTATCATGTTTTATGTAATAGACTGTATTCTAGAGTTTGATAAATTAAATCTGCAAGTATCAAAAAGTTGATGCTTTTAGTGGCAATAATGCACTTATCACATTCCATCTTTCATAACTTCATATTGTAATGACTGAAAAGAACAAGCAGTGCTTAAGGTTTTCTATCTGGTTTTGCAGATCACCAGGAGAACCGCACTCTGAGAACATTGAAACTAGCCGAATGTAAGTAAATGAGTGGATGAGTTTGGTTTATCTTGATTAAAAATGTTCTGAACATATATAACAGTCACTCTTGCATCTGCTTAGTAAAAAGAAGACAAAAGCTGAGTAGAACTGTGAAATTACCTTAAAAAATTTCAAATTAATATTTTACAATTTTAAGCCTCTGTGGAAAATGATTTCTTTTTTTCTAGGGTGAATGAGTTGGAGGGAAGGTTCAGAGGTTTAATTTCACGTGAACCAGTAGATGGTAGCATAATACAGTGTCAGAAAGCTTATAGCCTATATTCAGACTTGACAGAAGGGATATAATTTCTACCTGTCATTCACTAACATCTTACATGGGTTTGAAGACACTTATGTACTAGAGCACAATACCTGCTGGTATCTCTTCTGGCAGATGGATTGTTGAACTAAGAAAAAGAAATTTTGACTTGATTTGGCAAATTTATATGCCAGTTACTTCTAGAAACAGAAAGCTAGCTCTCTTTCACTAAACAGTATTCACAGAACATCTTGGTGACAGGTCTGAAACTTTTTGTCCGTCTTCATTAGGTTAGAAGCCAAGATGAACTAAAATCAAGGTTGTGGTGGACTGAAACATTCATTTCAATTCAAAATTCAAAGGGATTGCAGGAATTTAGAGGACCATTTGAAAACAAAAAAGTTTTTTGAGACTTTATTCTTCTGTGAGTTAGCAAACAAAATTCTTTTCTAGGGATTCAAACTGTCCTGTCATAGTACTCAAACAGGGAAACCACAAACTGCTCTTCTGAATAACAGCACAAGTTCCAAAATAATAGAGGGAATGTAGCCCAGTAATTGGTGTGTTGTCTGAGGCTTCAAAGGATCTGGGTTCATTTCTCTTCTGCCACAAACTTCTTCTCTGACCTTAAACTGTCTCCTTCACGCCTTCCCCCCAAGCGGTCTAGTGTAGTACATGCCATGGGCTGGATGCCATTTTCAGGATGTTTTGCAGGCTAGTGACATAGTGTGAATTGCTCAAGGACTGCTCTGCTGTAGCTGCATGACTTAAGGAGGAGCAAAACTGCGGTGAGCACCCCCGTACGTTGGGGCTGTGTACCTAAAAAATGAGGAGGAGGAAACACTAAGAGCTTTTCTGATGTGTTATTAGCAATTCACTGGAGTGAAGCCTTTTCTTGTACTAGGAGAAGCAGTTCTCCTGGTATGACCGATTTCTTTTCCCTCACTCATGCCATCTGCTATAGAAGTGCTGTCCAGCTGGTTTCTTAGGAATGCAGTGAAGGTTGCAGGGACCCTGGCTGAAAGGTGACTCTTCCTGTTGGTGTGTGGACTCTGAGTGTTGCTGCATTAGAGGTCACAGGGCAAAAGCCCTGCCATGGTCTCTTATTCCTGCTCCAGTGGTGGTCCATGCTGCATTGTGATTTATTGTTCCTGCAGCAAGTTGAGTTGTGTCCTTTAGTTCCCTGGCCTAGCTAAACAGAGGAAATAAGGCTGCAGGCTGGCTGTAGTCCACTCTGGATATTACCATTTGGATTACTGGTTTTCATACATTTTAAGCAAAGATGTGTCAGCAGCACTCACCTAGACTGGTGTGAAACAAAGACTTGAAGAACCTAGCATAAATCAGAAGGAAAAGGCAGTAAAGCTTATATCCTTCTAGAAGTTTGACAATTCTTCTCCTTATAACCAAACATAAAAAAATTTACAGAAGTAAGCTTTTATGTGTTATAGCTGAATACTTTTTATTTTTTATGTAGACCAGTGATCAGAGTGGCCCTGACTTCATAAATTTTAGCTATCTGTCTAAAATAAATGTGAACCAGTCAAGCTGTAGGAATTCACATATTTGACTAATAGTTTTATAGTATATTTGCAAAACTAAATGTTTTTTAAACTGTATCACAATGTGATGTGTACTACACCTGCTACAGAGAATTTTTGCAATCCTGCATAGCTGCTCTTGCCACATAAGGTGGAATGGCAGGATAAGTGGTAGAGTTGTGACATATAAGTCTGCTGTGTTGCTAAAATAGTTACTATGTTATTTACATGCCCAAAATTTGTTAGTAAATGCAGGGACTAAAGCAAGTGGTTTTTTGCTTGCACAAAGAGTGGTTGGTTTTGCTCTGGTTGACTGATATAATTGCTTTATTTATTTCCATGTTTTGAATTGCAAAGCTTCATACCAAGAGCATAGTCATATGTTTCACGTGTGTGAATAAAAAGAAATTTAAAGAAAATATTCAAATTCTTATACAGCAAAATCTTCTATATTTAAGTCTTGCTTATCCCAGCCTTTTCAAATTCTGGGTCACCATGTGATGAACATCTTGATGCTAGCTCAAAGTTAGGAGTCTTTTATCTTAGAATTGATAAGGTCAGCATTTTCTGATTGCTCCTGTCACACATCTCCCCATTGACTTTCAGCTTTGATTAGTATTGCTTTCGTAAAACCTCTTTAGCACTAAATCACATAACTTGATTGTTTAACAATTACTTCTTATATGTTCATGTGTTTTCACTCTCTATTTTTCTTACCTTTTTTTATCAAGGCAAAGGTATGGCTGTCTTCACACAGCTTTCTGTGCATTCATCTCTCCTTCTCTCTGCTTTTGAGGATGGGATTCTTGGCAATTTTGAAACTCTTCTCTGTTTTTTTAATATGACTGTAGCAAGGCAGTTTTTCCAAGACAAGATTGCAAGATAGTTGCTGACTGTGTTCTTTGCTCCCTTTCTCTGTCTTCCTGCATTGCTCCATATAGCCAGGACAGACTTTCTGTTCTCAGGATGGCCCTTTCTGAGGAAGTGCCATGCTTTTGTCAGCACATGATGTTCCCAGAGGTACACTGGATCTAGAATACACAATGGGAAGGGAGGTCTCTTGGGTTTAGTATGGTCTAAGCAGAGGTCACAATCCACTCTTGCTATTGGGGTCCACCACACTGGAAAGAATGGAATTTGGAAAGTGTGAGCTCCATGCACACGCACATTTGCCAGATGCACATTTGCTGTGATGCCAGAGTCTGAGGCAGGCAAAAGGTGTTAGAGCACTGCTGGAACAAAGGGCTGGGCTCCAGCTGTGGGTGGATTGTTTGGCAGTTTGGTGTGCAGGGCTCTGGAAAAGGCTCTGTGTGGGCAGTGCTATTACTGGAAGCCTCTCTTTTCTAGCACTGCTCATCTTACTCTTAACAGAAGCAGGAAAACCAGCGTGCTAAGTTTGAAGCTGCAACTTGCACAAAGCAATATTTAACTTTGCAAAGATGACCATCTGCAACACCTTCTTTAACAGTTTTTGATACGCTGGTTATCTTGTTTCCAAAGTGTAGTATTATAGCTGCTACAGGTGTATCTCTTTATGCCTCTCTAAACGCATCTGTTGAAAGTTGTTTTGCAATTAGTACTAAAAAAAACTGTTTCCTGGGTTACCATACATATTAATGTTCGCTTTTTTTTTTCTGTTAAGAAAATTGCTGATAAACATTAAGGTATTTCTAAGTTCCTAGTAGCCATTATAAAACAGGCTGTTGTAGATTTCCATTTAATAAAACCAACTATCTTGGGCAAATCATAGAATCATCAAGGCCAGAAAAGAACTTCAAGATCATGGAGTCCAACCCTTGACCAGTTACCACCTTATCAACTAGACCATCACACTAAGCGCCGTGTTCACTTGTTTCTTGAACAATTCCAGGCAGGGATGATGACTCCACCACCTCTATGGGCTGCCCATTCCAAAGCTTGACAGCCCCTTCAGTGAAGAAATTTTTTCTGATGTCCAGCCTGAAATTCCCCTGGTACAGCTTGATGCCATTTTCCTCTTCCTGGGAAAAGAGACCAATCCTCACCTGGCTGCACCCTCCTTTCAGGTGGTTGTAGAAAGTGATTGGGTCACTTTTCACCTTCCTTTTGTCCTGGCTAAACACCTCTAGCTCCCTCAGCTGGTCTTCCTAAGACTTGTGCTCCAGACTCTTCACCAGCTTCTTTGCCCTATTCTGAATACACTCCAGCACCTCAATGTCTTCCTTGAAGTGAGTGGCCCAAAACTGGAGATGGGATTCAAGGTCCAGAAACAAGGAGATCACAGCCTCATCCTGCTGGCCACACTATTTCTGATACAGGCCAGGTCACCATTGGCCTTCTTCGCCGCCTGGGCACACACTGGCTTATGTTCAGCAACTGTGGACCAGCACACCCAGGTCCTTTTCCACTGGGCAGCTATCCAGCCACTCTGCTCTAGCCTGTAGCACTGCACAGGGTTGTTGTAACCCAAGTGCAGGACCTGACACTTCACCTTGTTGAACTTCATGCTGTTGGCCTTGGCCTATCAATCCATCTTGTCCAGATCCCTTCCTGCCCTCCAGCAGATCAACACTCCTGTCCAATGTGAGATTTATTTGAAATAATAATATAACAGTTATTGTCTCCTAAGCAAAAACCATTCAGAAATATGTTATTTCGTGCTAGCATTTCCAGACAAGTATGAAACATCCATGTGTATTTCTAAAATTCAGGTAAACTTACAAGCAAAAATTATGCACTTATGCAGATATTTTGAACTTCAGGCACATTTTGAATGTAAATGTAAGCTTGAATCTAAATGTTTTGTAGGTGAACTTTAAATTATTACATGCTTCAAATATTTTAAAAATTCCTTTAATGTTTAAACTTCTGATTTTCTCTGTTGCAAGATAATCCTTTACATGGTATTTCTCCTGAATTTAGTTTAAGGTATTTGAGAAATGCAAATTACATTCTGTTTCATAGGAACTTTTGAACCCGTACACGCAATCCCTGTTTTTTACAGGTTTTAGACATTCAAAAATTACTACAGAAAATGCAGCCCAGTTCACCTTTGGCTTGGTTGTTCATGTTTCTTGTGATACTCCACAATTTTAGCACCATTTAAACTATAAATGCAAAGTACTTATTATCTGACTTTTTATTAGCTAAAGAACATACAGAAAGCCTAAAAGCAATTATTATTTTTTGTGTAGCTACTACAAACCAAGTCAGCGAATGCTAATTTCATTTTAAACAGAAAAGTGCGCTTTTGAAATTGTTGGACTTCAAGGAAAGAAGTTGGGTATCTATTTTGGGTGCCTCTCTTCCTCACTGAAGCAGTGCATATTGCTTGAGAAGGTTATACAAGGCCCACTGAGTGGGAAGTTATCCTTCAGTCTTAAGAATATGCCTGTGAAATGTTTACAATTTCAGCCATACCAGTGCAGTTTCACAGTTGGATGTGCAACAATACTGAGTATTTGGAAATGTATATGCAAGTCAGTCACTACAGCCTGAGCTACAGTAGTAACTGTACACACAGCTCATGGACATGAACTAGACCCTGAGTTTTCTAAGGGACTAGTTGCTCTTGACCAGATCCCTTTATAGAACTTAGAGAGCTGCGGTCTTCAAGGGTGTAGCATGAGCTAAGAATAGAGAGTGGTTTTATGTTACTTTGTTTGATGAACCCATTTTAATGCCTCAGGCCAAGAGCTTCAGTTTTCAGCATACTAAATGAGCAGGGGAATGTAGAAAGAGAGTTTCACTTTTGGACAATATAGAGAGTATGCTACAAGTTCTTTTGATGAATAATGTTGAAATAGGAAATGTGAGCTTTTGGCAATGAACAGTGATAATGCCTGAAGTACACCAGTGGGAATGTGGTATGGAGTGTCTGAAAATCACATACTGACTTACTCAGGACAGCATTTTCTGTTTTAAGTCCTATTATCGATGAACCTCAGTAAGGGTAGCTCTTGTGAAGACTTGGTAAATTCTATTCTACCTTTTGAGGTCTGTATCCTCACTTACATACATAAATTTATGTATTTTATTTATTTACCTAAATCATTTGTCTGAGGTAATGTGAAAAGTCTGTAGAGTAGCTGCCAGGGAGGGGGGGAGGATTCAGCTGGATCCCTGTAAATTTATGGGGACTTATGGAACTCTTACAAGAATACTCAAAGAGATGGATGATGTCACTCAGGGCCTCTCTCAAGGATTTTTCAATGATCTTGGAAATCTGGAGCCATGTCAGTCAACTGGACACTGGCTGATGTTGGCCCAATATTCAAGAAGGGCAGGAAGAACGACCCTGAAAACTACAGGACTGTCAGTCTCACATCAGTGCCTGGTAAAATTACATACAAGATTATTCTGGCAGTTACTGAAAAACACCTGAAGGACACCACAGACATCAGTCATAGCCAGTGGGTTCATGTCAAACCTAATTTCTTTTTATGACAAGGTAACCCATCTAGTTGAGCAAGGGAAGCCAATTGATGTAATCTTTTTGGATTTCCATAAAGCTTTCAATACTGTCTCTCACAGTATCCTGAATAAAATGTCCAGAACACAGCTGGATAAATACATCATGTGAGGGGTGAGCAACTGGCTCACAGGTCAGGCACACGGGGTTTCAGTAAATGGGATGATATCAGACTGGTGACCTGTCACTAGTGGAGTTCCACAGGGCTCCAGCCTTGCTTCGCCTCAATATCTTCATAAATTACTTGGATGCAGGTCTCGAAGGTATACTGAGTAGGTTTGCCAGTGATACTAAATGAGAGGTGCTTTGACTCCCTGGAATGCAGCCTGGTTGTGCAGAGAGACCTCATTAGATTAGAGGGTTAAACCACCAACAACATGAAATTCAACAAATACAAATGCTCCTGGGACCTGCATCACAGAAGGGCCCCCGGGGAGTCCTGGTCAGCGGCGAGTTGAACATGAGCCAGCAGTGCCCTGCCAGCCAGGAGGGCCAGCCATGCCCTGGAGTGCATCAGGCATGGCAGCACCAACTGGGCAAGGGAAAGGATTGTCCCACTGTGTTCTGCACTGGAGCAGCCTCACCTTGAATATTGTGTGTAGTTTTGGATATTGCAATATGAGGAAGATACAAAGCTGTTAGAGAGCATCTGAAGGAGGGCTAAAGAAATGCTGAAGGGGCCTTGAGGAGAAGCCATATGAGGAGTGGCTGAGTCCACTTGGGCTGTTCAGCCTGGAGAGGATCAATGAGGTCTCTCATCATGGTCTACAGCTTCCTGATGGGGGGAAGCAGGGGGCAGACACTGATCTCTTCTCTGTGGTGACAGGACCTGAGGGAGTGACAAGAAATTGTGTCAGTGAAGGTTTAGGTTAGATACTAGGAAGTTCTTCACTCAGAGGGAGGTTGGGCACTGGAACAGGCTCCCCAGGGAAGTGGTCACAGCACCAGGCCTGAGTTCAAAAAGTGTTTGTTAGGCACATGGTGTGATTCTTGGTGATGATTCTGTGCAGGGCCAGAAGTTGAACTTTAATGATCATTGTGGGTTACCTCCAACTAAGGATATTCTATGAAATTCTAATACTGCTGTATTCTAGTGCTGTTGTACGCCATATTGTTTGCTTCCACACTTGATTTAAAAAATTTAAAAATACAACCTTCAGTAAGACCTTCTGTTTCTAATTGAGTTTCAGAGGACTTGAGTCAGTGAGTCTCCAGCCACAAGTCAAAATAAGTGTTTGTCAAAATAACAGCCTTATTGTAGGCATGACAAAGTTTGAGAAGTAATTGGTAGCTAAAAGCTAAGAGCAAAAAAAATTTGAGTCTTTCAGAAGTTAACTGTTAGAGGCAAGTCTGAGCTTAGCTTTATCTACTGGCGTCTCAAACATGCCCTGGAGTTTTTTTTGTTTGTTTGTTTGTTTTTTAAGATGATAAAATGTGTTGTTAATGTGTCAGTGTTTATACATGATATAACTTTATTCAAACTAGATGGGTGAGCTGGAAAGGTGTGTATGTTGGTGGCCACAGCTCAGGTGAAAAAATTCAGCTTTTACATATATAAATACTTAACCTGCTTACAAATTGCAATATTCCACACTCTAAATCTGAAGGCCTGGAATGATTGAAGGTCAGGAATGGTCAAAACATGAATTTTTGTGTTTGTCTCTGAAATACTGTTCCAAGTTGTATTAAAATGCTGTTGCTTTGAGGGTATTTGGATGATTTTTCTTAAAGCCTCTATACTAATGGCTGAAGTATGAAAGACAAGATTAAAAAAACCCACTTATTTTTAGATGTGCATGGAGAGAGGCAGATTTTTGTAAGTCTACATATAAAAATGTGAGAGACCAGAACACTTCCCTTAGCTTAGAATAGAGCTATTCCCTGTTACACAGTAATGGTTTTAATGGTATTGCTCATGCTGCTTTTTCTTTCCACATCCATCTCAAAGTGCCATGGAAACCTTTCTCCTCAGTTTGTTTTTTGTTTGTTTTCTTTTCCTTGAAACATACTGGGGCAATTGAAGGCTCAGGTAGACATCAAAGTAATTGTTTTCCTTGTAAGATGTATTTTCTTCTCTAGGATGATGAGATCTTGAAGGGTGAAAAGAAAGAAGCAGAGGTCTTATTGCTGAGTAATATAGACCTCAGTAGTCACTCTCAGAACATTTTCCCTTTTGAAGTAACTGCATTGAAACTGCTATCTAACCAGCCATTGTTAACAGTGAGGTGCAGCAAGTGCTGAGTAGTACCAGTGGGTCTAGCACTTGTTCTGAAATACTTGTTCTATGCAGAATCTGTGCATACATTGACATCAGGAGAGGCAATTTTAAGTTAATATCACAATTTTTGATGTTCTAATCTTAGTAGTACTGTATCACTAAAGTTCTGTAAAAAGCCTGTGAGTTAAACCTAGTCAGAATGTTTGAAATATTTTCCTAGTTGGTAGTTTTCATTAGTAACTTATTATCTTAAATGCAGTCAAGGTTTGGGAGTTTCTTCCTGAAATGCTGTCAAACATGTTGCTCTTGATGCTGCATGCAGCTGCTTCTGTCCTGGTTACCTGCAGCTTTCCAGTGATTTCTTTATTATTTGCATGTTTCTGTAGAAGTCTATGACTTTATTAATAAGGCAGTTACATTTTCTTTTGTGCATATATATAGTACTGAGCTCTAGATTTGTACAGCGATTCATCTGTGATTTTTCAGAATACGTACTTGTCACCTATAATGACAGGAGAAACAGAAGGATTTGGCAGATAGCACTTTTGGGAGTGATTTTTAAATTTTATTTAGACAACCATATAATTTATTTAGGCTGAGGAGAAATATATCCAGCCTTGGGCTCATCTGTAATTGTGGTTTTAGCATCAGTTTAATTAATCAAGGAATATTTTTTGAACAGATTTAAATAGACTGAATATGATAATTTAGTCATCTGGAATCTTGTTAAAATGGGTAAAATAGTACAGTATTGATAGTATTGCTAAAGAAATGTCTGAATTGTTTGTGTTTCATGCTTCTTTCATCTGTCAATGGCAACCATGCCTCAGTACTATATATTAGATTCTACACCTGTACAACATCCAGTTTTGTTTCAGTTGCAGCCTTGATTTGCATCCAGACTGCTCTCTTTTTTAGCAACAGTTGAGATTGTTCAGAACTGTACAAGATTGTCTCCATTGCAGCACTACCACGTAAAGCTGAAAACTGCATAAACAGGATTTATCTTTTACTTACATACAACCCACAAATTAAATTGTGTTAAATATATTTGCATTTGTCAAGATGAGAATCCTGCATTTTAAAAAATCTTCTGATGTGTTCTTTCTGACAGAAATCTTGTGTTTCAGTGCCTGACTAATCTCTGCCTTGCTGATGCTATTGAATGAGCTTTGTATGTGAAAGCTCCACTAATCCTTGTACTTACTGTTTGAATGTTTGCTACAGGAAGCGAGCAGCTGCAAAGCATCTAATAGAGCGCTACTACCACCAGTTAACCGAGGGCTGTGGAAATGAAGCCTGCACGAATGAATTTTGTGCTTCCTGTCCAACTTTTCTCCGTATGGATAACAATGCAGCAGCCATTAAGGCCCTCGAGCTTTATAAGATTAATGCAAAACTCTGTGATCCTCATCCCTCCAAGAAAGGAACGAGCTCAGCTTACCTAGAAAACAATTCCAAAGGTGCCCATAACAATTCCTGCACTGACAGAAAAATGAACAAGAAGGAAATGCAAGGCCCAAGAGATGACTTTAAAGGTAAGATGTTTACAATTTTCCTAAAATCAAACACATTTCATGTCCAGGAGTACAAGCCAACATAATTCACTCTGGTGGTGTTCTGCTGACTTCAGTAAAATACAGTATTAGACAATTGGGTATTTTACTATGGATTCAGA
The DNA here is from genome assembly GCA_003676055.1 of Chloebia gouldiae. NCBI lineage: Eukaryota > Metazoa > Chordata > Aves > Passeriformes > Passeridae > Chloebia > Chloebia gouldiae. The sequence continues at coordinate 28,442,883 of QUSF01000007.1, read as the reverse complement.
AAAATTGATGGATTAATGCTCAACACTGATTTTCCAAATCTGGATTTTGACCACATCTCTGTTAAAATCAACATGCATTTGTTGTCTTACAAGAATAATGATCTTTGCAAATATGGAAAAGCTTTAAGTGCTGTTGTATGACTGTTTTAGTTTTGGTAGTTTCATAATTATTCTGCAGCTAATAAATTATAAAAATTATACTTTATTTTCAGATTCTATGTTACGAAACTTAACAGATAAAAAAAATTATACAGTGAGTGATAGGCAATACATTCACTAATACATGAAAAATGTTTGAGCACCGTTATTTTTAAGTGTTTTTAAGTGTAAAATGAAATACTGCTCTGTATATATGTTATGTAAGTTATGTTTAGCTTTTCAAACAATCTGTAATAGTAGATACATACTAATAGAATAATGTTAGTTGTCATCTTAACCCATAATGTGAACACATCCAGAAACCAGGCTAAATGGTTTTTAAAGCCACTAGCCTTTGAGCAGACCACCTCTAAGTATTGTGGCAAAAAGTGGTATAAACACAAGTCCAGGTTCATGTATTTTAGCTAAAGAAGGTGAAATTACTTACTGCAAAGATATAAAAAACCCTACAGAATTAGTAATAAAATGTAGTACTGTGTTATAAGCAACCCAAGATGTTCCATTCAATAGCAGCATCAGTTTCTTCTTTATCTGATGCAAGAATAAATTTGTACCCAAATTAATTACGATCTGAATAAGCAGAGAGGCAAACACTAGGAAGGGGAAGGGGAAAGGGAAGGAAATTTAGTCTTAGATGAACAAGAGGCACATTAAGTCTGTTATGAGTTTTTTCTCTTGTTTTTTTTTGTATTATTAATGGAGCTTTTCAGATACAGAATTTTCCTTATTCTGTCTAACTATCCCCTCTCCCCAAGGCAGGTACCTAAGAGTCTTCTGAACCTACCTCCAGAGACAGTCTGTTGGCTTCATCAGTGACTCAGACTTCCTCTCTTGAAGCATCAACTTATTGACCTTTCTGTGTAGCTGTTTAGACAGGGGCCTTTAATGCATTCTTAAAGCTCATCTGAGGTTTAGTTACCTTTGGAATTGTGTGATGTCTATGGAATCTATCACTGAATTTTTTAAGGTCACTCTGCTATAACAGTTACTGGAAAATCTGCAGCAAAGATTAGCGAAGCCAAGGAAAAGCATGTGTAGTTTGCTTGCACATTTGGCATAGGATTGAAAGTTCAAAATAAGCTGAAAGAGATACCCTTCAGAAACAATTAAATTACTTTTCTGGAGTTCCTCAAATACTAAAACCTTTAAAAGAGTGGATGAAGTATGTTTAAGTATAGAAATCCGAAATTCATTATATTGTTAAACTGTCGACGTGTGCAAATAATTTTTATACTATGAATAACGTCTGTGGTTCAGTCAATGAATTTGAGACTGTGGTCCTCATTTTGAGAACTTCTTTGAAGACAAGTTTTGCTTCCTGTGCATGCACTGCAGCAGATAAAAATAGGTGTTGTGCTAAGCTTGAATCTTTTCAGAATGTTTTCAGTAGAGCTGGTTTTTTAACAGGACAGATTTTCGTTTTGAGATTTTTCAGCGTCTTCAGATTGGAACTCAGTCTAAGCTTAGATATAAGCCCAACCTTTCCTGTGTTATATGTGCTCTAAGAGTGGCTTGGAGTTCTGTGAAAGTCAATACCTTGTCTGTCTTTGCATCATCTAGTATATATTTTTAATTTAATGACTTCTTGGAATGAGTATCCGTGTAGGTAATCACCTTTCAAAATATTTTCATGTACAACATCTTTATTAAATGTTTTATTAAAATGATACACTTCTTTCTGCAGAGGTGGGTAGTTCTGGCATGGTTGGTGAATACAGTTTTGAGATGTTTTCTCTAGAGATGCTATTAAACAGATTCTGTTTTAGTTCTAAACTATGTGTCAGTTCAGAAGAATCTGCTTGAACTAGAATATCTTTTCAGGATCTGGTCATGTTTAATCCTTTAATGATTTACAGTAATCCTACTGTAAATAATCACCTGATGTGAAAGCATCTGTGGGTTCTGTTTCAGAAGTAAGATAGAAAGCTATAAATAATGTTTTCTTTATTTTTTCTAAAGAGAAAGGAATATTTCAATTAACAAAAGGACCCTTCAAATGACTTATTTTGGATAATCTACATGCCACACTGTATGTGTAATTTAGAAGGCAGCATAAATTTCAGATCATATATTGAGGGGTTTGAGAGGGTTTTCAGGCATCAATTTAGTCTAAAAACAGTTGCAGAAAGCATTAAAAAGAGAAATCAGAAATCTTATATTCCCATTAACATGCAACAAAACAAGTGATTGAGTCTTTTCTTCAAGGTCTGGTTTGAAAAAAAGAGGTTGATACAGTCTAGTTTGTTTAGTTTAAGGACTTGCACACTAACTATGCAGATTTACCAGAAGACTGTATTGTCACAGCCTTATTCATTGAGTCTTTTAAAATTTAAACCTCTTACTGATTGCACTTGTTTAGACAATACAGTACTGTTAACTACCTAATGTAGTAATTGCCTGCAGAACAGTTTCAGTATTGTGCATGTTCTCTGATTGACATCCATTTATAAAATATTTTACTAAGTCAGTGAATTAAATTGTGATTTTTCATGCTGATAAAATTATAAAGTATCTGTCTTGAATTTATGCAGCACTGACACTGTTTTTGCAGTATTAATGATGATATGACACACAGGTTTCTTAGGGCAAACCAGATGTATATTATCTTTCTAATTTCTATCTTAATAAAATTAATATTTTTGTCTTTTTATAGATGTGACTTTCTTAACAGAAGACAAGATATATGAAATTCTTGAACTATGTCGAGAAAAAGAGGATTATTCCCCTTTAATCCGGGTGATTGGGAGAGTGTTTTCTAGTGCTGAAGCACTGGTGCAGAGTTTCCGAAAAACCAAGCAGCACACCAAGGAGGAGCTCAAGTCTCTTCAAGGAAAGGATGAAGACAAAGATGAAGATGAAAAGGAAAAAGCTGCCTGTTCGGCTGCTGCTATGGAAGAGGATTCTGGTGCATCATCATCTTCATCAGCAAGAATAGGTGATAACACACAGGGAGATAATAACCTCCAAAAACTAGGCCCAGATGAAGTGTCTGTAGATATTGAAGCAGTCAGACGGGTCTATGATAGGTTACTTTCTAATGAAAAAATAGAAACTGCCTTTTTAAATGCACTTGTGTACTTGTCACCTAATGTGGAATGTGACTTGACTTACCATAATGTGTACTCTCGGGATCCTAACTATCTGAATTTGTTTATTATCGTTATGGAGAACGGCAATCTTCATAGCCCTGAATATCTGGAAATGGCCCTACCATTGTTTTGCAAAGCAATGAGCAAACTACCCCTTGCAGCTCAAGCAAAACTGGTCAGATTATGGTCTAAGTACAGAGCAGATCAAATTCGGAGAATGATGGAAACATTTCAGCAGCTTATTACTTACAAAGTCATAAGCAACGAGTTCAATAGTCGTAACCTAGTGAATGATGATGATGCTGTTGTTGCTGCTTCAAAGTGCTTGAAAATGGTTTACTATGCAAATGTAGTAGGGGGGGATGTGGATACAGATCATAATGAAGAGGAAGATGAAGAACCCATCCCAGAATCAAGTGAACTAACTCTTCAAGAGCTGTTGGGTGAGGAAAGAAGAAATAAAAAAGGTCCTCGAGTAGACCCACTGGAAACTGAACTCGGTGTTAAAACTATAGATTGCAGAAAACCACTTATCCCTTTTGAAGAATTTATTAATGAACCACTGAATGATGTTCTAGAAATGGACAAAGACTACACATTCTTCAAAGTAGAAACAGAGAATAAATTCTCATTTATGACCTGTCCCTTCATATTGAATGCCGTTACCAAGAACCTGGGATTGTATTATGACAATAGGATCCGGATGTACAGTGAAAGGCGCATAACTGTGCTCTACAGCTTAGTTCAAGGGCAGCAGCTCAACCCCTACTTGCGGCTGAAAGTGAGGCGTGATCACATCATCGATGATGCTCTTGTCCGGGTAAGTCCCGCAGCAGCGTGGCCCCTGGGTTTGTTGGCTCTGACCCGTGCAAACTACATGGGCTTGGAGTACTGAAAAGGACTCTCTGTGAGTGCACATATACTAGATGTCCTCTAGAAGAATCTCAAATACCTTTATTGGTTGAGTTCTAAGCATGATACTGAAGATTTCTATGTTCAGCAGAACTACTTCTGCTGAGTGTTTGCAAATTTAGATGTTTTGAAATGTCAAATAGCTCTTATTCACCTCTTATTCACCTTATTATCAGATCCTGCACAGCTCTTGACAGTGAGAGAGTAACCAACTTCTGTTTCTTTGTCCTCTGCACTGTCCTGGATCATCCGAGGGTAGGGATTTTCAGATGTAAGTTAGAATTTGAAACATTTTAGTTGTGTACTCTTCTTGTGGGCATATAACTTCCTAGAAATAAAGCATTATTTTTATTTGGTGCAAATACTAATATGACTGAGAAAGGAATACAGACATGTTAATAGCAGAGAAGTGTAAGAGCAGACTGTTTCTGAATATGGTGGCCTCTTTAATTAAAACTTAATGCCATTTCTTCATGCATTTTTGGAAGAGGGGAATCATACAGGATATAAACTATTTTGTGATAAATAGGTCTCTATAGGAACCTTAATATGTTCTTTAATTTTAGGACTTTTTTTTTTTTGTTAAGGCTTGTAATTTTCAAAAACTCATTTTCTTGTGTTCTGTTATTAAAGCATAAGGTTTGCAAATTTTTAAATTTACCCATGATGTTAAACCTTATCACTGAAGACCTAGAGAGGTTTTGGGGAAATTCTTTGCCTCTCAGCCCAGCTGTTACTTCTAGTTAAATCTAGTTAAATTTGATGACTGTAACTGTCAGTGAAAGTCAATTGTGAGAACCCTAAATTACCTCCTACCTTGATTTTTCTGTATGCCTAGGAATTTCCAGCTGGGTTAGCTGTTCATGGGAATTGCTGATATTATTACTTGTCAGGGAAACATTTGCCTTCAGTACCAAAAGAAAAAAAGAAATTGCAGTGCAGAAATGGCTTTTGTGTGTTAACTCAACTTTGTATTAGGCAAATAAATGTAAAAATACTGTGTACCATTTTTTTAAATTTAAGAATACTCTTTGAGATTTCACTACCTATCAGACTTATAGTTATGCCCAGTTATATTTTGTCATATTACTTCTAATGGAGTTTATTCCTTGAATGTTCAGCTTTGGGCACATAAATACTGGAAAAAAGGGAGGGATAATTCTTTCCCTTAGGAGAGGAAGAGGTGAAAGAGCATAAAAGCTAGTTTTAGATGTTCTTTTCAATGTCAATTCCAGCAGACCAAAAGCAAACCTTCCTCTTTATCTGATAAGAAGGAAAATTCATAAATATGAGAAAAGGCATTCTTTTACATACTGCTTGTTGTAGAAGTTGAAATCTTTGAGGACAAAAAAAAATACGTTTAAGTTTAAAAGCTTGTGGGCGACATCAAGTTGCAGCAGGGCCACAGCAGTCACTGCTGTGCACATTCTTGGCCTGTAGGAAGTTCAGGAAATTTAAATTAGATTAAGCTGAAACATATTAATCTAAATTATGATGCACTTGCTCAGCCTAGCAGCCTGAGTTACATGCCTGGGCAGTTGCCATGGATCCTCCTATGGCTGTTAATTGAAGCTGTCAGAGCATACTAAATTACGGTGACCTGACTGTCAGAGACAAAAGGAAAGAAGGATTTTAAACTGTTTATTTGGGGATAGAAAATAAAGGGAAAAGATAAAATTGTTCTAAATTCAGATAGTCTGAACTAAACCGTAGTCGTAGCCAAAAAGAACAAGTGCAGCCCAGGCTGCACTTTAATAAAGCAAATATGAACACTGGTAAGTGGTTGTTTTTTTTTTTGTTACTGTTAACAACATAGGACTTTTTTTTTCCTTTACTAAGAATTTGCGGCAATACTTTTTGAATACCTTTAAGGCATTATCTTGTTTAAAGTTGCTTATTGAGAGACTCTTGGTTCCCTAAAATACATACATCTAAGGAAAAATTTTATTTACTAATTCCTTGTTTAGTTTCTTTGCATGTATGAAACTTGCCTCAGAGACTTATTTTTCCTTTCTTATGGAAAATTATTTAATGAAACATCTTTCTTTGTAGTATATCCTTATTGTATACTTATCTGTATGTATGTTAGTCTGAAAAGTCACGGGGGGACAAGGGTGTAATGTTAGAATTTCTAACACTATAGTCCCCACTTTTTTTAAGGCATTCTTGTATTTTGGAGTTGGCAATTCAGTTTGCAGTTCCTGAAGGCAGTTAACATGCTTTTTTCTGTCTAGCAGGTTAATAGGTTAGCTGTACTGCTGAGTCATGTTGTGTGAGTGTGGTAGTAATGAAAGGAAATACATCCTTAAATCCTCTCTTCTGTCTTTTCTTTCCCTAAGATCTATTTCTTTCATCCCTTCTGAATTTACTCTTCCCCTACACCCATAGCCCAGGTTAAATGTGGCTTTCTTCTCAGGTAGCAGTAATTTAAAGAGTGTGAGTTACGACACACAACTTCTGCAAGTGAAAACGTGGTTGATTCCTTCAGCAGAATCAGGCTTGTACTTGGCTTGCAAATTAGAAGCTCACTTTGACAATTTCACATGGAATGCAGACAGCTAGTGGGCAGCACCCCTTTCTTGCTTGTTAAGGTCTCTGCTGAGTGATGACCAGAACTCTTCTGTGACACCTGAACCCAGTAGGCAAATTCTCTCCTGTATTAGCAGCAAAGTACTTCACGAGATTTGTTGTTTCAGAGCAAGTTTTGTGTGTTCAGGTGAAAATAGCAGCCCTGATATGCATTGGTTGGAGGCAGAGCATGTGGCTGTTGATGTGTGCAAGCTCCAAATGCATGAACAGCTGGAGCAAAGGCTGCTTTATCACTGTAACTATCACTTTCCATGCTGGTTTTTAGAAAAACATGTTAACCAACTTATGATGTGTCACTGGTACTTTCAAGCTTAAATTAACTGTGTTCTGTCATTTTTGCTGTCTAGTATGGGAAGTATTCCTGCCTCTGCCTTAAAGAGAACTTCTGCTTTATGATAAAACTTAAGGTGGTTTGTGATCGTTTTTAACTGAATAAAAATTAGTTCAGTTGCTATCAATTTTAAGCAGGACGCCAAACTCTGGTGTTACATTAAGCTTTTCAATGTTGTCATGTTTCTGTCATTCAGTGAACATTCCTGTCTTTCAGGAAAGCAGCATTATTCTGTAAACAAAATCACCCAGTGTCTTAAGGTGTGGTACATTGTTGTGTTTCAGCAAGCAAAATACACATATTCTTTATGACGTTCTCTCTCAGCTTTCAGCTTTTCAGTTCATGCACATTTTTAGGCATTTTTAGGAATTTTAGGAAGTCCCTGCTTTTTAGGAAGTCCCTGGAAAATGCAGTGATTATTTCAATGACATGGCCAGTCAAACCATCGTGACAGAAAACAACTTGTAAAACTTTGGTAATCCATACAGCTGGGTTATGTTTATCTAGCAGCATCTATATTGACACAGTTGAGGTAGCTGTGATTATTAAAAACAAAGAAAGGCCCAGAAAAACCCAAGAACCAGACAGCAATAACTGAAGTTCATGCTTCCCTGCTGTAGAAACACTGCTGCAGTTCTGCTTAAATTCAGTGCCTCCTTACAGCTGTGTTTGCTGCTGTTGCCCACTGCATTCAGTTTTTATTGTGAAGCATCAGTGTTGACAGATACTCAGAGGAGCAACTAAACCCACAACTTTGAGTTGAGCAGCTTAGCAGCATTTTCCTGCTTAGAGAATCTACTTCAAGGAGCATCAGGCTTTGCTCAAAATACTGGATTTTGGGTAATCCTTTATCTGACTCCCTTGCAGACATCTAGTGTACTATTCTAATCTGCCTAGCTAGCATTGCTCAGCTAAGACTGTTTCCTTCCTTTTTTTTTAAGGTTATTTTTGCCAGCCAAAAAAAAAAAAATTAAATTTCTTTAACTGCTCTATATGTATAAATATGAACACCTTTCTTAGTGCATTTCCATCACACAATAGTCTTCACACTATGACATAGGGTTGCTGTCCCAGAAGAAATACAGAGACAACATATGCTTTCTCAGAACTCATGAAAATTCATAAATCATGCAATATATTAAATTACTGGTGGTAAAGACTACAAAGCAAACAAAGTTATGACTGGGGAGAAAAAAAAACACAGCTTTATTGCTGTCGGTTATAAGTGGAAGGGATCCAAATAAGAGAATTTCTGTCTGTCCAGCTTGAACATTTAACTTGTATTTACAGTTTTAAAATAAATGCTAGTTCTCTGTTTTTCAAAGGTTGCAAATTTTACTTAGAACATGGATTAAGCTCCATTGTTGTCCTAGGAAAATAATTTTTTATACAGATGGCTTAGGTGGTACATAACTAAGTTTTTCTGAAAATGTTGTGGCTTGCTGATTGAAATATAGACTAATCTCACTTGCTGTCATTATTGGGGTCTTCATGGCTTTCCTTTGTGTTTTGTAACTTCATATGCTATGAAGTTACACTCCCTCTCTTTCCAAATTTAGTTTTCAGTAGCAGGTAGTGCAATTTTTTTCTGCACATGCTCCTTTTGTATGGGGTGCTTCAAAGTCTTCAAACCCATTATGATAACCCCCCTAACTCTGTAACATCCTGCCCTGCTGTGCTGCTTGGGTCATGTCTGGCTGGCTTGGCAGTCAGCAGAAGAAAATGTGTCTTGCCAGTGGTGTGATTTTGTGACTTGATAGTGTCATTGCTGCTGCCTTTACTTTCTCTGTTCTGTTCCTTTTTTACTGTACACATCAGCAGTAAAATTCTGGGCTGTAAAAAGTGTTGGCATGTGTGGATAAGGTAGGGAAGTGAAATCAAATGTAAGGTTTAGCATGTAAAGGACACCTGCTGGTAAGTACAATTTGCACTAACCCACATCAGAGGCAAAATCTCACAAGTAATATCGTCTTGGTAGAGGAGTATACAGATCCACCTGTGCCTTAATTTACTGCTGTTGAGTTTTCTTTGCTGCATAGGTATGTTCAGTCTAATTGTGCTGCATATGTGTAACCAGTGTGTTTATGCTCTTAAGTAGCATATTTCTTATCAGCTGCAAAATATCCTTGCTTAACTTTTGATTTACAGAAAGGAAACATTTTTGGTGTAAGCAAGTGAAGGACCTGGCAATGTATACTCTCAGCCCAGAAATCCAACCATACCCTGGGCTGCATCAAAAGCAGCATGGCCAGCAGGTCAAGGCAGGTGACTGTCCCCTTCTGTTCTGCAAAAATGATTAGAGGGCTGGAGCACCTCGCCTATAAAGACAGGCTGAGAGAGTTGGGGTTGCTCAGCCAAAGAGAAGGCTCTTGGGAGATCTTATATAAACTTTTGGCACCTAAAGAGGGCTGATGAGAACTGGAGAGGAAGTTTTTACAAGGGCATGTAGTGATGGGACAATGGCAAATAACCTTATATGATAGAGGAGAGATTTAGATTAGATATTGAGAAGAAAGTCTTTGCTGTGAAGGTGGTAAGGCACTGCAGCTGGTTGCCCAGGAAAGTTGGCAATGTCCCATCCCTGGAACTATTTAAGGCCATGCTAGATGGGGCTTTGAGCAAGATGGTTTACTGGAATGTGTCTCAGCCCATAGCAGAAGGGTTGGAACTAGGTGATCTTTCCAGGTCCCTTCCAGTCCAAACTATTTTGTATTCTATGCCCTCTAATGGCCTTTATATAGACTTGAAACCCTTGTAAAATGTCAGACTTTCTATTTGGTCTTAACTGAATTTTCACTTTCATAGCAGTAGTGCAGTAGATCTGTTTAAAGGCACTGAAGAAATAAGAGCAAGAGAGTTTTGAGACTTCGTTAGGATCAAAAAGAGGGAGTTGACTGTAATACTAGTGTCTTTTTTGTTTTTAGGTTTTTTTCCTCAGCTCTTTGTTTGAGAGATGCAACTACTCATCAAAGGCTTGTTTTCTGTCTCCCCCTCTGAAAAGATATCTGTGCAATCCCTTCACAAAGCTGTTTATTGTCAAACATGTAGATCATATTGCAGAATCTTCATTGTCAGATGAATTTAATTATCCCAGTAATACATCTTGTTTTCTTCCTTTTTCTCTGAATTGGGTGCAACACAATGATAACTTGTTTTAAATAAGTGCTTAAAAGAATAGAAATGGAGAATGCTAACAACCAGTGAGCTTTAATGGGCTGACAGATCAGTTCTGTGGTAAGTTTCTTGCTGTTAATCCCCAGATTGTAAAACATGTTTAGAGTTACTATTGATTTCTCTTATTTTACTGTTGTGATTTGTGCTTGCTTTCTTCTTAAATTTGGAGAGTGCTTTTGGTTTCATTATTTGATACTAAACTATGCTAGTAAACTGATATACTAATGAAATATTTCTATCTCTTCACTCAATAGCTAGAGATGATTGCCATGGAAAATCCTGCAGACTTGAAGAAGCAATTGTATGTTGAATTTGAAGGAGAGCAAGGGGTAGATGAAGGAGGTGTTTCCAAAGAATTTTTTCAACTGGTTGTAGAAGAAATCTTCAATCCAGATATCGGTATGTGTTCTAATAGTTTACTGATTAACAGATTTTTCTCACAAAAGGTTGGCCTGGATGATCTTCCAGAGTGGATTGTTCTACATTTATGCTTTCTATATCAAGTGCTGCTTCTCTCTGAAGCTCTCCAGATTCACTGATGGTCAGGAGAGTATTTGCTGCACATTGAGGCTCACTGTGTTGTCAGCAGTCATCTTCCTAAAGGAGAAATCATGGAAGGAGTAACTGTATAGTTAATGAATAAGAACCATCCTTACTTGTTTGGATACAAATCAGTAGTACAGGGTTTCTTTGCAGGGTTCCTTTGTTTGTTCTCTCACATTTCTCCTCACTTTGCTTTGTGATTAGCTTCTGGAATTAGAAATCAATCCAAAGAGGAAGACCTTCTGCAATAAAGCAAGAGTAGGACTATGGGAGTTTTTTAGTTAGTTCCTCCACTTCCTCCAGTTAACTTATTTTAAGTTAATAAATCTGATAGTCTCAGTTCTGCAGATCCAGAGTGTCACAGCAGTGTCAAATTTGATTGTAGTTAAAGAATCAAAAGTAATTTGATAGATTAGAGCCAAAATTTTACACTTGTGTTTCAGCAGTCATACTTCCATCATATTCTTCTTTCCCTTGCTCCCTGCACCAATCATGTATGCAAGGACCTGCTTCTTTTAGTGTGCAGCTTTTCTGCTACTCTGAAAATATGAAAATGTTATAAAATTATAAGAATACTTCATGTTAGACTAGAAATGAGACCTGCCAGGTTCCTATACTAATTTTGCATTTTATGTGAAATATGATGTTACACTGTATTTCCTGTAATGGCTTCCATTAAAGAAGCCTAATGGCTCATGGCTGTTAATTTGGTTTCACTGGATTATCTTGAAAGATAAAGCTGTTGTTCTTAGTTCTGTAGCTTAGAAAATGGATGAAAATACACAGAAATCTATTTTGCCTGGATTAGAAAGGGGTTATCAGTATCAAGTACCCAGCATCAGTAGCAAAAATCTGTACCTTGGCACTTGCTCTTCACCATATGCAAGCCAGTTCTTATAACAAGTGCTACAGAACCATAAAGAAGTCTTACTCACTCTGAAAAATGCTATTAACTTAGAGAGATTTGGAATCTGAATTAACTTATTTTGAAGTATGGCAAAATAAATAACTCCTAATAATTTGATGAAATTTTATTTTCAATGCAAAGTAAATACGTTTTCAACTTGAGTATATCTAAACAGAAGTTTTGTGGGTGTATTAAAATACTCTTTATTTAGTAATACTAAAGTGTACTTAAGCTAAGATCCAAGCAGTGTGTATATACTCCCTGCATTTAAAGATAGGTAGTATATTAGATGTACAGGCATGTTTTAAGTTTTACTTCTGTTTTAAAAATGTTAAAAAGTATGTACATATTTTGTATTCATAGTAACTCTGGGGCAGGGGGGAAAGCTTTTTAGTGGCTTATGGCATAAATGTGTAAAAGCAGAAAATGTAGCTTGCATTCAGTGTGTGTGTATATATATGTGTATATATATATGCATTGCAGTATAGCAGTTCATGTATGCACTAGATATACCACATATGACTTTTGATGATTTATAAATGCTTTGTTTACCTGAGAAAACAGAGGAGATCCTTTAAGTGGAATTTAAAATGTCTGTCTTCAATAGGTATATTTCGAGAGATGTATATTGTTATTATAGTTTCTTTGACTTTTTGAGTATTTCGATATTGAACTACCTTAAAGCTTTACTCAAAGGAGGGAATAACTAAGAAGAAATACTAGTAAAGGTATTCCATGGTAAAGGGCAAGAAATTATAACTTCATATAACTTGAAGGGCAATTGTTTTCCCCTTCTTGCAGATTCCACTTTCTTCTGGTGTTTCATTATGATTTTAATGTTGTAATCCTAATTTTGGTAAGGGAGTAAAATACTATATTACACCTTAAAATGTTTCCAGATGTGTATCTGAGTAAACTGTTGATGGTTCATTATTAGACATTTGCTGGAGTTGTTTGTTTTGACAGTTTACTTTTCCATCATATTCCAAAAAGCTCAAGTCACTGCTTTACGTACCAGTAATCCAGAAGTTACTTCAGTCAGTTCAGAAAATGGCATACAGGATTCTATATGTTTGGCCTATATATGCCTGAGTTGTTCATCCATTTCTGATTTCCAGTTGCCTTATCTGATGGGTCAGTCTGTTATTTGTGTGCTCCCCTAATGGCTGACCCATCCCTAGTCACTTACTGAGATACATAATCCATTCTGGGGAATAGCCAGAGTCTGAATGAGCTTGCAGTTTATTCCTTTACATGGAATGAGGAAAGCGTTTTTATCTCTTGGCTGAAGATGGTATTTTCAGTCTTTAGAGTAATTTTGTGTTCATGTGGCTTTGAAATCAGTTTGTACATCTGCATAGGTTGTAAACAAGCATATTTTTTAAGAGCTGATAAGATAAATCCTTGTGGCAAATGCAGTTGATATTCTTCACACATATGTGACATCGTATGTTGAGAATAAGGAGACTGAGGCAGTTTTTCTTAGCTCTGCCAGAAAATCATGACACCTGTACAAGCAACAGGTGATTAGGACTGTACCTGTCCAGGGTGATCTCTCTCTCTCACCTTAAGTCTATGGGGTTTGCATTTATCTTGCTTCAGTATCTAGTCAGGTAAGCAATGGATTGTACTGTGGATTTAATTTATATATAAATAATATTATACATAATATATAAATAATTTATAGCCTGTACACCCCAGTTTCATAAACAAGAGCTATCTTGTGTCTTGCTACAGCCAAAAGGATAAGGAGCTCTGCCTCTCATATATCTTCACATTTTCTTCCTGCGGCTTCTGGCATGTGCCAGTTCAGCTGTTTGTTGAAGTCTTCATTGTTTAGCTCATGAGCTGGACAGGAAATTGGTCTCCTGAAATAGTGAACTGAATGAGAGAAGCAAAACCACTCCCTTTAGACAGTGACAAGCATTTAAAATCGCAACCCCTTCTTTGAGGCCATGGTCTGTTTTTCTCTCAAGTTAAGATGTGTTTAATAGCTGCAGTAACAATGGTCCTTGGAACAAGCAAACAATTTTGTTGGGCATCAAACTCTAAAATCATGGGCGATGGTCAATCCCTGTTCCATCACCACAGCTTCTATTTAAGTAGTAGGGCTGCATCTAGTCCTGTTCCTTTGCTGGAACTGGCCTTTGAGGAAAGGCTGTCAGTTTTTAGTAATTAGAGTCCTTCAGGATTGCTTCATCCACATGTTTTTGACTGTGTTCTTTTCTTGTACTGCTGTATTTCTCAAAGTCACCATCACTGTTACCAGTGTGCTGCTGGTTCCTCAGTAGAGGAGGGAATGAAACTTTGTGTACATGCAGCTTCAGTGAGTGTTGCAGGATATTGTATCACAGTTCTCTTGCACACGTTTCGTGGTTATGTGAGTAACAGTGTTTAGAGCAGCTCCAGTCACCCTAAGTAGTTTCTCTTTGCTATTCAATTCAGTATAATGTTAAGTTAAACATGTCTTAAAGGCTAGTGCAAATGGGTTTATAATGGTATGTTTTATGTGCCATTTTTATTCAATTGTAACCATAATTCAACTCTCTTTTTTTTTTGTTTTAACAGGGATGTTCACATATGATGAGTCTACAAAACTGTTTTGGTTTAATCCGTCCTCTTTTGAAACTGAGGGTCAGTTTACCCTGATCGGCATAGTACTGGGACTGGCTATCTACAACAACTGTATACTGGATGTACATTTCCCCATGGTTGTCTACAGGAAACTAATGGGCAAAAAAGGAACTTTCCGTGATCTGGCAGACTCTCATCCTGTAAGTTCCTTGTTCTTCAAGTTAAATAGTGCATATTCCATGCAATAAGTTAATCTGTATTTCAAATAAACACAAGATCACTGTCAGAAATGAAAGTGAAATAACCAGTGACTTGTTAAAAGTCTGTGTTTGTTAAAATAAATTCATAAGTGAGAAAACTTCCTGCTACATTTTGTTTGGAGGAGGCAAAATTGTAACGTCAATGAATAGGGCTCAGTATCAATAAAGCTTTAATTTTTTTGCTACATGAACTCCCAAATGTTACCAAGAATTATTAAACATGAACAAGCATGTCTCCTCCCAAAGAGACTTGTAAAATTGGGCTGTTCATAGCTTTTAGGAGAAGTAGATTTCTACCAATAACAAGTGCAAGAAAGAGTAAATATGCAAAGGTGTGATATTCTTCCTGGCTTTCGTCTAAAAGCAAGAGACAGATGAGGCAATTTATGAATATCCCTATAGTTAATGAATATCCTGTCAGAGCAGTGATCAGTGTCCATCTTCACACACCCATTCCCAGCCCGTGGCTGTACACAAGCACTGAGCTGTACATGTACTTTATTAGGTAGAGCACACAAGTGTGTGTGCAGGATGTCTTGGCCCTGCTCCACCTGCAATCAGAAATCATCAGTGGCTTCCCCTCCTGTTGCTGGTAGGAGTTGTTAGCAAGCTTCATTTTGTTTCAATCAATGGGATACTTCTCTTTTATAAGCAGTTATACAAAACCTTCATCTTTTCAAAAAAGATTAGTGAAATGATACTGTCTAAAAAGAATTTGGCTTTCATATTTGAAAATGAGGCATTTTTAATCAAAAAATACATTATCTGGTCTGTTTTGGCTGGCTATGTACAACAGCATGCCAGATTCAACCAGTTTCTCTGTATAATGGTGAGAAATAGTGCCCTGAGTTTCCTCTAATTTTTATTACGTACTTGAAACTTTTTGTGACCAAAAAAATGTGTATGTATTTCTATGGAACAGGGCAGTCAGGGCGTTTCCTAATTTTTCTCCCCTGCTCTTATGTTTCTCCTCTAACACCTATGCTGATTTCTTTTAAAATAATCCTTTTTTGACCCTTTTTATTCTCTCATACGAGTTAAACACTTCAGAGCTTCTCAAACCCCAGATGAAATTCACAGTAGTCAAGCCTCCCAATGCTTTTTCTAATGCTGTAGAGCATGGAGAGTAGGATGTTCACCAGCCCTCACCACCAATGTTCCAAGTCCAGTGATTTTTCAGTGCGAGGTCCTTTTTAAAGGTTCTGTGGGAGAATCAAAAACACACAGATTCACACACAGTAAGAGGTTGAGGCTTACATGTTAACTTTCATGTTTCAGCTTAAACACTGGGGGGAAATTTATTTTTTCTACTTCACTATAAAAATACAGTTGCACACAGTTGTTACTTCCACCTTCACTTTGTGTTCTTCAGCCTTAATGCCTCTATTGTGGCCAAATAATTATCCTTTTGCTGCATAGGCTTTGGTTTCCAGGAGAGTGTTGGGCTTTTCCTAAGGTATAGCAGGAAGGAAAACTGGTTGCCTCTTTGAATAGAGCAAACTCGTACAGATCATTTCAGATTCCACTTGGTAAATTCTGATCAAAATTGTGATTTTTTATTTTGCTTTATAAATGTCTTCTTATGTTAAAGACTGCCCCATCTGTGTTGCTTCAGGATTACTTCCTAGTTGGCTTCAGTTTTAAATAAGAAGTTTAAGATAAAAGCCTACTGTCTGAATTTTATCTGACATAAAATACAGGGGTTTCTTTGATTTTTAACTCATAAATGTTCCCCTTACTAGTGTAGCATATTCTGGATGCCTAAAGTAAAGACAGATTCAAAAACTTAAGAAGATGCTATTAAAAGCTCTTAAACTGCAGGTTTGACCATTGCATTTTGGAAGACTGGTAGGCACTAAAAGGCTCTTCTAAGGGAGTTACCACTGATTGCCATGTTTCTTTTTTAGCTTAATATCTTCTGTTGGTTCTCTTTACAGATATTGAATTTAATAAATAATTATTTGGACTGCTATGGGAGATTTTTAGAAGTCTTGTGTCATAGAATACAATAACCCTTTTTTGAGGCGGGTGGTTTCATGTCTTTTTGTATTACTCAGTGGAATCAAAGCTTATTTTTGACAGACATGTATTTCTTATTCTGTTAGGTTCTGTATCAGAGTTTGAGAGACTTACTGGAGTATGAAGGAAGTGTGGAAGATGATATGATGATAACATTTCAAATATCTCACACAGACCTCTTTGGCAATCCAATGATGCATGATTTAAAGGAAAACGGTGATAAAATTCCTATTACAAATGAAAACAGAAAGGTACACTCAGCTTTTTAAATAGAATCTGGAGTTCTTTGATATACTGTATTTAGAATTATGTAAAACCCTACAAAGGTTTGGTCTCACTTACAATTTTTAAGTTTAAAAGGCTTTTAAAATTGCCATAGCACACAGTGTGGTTGTGAACAGAAAAGACTTCTATTAAAGAAAGCATTGATGCATGGATACATAGCTTCTGGGTGGGATGTTAGATCTGTTTGAGTAGTAATTGAGACTTGTTCTTTTGTGTTGCTGAATAAAAGCTGAGCTCAGATAATTTGCATAGAATTACAGAATTACATGTATTTTGGGGTCTTATGTTTTGGGAGGTACTTCAAGTGGCATGTGTTGAAGCACTAAGCTTTTTGGGGTTTATTTCCTTGCAGGAATTTGTCAATCTGTATGCTGACTATATACTCAATAAATCAGTAGAAAAGCAGTTCAAGGCCTTTCGGAGAGGATTCCACATGGTGACCAATGAATCTCCTTTGAAATATTTATTTAGACCTGAGGAAATTGAATTACTTATTTGTGGAAGTAGGGTAAGAATATTGAATATACACTAGATAGTGGTGCTTTTTTTTTTTTTGATCCTGAGTATATAATTAGTGGTCATCTTTAAAAATATCATCTTCTTACAGAATTTAGATTTTCAAGCACTAGAAGAAACTACAGAATATGATGGTGGCTATACAAGAGACTCTCTTATTATTAGGTAATTTTTTTCTAATTCTGTAAATATAAAAAGCACTTCATCTGCTTGTTTTTCCTAATGATTTTAATACTGTAAGATATATTATTTTTTTAGTACTAGAGATGCAAATGTCTTATGTGTAATTTCACTTTCCTTAAGTATTGTCATTAGAGAAGAGGATGTGATATAAGCATTGTTGAGTAAGTATATTTCCTTAGAAAATAGGAATAATAAAATAGCTGCAGAACCCAGCCAATTTAATGTTTAAAGACAGTTAAGCTGCAGTGTTTAGTAATATTTCTGATTTCTATTTCTGAATCTCATTATTGGTAAATACATTCTGAGAGTTTTGGTTTATGAATGCAACTTGTAAATTTGATGTTAAGACTGATTAGAATTATTACACCTTCAAAGCTCAATTACTTTTGAAATTCTTATTTATACCAAAGAAAGTTTACAGTTTATTTACTTTTTAATTTCTTCTTTGATAGGGAATTCTGGGAAATTGTCCATTCATTTACAGATGAACAGAAAAGACTATTCTTACAGTTTACAACAGGCACAGACAGAGCCCCTGTGGGAGGACTTGGAAAGTTAAAGATGATCATAGCCAAAAATGGCCCAGATACAGAGAGGTAAAAAAAAATTCTACATTTTGCTTGTTTTTTTTATAAATGGAAGTGAATTCTGTGCTTTTAAATTATTAACCTAGTTAAATCTGAAAGTTGAATCTATAAGAAAATGTTCTTTTCTTCAGATTCATTATTTTTGGACTTGTTAAATAGAGTTGTATTTATTTTGCATGTTCCAAGATCTGAATTCTTGTATTTTTTGTCCCACAGGTTACCTACATCTCACACATGCTTTAATGTACTTTTGCTTCCGGAATACTCAAGCAAAGAAAAGCTTAAAGAAAGATTATTGAAGGCCATCACATATGCCAAAGGATTTGGCATGCTGTAATAAGTATAACAAAAGGGATTAAAAAAAGATGGTGATGATGTCCCTGTCCAAAAAGGCCATAAGATAGTGAGCTACAGTAGTCACCTGTGTTTGTGCCTCCCTTCTTTACTGGGGACATTGGGCTGGAACAGCAGATTTCAGCTGCTTATATGAACAAAATCTTTATTTTTTCTTTTAGCGTGAAAGTGTTACATATTCTTTCACTTGTATGTACAGAGAGGTTTTCCTGAATATTTATTTTAAGGGTTAAATCACTTTTGCTTGTGTTTATTACTGCTTGAAGTTGAGCCTTTTTGAGTATTTACAAGAAAACAAACTGTACTCTCCCAAGGAAAATATTGCCATCATTTGTAGACCATGTAACCTTCAAGTATGTGCTATATTTTTGTCCCTGTATCTAATCAAATCAAGAACTGTACTTTTTGAAGAGTTTGCTTTTGAAACTTGAAGTCTTGAAAAACAGTGTGATGCAATTACTGCTGTTCTAGCCCCCAAAGAGTTTCTGTGCAAAATCTTAAGAATCAATAAAGATGGAAGGGAGAACTTGGAATGTTAAATTGCAGCCTTGAGAACTTTACTTTAGTCACAGCACAACAATTAAAATTCATTTCACTATATGTTGTCTTCACATGTCTTGTAATAAACTGTGTTTTTAATTAGAAAACATTTCTTAGCATATGAAAGGGTAGAAATTTTAGTTACTTTAAAAAAAAAAGAAGTTTACTGGGGAAAGTGCATTTTCAACTGAACAGCTTTAGAGTAGGGAGTGAAGTGTCTGGAAAAAAGATAGGAAGTTTTTGCTATATTATAAACAAAGCATGTGGAAGTGCACTTAAAATGAAGTTCTATTCTTAATTGCCTATTATGTTGACATTTAAAATAGACAATCCAAAGTCTTCCCTATGTGTTATGTCATCATCATTTATTTAATGAATCATTTTTCCTACCTATCAAGGCACATGATCAGTGTTGCACCATAGTCTAAAGGGATGGCTACTGTGTTTTAATCTCATCTAACAATAAGCAAAATTGAACAATATTAAACGTGAGGCCTACTTCATGTTGTACACTTCCAACCATTAAATAAACTGTTAGAAAGTAAGTACTAAGGTTATGTTCATCTACTACATAGTATTCAGTAGGTTTTTAATTTAACTCTACAATCATATCAGAAATAAATCCTTTACCTTTCTTAGTCTGTGTTTAATGTTAATTTCTCCTGTTGCAATATACAATGAAGGGATTCTGCATTTGTAAGTGCAGATGATAACTGGCATATCTCTTTTCCAATACAAGCTGCAGCAGGTGTGCAGAGCTGAGCTTGTGCCTTGACAATTGCTATAACTGGCTACTACCGATCAAACCCGTGACTGTGTGGAATTGGCATTAAAAGGCTTAGTTTTGAAATCATTGGAAAAAGAAAAGATGTCTTTCAGGACTATTTTAATAAATTCTTTCTAGTAATAGAAACAGACAACTGTTATGTAACTATGATGCTGAATAAAACAATGACCTTTTTTCACCATGGTTCAGTGAAAAAGAAAAGAAGTTTCTTACTTTGACAAATTAGATATTAAATGGTTTGATTAGACACTGTTGTAGTACTGCATAATTTGAGGGTTGCAGGTACGGAAAGCTCTCCACAAGTGAACTGTAGTGATGTTCCCCTCTCAAATTCAAGCCTATGCCAGATGGCCTGGACACACGGGACTGAAACGAACTGGGGAGGGAAGGATGCTGTCTGTCTTCTGGCCTTTGATCTCTGAGGTGGCCCTTAAGGCCTGCCCTCTTGTATGTCCCCCTTGTTGTATGTCCCAGAGGAGGAAAACACAGGACACCCTACCTCAGTGTAGTGGTTGACAACAGTGCCTGCTGAGCCCTTCAAGTTTGGAGCAGCTCTTACTGTAGGTGGTAATAACATTTGCTGAGTGCCTTAAGGTTATTCACTACGAGCACAAACACATCATGATACTGCTGTGTGGTATGTACTCTGTTCACAGTCTCATGTGTTAAGCTCTATCCCTGTAACTCCTCTTACACTAATTCAGCTGTGGTTTGTGGTTGCACCCAGCTGACAGGTATATGTGATTCATGTCGGGGTTTTTTATATAGGTCTAAAAGCTGTGCAGACAGCATAACTGGATAGCAATACAAGTTCTCTTAACTCAATTGTTGACATTGTAAATATGCTCTTTCTGTTTTCCCTTAGCATTAAGATTAAAATAATGCATAATGGCATTGTCCTTCAAAAGCATAAGTTGTTTTTCAAGGAATCATTTTCAGGTAAGATATAAGTACTTAATCTTTGACTGATTTGTCATGTAAATATATACTGCCTCCCCCCAAATACCACTTTATTGAAACCTTATCTTCTTAGGGCTGGTGTAAGTGCGCTAGTTGTTCAGCAGCACCAGTTGATAAGGTTTAAAATAAATAAATCTTGAAGTCTAATAGCTGCAGGCTGCATTCCTGTCCTACAGAAGTTTCAGCCAGTGTTCTGTGTGAAGGGGAAAATGCTATTTTAATTTGGGTTTGGTTTGGAGGTTTTTTTCTGGGCTCCTGGCACACCTGGAATGTCTTTCACAGTGTCTAGCAAAGTTTAGGTCTACAAAACTTGGAGACTTAAGTGTACTTCTGTGTCATGGAAATACCTCTCTTCAATGAGACAGAAGATTCCTCTTCCAAGGCAGTAGTCTGATGCCAGTGTGGTGGTGTTCTCTCCACAGGGTGTCTTCAATATGTTGACAGGAAAATATTTTGGACATCTCAGAATTGCCTCATTTGACAAATGAAAAATACCTCTTCAAGTATCTCCTTCTGCACCCTAACAGACTGCCTGAATGTTTCCAACCTCAGTGCAAAGGGGCCATCAGGCTTCTGTGTATTGTACCGTCACATGCTTCAAAAATGGTAGTAGTGCAAAAGAAGTAATGCCCTGTAAAGAATCATCTTAATGTGGCACTGTTTCAGATTTCATTAGCAGGGAGAAATGGTTTTGTTTAGCTCTGGAGGTATGTTAGCACATAATGCTGCGTAAACAGAGCGTCACCTTTTAAAAGATCAAAGCTTGTGCTTCTTGCTAAAAAGATCTCAGGAACAGCTGTCAGCAGTGAGCCTAGTTCAGTTAACTAAGGAATAGTGTTTTGTGCTTCTCACTGGGCTTGTTTTCCATTTGGCAGGCAGCAGCATGAGACAGGATGGTGGCAGCCAAGGGGACCCCCTCCAACCCTGCATTCTGAGGAAAGCTGATGCTGAAATGAGCCCAGGGCTCCAAGGAATTCTGTGTTGCAGTAGTCAGTCCATGCCTCTCATCCAACAGTGGCTTCACTGCTGAAGCAGGAGCTTCCTGTCCCATCTGACACCACAGAGGTGTGATGGACCTAGTGGGCTTAGCCTCCAGGGAGCTGCAGTTTGAGCTGCCTAGGTGCCTGCCTGGGCTTCTGCTCTGTGAAGCAGGGAATTGGACACAGGTTTCCATGCTGCTGATGTTCTGGAAGAAGACAATTCCCAATCATCAGCTTTAAGGTGTTTCTGTTGCACTGGTGTAACCATTTACTTCCACGTACATTTTTATTCTCACAAGAGGATTAAGAATTTCCTGGTTGCCTCAAGAGTTTTTATGATGAATATTAATTGGGTGGAATGTGTGACCTGTGCTTTATTTACTATGCATAAAATAATTTCAGCATGCAAGATGGAGCAGGAATTTCTTTCAAGTTAAGCTATTCAAAATCAAGCCTTTACTAACAAGAGCTGAGTTTATTATGCTTAGTCTCAGTCAAAAGGGTTTGTGCTAAGTTACTTACAGTTCTTTTTCATAGTTGAAAGTTTAATTAAATTGTCATAAAATTTATAAGACCATTGGGGACTTAATAAAATTAATTTTTAAAAATTCAGATTTACACTGAATCATGGTGCTTTGGAAATAAATTGATACTGGCATTAGTCTTTAGGTAATTTCTTACCCAGATGAATTCATTTGGAAAACCCATGAAATGTCATAGTATTTTTCTCTAGTGCTCCATCTGAAGATGTCTTCAGCTGTTAGTTTTATTGTTCTTCTTCATTAATCCAATTTAAAAGTGTGTGGGAAGTGGTTTTAATTGCAGATATACAAGTGTAGGTTTTTTTCTGCTCTGCTGTATTTGTAGGATACATCATGGAGTGATTCTGATAAATAGCTGAAGTTTGCCTAGTATGCTTGTGTTTATGGATGTCTTGCTCAATATAGATCCTGCTGGGATTTCTGTGTGGGCAAATGTGTTAAGAGACAAAGGCACTGGAGATGCCAGTGGAGGGTGGGAATCATTATTCTATTTTAGGACAAAAGATTGCATTAGGAACTCCTACATAATTTTGATGGGTGCATAGTCTTGAGACTTAAAAATTGAGACCAGAGCTGACTGTGAAAGTCAGCCAGTTGCTGGAGTTAGACTTCTGCCCTTCAAAGGACAGGCAGTACAGCTCAAGTGCAGACAACTGCAGGGATCCTGCTGCTCCTGTGGCCTTGGCTCACAGCTTGGACTGACCAATGTCAAGTGAAGATAAGAACTGCAGAGATTTGTGGCTCAACTGCTACATGCAAAACTGACATGAAGCCTTAAAATCACCAAAGGCTCTGGTGTATCTGCTGTGCCACTGGGGTCATGTACAGAGAAAATCTAAAACTGTCTTCCCACTGCAACCTTCTGCTTCCAGACCTGTATGAGAGAGCAAAGGGAGTAACAATGCTCAGAAGCAAGTGGCCATGAAATGGCAACTAGCTGAACTTCCCTGTCCCAGGTTGAGCTGCCATATATCACGTCTTGCTACCTTTGATTTAATATTTCCCTTTGCAAGTGCTCAGTTTGAGCAGCAAGGGATAAAGATCAGGTAAGCCAGTATGTTAAAACTGAAGGGGTTTTGTTTCCTAATATGACTGATTTTAATAAAAATTGGAAACTTGGCAAAATGTTTTCTAGATGAAAGGGTGTTCTCAAAACACCCTCAAAAGAAAAATCTCCCTTGTGCTATGCACACTGATTTTTAATTGTTGTTATCTATGCATGAAGAATACTATGAATTTTGTATCAAGCCACCTGAAATAAAATAAATGACATTATTTCTCCAGTATGGATACTTTTCATTTAAAAGTACAACACAGACCTCTTTGTGAGCATCTGATAAGGGTTGCTCTTGGACTGGTTTTTTTACACCTTTAATCTCTGTGGAGAGTGTCTTATTCCCAAACTAAAATCCCCAAAAATATATCCTTTCTAACAAAATTCTTGTCTGGCTCATTTGGTGTAAGTGCTGGAGCCCAGCCTTTGCTTTCTGCCTGAGCTGTAGTAGCCAGCAGCCAGCCTGGGTGAGAGCATTGCTCCTGTGCCAGGAGTTGTTCCAGACAACATCCTCAGGCTTTTCAGAAGCAATCCTGCTCCAGACCTGCAGCAACTTGGACCAGTTTTGTCATCCCAAACAGTTTGCGTGCTAGCTTTGATTTTGGAGGAGAGGATTTCTCAGTGTTTAAGCCTTAGGAAAGGTTTCCTGAGTTTGGGACTCTTTCTGGGACCACCCCTGCCCTTTGTTGCCACCTTCAGAGGATGGATTAGTCCTTTCTTCCTCTTTTGTGCTCTTGGCTTCTGCAGAACAAGGGCTGGCCTGGAACCAGTGCTTTTGGACACTGCTGCAGCCCAGCATGACCCTTGGGGCAGTTGGTGGCAATGATTTGCCTCTTAGCCTAACGTCCAGCACTGCTGCAGGGCTGTGGGTGGTAAAAACAGGCTCTTCCAGCAGTTTCTTCCCAACATCTGCAAGGTGGGAGCCTCTAGCAGCCATACTCTTTGTTTTTTACCTTTCCTCTGTGAATCTTGGATCCTGAGAATGATTACAACCTCAGGGGTTTCCTAGTGGCTGATGTCAGCATCAATTGGTCTCAGCACCTTCTGAGTTTGCTCTGAAATTTTCCCTTTGCCCTGCCTAAGTGAGAGTGAAGCTGTGCAGGACTAAACCCTGTATGGAGTGGGCAGCTCTGCTGTGCTACACGACAGGTTTGTCCTCAGCACTGGCAGTGGCTGGGGAGGGGGAACATGCCTTTCTGGAGTCATTCCTGTCACCCATTGGTCTGGTTTGTGCCCCTTCTGCCTGCCAAAGTGTAAATCTCTGGCTCCAGATTGCAGCATCCCTCCTGTACCAACCTCCCTTTCCTGGTGGCAGAAAAGTGGCAGCTTGGGGTGTCTCCCTTGCCCAGCACATCTGTCACCCCTGCTCCGGGGTGGCTGTTGTTTTGAACTGCCACCAGCTGCCTGGAGGTGCTGCATAGCTCTTTTGCTCCTCTTCTTCCTCACCATATTTACTCTTCTTGGGCTGTCAGTGCTCACAGTTGGTGCAGTCAGGTTATTGCAATGAAACTGCCAGCCTTGAAGCCCTGAATTGAAAGTGTTTATGCCTGGGACAGCTCCTTTGTCAATCTGCCTTAAACTATGAGCCTTTCCTGTGCTGTCAGTGCTCAGGTTGAACCATGCATGAGAAGCCTGGCTGTAGCTGACAGGCTAAATGAGCTGTGGAGAAAACCAATGTGTTTGGAAAGGCATGAGGTGCTTTGCTAGAAAAGCTCTCTAGCTTTGTCCTGCTAGACATAAGCTTTTTTCCTAACCTTGATGCAAGTGCGGTTAGAGGCAGCTTTCATCGCAAGGAGATGAGGCATTGGGTTTTCAATAGTCAGAACTTAAAATTCCCACCTCTGGATCATTTCCTTCACTGATTGTACCCAAAGCTGCTGCTGTGAGAGGTTTTCCTGTGCCAAGCATTGGACCTCTGACGACTTGCTTTAAACAGCCTAAATCTACAAGTAATCTGAAAACATTGGGAATCCCACTGCAGGAAATTTGACTAATTATCTGCACTATTCTGCAAGTAAAATATTTGTACTTTGATAAGGAACTGCCAATTGGTTCTCCTAAAAAGAGTAGGTCTTTACAGCATGGTTGATTTATCAGACCTGGCAGCAGGCTACACAAAAAAAAAAAAAAATGGTTTTGTGGTTCTCTGTCTCCTTCTCTGGAAAGGCAAGTAGTGCCCACGGGCTCTTGCCATGCTACTCATCTGAAGGGGCTGCTTGTGTGTGACCACTTTGGGCTGGTTCCCCTTCCAGGGCAATGAGGGGATGTAACTTGGCAGTAAGAACAGAACGGTGTGGGGTTTTTCCTTTTTAGAAAGCTAAAGAAATTACATATTAAAACAAACAAAAAGCTAAGAAATTAATAGCTACTCATCAAGCTGCCCATTGCTCTAAAAGACAGCCATGCTTTCCCTGATTTTCTATGTTAGTGTTCTTCAGTTGCCCTCTTACAGAAAGGCTGGTACCAGGCACCACAAATGCTAAGGAAATAAAAATGGAATAGCATCCATTAGTAAATTCTTTCCATGCTTCTGCACTTCTCGTTTTAGTACTCTACCCCTGATTTACTTGTACAAATAAGAGATCTCTGTTAGAGCTGACTAGTGTCCTCAGCCTCTTGGGAAGACAGCCCATGGAAGCTGAGCCATTGGCTCTGCAACCTGCACTCTCCTTGCAGAAGCCCAGGGGATCTCCCAGCTTCTGATGAAGGAAATCTGTGAGAACTGCTGCTGCTTCTGGAATAAAGCTAATGTTTGTGTTCATCCTTAAATAACTGATTAAAGAGTGCAAGCTTTTCCTCCTCCTTTTGCTCCTAGGGCATGGAAGGAAGAGGGAGCCTTGTGAACACAGAACAGCAGAACTGTATTTGCTGCAGTGAAGCTGCAAGAGCAGCTGGCAGCAGCAAGCCTCAGCCCTCGTGAGCTGGAAATGATTGCAAAATCTGAATTTCAGAAACAAAAGGCCTGACCATCTTCAGCCCTAGAGCTTGTTCCTCAGAGCTTGTGTGGTTTTCCCCCTCAGGCATCCTTCTCATGCGCTGGGCTATAAATGGGACTGGGGAGTAGAGGGGAGCCCCAGATGGATGGCTTCCCTCAGGAAAGCTGCCACAACTGAAATTGTCGGTACAGTTGCCAGATCCATTTAGTGATTATAATTTGTTTTGCTCTCAGGGATACGCAAGGTGTTTTTGCAAATGCTGAATTACGTAGCAAAGGGTTTGATTAATTCTCTTTGTTCCAAGTTGGAAACGAGAAGAGCGGCGGGACCTTGAAGCCAAGTGCAAATGCTGTCATCTTGCAAATCTTGAGGCTGAAGAGTAGCTCTCCTTTAGCCCACATGTGTCACCTCACTGGACAGCCTGGCCTAGGTTTGGCCTGTGAATGTCTCCTCCTTGGTGTCAGCACTGATACAGACGTAAGAATGTCTTCCAAAGCCACCAAAACAAGGACCAACTCAGAGAAAGCACTAATGCTTTTGCAGGGGCAAGGATAATGAGCACTTTGGTTTCTCATGTAAAGTAGAGCCCTCATATTGTACTTTAATAAATACTTGGCAGGAATGAAACTCTAAAGCCGACGCCTTGGAGAAAAGAGTTTTAAAAGCATGACTGTACCTTCCCTGGGCTGTTTCTGAAGAAAAAGCTGCACTGTAAAGAAAACCCAAACCCTCAGCTGTACAAATACATGAGCTGTTTTGCTATCAATGCGCTTCTGAAGTCCAGTTCATTGAATTTGCCAGGACAGTTTTCTGCTGTAAATCTGTAAAGTAAAATAATAGGGAATGATGGTAAAAGGATGGGGAGAGCACTGACAGAACTTAAGAGGAGCAAGGCTGAAATAATTTGCTACCAGGGTACAGGGTCTGAGAAGGCTTGAGGCCCTTTCCCTGGAAAAGCTGACTGAGCAGCAGCTGGAGCTGGTGTGTCATTCCACCACCTCTCCTCTCCTGCATGTGGAGCAGATGTTCAAACCTCTCAGACTCTGCCCCTCTGGTGTCTCACTCAGCACAGGCAGTTTGGAGCAGCAGTGCCAGCCCATGGCTACCTGCTTAGGGCCATGTGAAGTGAGCGCTGTGGCCATTAAACCTGTTTCAGGTTTAATGAAATAGTCAGGGCCTATGGTCAAATGCTCTGCAAACACTGCCCTGTGCTTTGCTTTCTCTTGTGGCAGGGTTGAAGAACAAGCCCAGCCCCGTCTGTGCCAGGCAATTTTTGGAAGGTGACCTGTGTGCAAGTAGCAGAAAGCTGCCCACATTTATTTCTGCTAGACAGGCCACTGTCCCTGCTGTGCCACCCTGCCTGGAGCTGGGAAGGGGAAGACACAAGACAGGTGCCAGCAGCATGAAGAGCCTGGCAGGCTCTGTGCCCCATGGGACCTGGCACCCCTTGGGCAGTGCCATACTGGTCAGACTCTTGTGCCTGTGTGGTACCTGCAAACACAGGGATGATGTCAAAACTGGGCCCAGGACCAAAGCTGTGTGCCAGCTGCCCTGCTCTGAGGGGAGACCACCACTGCCACTTAGTTTTCTGTCACTTCAGATCTCTGTTCCAGCTAACAATTTTCCAGGCTTTGTAATGGTGACATGATCGAAGTCTGTCATGAAACACTAAAATCTAGAGGGATACAGGTAAGAGAAAACACACAGTTGCTTGAACATTACTCAACATATTTTTAATGTACATGCTGTAGCCACATTAAAGAAGAGGAAAAAACATCTTACAGAGATGAAAGACACCAAAGGATGTGATTTCATCATGCCAGAAGCTGTATGTTTCCAAGTGACTGAAGCCAATAGCATCAAAATACTCTTTTCTGGTGCATGACAACCAGTTCAAGAGGCATGGAAAGGGAAGAGCAAACATGTATTTAACTGATAGATTAGGCTGCTTTGATCCATCAGGTAAAGATGCAGTCCTGTGGTTTTTAGGGTTTTAAACAGGTATAAATTTGGTATAAAGAGTACTTTAAACAGTTTTATTCATATATACCTAGTGGGCTGGAACAACTGTGCTATGTTGGGTAGATAGTTAGGTATTTACAGAGAATGATGACTGATGGAGAACATGTCAATATGCATGAAACTCCTACCAGATACAGTGGGTTTGAGTCACACACCAGTGAATGTCAGCCAAGGTGAGTGTGGTACCCAGCTGTGTCACAAGGTGGAAGCTGCAAGCTGAGCAGGCTGTGATGGCACCGTCTGTGCTCACAGGGGTACCCTGCAGTGAGCCCAGCTCCACCTCAGCCGTGCCAGCCTCTGGGTGGGAGCAAGGGCACTACACCCCTGCCAAAACCAGCCTCTCAGAGCTCCCCTGTGCTCCTTTCCCACGCGGCCCCCGCCATGGCCCTGGGTGCAGCAGTCGCCCGCGGGAGAGCAACAAACGCTGCTGCCCCGAGTATCTGCGGAGATCACCAGGCAGCAGTTGGCTCACTGAGACATGGCAGAACCCCCCCCAAGAATGCTACTGGGATCCAGGACAAAGAGACAGAGAGGCCACTTGTTTGCAGTCCAGAGATAGATGTATTTCTCGAACTCCACGGGGACAAATGGCGGCGCACGGAGGTCTGGACACAGTTCTTATAGGGGGTGTAGGTTAAGAGGTTAAACCAATAGAGACAGCGTCCAGCCTAAACACACCACAGGTTAAATCCAATGGGAGTTGTTCAGGGGGGTGCTGACAGCTCAGGAGAACACAGCAAAGAAACTTTCTAAGTTCATGCTCACAAAGCCTTCTGCGCAGCTGCATACAACACTCCCCCATTTCTCTCAAGCCCTTAAAGAAATAAGGACAAGATTCAGCTGATGGAGCAAGACTCCTGAGTGCCACTGGCCACAAACAGATCTTGACTACTTTCCAAATCACTTATTACAATCAGTGGATATTTTGATAATAGAGGTTAAGCCCAATCTACAGAAGATCTGTAAGGATAGTTGGCTTTTATACTAACATAATAGGAGTTTAGACAAGGGCCAAGTGCAGACATTACTACCCAGTTGTCCCTTTGCCAGTATTGTTGGCAAAGCTTCATTCCTTAATCACTGACAGATTTGTCTCCCTAACCAGGCTCAGAAGTGTCAATAGAAGGGAACAGCTGCTTGCCTGGAGACAAGGACTTACTCTTAGCATTTAGCAAAACTGTCTCTTTTCATTCCACTGTCACCCAGTCAAACCACCCTCTTCTCAATGGGTTTCTCAACAATTTTTCAACAGGACATCGATCCCAGATGCTGTCATAAGTCAGGCCTGAAAACAATGCAAGTCAGAACACTGTCCATAGTAATACTTAATGCCACTGGAGGATCCCATGCCATACAAGCTGAACAGCCTCTCCTACTCCATACCTTTCAAAAGCCAGTGAGATACAGGAGGATGAAAGTAACATAGGGAAAATTGCATGACAGCAAAATACTGTACAGCAAAAAATGAAAACTAGCATCATGGTAGTGTGACAGCTAGAAACATGGTAGTGTGACAACTACTTTGGAGAAAAGATGGCCGTAAACAGCAAAGGGAGACGGAGTAGACACCCTTAGAAGAAATAAAAAGGAAGAAAACATAAGTGACCAGAATTACTCTGGAACACAGGGCTTGTTATCCTTGCCTTGCAGAAAACCTGTTGTGGGAGCAAGCTGCCTGGTAGGCAGTGACAGCCTGCCCTGCCAGCCCATGGGATTTCTCAGTAGCCTCCCTCAGGACTGCCCACTTGCCAGGGAGTTCACTCAGCACACTACCTAGGAGAACTGCACACACTAGGACCCTCTTTTCTCCTCCCAGGTTCAGTGAAACCATATTCCCTTCCACCAGTGAGCTTCAGGGGGACTGCTTTCCAAGTGAGGGTTTTACCAGTGCAGCGGAAACTGGGCCAAAAAAACAAGAAGGGAGGATACCGCACTCTCTCCCCTGGTGAAGCAATTGCAGAGCACCAAAAGCTGTCACAGAGCCTGCCAGAAGGGACATGAATGAGCACTGCTACTCTGTCAGCATGGTCCTTTGTGCAGAGCCCAGCTCACTAGAGAGACTCAGACTAAAGGATCCAAACACACAGCTATTTCAGGCACATGCAGGGTGCACTGCAATGGCCAGGCACCTGACACTGCTTAGCTGTCGTCCAGCTGTTAGCACAGACTGTGAAAGAACAAGAACTTTGAGAAACCCAGACATCCATCCATGCATTTAATCAGCTACTAAAGTAGCAAGTTAGAGCAGGGTACCCTATAAACATTTTTTAAGCTCTTAAAAAGGAGAAAAATTAATCTACTTCAAGTACAATGCCTTCTTAACGCATGATGCACAGGAAGAGACAATGTGTCAAAACCTACAGGTACCAAACACAACATACATTTTGAGCATGACTTGTAAGAAACCCACTCTCAGTACAAAAAAGTACCAAGTTCTGGACCAAATCTCCCCCCCAAGAAAAAGGTGACAGTGTTCTATTTACAAGAAAATACTGCTTCAGTTAAAAATGCTAAAAACCATTCTCTTGAGTTCATATAAAAATAATTATGTCTATGTATGCACACACATATTTACATACATTTATGGCTTTCAGTGCTTCAACCTTCTCCAGTAAATGAGGAAATATAAGTACTCCATTACTGCTTTTTCTCCTCAGGTTTTTCAGCCTCTGCTTCTGCAACTGATAAGCTGCCACTACCATATTTTTTCACTCGGGTTTCTACTCTGGCAAGTCTCTGTTTCACCTTTTGTTGAGATGCAGTATATTCTGCCATGAGCCTCGCAAACCTAGTCTGCAGCGTATCCAGAGCTACTTCAAGTCGTCCTATTTTTTCTTCCAAGTCTTTTGGGTCAGCTCCTGCCTTTGCTGCCTCCTCGTCTATTAAATTGTCTTTCATCAGAATTTGACGTCCTTTCTCTTCCAGAGCCTTTTTGGCTTCTGGATATTCTGTGAGGGCTTCCATTAAATCATCCTTAGACAAGCAGAACAAATCAGAATAACCAATACTCCTAATGTTGGCTGTCCTCCTGTTGCCAGATTTGCTACCTTTGATGTTTAGGATGCTGATTTCACCGAAGTAGCTGCCATCACTTAGGACTACAAATTGGGTTATGCCATCATCCGCCACCACAGCCAATTTTCCCTCTTTAATAATGTACATTTCTCTTCCAATATCTCCTTTTTTGCAAATGTAGTCACCAGGACTGAAGACCGTAGGTTTCAGTTTCAGCACCAGCTCAATGAGAAGTCCAGCTTCACAATCCTGGAATATACGCACTTTCCTCAGCGTGTCCAAATGGACATTGATGGCAATTTCAGCCTTCAATTTGTCAGGCAGATTTTTGAGAACTTCCTTCTCATCTACAGTTTTCTTGTTGGTCCAGAGGTAATCAAACCACTTAATAACCCTGGCTTCCAAATCCTTAGTCACTTTTCGGAATTGCATGTACTGTTTAATGGAATCCACTTTGGCCTGGAACTCTGCCCTGGAAGCATTCATGTTGGAAATCATGGAGCCGACGTTACCAACAATGGTGGCAAAGATGAGCACGCCCACCAGGAAGTCGATGACAACGAAGAGATACTCCTCGTCCTTCACTGGGGGCGGCGTTTCTCCAATGGTCGTCAGCGTGAGCGTCGACCAGTACAGACTGTAAATGTACTTCCTGGACAGGCGCGCGTACTCCGGAACGGACACGTTGGGGTACACCCAGGTGTCGGTTCCGAACCCGATCACCTTCGATATCGCGAAGTATATGCACGCGTTCCAGTGGATGATGATAAGAATGTATAACACCAGATTGCCAATACGGAACATGTTTGGATAATTAGTCCTGGTCTCGGTACGGTCAAAAAACTCAAAGAGCCGAGCGATCCTCAGCAAGCGGTTAAATCGGAGCTCAGGGTAGTTCAAACCAAGCTTGAAATATGCCAGGTCTGTTGGCACAAGAGACAACACGTCTAGTTTGAACTGCACAGTTTTGGTGTAATGTTCTCGTAATTTCTTCTCATCCTGAACTAGCAAGCCTTGTTCAAGGAAGCCTTCAGAGAATAAAAAGATTTTACTTGTTAGAATAAAAATACCGTCAGCAGTAATGAGTAACTTACATTTCAGGCCTAACAATGTTAAAATTTGTACTGTTATGCTTACAGATATTGAGGTCATTTAATTGTATATTTAAATATTTCAATCAGGTTTCAAGGCTGATATATAATGACTAAGAACAATGACTCTATTATCACCACAGTGCTCCCTGAGGCTTTCCACTCTTTTCTGTGACAGCTGTATCTTTTTAAGTATCTTTGTGAAAAAAAAGGGATATTCAAGTGTCTAATTTTTCATGAATCACTGGCATGAGTCATAACTAAAGTTAAGCAAGTGTGTATAAAATAGGAATGGAATATTTTAAAATAAATACTAAGTAGGTATAATAGATTGTTGGAAGCTTTTCCCAAACAATATAGATATTCTTGAGATAAAGAAATGCAGTTACCCCCCTCCCTAAGTCATGTTTTTCCTCTTGTGTCCAATGTTAAAACTGACATGATTTTCCTTGGTTTGCACTTTGTGTTTCTAGTGAGAGAGCTGCTAAGCAGCCTTTTGCACATCAATAGTTCTTCATTCCAAAGACTTTGAAAAGTATTAGATTTAAAAAATTTACAAATAGATATAAACTGCAATGAGACACCTTTGCTGCAGAGCGTACAGCCACAGTGCTCTTTTGTGTCTCTGAGGGCATTAAAAATGTTCCACAAGGAACAACTTATGCGCTGCAAAATATTTGCTGCAATTGCAGTGGAAATATCCAAATGTCAGCCCATTGGGCCACTCAGGAGAAAATGTCCACTGAGAAAAAAAAACAAAACATTCCCGGTGAATCATGGATTATTGCATTTTACTAACCCCTTAGCAATCTACAAGGCCCCTTTCTCAGGGAAGCCTCTGTTGAAGAACACCAAGCTGCATTTCTTTGTGCCCTACACAGCATGGTATTTCTGGAATGTGTGGTTCATCTGTAAATGCCTCATCTATTTGTGTGTATCTGGCTTTGGATCTGCAAACTGATGCAACTACAAATGGAAGTAGTTCCTCTGCCACACATGTGTTGCCTCCCAGAACATTGCTGATAAAGCTGGTCAAATATGCCCTTTAGTTGTACAACTAAACAGAAAAGCTGGCCAGACTGATCAATTTCTGATAGACAGTTATGAAAAATAACTTTGAAAACACCTTCCTCCTGAAAGGAAATAAAATCCTTGGCTTTTTGTTCCCTTATGGAACTACAGTCTTACAGTAAAATATTTTGAAAGCATTAGAACACAGGGTATGCTAACCACAACCAGCTGCTGAGACAAGAATCTTTTCTGTTTCACAGTGCACAGTCACCAAATAGGTGAAATGCAGTCCAACTGGCCCTGCAGCTAGACAGAAATGCACCATGGAGAAGCTGCTGATCAGAGTAGTCGTGGGACTACCTAGATCTCAGTTCAAAGGCAGACTCTGCCCTCAGACAGCAGAAAGCCTCACTCTTCCCCACAGGCTTCCAGGACCTCTGTCCCCAGGACAGATGGACCTTGCGGACTCACATGAAAAGGCAGCAGTCAAAGGCAGAGCCAGGAAGAACTGTTAAGAGAGTTGACAAAGATTTTGCCACCTAAAAGAAGCAACTTCTTTCTTAGAGTGCCTAGAACTACAGCAGACATCTCTACTGAAGCATTTGGGAGACAGCTCCAGCAATTCTGCAGCTGCAAGCCAGGCCTGAAAATTCAAATTCCAGTCAGGCTTTAACAGCCATATAATCATTATCAGGACAGCCCACGGAAATTTATAACTTGCTTTGCCTGGACATGCCTAATTTCTGCTCTGTTCTTTCCCATTACATTAACAGATGTAACTGCAGGAGGTAAATTTAGTTGGCACAATTGACATTTTAACTACACAAAGATGATGAACACCCCTCCCCATCCTGCCCCAAATACAGCACTCTTGTGATTTCGGCTGATACCTGAAACTGACTTTCCTGTTGAACAAGGTACTTGCTGAGTTCAAGAACTTGGCTTGCCATGGGTTGTGTGCTTCCCACATGACAGCATTTTTAGCCCATCTTGTAATTATGTTTACAGCTTGTCACAGGCCATAATTAACATCAAGCTGTCAGCACAACTTTAAATAAATAAATAGATAAAAATGGGTAAGATGTTAAAATGAAAGATCTAAAATTACTCTCATTTTTTAAATTAATGTTGTTTTGGACCCTTTCAAGGGACATTTTGAAGCTATGCCTCTACCAGTGAAGAGAATGAGACAGCAGATGTTTTCTGGCCCAAGACCAGCTACCATGACAGCTTCTATTCACATGTAAGTTCTTCCAGGCCCCTCCAAAAACATCACCATGAACAACACCCAACCTCTGCTGTCCTCCT
Source organism: Chloebia gouldiae (assembly GCA_003676055.1). Classification (NCBI taxonomy): domain Eukaryota; kingdom Metazoa; phylum Chordata; class Aves; order Passeriformes; family Passeridae; genus Chloebia; species Chloebia gouldiae. The sequence continues at coordinate 28,408,155 of QUSF01000007.1, read as the reverse complement.
AGATGTCCCCAGACACTGGGGGCTCTCTGGCATGGACCAAAGTGCAAGAACCAAAGTGCATCACAGCCTATTCAGTAACTTGGTGACACAGATCACTGTATGTATTGCTTAGGCCTATACTATAACCTTACTCAGTTTAAAACAGATACCACTTTTAAGGTTGGAATCTCAGCCTGCCAGGATTACAGAAACAGGGACAAGAAACTGAAGAGAACCACTTCACACACAGCATGGCACAGCCCTCACAGATCCTCTGGGCTCACATTTCCTCCTGGAAGGCAGGACCTAAGCAGAGGGTCCTGGGTTAACCCTATCCCATCACCAGGCAGTGGGAAACCCTGCCAGGACCTCGCAGAGGCTGCAGGAAGCACAGATGGTGGCAGAGGGGCCACTCTGCCATTCCAGGCACAGGACCACAGCCTGAAGGCTGAGACAGGTGCCAGGTCTAGCACTTGACCAACTCAATAGCCACTTCTGACCAGGGTGCTGCACAGTTTGGTTACAAAAGCAGCACTTGTGGGGTGCACATGGTTTCCTGCCCCAAATGCCCTATTGTCCTTCCCCACACAGCCTGCCACAGTGGCTATGCACTCAGCATCTGGCACACCTATTACTGACAGAACTGAATTTAGAGACAAGTGAAGAGCAATTGTTGGAATGTATGGCCTTAAAAAATCCAAGCTGATCAAACGCTTCATCTTCCTAAAGCCCCCACTGTTGCACTCTGACAGGATATTACAGTGGTCATACACCACAGGGGAATTTTTGTTTCCATCCTTTATATATATGCAGTATTTGAGAGACTGTAAAATCCCAGAAAGACTCACCTGTTCTGAACCTGACAAACATGTCAATAACATAGATAATATCAGAGAGATAATCCAAGAACAGCCACATTTTAACATGGTCCATTTGTAGCTCATCAAAGCAGGCTCTAAAGAAAGAAAGTTAAAAAAAAATTAGGCCAACTGCATAAGCAGAGTACTTACATTACATGCCCTAGCAGCATGTTAGTGCACATTTCTGGAACAGAAATATTACAATATATCTCCATGTCCAGACATCTGCACACTAGAGCTGTATCCAAACAGACACCAGGGTCTTTCAGAATTCAAAGGTGTTCTGGACAGGAATAAAACTCAAACATATAAATGCCACATGAGTGCACTTATGGAGGATTACACATATCCCTACAACTCAAAGTGCATCAGATTTCACAGGATACACATCTCCATGTAGATAATTCCCAAATAAAAGATTTGTTTCTCAGTGGCAAGCCAACCTCATCTCTCCCTACCATCTTACACAGTGTAAGGAAACCATGTCTACAGCTCTCCACTTTCACTGAAACTGATTTCTACATTCTACTGTGGAAAAAAAAATACTTGAGTTATATCCTTCTGTCCTTCGAGCATCCAAAAGCATTATATTAATTCAAGAGGCCTCACCACTGCCCACATCCCTCCCTTCTGCTCTCCCTTGGGTGCTGGGAAGCCCTCATCCCTGACAGTGCTTAGGGATGCAGTGGCCAGGACACAGCTCAGCTGCCAGCCGGCAGGTGGCACACAAAGGCCACACCAGCGCTCATGAGGACACTCACTGCAAGTTACATCCACCTGCTTTAAGACAAAAAGGGGAAAAAAAAAGAAACACCGGCAATCTATTCCCAGTAGTACGCATATCATACATCCCTAAGGGCGTATGAACTGCAAACCTTCTAGGTAAATCACTCAAAAGATACTGCAGGGAGATAAGAGGGTGATTTACATAGGAAACATAATGATTGAAATGTGAAATTGTTATTAACTTAAATCCATACCTGCACACTAGCATACACCAGTTATAGAACACGGGTGCTGCAATTACAGTCAGCCAGTTGTAGTACAGATTGCTTGAAGGATCTATCACAAAGACCTCCTTTTTCTGCCTGGAAAGTAAAACATGCAGATTTACATTGGAAATGTAAGCAAGCAACCTGCTGGATTTCCCTCTTCTTGAGGCTGCTCACTTCACCATGAACTCACAGCTGCCTGAGAAGGGAAAGTATCCATGCAGACAAAGCAGAAGAGATACCAGGCATCCCATCTGACAAGCTCTATTTCTTTGTTGACCCAACTTTGCAAAAAGTAAGTAAAAGTGGAAAGAAGAACACACTCATTCATATCTCCCAGGCTGAAACCCAGAGCCTTCTGCATTAAGCCCCACACTTAAAAAAATTTTTATTTGTTAAATGTTTCTCATTATTGCTCCAATTAGAAGGTTACGTTTCATTGCTAGAGAAAGAGCCCTCCTTTGCAGGTTAATTATTGATTTTTAGCAAATACTATTATGAAAATGACTGTATAAGCATGCATTTGAACAAGTAAGCATGTCTGTACAAGTAAGAAACTCTGTGTGCATATGCACATACAGTGTGTGTGACTAGAGCTGAAACATGTCTTTGTCAAAGGCAAATTTCACACATCCACAGTCCTGGCTCCTTAGGCCTCACAAGAAGGAAGTGATGCTAAAGGAAGCATACAGGCCTGAAATGTAAAGATTTGAACAACAGTATGGCTAATGGCACAGGGTATGCTCAGAAATGCCCACCTCCAGCATGAGAAATGGAATAGAGAGCAATTAGGTTTGTAATCAGAGGAAATATACACCAGCGGATTTGAGGTCCACAGCTGCAAAATTATTTCAACAGTAAAACTGTGATCTGTGGATTGTATAATAGTGTGCATAACATGTGACCAGGCAATGCTTGAATATGTATTTGTGGGACTTTTCCTAATCTCCAAGAAAGCAAATATATTAAAATGTAATGATAATTTATTTAAAATCCATGTGTATTTCTGGCTTTGCCATTGCTCTCAGCTGAATATATAGGCAATGTGAGTAAAGGAAACAGCTTTAATCTAAAAAGTATTTACTTTGCGATCTTCACTACTGGTTTTAAGCTATTTATTCTAGAAAACTGGTCACCACCTCAAAACTGGTGACCATGAAATATGGTCATTATATGTCAGAGTATACTACCTTGTAGACATTAAAACAGTAATTTTCTTTGACAAGGTGTTTTAAAACACTCTAGGCTACTGCAACGCTCACACTTTTACTACCTAGTAATTAAAGCCAAAAGAGTGTGCTTAGAACAAAGGCTTTGTAATTGGAAAAAAAAACCTAAAAGCTTTCATTAATAAAGATCTTGAGATCAATCAGATTCAATTTGGAATGCCCTCATGTCTATATAGCAGGTGCCATCATATACATATATATAACCTACAGTATATTACTGTAACATATTCTTTAACTGTGAAAGGTATTCAAATGCATTCTCTTTTTGTCTACCATCATTGTTACTTTTAATCACTGGTAATAGTAAATTATGCTATATTTGGGTCAGCTTTAGGAGAACAAAGCAAGAATGGGACCCATTTCTGTCAAAAGCATTCAAATTACCTCATTTTGTTGGAGAAATACACCATCCCCCTAACCAACAGAAGCAAATTTTAGTGATCACTAGCATGAACTGCACCATATTAAGTAATTAAATAACTAGCCAGTGAAATAAGTAAGCTTATTAGCAAACCTTTAATTTTCTTCATGTAAGACATTTCTACATGGTAAGATGAACCAGACTTTTGGTTCATCTGTTCTGAATCATTACAAAAATTCTGAAACAATGAAAAGTCTGTGCAGCTCTGCAAAGAAGGCTGCTGTCCTAAAGTGCTGTCATAATTGAAAAGCAATCTTCAACTCAAAGTGACCAGAGGTAACTCAATTCCCTTTTACTGACATAGGAAGCTTTTTCTGAAAGATCAAAACACAGGTCTTCAAGACACAAGAACTTTGCTGAGCAGGTGAAAACTTCTCAAAGGGGAAAATGTATTAAAGATTTGACAGGCTAAGAATCTGCAGTCTACAGAACAACAACTGTAAAATGTTACAATGAAATTCTATACCGTGTTTTGTAGGGTAGGAGACATTACAATCACACATTCATTCTTTATACTTACTCTTCTTTTTTTTTATCATCTTTTTTGTCATCTTTTTTGTCATCTTTCTTTTCCTCTTTCTTTTCCTCTTTCTTTTCCTCTTTTTTCTCCTCTTTAACCTCTTTCTTTTCTTCCTTTTTGCTGTACAACATAATACAAGGCTTAGCAGTATTACCAATACTGAGCAGTTAAGAGAGAGGGTGGAGGTTTGGGAAACTATTCTAAACTCTGGACAGAGCAGAGCAGGGATCCAACTGGAAAAAAGGATTCTCAGGCTGAAACCTCTCACCCTGACACCACCACACTATCACATCAGGTAACCAGCTGGCTGAATCTCTGCATTAGTCACCCATATCTTCTTGACCTTTTCAGACATCAGTGTACCAGGCTGATTTTAAGTAAATGCTTTCAGTTTGATTGACTCTTAAGAGCCAGTCACTGAAAAAGAAACCTATCAAATGATGACAGAATATGAAAAGCTTTGCACATCCAAAACCTTCAGACATGACTGTCTGAAGCTTTCATAGTAATAATAAAAATGAGGATGAATCTCCACTCATGGTTCTTTAAAACTAGCAAAATTTTAATTAATTAATCACCTCTGGATCTGTATTGCCCCATTCTTCGGTTTATCTGAACAGAAGAGTCTTGAAATATGTTCACTTAGGCAGACAGGCCCACAAATACTTTTCAAACCTTACAGGAAGTTAACATATTTCTCAAAATTCTGACAATAATTAATCTTAAAGCTAGATTTGCTACATGCCTTGGTCAAGAATAATATAATGTGTTGTGAAGAATGGTGCTCACTTGCACAAGCAGAAAATCCATCATCTGAGATCTCCTTCTTTTTTATTTGAACATTTCTAATCTCTGAAGCAGAAAATGTGCCCCTCAGACAGAAAAGCCTAAGAGTGTTCCTTACACTACAGTGTGTGGATAACAAGACTCCCCACACATAACATCTGCTTTGAATCAAAGTGGATGTGAAAACGGAATGTGGATTCCTGCTCCCATGGGAGCTCTGTTTTCACCTCTGGACTGCTGAGACTCGTCTGAGTCTCCCTTTGCACTGGTGTCAGGAAAGGACAAATGAGTTTAATGACAGCAACATTCCACAGCAAGGACAGAGTGCTGCTTACAGGACTTGTGCTTCCTGTGCACGCCTGCTCATATTGCTCAGGCCAGAAAGGGCTGTGCTGTGAATGGCAGACACATCTAGGAAGTGCTTGATACAAGGAGAAAGAAGCACTCCAAAGGAGATGACAGCCACCAATTTTAAGATAGTAGCAGCTTTCACCAATCAGCAATGAGCCCCTGTTCCAGTTCTTACACAGACATTTCCACAGTGATGCACCACCACAGTGTACTTCGGAAAAGCCAAGACTCATTTGCTAAAAAATGCTGAGATCCCATACTCTGTTTCATTTTCCAATCTGCCCCCAAACTCCTTCCTGTTTAAAAAAAATGTCAAGATTTCATTTCAGATTGCCATGCATGATGTCTAATCTAAAGGCAAATGCACAGTTGCTGTTGTTAGTATTAATGTAGCTCCTCAATACTTCAAATGCCTGGCATTCTTACCAGAAGGGAAGAGCTACCAGTAAGCAGAATTTTCAAAGGGGAAGGCTACATGTACATTTGTGGATCTTATTATGCAGGGATAAGTAGGCTGAGATCGAAAATCAGTCAAAAAGTCTAAGTGGTGGAGAACTTTGGAGGGAATATTTTGACAATTCCAACTCCCTTCTATGTTTGTGTTTTATTTGTTAAAAAGTGAAAAAAATTTATTTCACAGAGCACCTAATGCCAACACTTACTTTTCTCTGGCCTGAGATCTCCTACAAACTCATCTGTCAACTAGAGGTACCTTTCGTAAATGCGTTTCTTCCATTCATGTTGCCTCTGTTTATTTTTCTGTTGTGGTAACTCCCAATTTATCATACATCTACTTGCAGTCTGATTGGAAGTCACTCAGAGGAAAAGGTTTGCCATAATCAAAGACTTGAAGGCACCATGTACAGTTCGTCAAGACATGGCACAGTTAGGGCTTTAACATAATGAAAAGTCCACATTTCTTTTTCTTTACCAGTAACACTGAGTAAACTGGAATCTAGTATCCAGCATCCATGCTGTTTCTAAGCTGTGTGCAGCTGTAGACTAGAAATCTACTTCATCAGCCCTTATAAAAACACTGTCATAGTCTTTGAATCAATCTTTCAGTCTTTGACTCAAATATTTGCATTTCTCATCTGTCAAGTGCTTTGCAAATCAAGTATGTTTCAGACTGTCAGGCAGGTAGACAGACAGGTCTTGTCTTCATTTAAAAATAATGAAACAGTGAAAGGATGAAAGTTTTGCCCAAGGTACCTGAGTCATTCTCAGAACACAGTAAGGCAGAAGTATTTCTGCCCTAACCAGTCCTTTGGGCTCCATCTAGCAGGCTTGGCTCCAAACTTATAGCACTTCTTTTATATCAGTCTAAAGAGAAGTCTGCATATTTCTGTCACTGCTCACTGCACCCAGATTTTCCTTTTGAATAAAAGTTACACAAACCAAACCAAAAAGTTGCTTTAGGAGCAGGAAGATCTCTTGTTCAGTTATGTGCACAAAGCTTTTGCAGCATCATATAAAAAGTACAGTTTAAACCATCCTATGATAGAATTATTTTAAGGGGAAAAAAAACCACAAGAGTTTTCTAGAAGTATTTCTGATACTATCAGAAGATGTACTGATTACTTTTATATTTTTTTTGTTTCATCTGGAAAGCAATGAAAAGAACCTACTATCATTATGCATGAGAACAGATCTGCTGCTAGATACTAAAGAGCAGATATGTCTTCAGATTGCTGTGGTCTAAGACAAGCAACAAACATTGATGTTGGGTAATTTTAAATTAGAGGAGCTCTTCACATTGTTTAATAAATTTCTCTTTGGTGTAACACTGTGAAATAGCTTAGCAATTATATAAAATAAACTCAAAAGGACAGCTTCTGTCAGACATTCTGTGGCAATACCAGTCTTATTATGGTGCCTGTCACTCTCTCTAAAACAACAGTACCTGCTGAACTGAAACACACATTTTTAAAAGGTGGACATATAAATGGATTTTGGTAACCTTCTCTATCCACTTCTCATTTGACAACCTGAAATTTTTGGCACACTTGATTTGCAAAAATGGACCAGTGTGTTAAAGGAGGAAAACCACTATTAGAAAATTTACATATGAATCTCATTTAAAAACTGAAATACGAATGCATCAATTGGTAATGCAGTAAAATCAGCCAGCTGAACTACAGAAGGTAGGGACTAAATGCTTAGTCAAATTCACTCCTTGAGAGGAAGGGGTAACTTCAGACAAAAAGAAGTTCACAGGGAGCACAAAGGATGCTCTTCACACTAAGAAAATGAGACCTTTCTCTATAATAAAACTATACTCTTAGGAAAGGCTTAGCAAGAACTAAGGAGTTCATACTACAAGTGTTACTAGGCTGGATAGGGAAAAAAAGAAGGTGATGGTAGTAGAAAGGTCTTTGGAAGTTAACAGTACTTACTCTTCATTGGTGTTGTTGCTAAAGTTGACATTGAACCTGGCCAAGGGCCAGTGACTGCAAGCAAGTTAAATAAAACACATTAAAGAGTGCAAGTAAAGGCTGCTGGCATTTCACACACGTGTCTACTGACATGACAGACGGACTCACGAGCTTCTCACATATGCACTGATAAGATTAGCAAGGTCAATTTTGACTGTTGTGATAAGCCCCTTTGCATAACTGCTTCCAGGCACCAGTTCCTTTCTGTCATGTGCCTGGCATACACATTTGTGACCACATCTGATGTCTGAAGCCTGTTCCTAGGCGTATTAGTGCATGGCAAGATGCACCTCACTATTTTTAGCCCTGTACTCATTGGGTTACTATTTTAAGCTTTCTTCAATCCTTTCAAGTCCTCTTCACAGATGTAGTGTCAAGGCTTGTGGATAAGTAATGAGCATACCTATCCACTGCTGCAGAATTAAGCCTTCATGATCCAACAACTGAGAGTTACTGTCAACCAGGCAATAGCATAAAACTGAGAAGGCAAGGATAGGTGCCCTCAAATTAATTTCAAATAGCCTTATGCAGAGGTTTGTTGGCCAATGATCAATGTTATTCTCTCTAATTACTTCCCATCTGCAGTTGCTACTGATCCAGGCACTTGAGGAATCAGGCAATAGTCTGGCTAATTCAATAAAATGTGCTCTTGAGATGTATTTCTAAGAAGCAGATCAAGTGAAGATAATAAGGCTGTGCTGGACTACAACAGATCACAGTAACCTGTGTAATGCACAGATCTTCAAAGGTTTTTGCTTTAATCTTAACTTGCTGAGATTTTTGAAACTACTTGCTTACCTACCAGTCTTTAATTATGAAAAAAAAGAGGCGTCTCTGCTTCAAAGCCAAATAGAAAGCCAGCTCTTGGTATTTCATTTTCCCATTTTAGCTGGAGTTAAATTTAAAACACCATATCATATATTTATACAGTAATAATAATTCATCGCGTCAAAGAACTGTAAACACATAAAGGTTTCTCTTTCACTTTATTGGAAAAAAATTAAACCTGAATCTGCCTTCCATACCAAAGACCACATATGTGTTAATAAGTGAAGTCAGCATCCAAATGATTTTGTCATTTCTGCATCAGAAACTTTCTGTAATGTTATCAGATGGACTTCTAAGTAGATATAACAAAGCAATTACACATTTTGCACAACTGCTTCTCTACAGTTTCCTAACACTTGCAGATAATGCACATTAAGATCCTAAAAAGCCAGAAGTAGAAACATCTTAGATTCTTGAAATAGAAACTGCATTCTCCTCAGTAGAGAGCAGTTTAGCAACATCAAGTTACGTATGATAAAATTCCAGTTCTGGGACATCATTTTGCCTGAAGCAGCATCATCAAAATCCTTTACTTCAAGATCTTGATCACAGTGTGTTTGAGGAGGAAAGAGAAAGACTGTTGAAAGTGCAATACTTCAGTTATGTGAAGATTCCTGGGCAACATTAGATACTCTGTTCATCTCCCATGCTAAGCTCCTTACTCTCTTCGTAAAATACAACTTACATCCTAATTACCAAGAAAACATGATAACCTCAGTCATTGTCACTTGAAGCATAAACACATCTCCTCACCTGTTTGCTGCCCCGGGCCGCTCACGGGCGCCCAGGAAGGAGCGGATGTTGCTTTGCCTGGTGGACACCTCTACGAGCTCAGGGCCCCTGATCCGTTCCAGGAAAGAGTCAGGCCTTTGGGCTTCACGGGGCGAGTGTCTCGTGGCCCATGACCTTACAGATAACACAAACCGTGACAGCCTGCACGGAACACACACACAAAATGGACTGAACAGGACAGAAACATGAGGTGGCTTAAAACATCCCCACTAACACCAGCCCAGCATTTTTCTCCACATCTCCACCTGTGATGAAATTAAACTTGATGGAGTAACTGTGTGAACCCAGTCACTCGCCACAATTTCGTAGATCACCTTCTGCAGTGGATCAGGCAAATACCTCACACGTCAGTTCCTATTCTACTGTATCCCCACTGCAGGAGCAACAGAATATTCTCGCTGAGTGGGGGCCTTTACATCTCAAAGTGAGATACTCATTGAAGTACATCAGAAACAGTTGTCTTAGATCCTTGGGAATTTCCATTTAAGAGTCATGCTGTGTTACCCTAATATTTAAATTGTTAGGCATTCATGTTTGTATTACATCACAAACTCCCCTGTATATTCAGAGCATACATAACTGTAGCTACACACAAATGTAATTCAATCTATCCTGAAAAAGGGTAAAGAAATTATAAATAAAGATTGAAAAGGAAGCTCTCAGTATGAATTCATATATTCATGTGCATAATGTTTACACAAAACACACACCTATAATCTTTTTGCATCTAAACTCAACTTCTTGCAGACTTTGTCATCTACATCTAGTGGTGTCATTATCTGAAAACCAAAAATCTGTTTATTCTCCACTATCCAAAATGATGAGGTGTGAACAATACTCTTTAAATGACCCTAGTTTTATAATATTTTTTTCTTTGCTCTTTGAAATACACTGTGCTTAAAGTGACTGTGGTCTGTGTTGCATGGAACAATGGTATCTGAAGGCAGAGCCCTGCAGTCTCAGACACAAAGCAGACAAAATAAAGTTTTGAAGCTCCACTTCAGTTTATATTTAAGTCTCAGTAACAAACAACTTAAGACAATGATCGGCTTCAATTTTGCTGACTAGGGCTCCAAATCTGTTATAAACATAACTGGATTCTAAAAACTGAGAGAAATTCTTGTACTTAAAACACAGACTCCCTGTCTCTTCCCTTTCCAGAGCAATCTACCAAAAGGAGACAATCATTACATTTTATTTGATAGAAAACAAACACTGCATCAGCTATCAGCCAGAACCAAACACTTACCCATTTATTTTACAGTCTGGCCTCAATTCAGGTGCTTCCCTTGCATTCAGTGTATTTTCAGATACAGTTATGTAAAAATAATTTATTTTTTATATCTGAAAAATTTCTTTGGGCTTATTCAGCCTCTCTCAGATTCTAAGACTTTTACTAGCAATAAGTAAGTGATGAATCAAGGTCAAATGCATCTTCTGTAACTTCTCATAGACATTCTTCAGCTGGACTCCATCCATTTTCTTTGGAAAGCGATGGCTCTTCTTTCTTTGCCTCTAAATTGCAACCAGTCTCTTCCAGCAAATTGAACTTAATACTGGAAATTCTATTAGTTAGTATGTTACCTTGCCATTGCTCCCCTGCCAGTGAAGGAGCTTGCCTGGGGTTCAGGTACATGTCCTCCCTCCACAGAAATGACTCCATGCAGTTCTGAAGATGCATCCTCACACAGTGAATGGGTTCTGCAAAAACAATTTTTTTTTAAGGAATTCCATGCAGCCTTCACCAGACGTTCCCCCATCTGGCTCTCTCCACCACTGCATCAGGAAACAGTCCAACAAATTGTCCTCTCCCTAGTAATACAGCATATATTTGATAACCTTATTGCTAAGCCTGTGCTCCAATTCTTCTGGACCCATCCAATATGAACTGAAGTCAGTGGAGGCTCTGCCATGCATTCCAGCAAGCTCAGAAGCTAAGGACAAATTATTAGCATTTAAAAATTATAATTTGAGGAAAAACAGATTACATTTTAGCCTTGTCTTCTAGTAATAGAGTTTTGAAATTTATTTCATTGGAAGCTGGACTTTATGAAGGTTCACTCCAGATTTTTTTTATAGTACTCCTTGTTTTTCTCTGTGTTTTTCAGTCTTTAGTATTCACTTTTACAAGACTTTTTTACATCCATTAAGAATCACTTTTTCCCCCCTTTGTAATGGAAACAAGAACTCTCACATGGATCTGTTAATCTGTATTGCAGGGAAAACACTGACTAAAATAATACTTGCAGTATCTTCACAGGAGCTGGAAGCAGCATTCTGAATGCCCACAAAAGGATAATCAACATCTGAATTTTATGTGCACTCACAGCTGAGAAACTAACAAACAAAGAATAAAAACTTTATTATTTCTACCCAAAGAACAATGCTAAAATAGATCCTGACAATCCCAGAATTCTCTACTTGTTAATTGTTTTCTACTTCTCTTCCAATAACAAAACACCACGCAGCACTGAAAAAAAATCAGAACCCAGTTTATGTTGCCAGTGCTGAGAATATGTGGTTGCCAAAGTTAACATCCTTCTAATGGACAATGAACAAACTCATGGAACAGAAATTCATCACAGATTACCAGGTTCACAGAGCCCACATTCATCCCAAGAACTCTCTTGAGCTGAATGCTGAGAGAACCTTTTTTAGTACTTCCTGGAGAAACTGCCTATAGACCTGCTGAAGAAAGGTTACGGGACTAGTTAGTGTTTTAGACTGCACTACCATGGCTGGTTTAAGTATTTTATTCCCATTTACTGAGTAATATACATTTTGTGTGATCTTAGAATAAATTCTAATATTGTTAATGGCAGTACCTAAGAAGTATCTAAATTCCCATTATAGCCAATGGCCATCCCAGGGCTTGATTCAGCTGCTTCAGAATAGTCTGGCACAATTTATAACACTTCAGAACACTTTATTGGACTTCTGCAGAGCACACAGATCTTTCCTCATATCCACTAGCGCCAGCTAAACACTTCAAATACTCTATAGTATCTCAAATAGCATTAGATGCCTATTTCAGGCAACTAAATACCTCTCATAATCAAGAGAGCCAAAGGAGCCTGAAGAGTTACTGAATTTGAGGGAAAGCTGAGCAGTTCCCTGGGTGCTGCTGACCATCAGTACTGACGACATCTCCACTCAGGACAGCAGGAGTGTAGCAACAGCTCACATGAAGACACTGAAATGCAGCTGTCTACAGGGCACAGCTGAATCCTACTTTCACCTTTAGATGGCCAGCCTATGTGTCTATAAGCTAATGTGCTGCCTCTCCTATTTGAGCTGTTTCTATATGAAGGCTGGGTTTTAAAAATGGAGATTTATTTGGGGTTTTGTGATTTATTTTTTTTTGTTTTAACAAAATGAACCAACTTTATAACACACTACAGAGTAAGAATATGGGCACATGAATCACTGCAGCATAAATGAGCACAGCATTTTAAAGATCAGTAGCAACTTTCTGTTAACTGTTGCAGTGAATGCTTTTTCTTGGTAACATCTCATTTCACAGCAGAAAAGTGCTTAAGCATATCCTTAGCATTAAGCATAAATTTAACACCCACTGACTTTATTAAGAACTAAGTAATGTGTTTAATTGCCCTGTGGAACTATAGCAAATAGGAGCTCGAGGAAGGTAAAGGCAAAGAATAAATGCTGTTACTCTAGCAAATGTGCTTTTTTCCCAATACCTATAGCTGTGTATTTTGATGTAAGGTAAAAAAAACCTAAAATCCTGGATGGTTTCTCTCTTTTGGTACAGACATATTCTAAAGCAAATCTGAATTAAAAAAAAAAAAAAAAAAAACACCCAAATTTTTAAATAAAGATATTGTATATACTTAGCAGCACTCATTTCAAAAATCCAAAAATCTTAAATACGAGATCTCTTTTACAGAACAAGATTCTATCTTCTTACCCATCTATGAAGTCCTGCAATTAATGCTGCTAATATCAAACTTTCCTTTAAAAAAATGTGTCTTCAAGACCATCACCATGATGATGAAGTACAATTCATATTTCAGTCCCTCTATTTGTCAAAGTCATTGCCTCTGAAATTGCAGATGACCGCTGGGATTTAATTCTACATTTAAACCTTTATAACCCCACTCTCACATCCCAGCCAGTAATTCCATTCTGCGAGCTGCCAATCACTGACATCCACTAAACAGGACATTAAAAAAAAGGAAAGGAAGAGGTTCATTTCAATCTGTGTTTTCACTTTTTCTAACACACCACTGTTAGTGGAGAGAAAGGGACATGGGTCTTAAATCTCCCTAAGGAGGCCATGGGGTAGTGCAACACCAGCAAGCAAGCCTTACTGTGCAGAACAAATCAGATCCATTTTCACTACTGCAGGCACATCTATGTGACAGAAGGTATCACGCTAAGCAAAGCAAGAAGGAAAAAAGGCCAGTTCAAACAGAGCATCCATAGCAGCTGCTAGGGACATGCAATCCAAAAATCCCCATAATGCAGGGAGTCCCATCAGCCCACCAGGATTCTGGGTGCTCTAGTCTGGGTGTGCATTGGAACAGCAAGAGCCAGCCTGAGAAGATCCACACAGAGGAGCTGCTTGGACATAACAAACCAAAAGCAGAAAATTTTTTCCAGCCTTCAGAGATGCTATGGATCATCAGGCATCTTTCTGCAGGTCCATCAGGCATTGCCCAGTCTAGAGAAATGACTGGTACTGTGCAATAGGTAAGTGCAAGCTCATAGCACATTTCAAACACCCACTTTAAAACTATCAAAACTAGAGAAAGGTAAATGTAAATTTCCTCTATTACATTTCCTCTGTACAGTGAGACACACTGAAAATCCAGTACAAAAAAGCTAATATTCTTCATACAGTACAGATTTTTCCTATCACAGGAACTAGGCAATTAAACAGAGGAACAGAGGCTGCTTAAAAAACCCCATATATTCCCAAGGCTTCTCACTGTATGGTGTTCAAAGAATCCTTTTCTTCACCAAATCCTACATACCCTGTTGGAAGCGTGCTGTCTGTGTGGTGACGTGAGAAAGAGGTTTCTCTTTAATGAGTTAGTGTAATTCCCACTGATGTGAAAATGGGCTTTTTTTCCTGAGGCATTACAGCTCCTGGCTCCAAAACTGCACACCATGACGACCTCTCTGTGTCTGTCTCCTCTGTACTTTAAATAGATGCAGTAAAGTCTGTAAAGTGCACTGGGCCAATATCAGAACACAATATTCCCATACTTCTAGCTCCCATTCCCAGAGCTACAGGAGTTCCACAAACTATGCAGCAATCTGTCCTCTTGACTGTGATGAAAGGAAAATATTACCTGATATAGCCATTTTCAATCCTTTCAATATCTTCATCAGCAGTTCTGACAGACAGGCTGTGTACACCAGGGTAGGAGTGCTGGGTGTTGATTTTTGCCATTTTGCTTTACATATCAACATCTAAATGACAGCTGAAATGGGAAAAAAATATGAAGGCTTCAAAAGGAATGTGCTCTGTACTCAAAAAGAGTTCTTTATCAAAACAGTGGAACAGCAAAAAGCAATTTCAACCATTTGAAGAACAGTGATATTTACACACATATATGACATGTGTTTCTTGATTTATTTGCAGTAAGCAGGAAAAAATAGTGTTATCAAAGATTCATCATGACCAAAGAAAAAGTGTTACATGACACCATATTCTTTTAGTCTCTGGGCTTTATGAACTACCAACACTGTCATACCTATTATCCATCATGAAATTGCATTTAAAATCTCATTAAAAGAACTTTAGTGAGAAAGTAAACCACAAAAAGCCAGGTAATACATGTGCTAGGACAACCCATTCTACTTCACATTGATTCACCTGTGCTAATTTTATCTATTTTATGATTAAGACTTTTATGCCAAAAATCCATATTAACCAAGCAGATAATTAATTACATTTATCCCTTAGTTTAATGTAGGCCATGTCATAATTCTATATTTTTAAAACTCTGCATTAAACACAAACACTAGGGGCTTTTATTACAATGCTTCTAAAGATTGTGTTAAGATATTTAGCAGCTAGCTCATCTCCTACAAGTTCTAAAACATTTGTCTGAATTCCTTTCCAGATTTGATCTTTAATGCCTTTCGAAATTCATATCACATCTACTACATACAAAATGAGTTTTAAGACTCAAGACAAGTGTCTTACAAATGAAGGACTGAAAGACTTTCAGTGAAAGATGTGAATTTTTAAGAAAGGAAAAAAAGGTTTAGAAACTCCATTCAGGAACCTTTTTTGTTTCAAATATGACTAGAATGAAATTCTCTCAGGATCAATCAACTCCCTCACACTAAGTTGTGTCCATTTTTCACTTGTAATCCTCTGTCTCACTGACCACACAAGATCCATCTTTGACACAAAATGAAATACAAAAACTTTGTGACCTGAATTATTCCTGAAGCAAAGCTCACTACCCATGGTTAAAACATTATGCACCCACTTTCTTGAAAGCCATATACCTGACTTACCCTCCACTCAATTCCAAGACAATTAAAGAAAATAATATGCAGCTTTTAAACTTATTTAATATATTTTAAAGTGGATTTCTTTTTATCCGTAAATAATGAAATTACT
Source organism: Chloebia gouldiae (assembly GCA_003676055.1). NCBI lineage: Eukaryota > Metazoa > Chordata > Aves > Passeriformes > Passeridae > Chloebia > Chloebia gouldiae. Next base: position 28,392,358 of record QUSF01000007.1, on the reverse strand, counting down.
CTAGAAACAGCCTTGGGCATCACTTAAAATTCAACATTTTTATTATTAATTTTGCCTTAGTTTAAATCAGTCAATGTCTGTGTCTCACCTTAAACTGAACCTTGTTCAAGCTGATTAACTGAAGCTTTACTGGAGAAAAAATGGGCATTTTTATTACACATTGATATTTTAAAAATTGTGTTCTTTCAACCCACTCTCAGATTGGAATGTTCACTCTGAAGAATGAACTTCTAAAGTGCAGATATTTTATGTTAAAAACATAACTCAAGAGTTTTAGAAGCTTGATAGTGGGAAGAATTATTCATAAGTAACAAAGCATTAACCTTTTTTCTGAAGTTGTAATTTCAGAGCAAATTTAGCTCTGAGTGAAGTTCTTGACTAGCTCTGACACTTAACAGTTGCACTTATCAGTAGTTCTGGTGATTCACAATTGCATTGATGCCTACCTACAGCAGCTCTTAAAAACAAGGGTCACCTGGTTTATAACCTCCAACAAAGTAAGCAACACTGATAAAAAAATAAAACTGTTAAAACAATAAAAACATGAGGTAATGAAACCCTTCTGAAGTCTTGGGGTGATGTAGATCATTTGTTACCAACACCATGGATTCCCTCACTGAAAACACACATTGCTTCTGAAACTTCTATGTTTCAAATGCTGTAGGTGTGGCACATGGATTTCCAGATGCATTTGTGCATCAGTTCCCAAAAGTTTGGTTAAGAAACATGAAGTACAGTATTTCTTTACACTTAAAACTGAAATGGCTGAAATTGAATATTACTAATCTGGAATTAAACACTTTTAGTAGATATTGGAATTAGATATTCCAAACCTTCTGAAAGGCTTGAGTATGCCACTGAAGCACTGAATACAGGAAACCTTATTTATACTTTCAAAAGCTAGGCCATTAAAAAAGAAAAAAAAAAGAAGTAATAGCATATGAAGCCAAACACTATTTTAGATTTAAAAAACTGAGAAGACAGAAAGCAAGAACAGGACTAAACAGTCACCTTCACTGCAGAAGTTAATAACAGCATTCCTCAGGGCTCTCTAGGAAAACCTGTTGTTAATGATGCTGATGGAAAGATGAAGTAGTGATAACGTAAGATCTCAGCATGGCAAAAAAATGTAAAGGCAAGAGAAACAAAAGGAGTGCAGGGAACCTCAGGAGTGCAGGTGGCCAACATCAATTAAAGCAATTTCTAAATTTGATGATAAGTGATGTGCAACACAGGCAAATGGAAACCCATGAATACAGGTGAAAAGCATGAGAAGTACTGCCCTACATGCTTCCAAATGAACCATATGAACCCAGAAAGGGAAGCTGAAAGGATAGTCTTAGATTAAATATTAGGAAGAAATTCTTCACTATGATGGTGTTGAAACACTGGACCGTGTTGCCTGGAGAAGCTGTGGATACCCCACCCCTGCAAGTGCCCAAGGCCAGGTTGGACGAGGCTTTGAGCAACCTGGTCTGCTGGAAGAGGAGCTGGAACTACATGGTTCTTATGGTCCCTTCCAACCCAAACCAACTTATGAACTTAGGACATAGGTTCAGCTCAGTGAAACAGCGTGCTCACTGCAGGGCAGGCTTGCTGACACAACTGACAATGGATATATGGAACATGTTAATGACACAAAACCCACTAAAACTGCTCCATGAAACAACAGTGCAGACTTACCTGGAACACTCCAAGTCCTTCTCTTAATCAGAAAGATAAAGCAAAATAACAGCATGGCAAGAATTATTAAAGACCTGAAAAAGGGAGAGAAAGGACAATGGGGCCTGCTCACCCTAAAAGGTGAAGACTAAAAAGTTACAAAATAAAAATATGTAGGTAAAGTTTCAGCTCATTTCAGATCACTTATAGTCATTTCAGCTGTAAAATTAATGTTTAATATATAGTGTGGTCTGAGCTCTTATTCTGCACTATACTGGAGGAAAAGAGGGGAGAACATTTTCACAGAAATACAACTCTACTATTAAGCAATAAAATACATTAATATATTTTTGGAAGGAGCTAGGAAGAGTGGATGAAGGTGTGTTACATGTGCTCAGCTATGGTAGAGAGGGACTGAACAGAGGACTGATAGAAATAAACAGTGAGGTAATTTGGGTACAGTGCCGGTGCTGAGACCTCCTGAAACAATATGGTTTGGCACTGAATAAAGCCCATAAAGTTCTGACAAATTACCAACTGTCTGATGAAGATGAAATATTTGTTCTTTCCAGGCCTCTAAGAACCCTAATGATAAATGTTTTTAATAGTCTGAGGAAGAGATTGACATTTCAACACTGGATCCAAAATATGGCAAGTAATTAACTACAGAGCAGCTTAACAGGAGTCAACCAGCAGGAACGTCCTGAAGAGTCTGGAGGCTCCACAAACACCTTCTGCAGGGCCACACAGAGACAGCTCCAACCAGCTGGGACCTGCAATCCCAAAACTGCCAGCAAACACTGCTTCTCATAAGGCAGTTTGAAGAAGTGAGTAGAGATCAGATGCATATTTTAAACCATGATCTTTACTGTAGAGTGGTGGGTTGGCCTTGGCTGGCTGCCAGATGCCCAGACAGCACCTACTGCTCTTCCCCTCCTCAGCAGCCCAGTGGGAGAAAGCAAGATGAGAAAGCTCATCATGGGTCAAGAGAAAAAAAACAGGAAGAAAAAGGACATTGGAAAATCAATTGTCACCACAGGCAAAATGGGCTCAAACTGGGGAAAACTCAGTTTGAGGCAAATGAAAATAAGAGTTGAAAATAGAGCTGTTTGTGTCCAGCACAGGCAGTCCTGGCTGCTGCTCACGTCGGCCCCACAGTCCCTGCCAGCCCCTGGCACTGCACCCACCCCACACTGGTATATCTTTTATAAATAACAGCTCCTACCTGGGAACTACACTCTCTGCTCTAAATATTTAATGCTAATAATTACACTGAGAGTAAAACTTGATTAGCTAAAGGCTGACAAGTCTGGTAAGTGCATGTTAGGCACTTAGAACAGGTATTTAGCTCACAAGTCCTTTCACAAGAGAAGCAGATAGACAGACACATGGTCCTCTGAGCCTCAATTTAATCACCCAACAAAATAAAACTTGAATCCCTCCCAGCTCTTGGAAGATTGGCATCTTTACCAATGCCTTAAGCAGAATTTTAACATGCTTTCTCACCTAGTCTTTTCTTCCTTCCTTCAGGTAAATATATTTACTGTAATAATTGGAATTATTAATCTCTTTCAGGTAAATATAATTCCACACTCAAGAATATTGCTTCCCAGTGCCTAAATCACTGAGACTGAAACTACATCTATAATATATTTACCTGAAAGAGATTAATAATTCCACACTCAAGAATATTGCTTCCCAGGGCCTAAATCACCGAGACTGAAACTACAGCTAAAAGAGACAGATGTGTTATCCTACTAAAAATGTAATAAATTACAAGCATTAATGACAGCACTCCCTACTTGAAATGTAAATGGTCAGGCTCTTTTATCCTTTTCCTTTTGGATTCAATAGCAACTGAGCTTTTGTGTCAAACAGCCAGTTGTTTGACAACAAATATGAGTTCAAGTAACATAGGAAAATTTCAGATTCATGTAAGTATTTCCTAATTTTGAAAATCAAGTTCTACTTGTCTCTTTAGAACTACATCATTAAAGACCTAAAATTAGAGCTACAAAGCTGCAGTGTCTAAATTTTAGGAGCTCTGCCATCCATTGGATTTCCTGAAGTAGGAATGCAGAAATGCAGGTAAGCAGGAACAGGGCACTAAGAAGGAAGCTGCATACGTGAAATGACTGGAACCAAACTGGGATATGAGAATAATTGGACTTCTAACTCCAGGCCAAAAGCAGTGGCACCCAATTCACAGCCATAACTCCCCTTTCTTGAGTCGATTCACCTGTTTGCAGCAAATTGCATTGTGCTAAGCAGCTGCACCTCAGAAATGAGAAACCTTTTCAAGCTTGCTTCAAATTAAGCAAGAAAAAAACAATTTTCCTTCTTCCAGAGCCTGCTACCAGTAGATTATGGGCTACAAATAGCTTTCTCATGGATTTTCAGCACTCCAGAACACCTATGGCAGCAGGAGTATCTGTTTTCACCACCCACTGCAATCTGGACACAGGCAAGGCTTCTGAGCAGTTTTGTGGCCTGGGTTTCGGACAATTTTGCACCTTCTCAGCAGGAAAAAAGAAAAGCCAACACACAGACACACACTTTAATATTACAAATTATAACAAATTATAACAAATTTTGGAAGTTGACAGCTATCCACTAAGCCATCAAAGTGAGCTCTGCAGCCTGTCAAATATCTGTGAAGATCTTTGAATTACTCCCTCTCAAGAGCACTGAGAGTTCATGTTTCGGCTACTCTAGCAGTTCCCTTTTGGGGTAGAATATGTCAAAGCAACCTAACTTAATTCAAAATTGTTAACCAACCAAGAATTAATACACCTGATACAAAGTAAAACTAGTTGTTTATCAAATAACAATGACAGATCGAGCTATTTATACCACCACTTAGTATTCTTAATGCTTATTTGTTTAAAGGACTACAGAAATAGGGCAGAATTCAAAATAAACTTTTTGTGGAGAAATATGTATCACCACCACAAAGAAAAAGATGACTTTACATATGATTTTATAATGCATCCTATATGTTTGTGTAATTTTAAAAATGCTGTTTTCTTGCAGCTTTCAGCAATTTATTTATTGCTGTAGAAGTAGTGATAAGCTGCATAGGATCACTAACATCATTTTAGTTAAGACATGTTCCAAATCCTCACACAGCCTCTCAGGTTCAACCCTGATAAGTCTTTGGGATTTATTCTGGGATTTGACCTCCACCTACATGATCCTTGTTATATCACTTGGTAACAGTCGTAGCTCAGCTGTGCATCTTGTATCTTGTGTGTGTTCTGTGTGACAGGCTGCAGCTCCAATGAGGCAGCCACTAATGGCAACAAGCAGACATCAAAGACTGGAACTTTTAAATAACCACAAGGTTTGAAGACAAGGCATAACCTTTGCTTCAATGATTTGGAGGTTTGCAAATCCACCTGCACATGGGACTCTCGTACACTCATAGGGAAATCAGCTTTGTATGAAGGCTATGAGATCAACCTAAGGGAGTTGAAAAAACAATCAGGAGTACCAACTTACCCTCATGAATTCATTACAGTTTAAATCAACAATTCTTAAATTCTAGGGCCTCTTTTAAAAGTACACTTCGCAAAATTTATTACTCTCTGCTACATCATATTGCATTTTCTACAGTCTATGAGCACTGACATCTCCTGAGAATGCACATAATTTATATGCATAGCCCAGTAGCCTCAGGACCAACCAAGGATGTCAAATACTCTACCTTTCACAGGTACTTTAGATGTGCATGCACTTCATAAAGCATTGCATTATTCATGTATGTATAATTTATAGTTTTACAATGAAATGCACATGATTACCTTTGATCTATTTGATGGCTGAGTCTCTGGCAGTACCAAGTACCAAGATAATCATTTAAATAAATTGAATTATTTGGACCAAGTTTCCCTTCTGTAACTATGAACTATTAGCAATATAGTTCAATTTTCTAAGATTTACTAAAGTTTTCTGCAGACCATTTTCTGCAGATGAATTCTTTTTTAGATTGGAAACTTTTCAGGAGAAACTAGCTGTGAATATTGAATTTAATATTGCAAATTTAAACACAGCAAATTAAAAATTACAGCTGACTGGACAAGCAAGTCACATCATATTGTTTCTGCTGCCAGTATGGGTTAACATGCAGGTATTCATGTTTCTATATAGCAAATAAGCTCTGTGCAAGGCTTCTGGAGCCACTGCCTAAAATTCACAGGTTCTGCCAATGTCTCCTGTCAGTGCATTCATGTATCAAGGTAACTCTTAAAAGTGAACATAGCAGGGGCATGAACACAGCATGAGAACAGCAGGTTTACAGTCCTGAATGTGTGCCTATAAAATAAATATGTATGTTTGCATGTGTGCATAAGTGTGACTGTTACCATTTAAATTCACTCCCTGCCTGCGTTATGCGAACCATCCATCGGAGCCATCCCATTTGGCTGGGGGAGGGAAACACGAGGGGTAAATCGTGTCACGTTTCACAAACCGTAAGGAGGCATCCTACCGAAGAGGATTTAAGAGATGCTAATGAAAAGAGATGGCAACGTTGGAGAAGGCTGCCGGACAACGTGCTGAACCGAAATGACTGAGCTTGGGTGCAAACTGGATGACAAAGGCTGGGATACACAGAAGGCAAAGCCGAGACATGCAGATATGGAAGGATGATGTATCATTTTTTAAAGCTGATGTGTTCTTCCCTCAAGTCATTCACCACTTGTTTACAATGATTACCCTTGCTGATTCAACATCCCGACAGTCCCGTTTTCATTTGCAACATGTATTTTTCTAATCAGATGGTTTTAGCATCCGTACTCAAAGAAAACAACATGAAAAAT
>QUSF01000007.1:28305386-28380876 GCA_003676055.1 Chloebia gouldiae | reverse complement strand
GGAGAGGACCTGCAGAATTGGAGCTCCACTGAACAAAACTGTGAAGTTAACATGCACAAATGCAAGACAAAAAGATTCAAAAGACAGAATAAATAGAAACATCCAAATGAGGCATGTGAAATCCACATCATAGGTATTTTCACAGTTTTTGAACATCCTGATCCTGTGAGGAGCTGATTACTCTAGAAAACTGAACACAGCCAAGCTGCTTTCATAAACTAGCCCCACCAGAGCCAAGGATGTCCTGATAAATAAAAGCAAAAGGTCACACATACCTGTTTGGGAATCTACACTGGTATCTCCATGTTGTCATAAGTATAAGTGGACAAGCTCTATTTATTTTGCCTTATCTGCACCACTGGGGTGAGGTACAGTAAGGGAGCAAGGTAGGAGTCTGGCATTCTTTTTTTTTTTTTTTTTTTTACCAAAATTAATGAGCTTTTACCTGGATTGAGTAAAAATGAATGCTGAATGTACAGTATCTGCTATGTCCCTTTGAAATCAATCAAAAGCATCCCTAGGTTTTGGTGTAACAGGGTCGGGTCCTTGTTACACATGCAAAAGCCTTAGCATCCACCTAAAGCCAGTCATTTTTTCAAGCAAGAAGAGAGCCCCGAGGGACGGGGAGCGCACGGGCACCGTCAGCAGGGACACGGGCTCCTGGCCTGGGAGCGGTGTGGAAGTTCCTGCTGACTGCGAGCCTGGCTGGGAGCTCCCGTAGCATCCCGAGTGAGTCACACTGCCTGGAGCCACGCTCCGTGAGCCAGCGCTGCAGGCTACGGAGCAGGGAGCTGTGCAATCCTCCCGGGAAATTTCATGCTCCTCTATTTAAACAAACACTTTTTGCAAATGCAGCCTTGTTAGTGTTCCCCGGGTGGCTAGCTGTAGATAATAAGTATACACAATAGTGTTTATTTTGTTATTATGGTTCTCAGGGCAATCCTATCTCTTTAATGAAAATAAAACCATCCTGCTGTCTCTTAGGGGAATTTCAGCAAAATGCTAGTCAGGCCTGAGGCACTGACTGGGAGACAGCCCAGCTCCTGCAAACAGCATGAATTGACATTTCCAGTCACATAATGGTGGTCCATTAGCAGAAAGCACAGGAAAAAGAGGCACTTATGTGAAATATAAATTAGGGCTTAAAAACCTTTCCCACTGCGCTATATGATGGCAGTCACTGCCATTGCTGGGCCTCACTAAGGAGCCTGAGGAAAGCCAGTTGACAAGTCTGCAGCCAGATGTTGGTAATCACAGATTAAAGATGTCTCTCTCATAAACTCAGAAATATCTTTACTTGGATCTAACAACAGCCTGCACAGGCTCTGTTCTAAGATACAGGAGACAAATGATGAGTGGTAGATCTCTGACTGCTGTCTGTAAGCACTGTCTCCAGTTATAAACTTGGAACTACAGAAATCAAAGAACTAGAAAATGTGTATAAGAAGGCTGCTGGGAGCTAACAGCTCCAAGTGTCCTTGTTCTGACCCCCATTTCAACAGCAGTTTGAGTAGTCAAATGCCTCTTAGCAGATAGCAGTGACTTACCTCAACAGCTGAGGAAAGAGAAGAAAAAATCCTGTCCACTTCATTTTAGGGATTGGAACTAGATGATCTGTAAGGCCCCTTTCAACCCAAGCCATTCCATGATTCTGTGATTTGCCTTGGAGTTTTTTTTAGGCAACGCCCTTTATTTCCATCTGCTGTATACAAGGCTCAAGGTATATGTCTCACTAATACTCATGTTACAGTAGTCATAAAAAGCAAGCATTTGAAAATGTGACAGAAAGTTCAATATTTCAGTAGAGTGCTGAGTTCTGCTGAATCTTCATTTGTCTGGCACTGTTAAATGTCTCTCTAGGGTTTCTGTGGACCAGAGATTAAAGCAGGGCAAGAGCAGTCCAGCACATACAAGTTAGATAAGGCAAAGGCAAAATGCTGAAAAAGGGAATGCTTTTAAAGAACAAATATCACTGGCTGGGACAGGTGGGAACTGTTGTCTTATGAAATGGAAACAACCACAGACAACAAAGGGCAAAGACTGAGGAAATCTTTGCCAATGGGAAGATTCTGCATACAGGCTTTGCTTAAATAAACAAGCTGTCTGAGAGCTGGGGTCAGTGACTGATGTGCTGATGTACCTGATCTAAGGAAGTTACTGGCTCTCACTGTAATCCTGGCAGGAGAGACAGGTGCCATCCTGCTGGATGACCCTTGTCTCTCTTTGGGGAGATGCCTTCTTTTGTAGAGTGGGTGCCCTATCCCCTTTTGGCTTACACACACACATGGCTACAGCACGATAACTTACCATGGCCTGGCACAGCCCATCAGAGCTGAGCAGAATGCAGATATTCCCCCAGACAGTGAAATCATCTTGGTTCCAAACCAGCTTGTCCCAGGTCCATACCAACATGAGTTTTATTTCAGCAAACTAATAACACACCTGAAAGTACTGTTTTTCAAAGTTGATGCTGCCTGTGTGTGAGGAATGAGGAGGACTTTTGAGGAGGAGTTGAGGGAGATGGGGATGATGAGGGGGAGATGAGCCTGGAGAAGAGGAGACTCAGGGGAGCACTTTATTGGTGTCTACAGCCACTTGAGAGGATGGTATAGCCAGGTGGGGATTGGCCTCTTCTCCCAGGCAGCCAGTGACAGGACAAGACAAAACAGCCTCAACAGCCTCCAGTTGTGCCTCTTTGCCCAAGCAGACCTGTGGAATTGCCTTGGGAATTGGGGTGTGACAGCTGTGTTTATGGGGCTCAAGACAGGGGTATCAAGATATCTTTGCCAATATCTCTGTAGCATCTATCAACACTCTTCTGTTTGTGTCAAATAATGTCATATTCAGAGGGACATCAAGGCACTGAAACGCAGCACTCTGGATTAGCAGCCTGCAAAGAGATTGCAGCTAATCTTCTGATGTCACTTGAAAGTCAAATGAGACATGGCAGCACAGCTGCCATTGGGAAAAGATATTTCTCAGAATAGTGCCTTCTTTTCAGCACAAAGGAAACTCAGGGAAAACTCTGAGTGGTTTTCCTGAGGGCTAGAGACAGACCCTGGAGAGTTTTTGGGAAAAGCTTCAGATGCTGGCCATAAAACAGAAAAATTTATGAGATTAACACTGCTAAAATCCTGAGTGGCTAATAAGACTTAACAGTGCTTGCACCTTCCCATGCACAGAACAACAAATAGTGGCTGATTTGCAGAACAACAAATAGTGCTGGTAATGGTTAGAGGGGAAGGAATGATTTCACAGAATATATTCATTAACATTAGCTTCCCATTTATTGCCTTACATATAAAGAATAGCCCTGAAGGATGAGTTTCATGAGCTTAGCAAGCAGCATTTCTAAAGTTTATCCTTAAACCCTTTTCTTGCCAAGGGAGGTGGGGATTGATAGAAAGCATGATGTGCTAGGTGTTTTATATACAAATGAGATTAAAACTGAGCTTCAGACACTTGTGTCACGCTGCTGAGAGACTGGGAAGGAGAGCTCTGCAGTTTCTTCTGCCCCTTCCATTGCCATGCAACTGTCTTTTCTAGAGAAGAGCTAAGAGTCCTTTTGCAATTAGCACTCTTCTTTGAGTGACAAATAATATTTAATTCTCAGCCTATTTAATTTACATTATCCCCAAAACATGGACTGGCCAGTATAGGAGCAGCTGGTGACTGGCATGTGGCTGTAATTCAGAGGTAAGCAAGGCAGATGTCTGGTTTGCATGGCAATTCTGTTAGGACAATACTCTAGAAATTGCTCTACCACAACAGAGTCAGTAGTCACTTTAATCATGGCTATGTTTTGTTTATGGATAATATGCAGGAGTGGACAGTAGAGGGTGTTAGCTTAAAGGAAAACTTGAGTTAAGTCTGTGGACTGTGTGCTGTTTAAGACAGCTCACAACAAGAAAAAATGAGGTGCTGGGAAGTACCTTGGGTCTTGGTGTAAATGGCACTAGGGAATCTGTCCATAACCTCACCTCAAGAGCAAAGGAAAGGGGAAAAAAAAAATTGCAAACAAACCCCTCTTAAAAGCATAGAATTTCAGAATTATTTAGGTTACAAAGGATCTCTAAGATCATTGAGTCGTTATTAACCTGGCACCACTAAACCATGTCCCAAGTGTCCTATCTACACATCTTTTAAATACCTCCAGGGATGGCAGTATTACCTGGGCAGCCTGTTTCAGTGCTTGACCATCCTTTCAGTGAAGATGTTTTTCCTGATATCTAATCTGAACCCCTCCTAGCACAGTTTGAGGCCATTTCCTCTCATTCTATCATTTGTTACCTGGCAGAAGAGACTGCCCCCATGTTTTTATGTCATTCATGACTAATTAGTAGACTTGAATGATTTTTCAATGTAGCTTGCAGACTGGATAATTATTCTTTTGATGACTTTCTGGATGGCAACACAGAAGATGTTTTCAATTTTATTTTTTTTAATAGCGTGTCTCAGTATCACTAGATTTGCCTTTGTTTTCTGCAGTTTCCTAATGTCAAAACAATTTCTTCCACTCTTCTCATAATTAGGCAGATATAAATGGTAATAGATATTAATGAACAAACCTAAGCCTCTCCTGCACTACTCACCAGAAGGAGTGACTTTACTGACAGGGCTCAGTGCTATTTTAGGTGCTGTGGATTATTTTCCCCAGCATCTAGCAGCCAGACAAAATGAGTGTTTAATAAGTATTATGTCATATATGCCAGCCTGAACCAGATGTCTTGGACACCCTTAGACATCTCAGATAGCTCTGGACTGATGTTTAGGCAGCTGGACTTCATCCTATTTATTTCAATTCTGTGGGTCTGAAGAGAAAGAATATATAGAGAGATTTTTATAATCCTTAATTTATTTAGAGGGCCTCAGGAAATATATTTGTGACTACAGCATTTATGAGCATCACACCTAAAATCCTGAATTATGGGACTTTCCTCCTTTTCTATTTACTTAGATGCTAAATCTGTGTCCTGGACACACAACAGGTGCTTGCATTTAGATTTCGACTTTCAGATGAATTGTCAAGTGTGGGCCTTACCACAAACTTGGCTACCTTTATTTTTGTACATTTCAATGTACATTTTAGTTCATAAAACCCCATGAACATCACAAATGAGACACATTTTAAAAGTATTCTACAGTTGTAAGTACCAGGTAACTATTATGGGGAATCAACTGAAGTCACATGCATTGGTGTCCAGAGTTCCTGTAACAACAAGCCCTCACACTTCTCTGGGGCCACTGCTGGGAAGATCAAAAGGGCAGTGCCACTGAGCTCAGCATCACACAGCTTGTAAGGAGTCCAAAGCCCTTGCAGAAGTGCTCATAGTCTAATTAAAAAAAAAAAAAAAGCCAAACAGCAACAGATGTGCATGTAGATACGATGTAAAATAAAACTTTATTTATTGTTACCTATTTTGCCAGAGCCACTGCATAAATATTCTGAGCTTTGTCTTTGCTGGTTTCTGTGCAGGAGTGGCCTTGTCCTCTCAGCTTCTCCCTGACTTCTTTGAAGTTAAAAAGTGTTTGCCACTGCAAAGCACCTGCAAACCACGTACACACAAGGGCACATTTATACAGGAACAAGAGTTTTAGTCACTGGTGGGAGGTAAGGAATTTTGTTCAGTGCTTTGGCATGCTGTGAACTTCAAGGCTTTTGCAGCCCAGTGTATAGGCAATGGTCAGAACTGGTCAGACTGGTCATTTGATTGTATTGATCTCTTAAAGCAACACAAAGTGGGTAGGTTTGGAAAAGGGAGAAAAAAGGTCCACAAGCTATTAGCTGCCAGTTTGCCACTAGGAAAATTCCTCTTGGTGGATCAGACACCCTGCACAAAATGCCACACATTTATGGGAGAAAGGGTTCCCAAACTTGCCACCAACCATGGAAAATGTTGGGGCTTTGCTGTTTTGTGCCGATTAAAAAGCACGTCTTCCTGAAGCTTTCCAGTGTAACCTATTTCTCTATGGAGTTAAAACCTGCAATATTCTGCTCCTCTTAGAGCCAGAACTAAGCTAAAGATTCTATAATAAGAAAGAAGAGGCAGAGAAAATTAGTTTTTGTCCTTTAGCACACAAAGGAAGTGTGTGTAGCTTTTGTGCTGGAGCTGAAAACACAGTGCCAGAGTGTAGCTGCTCTCTGACCACAAGGGCTGGCAGAACTGAAGGGATAAGCAAGCACAGCATTGCTCATCCCAGCCAGAGCTAACGTGGCTGAATGCATTTAGCCATATATTTAATTAAGGGAACAAGCAGGCCAACACTCAGCTGCCAGCCCCGCAGGCATACTCACAATGTAATTGTCTGGAAACATATTGCTAAATTCACGTGCAAAAGATATTTAGGCATTCAATACAAAGCTGTTACGCTGAAGTGCTGCCTCTTTTTTATTGAGGAAGGGTCTGAGTTTCCTTCATCTGTAAAGCATAAAGTAAGGATTGATGGTAAATCCTGGCATGAATTTTCTTGTGAAAGAAATTTTCTCTGGTGCTGTACCTCTTATAATTTATCTACAGGCAAATTACCCCATGTCACCCATTAAGATGTAAGTAAAAAATGGTCAGTATATACCAAAATATGCTTCTGTTCAGGAAGAAAAGGACCAAGATAAATAATGAAAGGTGTAACATATATAGCACACCCTGCCTTGGTGTCTAGCCTGCCACCATTCTACTAGCTATCTGTTAAATCCAAGAGCATCTTGCCTTTTTATGGACAATTCCAATTCAATATCCATGACTTCTTGTAACAGTAATCCCTAAAGAACTTGCTTAGTCCTTGTATTTTGTAGGCTTGTTTTTATATCTTTTAATACTTTGCACACCTAGCAAAGGCAAAGCTCTTTCAGTTCAAGGTGACTTTCATGTTAGATCAATGAAAACAGCAGAAGAGAGTAAACAGGCAGCATCTGTGGGTGGTAAACAAATGCACTATGCATGAAAATACTTTCAGTACAAAACCAGGCTCTGCAGACAGGTGGAGAAGGTTGAAAACATGAAGTATAGTAGAAAGAAAACAAAAATCAATTCTGCTATATTTGTCATCTGTATTCACTGCATTGCCTGAATTTACTCACACATTTCTTGGTTAAAGACTTTGGTTTCCATTTAGTCTGTGAAAAGTGAGTAGATTCACAGCATGTTGTATTAGAGAGAGCATGGGGAGATGGTGACTCTGTGAATTTCTGGCATGTGAGGAGACCATCTCCCCCAGGACCCCTGTCATGTTCCCAGCACAGTCCCACGTGTCCCAGGCAGCAGGGAGAGCAGAGCTCCAAGGCCCGAAGAGCCAGAGGCCGCAGCAGCGCGGCGCCGGGAGCGCAGCGGGGGCAGTGACACCGGCTGTGCCTTCAGGCTGGGGCTGGCAGGACACTCCAAGGAAGGTGTCATGTCAGTGATCTGTCTGGGGAGAATGCTGGGCTTGAAAAGTCATCATCTCCAAATATTTATTACTTACTGCTGTCCCAGATTCCGTTTCCAAGCACAAGCACCCAAGCTCTACATTAACTCTGAGCCCACAAGCAGCTGTGTAGCACCACTGTTGTAGAGTGGATCTTAAACCAATGCAGGATGTTTCCTGTCTGGGCTGATCAATGCAGCATCAGTGCTGCAACAGCCACTGTCAGGTGGCTTCTGGTTGACTCAGGGGAATGGCCGAGCTGTTTGCAAGAAAAATTTGCATATATACCACATAAAACAAAGGTGACATGTGCAGGGATCTCCATTCTCCTCATCACTGTCTGATGTAGCAAAAACTCAGCTTACAGTTAAAAATCTGAGCTCAAGATCAGTGTGTGTATGTAGTTGTCACTACATGTCAAAGCCTGTGTCAAATGTCCCAATGTCTTCTCCTCAAAACCCACAAGCAACTAAAGATCATGTGGAAAAGGCAGAGAGGCATCTGCTTGGAGGCTGTAATGCTCAGCTCTGAGGTACCTGACAGGGAAACTGTCTGGAGCAGAGAATGCCACTGGAGATGGACAATTACCTCTTCTAAACCTGCTAAGGACTAAGAGATAGGGCAGCTTTCACAGGAAGGGATGACACTGCCATTGCTGAGACCCCAACCTTAATAGCTTTTGGAGTGGAAGAACTGGGCAAAAAGAGCTGGTGTTGACTTTAGACAAAGATGTACTTGCATTTGTTTGCTTCTGACCTTTTCTTACAACCCTGTAATTAGAAGACTGAGCTTACAATGTGCTGAAATCATCCCTCACACAGTTTTCCCCTCAGCATGTTTGCTGTTAAATTGGAACCTGGGCACCACTGAACTGGGTTGAGGTGTGTCTGTGCAGAAGCAGCAAGGCTGCATCAGCAAACCTTGTCTCATAGCTTGGGCAGGGACAGCACTTGCTTAATGCTGTTGGCCTGGCTCCAGAGCCACTGTGGGGAGGACTGGGATCACTAACTGCTCTGTTTTCAAGGGCACTAAGCATAAACCTGCATCCTTTTCTGCTGAGCACTTCCCTTTCCCAGGAGAAGTATCTCCCAGCTGGAGGAAAACCTCAGCTTTGATGCCAGCACTCTCATTTTACCAACAGGAGAGGATTACAGTTGGCCCTGGAGCACTCAGGGCCATGGGGATGTGTGAGTAAGAGGAGCTATGTGCTCTCTCACAGCATTGCTGTATTTATGCAGCAGCCAAGCCCCAGGCAAGCAAGGAAGCAGCCCTGGAAGAAATGGTCCATTGCATAGCTGTGCAGATTCAGAGTCAAAGTTTGTTATATGAACTTCCATGAAGCTTCCATTTTTCTCAGAATATAGGACATTGATCTGATTTCCCATTTTCACAACTGAGTAGGAGGTTACTGGTGACTTTCTAAAGGAATTCAGGCTCAAACACTTTTCAGCTTCCTGCCATTCTAACAGCTGGTACCAACAGCACAGCTAACAGGTGTTCTCTCTCATGCCTTTCATGCAGAGCTGAATGCCAGGGGCTGAGTCTCAACCCCTGGGTCCAAGGCTTGATCCAGAATGATGAATACATATGCAGGTGATTATTTTATATTTGTTTGTTTGGGGGCTTTTGTTTAGTTGTTTTTTTCTGTGTCAGCTATGTTTCTTTAGCAAGTAGGAGAAGTGCCATCTTAGTAGCTGGGAAAGAATCAGAAAGAAGTAGTCTGAGCACAGTCTTGGCAACCCAAACCCCACGTCTGCCACATTTGTGTGAGCCGGTGTGATGAAGCAACAGCCTGGGTTTTTGATGGTCTGGTAATGCTCCCTCAACAGAATCTGAAATTAGGCTTTCCTGGTCAGCTCAGCTATCTGGTAAATCAAAAAAATCTGGAAAATTCATCTTGTTGGCAAACCATCATAATACTACTTCTCTTTTTAAAAGAGATGGAGGACAGACACAAGCATATGAAAGCATAACCTCCTATACATCTGCACCAGGGTGTGGAACTCAGGACAGAGCTCACTCTGTACAAATGCACTAACAGGAATGTTTGAATGAAAAGAATAAATCATCCTAAGAATTCCCAAGCTTACTGCAAAGCAATGCAACAAAACATTTGACCTAACTCAGGCAGGAAAAAGTCTTGTTGTCACAGCAGGGAAAATTAATAAATGTTATCCCATGACAGGGGTTCTTGAGGTCAGACTGCACATCCAGAATGGAACAGTGCAATGAATATTTAATAACAAATGATGAGGAAACTCATCCATCACCATCTGTATTTCTATAATGAATCAGATTTTAAACTTAACTTGTTTAAATAACCAACAGTGATTGATGGCTACCCTTTATGCAGAAGAATTAGCCATTCAGACTACCTGTACTGACAGTTTTGGTCCTGTGCTTAGTTAACATTCCTGTTTGTATTTCTCACAAGTTTGTATTGCAGCCAGTGTAATACTAAGGTAAGTTTCTTCAGCCATTTTTTTGAAAGGGGTTCCAAGTCTTTGTCACAGTGGGATGGCACATAATCCATCTGCACATACTTAACAGTATCTACATACAAAATTGGCCCTCACTCCATTTTCTTCATGTCGTTGGAATTGAACCTGCTCAGCCTCAAACACACAGTAATCACAAGAGACATAGGTGAGATGATCATGTCAATGATTAATTTGATTGAGACTCTTCTTCCTCAAAAAGTGTGAGCAGGTAGATTCCAAAGTCTGTGTGACTGAAAGCTATTCTTGGGGACAAAACAGACATCTAAACTTTTAATTTGGGTATCTTCTCTACCATCAGCTATGGGCCTTTCCCATCCATTGGTAGTGCCATTTCCTGCACAAAATGAAATGTTCATATCCACAGTAAAGTATTTCTTTCCAGATGCCCTGTCCTAAAAGTTCATGAATACTGTAGTATAGTGATATCTCTTCACTGTGTAGAAAAGACCCTCAGTGACTGCCTGTAACCAGGGGCTCCATGTGAGTGCCAGCTCCAGTCTCCAAGAGAAAGCTCTAGGATATGATGAAGAACAGAACGTAATAATGAGCTATGCAAACTGCAACCTCCAGGATAGGCCATTTCAGTTTCTCCTGGGTTTGAGTCTTCCCTAATTCAGGCCAGGCAAAAATTTCCACACTCTCTCTCCCATCCCCACTGAACTATCCTGTCTTCATGGTTATTTTGGTTGCACAAACTCTGTATTTCACCTTTACTAAATAAAAATGTCTTTTTTTTTTCTTTCCACACTGACACAAAACCTGGTCTCAAACACTCAAGATTTTCCCAAAACTGATCTCCAGTGAAAACAGAGTTCTCCTGAAATATCTGAACAGCCCCTGTGTAGGATTTTCTTGGCCAATTGTACACCTGAACTAGCTACCTAGAGCAGGCAATAGAAAGATGCCTAAAGGAAGCACTCGAGATATGTAAATATATCCTCAAAGACTCTGCCTCCATTTACTATAGAACTATTTTTTAATATACTGTCTCTTAAATGATTGCACAAGACTATTCTCATTTTTGTCTCTATTCCTTTTTGTTTAATCATGCAGCAATATTTAATATTTGCTAATTTGCTCAGAATGTAATGTAGAATGTAATATTAATCTAAGAATATTCTTCATCTGATAAAGGCATTTAAAAAAGAAGACTCAAAATGTAGAGGAGGTAATAAAGGAAAATAGAAGACCTGAGATATTATTGTTACATCAAAGCAGAGCAATATCCTAGTAGTCAGGCCCAGTTATAAACATATCATGCATCTGGGACACAAAAAAGATCTGTGATCAAACTGGCTACTACAAAAGCTGGAATACACCCAATATAAATGTACCACTGGGTTACAATGTATACATGTGTATACTTAAATTTTCCACCTATTTCTATTTGATTAAATGTATCTTTTCAATACCACTTTACTTCAGATGTAAAGACAAATGCACACATCTACTTGGAAATTGCAGAGTCAAGCTTGAGAATTTTTTAAATGTCCATGCACTTCTCTTCTGATATTGATATTCTTCAACAGCACAGCTGACCCTCTGCTGCTATTTCTCTTTCATACCTCCAAAGTAAGTCTGCAAACTCATAAATAATTTAATAGTCATTCATAAGTTTTTTTTTAATTAAAAAACAAAAATTTCACTGTTACAGTGTTAAAGCACTGTTATGGTGTTAAAACCTTTCTTATCTGCAGCTTCACCCATTCTCCCATGCTTCTCCTGCACCCTTCCTGTGGCTTCCTTTGCTCTGTGCAGTGGTGCCGAGGCTGTCCTGTCAACCCTCGCTGCTCCATGCTGGCTCCAACAACCCTGGGGATGCTGCTTGTACCTGGCTCTGGAGAATTTCCTACAGCTGGACTGTGCAAGCATCAGGGAGACTTCAGTGGGCTGGAAGGTGAAGCTCTCAACAACTGCAGTTTGACACCTTAATGAACACCAGGATGATGAAATGGAGAGGGATTATGCTAGGAGAGAACCAGGACTCTATAGAGAGAGAACACGCTGACCCACCCTGAGCTTCGATGTCACAGTTCAAACACCCCTTGAAATTTATCATGAAACAAACAACTCAATCACTATGTTAACAGAGCAATAGTTCTGCATAAAGATTTTTTGCTTTCTTCCTCACAAGTTCAAACCAGTCTGTTTTTTCAGGTATTTTTAAGCATTTTCAATTTCTAAGACTGTCGCTTGTAGATGTATTCACAGGCCAATCTTTGATCTTATTCTTACTCAGGAATTGTCTTCCAGTAACTGCTGAGGATAGGGAATAGGCTATGTGGACCTTTGTATGACCCTTCTTTTTGAAGGGTCACTGAAAAGTTACTTTTTAGTCATATCAAGTGAGACCAAGAACTACTAGGTACCATCCTGGCACAAAATAATAACAAACATAATGAATGACAAAAGACCAGAAGCTGGAGGAAAAATGAAATAGAATAAAATAGGAAGAAACAAAGTAAACAAAAGCATATACTCTATTTTGCTTCAAACTTTGGTTTTCAATGATCATATAACACCACTTGTGTAGTAGAAAACAAGAGGAATCAGGAGAATAAAGAAGGATAAGGATATGATGTACAGGTTAGGGAAGCAACAGCACAAATTGAATATGTACAGAGTATGAGATTTGACTATGATTAGTTTTAGGAGTGATTGTCATCCATAGCTACCACTGAAACTCTGAAGCTGCAGTTTAAAAATGAAAAGTGTGCCTTTGAAAATTGCCTAATAAACGTGCACTTACATAAACCAAAGAAACATTCTGATTCTTCTTCAGCACCCTCAGAGAGAGAAATCTAGAGTTCACGTGTAAGGGTCAGGAAATTTCTTGACTGTGTCCTGTCTGTCTGCAGTACAGAAGTCAGACTAAAATACTGAAAGGTATTGTGGCCATACTGCTTCCCTGAGTAAAGTGAAAGCTGCACTATTAAATGAGTGTTCCCCATCAGACACAATTCACAAGCTGTTTGTTGTCTTCAGTCAGTGCACAGGCTCTGTTTCTTCCTAAGATGCTGAAAGAACCCATTCTGGTCTTGCTTTTAGGATCTGGACTGAACAGTTCTCCATCTCTGCCCTCAGATACCCCCAGACATGCCTCCTAAATCAATGGAACTGCACTTTCCCCCCCTTGCCTGTCTCATGTTTCATTCTTTTTGGGGAAAGAGATGGAGAGTTTAGCACACTTTCCTCTTTCCATAAGCAGGCAGCCCTGAGAGAAGACAGACTGTTTTTGACCAAGCTGTAACACGGCACCAAGAGACAAAAGCTAAATCGGGCTGCTGTTGGGGAGCCCTTAACTCCAGACAGCTGCAGTGAGGAACAGATGCAGGCATAGCTGAATTGACATCAACTGCTCATTAAACAAGCCATAACCAACAGATGGGAACACTGCTTTATTATGATAGCCTTCTCCAAATGCTGAATGGACTAGATGGAAAATGAGACTGGAAAATGAGTGGGTGCTAAAAATGGGAAATCCTACTGCAGGAAATCCAGCCAATCCACTAGAATGGCAGGTGCCACAGCTGCTCCACTCTTGACCCCAATTCAGACAAACTATGTTTGCCACAGAAAAGGATAGAAAATGTTCATTTTCAAAGGTCTCCCAACTACCCCATATTGGCAGTTACAGTAATTATCAGCATAATTGCTTCAAGTCACATCTCATTATAAATGAAAAAGGAGATTTTGGCTCTGGTAGCTATTATTTGCTAATGCATCAGGCAATGCAGTGTAGTACTGTGTATCATACTATACTTCATGTCAGTTTTTTTCTGTTTTTGTTTTTTTACTAGATACACATTTTAGAAAATTGACATGGAAGTTATATGGAATGAACATTGATTTTAGGCATTATAGAACAGAGAAAAATATAAAGACAGAAGAATTTTTCTACAGAAAGAGATACATTATTTTATTGCACCTATAAAACAGTTATTGCAATAACCAAGGACAGAGTTAAGTATCAATGGTCTTGCTGCATCAAACAGTAGTATTTGAGTTACCAAGGCAAAGAATCATTAGCCAACAGTCAGGAGGAATTTGCCAAGCTTTCATTTTCTCTCTTATAAACACACAGAGATAACTAACACAGTAAGAGTGGCAAGCATACACATCAAAATAATAATGTTTCAAATATAGTAGTTCTGGAAGAAATAAGGCGGAATTCACTTCAACGCAATAATGAAGCTAATATATGCTAAATAACTAACACAATTACTTAGTCTTTATTCACTTCTGTTTATGCTGTTTCTGCAAGTGGGACCAACAGGAATGGGCTGTTGAGTCCTCTTAACAGTCAGAAATATTTTAGCTGAGCATAAACCAAATCACAAAAGTCCAAATTCCCTTAATTCATATAGGGCCAACAAGTCTGTGGAAATATATGGGAATAAAAGGTTTCATCAACCACCTATATAAGAGCCATGTAGCTGAATCCACATAAACTTGGGAAGCACAAAAATCCATCTTGGTATCTGGCAATGCTCATTCAAGTTTAGGAGAAATTCCTTCTTATGTAACAGATTAATATACACATGAAGATGCAGAAACATAGGCAGAAGTGTTGATTAACACATCAAATAGCTACAAAACATAGCCCAGTCAGATTACTAAATATATGTGTGTGTGTGTGTGTGTGTGTGTGTGTGTGTGTGTGTGTATCTGGACATAAAAAGTGACAAGACAAACCTCTGTAAAGGAAATGCAAGAAACACTGATGGCATTAAATGTGTTTAATGCATTAGACATACATACATGGTGAAAACATTTACATAAATATGAAGAAAATTACTTCAGTAAAACATATCAGGACTATTGAGCTTTTTCAGAAGTTAAAAGATATGCAAATTATTTAGGTATTTGATATTACAAGGAAAAGAATATATGGGAGGAATATACATCTTTCAGAAAAAACAGTTTAACAGACTGCTTTTAGAAATCTAAAAAAAAAAAAAAGCATAACCTTGTTCCTGTAAAAGATATTTAACTACAAAAATTGTTATTATTACAGCTATTCAAAACACTTCTCTAAGATGCTGACTTTGAAAAAAATCTGCCTTTGATATAAATAGTCCAGAAATAATGAAGTAATGAAAGCAACTACTTGGAAAACCTGGAAAGGGATCACTCTGATGAACATCAGTGTGTTCAGCATGTGAAAGGCAATATTTGAGACTTCAAAGTGATACAGAGGTCTGGAGAGGCAAACAGGGTGTTTTACCTCACTTGTGCAGTTTAGGCTCCAGACTTGACTATCCAGCCTTATTTCAGCACTACAAAAACTCCATGAAGGGAAAGTCCATTGTTAGATACCTTAGATATTGTCAGATATTTTTAATACCTGGTCCACAGAGACTAACTGAGTAATTCATTAGAATGGCAGGGCCTTCCAACTCATCCATGTTATTTAACACCTACCCACATCAATGTAATCAAATATGACAGCTTCTAAGGAAAAGTGTTAACCTGCATAGGGGAATCTCACTGGTGCTCAACACATATTGAACTGCCAAGCAGTAAGTGTAAACTAATAGTTCATACTTGATTGGAAGCTGAGCAGAAGGGAAAAAAATGCCAGGCAAATTTGTTTTCTTTATTCTCTTAATCTTTAAAATTAAATCCAGCATTAACACAGTTCAAAAATATGTGTATAACAGGGGTCAGGTAGCACATTTGATATAACTTACAAAATTATATAACTTACACAGAGTGCTGTGAAACATTTGCATGGTGTGAAAATGGGGCAACTATCTACACCCAAAGCAGATAAATACACAGTCACGTAGAGAGATTGGATAAAGAGGTATCTAATGAAACCATGTGAGGATCACCATAGAGTGTTACTTAACATCTTTATCAGCTCTGACTTTTCCCTTTCTGATAAAACACAGAAGGATATGTAAATGAAAATAAATTTTGGAAAAAAATTAATATTCATATTCCATATTTATGGTGTCACAAGAAGAGGACAAGGTACTTTCTTCAGCACGTTTGACCTGCATACGACATTGAAACCTTGTTAGAATACTATGAAATTATTTGCTAAATCTAGGCAGGATTAAAATGCATAGATAACCACTGCTCTTGTTTAATCTTTCCTCCAAGCTGCAGGGAATCACTTATAGGACTTGCTGATCACATTAGGATTATTCCACATTTCCTCAGTATCTGCATCTCAAAATGTCCACGAGGAAGGTGTCTGGGATAACTGAGCATTTCCAATGAACAGCCCCACCTTTGGAAACCATGGTTTTTCACTGGACAAGCCAACACCTCTGCTCTTGTATAATTCTGATCAGGCCACTCTTAAAATGCCCATTATATAATGGACACCATAATACCCACTATAGGCAATGTAAATGGAATTTACAGGCAATATTTAAAGGATGAGAGAGAACACAGAAGGAACATTCAGATGGCCCAAATCAAGTTGATTAAAAACATGATGACTGAATTTATAACCCATCATTTCGAAAGTAAATAAATAATGAGGCTGTTGAAAACATATTTAAAATGGTACAAGGAGGTACACTTAGCAAGTATGGATAAAAACCCTTTCTTTCCACTGACAGTAGGATCTTGAAAATGAAGAGCTGACAGACATGTAGTGGCAGGCCTACACTAGCCCAGTCTCTGCTCCAAAGTGACAGGGAGTATGCATAGTGCTGTCAGCTTTAACTGAACCAGCTCATACACCAAAAGCAATTTCACCTCTGAAGCACTGAGCTACAGGTGTAATCATTTAATACCTGCAATATAGACATAACTTAATCTAACAAAGAACAAACAGTAGTGTGGACTGGAATAAATACTCTGCTTAAAAGCAGGTACCAAGGTTTGGTGTTACTGCATCCTCACTGCTACTACAACTGTTAGGGAAATTAAGGTGGCATATGCTGGAATGTGTTTTATTCATTTCTTGCCATTGCTGTGAAAACACATGCTCTGAAAGTGTCAAGAACAGTTTCTAAAGGAGGTGAAAGAATTTCATCATACAGGACATGGGAAAGCTAACTTGGCTAACACCCAGGAATGCAGAAACCTGTTCCTTGTGTGGGGAATAGCTAAAGGCCCATCACAAAAGCTTAACTCCTTATACTTCTGCTTGTCCAGAGCTACATCTTTACCTCTAAGTTCCTCCTTACTTCTAGACAGGGAAATTCTTCCTCACTGTTTTACTTCACTTCTGGAGACAAAAGATCATCCAAGTCTGACATTGTCTCCCTGGGATGCCTTTTATCTACTGTGGTCCTCTTCTTTTTCTTTTTCCTACTTTTTTCTTTTACTATACTTTTCTTTGCTTCTTCTTCTTTATCTTCCACAGATGGGCAAGGGCAGGACTCTGTAGTCTCACCATCCAGGCTGGAAAACCAGAAAAGGAAATCCACTAAGCTAAAAGCACGTATCTCATAAAACCTCTTTTACAAGAAATGCAAAAATTTTCTCCTCATTTGTATATAAAAATGACAAGTCAGCTTGCTAATAAATTCTCTTTGGAAAGTGAATATTTGTACTAAAGCACTCATTCATGAAACAAAGCATGTATAATGGACACTATTCTTATTGCTCATGCATTTAATCACATCTTTTCTTAATACAGTACCTCAGAATACAATCCAACTTGGAAGGGAAAGACTTTTGCTGATTTTGCTGGTACTCAGACCAGTTACATACCTGTCTCTTTTCAACTGGTTGTTGGCATTAAGAAGGAAACCATGGTCTTCAGATTTGCTTTTTGGTGAGAAGAGACTACTGTCATATTAATGATGTGGCCTGGGAAAAGGCATTGATGTATTCCCAGATTTGGAATTCTGCTCAGTAAAGAGAGGGCATTCATTTGTTTGCATGCTGTGGCTGCAAGCTGGTGGAACATTGAGTTTCAAACTGTACTGGGATCACTACTAGAAAATATGTGGGAACCACAGGACTTGAATCTCAGTTTTTCACTCCATCATTCTCAGTGAAGCCACAGATCAGCCTGCAACTGGTACTCTCACCCATAATTTTTAGATTAAATCTTTAATGATTATAGTCATACTTAGAACATTTCAATGAACATCTGTGGGTGACCAAGCACTGGAGCAGGCTTCCCAGAGAGAGTGTGCAGTCTCCTCACTGGAGATACTCAACTATTTGGATGCAATCCTGTGCCATGTGCTCAGGGATGACCCTGCTTGAGCAGGGAGGTTGGACCAGATGACCCACTGTGGTCCCTTCCAATCTGACCCATCCCATGATTCTGTAAGCTAAAATTGCCTTTAATGGTGGAATTTATTTCTCTCTACAACTACCAGAAAGGAAGGTGCAGCCAGGAGGGTGTTGGTCTCTTCTCCCACATAACCAGTGACAGGGCAAGAGGACACAGCCTCAAGCTGCACCAGGAGGTTTAGGCTGGGCATTAGGAAGAAGTTCTTTACAGAAAGAGTGATTGGCCATTGGAATGGCTGCCCAGGGAGGTGGTGGAGTCACCATACCTAGAGGTGTTTAAGAAAAGCCTGGATGTAGCACTCAGTGCCATGCTCTAGTTGACAAGGTGGTGTTGGGATAGGTTGGACTTGATGATCTCAAAGGTCTTTTCTAACCAAGCTAATTCTGTGATTCTGTAATTTTCCTTGTTCATGTATCCTCTTGGAAATAAACTCCCCATGAGGGAGATTCCTTTGCAGCAGTGCTCATAATACATGGAAGAGGAAATCCTTCATCCTGTAGATGTCAAGGCAATGACTCAAAACCAAATTATGTTGTTGCACACAAAATGTGAAACTGTGAAGCTCCCCCTGGGAAGAAGCTATGGATGATGACGTTTTACATGGTTTCAAAAAAAGTAACTGCACAAATTCATGGAAGAAAATTCCATCAAGGCTGTTTAATACAGAGACTCCAATTCTGCTTCAGAGAAATTTTAAATCCCAAATTGTGGGTTGGGAATGTATTCTGGAGAATTATCCCTAGATGATTGTTCTGATCTTATTGTCCATCCTAAGTTTGTCTGAGGTTGTTAGTGCTCTGAAGCCTGTCACAATTTCAACTGGATTAAACTAGAACTTAAACAAGATGAAAATATAATCCAAAAACACCTGGAACCACTGCATTTTCAGTGCACACTTCATATCTTGCTGCAAATTAATTCTGGAGAACATAAGTAGGGGCTCATACTCATCTTACACATTCTCTCTCCATCATTCTCCAGTTTTAAGCTCAGAAGATGAACAAGCATCTTAGAAAAAAATTGCAATTTTATGTGCAGCTTTGCATAACAATAAGTATTTTAAAATGAAAATAAGGTCTACAAGAAATAGAAACTCCATCTCACTTTTCAGCAATCCCCTTAACAACTTTCTGGGACTAAGCTTCAAACCATCAGATCCCACCAATATTTCCAGAATGAAAATGAGGCAGTAAATTCTCACTAAACTTAGCTGCATGTGTAGCCAGTCAACAATAGCTGTAGTTAGAGTACTACAAATGGAAACCTGACAGCATAGCTGAACTCAAAGTGCAACATTTAGGATTCAAATTTTAAAAATTTAGTACTTTTAGGTTCAAACATACTCACATCTCATAATGCACTGTTTGCATCATTCTTATGTACTGACAGGAACAAGCATACTTGGTTTGGCTGATTTTAATGAGCTCACTTCTTATACAGTGTTCCTGCAATAACACAATCGATATTCATCTAATTTAAACCAAAATCTCAAAAGCAATGAAGATACATGTGCATAAAAAATCAACTCTTTAAATGTAACTGTAATCAGCCCTTAATAAAGATAATTAATATAAAAGTTTCAAGTACAAAGTAAATTTTCTTTAATGCACGCTGTGAAAAATGCAGTAAAATTATTATAATGGCTTACAAACAAAAAAGAAACCAAACAAACATAATGGAATTAATTTCAGACTATACTGACTGTGTTAAAACTCCCTATGTTTCTTATTTTAGAAGCATGGAACTTGTGAAAGCCACCAAATGTATTAAAGAAGAAAGAACAGAGTATGATTTATGAATAAATTATCTGGCAGAATTTCTTTGTTCAGGTTTATTACATGAGCTGTTGATTGCACTCTGAAGTGTGATTTACGCTGGTTAGCTGGAGACTCAGACTGGGGCAGGGACCTCATTAGCTTGGAAAATTCTATCTGCCTCTTCAAAAACAGCCAGTCTGGTATCATCTTCTAGGTTTACTTACCTTCCTGTTGTTGAACAGCAGTACTGTGTAGAGTTTGTCACCTGTCTCCACCCTCTCTGGTGTTGCTATGACAATGGCAGGAACATAACATGCATTTTCTGCCCGTGTCCCAATTCTGGCAAACACATAGTCTCCAACCTGTGCCCCAGGAAAGCATCAATGCAAGAGCCATGTAACTTGTGAGCTTTACACTTTAGAAGACATAACTTCTAAGATATATTTAAATGAATCATCATTCATGATTTAATTTAAAAGAAAAGAAGAACTTGGTTCTTGCATGTTCTGATCATGCAATTTCCACTGAATTGGGGAGAGAACAGAAAACAAAAATAAAGGACTGAGCTCTACCTGAGCTTAGCTAGCAAGCTGAACTGAATGAGGAAACTCTTCCAAACTGCATTCCCTTGGATTCTATGCAAATTTTAAGGCTTTCAACAAGCTTTTAAAACAACCTTGGAAATTTTAGATAATTCCAGATGTAACTTATTTATCCAAAATTGTTTTTAAAACTAATGCAGAAGTCACAATTTTATATCAAATTCTGCAGGTCTCTAGAGTTGGATACAGAACTTACAGAGTTGTCAGGAGCTACTATATCAGGATTTGCCTTTATCTCAAACTTAAAAAAAGGTATGTCTCTAGTTTTATATGTAGCAATGCAATTATAAACACGTTTATTTTATTCAAAACAGATGGATCCATGCTGTATCCTCTATGCAACGATCACCTTCTTAGTGTGTAAAATAAGAATCACCAAAAAAAAAAACCCAGCTGTGATTACAGATAGCTGACAAATTTTAAAGAAAAACAGAAATTGAACTGGGATTATAATTTATTTATTACTGTTATTTGCATTAGTATATGGTTATTTGCTGGATTTAAAACATGCTGTGGAAAGCAAATGGTTAAAACCTACTGTAAATCACACTAAGTATAAAAGGTTCTCTTACCTTTATAATCTATGTGCTAGGAAACAATAACTCTACTAACAAATAGCTCACCTTTCTTCTATGGCTGAAAAAATATTCATGTTTTATCAAGAAAACAATATAGATTAATTTAGAACACATAATTTTAATAAACAAAGGAACAGAATTACAATGAAAACATGCTTCAAACACATTTAAAACTTCATGTTGAAAATAGCATATTACTATAATGAAAAACTCTTCTTTAAAATAAATGTATTTAAATTACTTTTTACAAAATTTATAATTTATTACCTAGATATAAACTTAATTTCATATTTTTAAATATCAAATGCATATTTGCAATAATAAAAGAAGATAGTTTTTCACCTGCAGATATGGGCATGGAATAGCACCTCCCACAGGTATCGTGAACTTGACAGGGACATCACAGCTCTCCCCATTGCTGAAGTCAACAAGTACACAGGTAGAACTAATATTCTTTATCACAGTTCCTGAAAAACAACAGAATAAAATATTCAAATTATTTTTCCTTCATCCCTTGTCATAGTTATTTTGTAAAAAAGTCCTATAGGCTGTCACACATCACCATGTCTATATTTTACATTTTTCACACATCACCATGTCTATACTTTACATTCTTCATTTCCATTCAGCTACTGCAAGCTGTGCTAGGGCAATGGAGACATTTGTACCTAAAAACCCGTGCCTTACAAACCAGTCTTAATAGTGCTATAAAAAGAAAACTCTTTTTCAAGCACTGGTCTGAAATTTTTAAGATAATCAGGTTAGCATAATAAAACTGACAGTTAACATAATAAAACTACTACCACAGTTAAAATTATAGAATTGGAAAAAAAAATGCCAACCAAACAAGTAAAGGTAGCACAAAGATAAATGCATACACACAGAGAATATTTTAATATTCTTTGTGTGAAATAACAGAACTGTTTTAGTTTTACCTACTAAGCACTCTGGCTTAAAATTCAACAAAAAGGCAGCAGCATTTAGTGATCTTTTTGGACACACACAAAAGCTTGGCTTACGATTTCCTTCCATACTTTTCATAGACAAACATATTGCTCTCCAACTTTACAAAATGAATGTCTTCTTACAAATGTATATATATGTGCACATACAAAATATATACTCATTTTTCATTAATATGTACATGTAATAGTAAATGTCATTAAGAAAGAAGTAGTTAATTATGACCACAACTTATGTTTTATCAGTATTAAGGAACACTAAATAATATTGAAAATGTGGACAAAAATGTATACCTGGATAATAAAATCCTGTGACATCAGATCTTGCAATTAGCTTTTGGCCTTTGTGAGTCACAAAGATTTGACATTTTTGTCTTGTCTTAGACTTCACCTTCCCACTTTCTTCTTCAAGTCTCTGTAATTTGACACAATTATTTCTTTACAACAGCTAATGCAGTCAGCTTTAATCTATTCTTTGGAATTACTTAAAAACTGAAGCAATGTAATGCTACGAGATCTGTAGAGAATTCACAGTAAACTGGAAATACTTTAAACTTTCAGAATAGTTCTAAGTACAGGAAGTACTCATAAAAGTTTTCACTAAAATCCTGTTCTGTATGGTCATAACAATACCTATATTTTCATGTGTTCTGGCTACTGTTTTCCTACAAAAAATGTCACAAAGTTGCACAATTCTTATTAAAGGATGAGGTAAGGAAAAATCAGATCTTTTTTCAGAATAAGAAAATTTGTTCTACATATTTCTTTTGTCCAGATAGGAGAGTTTTCACAGGAACCTGATTTGCATTAGAAGTACCTCACTGCATGGGATGAATAATTAAAAAATCAAAAACAAACTCAAAAAATGTTCAAACAAGTCTTCAAGTGTCTGGGAAAAAAAGTTTATTTACTATAAATTCAAAATTAATTTGACATTTTCAATCGTTCTAAAACATTCCAGTTCAGCAAAATATTATACCATACCTTCCAGACCTGCCACTGTCCCTTATTCTGCCCCATTAGATTGGGTTCTTCATGCATTAATTACTTTGCCATTCTGTTCACAATAATGTTCCTAAACATAAATGACAAGCAAGTGCAAAACTTGCTTATAATAAATCAGTTTCACCACTAAATGAAAATTTTGGCATTTATTTTCACCATTAAATGAATCAGTTTCACCATTAATTTTAAGAATATTTATTAGCCTATCTCATGAACAATTTGCAGGCATCAATATCTTCTGAACCATAAAAATATGCAACTTGAAATCTCAAACTTTTCCACAGATCTACACATTGTTCTGAAAAATGACCATACCTCACAGACTCTTAATAAAACCACTGCTTGCTAGGATGTGTATGACTTGCTTCTTTTTCTGATGACATTTTTTTTCCTAAAAGAAGTATTTGATTTGATACTTGATTTTCCCTAATAGTCAATAATGATGGAAAATATGTTAATAACTTTGACTAAATTGCTTGTTCTCAGTTTCACTATAATTATAACAATCTCTTTTTTTCAAACTCCTCCTCAAAAATCACAAAAAACCCTAGAAAAAAAGTCCTAAAAATAAGCAAAACACACAAAAGATGCAAGGAGATATTTTAAATTGGAGATATATGGGATTTTTCTAGCTTATTCTTTACCCCTACAGAATATTAATTATATCAACAGCTTGGGTTTTGAAACTCAGACTAAACCAGGGGCTCTTCACAGTGCTTAACTGACTGCTTGAAGTGTAACTCAACAAAGGCTGATTTGAGAGCAGACCTACAGTTCCACAGACACAAAAAAAGTATTTGGGTAAAGCATTTACTTAATTCCTCAGACTCCAAAAGGACAGCTGCTGCTGAATATTTATTATCAACTAATTTGTACTGCTTGACTAATAACTTGGGCAACTTCCAGCACTCCACATTAATCCAAATACTAAAGACGACACAAGCATCCACAATGAGGATTCCAAGTTTTGCAGAATTCAGGTGGCTCAGAAGCACTGTCTAAATTCAAATCCATCTTTCTTTTCTCTCACACAGCTTTTAGGTGTTCAGCAGGACTGACCCAGACAATGTTGGAGTGGCCATTTCTGGCATTGAGTATTTTTATTACAAAAGAGCCCCATCTGATTCTCAGGGGTTTTTACCATGTTTTGCTCTGCTTCTGTTGAAGGCAATGCATTAAACCACAATGGGTGAAGGAGACTTTGTTTACTTCTTCCAATAACTGCTACATTTTTAAATTCCCTTTCAAAAACAATAGTCTTTGCACTTTCCTATTATAAGTGAGAACAGACATGAAGAATACCCACAGATCTCCTGTATCTTGGCTCAAACTTTGGATTCTCATAATCCTGACACCTCCAGAGTCAAACAACTACCACTCTTCCCTGGGTGCCAGTGGGAACAAGCCCATTCTGCATGGACCTAGCCCATTTCTGTGAAAGAGCCTAAAAAGAAAGAGCTGAAAACTAAGGTGTTTTATTTAAAATTTAGTGAAAAAAATCATCAGGAAATTTAAAAGTCTGCTTTGTTGAGTAGTTTCATGATAACTGTTCTTTTTCTATGATGTCACAATGACGATTTTCATTCAGTGCCATATCAGCTATTTCCTAGCTGTAATGTATTTCCGTTGGCAGTTTATTTCTCTATTCCCTTTTGTGGGCAAAAATCACAGTTGGCAAAACCTTCAACAAAACTTTTTAAAGCCTTCCCATTTTTCTTCATTTTCCCCCATTGTTTTTCTATTACATAAACAGAATTGTAATTACATCTGCATTTCTGACTCTCACTCTTGAAGCCTTTCAGTTGCATATTAGCAATTACTGAAGATGCTGCTCTGATTAGACTCCTAAAGCAGGTTGATTCAGGATAAGTGATTGCACAATGTTAATCACATCATGTCTGAGAGCACACACTGATTGTTCCAAGGCAACAGTAAAATTACACTCAACAAATGAAACATAAACATGTTTCTGCTGCTCTTGTATTGGGACATTACATGACATAGGTAAATCAATAATCAAAATAGCTCTAGCAGCAATGTAATATTTTCAAAGTAATGTAAAATGAATCAAGATCATCTATTTTATGAAGACATTAAAATGTTTTCAAATGTGCAGTCTTAATGGAATTAAAGAACTCAAAAACTACAGAAAACACACACACATATATACACAAAAACACTAACTTCAGTCGTAGTTTCAGAGTAGCTAGACTAATGTATTAATGCTAGACTAATGTATTAATGAAATGGAGAGAGAAAATAAGCCTCTGTGCCTAGCCAAAAGTGGGTGTCCACTTCACAATGAGCTCCAGATGCCACTGACTCAGTTCACAATGCCGTAATGTTGCCCACAAGTTCACATATACCCACATTTTAGAGACAGTTACATTTTAGTGTACAAAAATGAAGTTGAATCCCACCTCTTCTCTCTATATTTTCTTTTACAAGAAATGTACCATGGAAGATTACAGTGAATTACTCCAATATTAGAAGATCTTTTAATCCTGTTTATCAGATATTAAACCAACCAGACATCTTGTATCTAAATTGCCTTTAATATATCTCTTCTTTCTCTTTCCTGCTATCATTGCAGCAGAGATCTTTTACTGTGATTTATTTCTAAGAGGCTCAATTTTTGTGACTGTCCCTGAAGCTTCTGAATTCTACTTCCCCAGTATTTAAAAAAAGTAATTGGAAGCTTGCTCCCTTCTTAACTACCATCTTTCCTCTATCCATTTTATTTAGCATCATGCTACAATTCTACTTCATCATCTAAGACCATGGAAAAAAATATTCCAGAGTTACATAGTGAAGAGGAATATCTAAGGGGAAAAAAATCTCTTCCCATTACCTTTTTATTGTTGCTTATGTGTGATTCTGAGCTTTTCTCAATTTCCTTTTTGACAGTTTCCTGAAGATCAGAGGCTTGTTGTATATATGTTAATGCTGTCAATATCTCATCTTCTAACAATTTTATATCTTCATAGGAAACTGGCCATCCCAAATTCTCTAAAGCCTCCAGCAAAGTTTCTTTATGCTGTATATATTGAACTGGCCCATCCTCTTTAAATCTTAAAAAAAAAATTTAAATAATTATTAATTACAAGTAGGAAAAATTTTAATGGCATCAGTGCTCTACAGATAGAGTCACAAATTGTGAAGGCAGAATAAAGAATCAGATTTCCCCATTTATCTTTTGTATGCTACAAGTTCTTGCATATCAATCAGATACCTCTGTGTTTGGCTGAACAATCACATCTGATATAACTATATCTCATAGAAACACAGCTACAGAGAAATTCAAGAGGCTGAGCCAAAATTTCTGAAAAACAAACCAAATATTTTAATATCTGTGCACAATATTTATATCTATGCACATAATATCTATGCACGAGATTTATATTCTCCTCTAGCAATAGACTGTGCAACTGCTATGACATTTTTTTCAATACATGCATAATTGACCATATGTTATCAATAATTAAACATTTTGGATGATACTCTGTCAAATTTCTATACTCTGTAACTCATTGGCTATCAAGAGACATCTATTTTCTTTTTTTTTTCATTACATGCTGTTTTGTTTAACAGTCTTCATTTCCTCTCTGCACTAGAATAAGGTTTTAGTTCTTATTAATGAGAGAACTGTAGGTTTTTTTACTAATTAGCTGATGTCTTCTTATAAGCATTCTAGTTTTCATTCCCATTTTTCTGTGAAGATCTATTTCAGGTGCATTCAGTTTTCATTAACTGATCTTTGTTTTATTCTCTGGCACAAACAGATGCTAACTTCACTGATGTTTATACAGCAATTAATTTTTTTTATCAATAACAAAGAGCAAACTTCCAGAGTGATATACACTTCCAGCACATGCTTTTAAGGTGCTTATTACACCTTAACAAACCAGCCACTGGAGAGCTCCTTATGGGGTGAGAGAAGATTTCTTTGCTGTCAAAGGCAATGACATGCTGCCATCCCAAGGCCCTGCACTTCACAGTGATTAAGGATAGAGAAGCAACATTCAAATGGAATGCAACTTCTCTCCTTTAAAAATAATCAGCACCACAAAAAGGAGGTCCAGAATTTTATGTTACACCATATCATATATACATTTCTGAAAACAAGATATATTTATGAAATATTTGAAAATTAAAACAGTTGATTATAGAAATAGTGATAAAAAACTACCAAATATTTATGACCAGCCCTTCAGAGGCACATTAGAAAACCAAAAGTGATAGCTTACTTGTCTCTTTCCTCCTGAGATAGCGCTCTCCAAATAACTAGGTTCAGGCGCCTATTAAAGAAAGGAAAACAGTTTTTGAGGGAATGCAGGTCCTTGTGCAGCTGATCATCTCAAAACTAGCAAATAAAAACAGTTTCTTAAGATATCTGCATTGATTTGTATTCCAAGCACACTGTATCATCAAATTGTATCCTTATCACTCAGCTATGAAATTATCAACTGCAAAAGAAGATGGGAAACAGTATCTTCCATCAAATAACAGCATGACTATTTCAGGGTCATAGAAGGTTTAATGGCAATCACTGCTTCTTCCTGCCAGGATTTTCTATGGATGGTTGTCTTCAGCACCAGCAAGTTAAATCAAATAGCAAAACTGATTAAATGACAGTTAAGCTGCACAGTTCCTCCAATTAAATGTTTTCAGGGAATGTAGTCTGAATGTAGTAATGTTAATTTCTAACTTTTTTCCCTGCTAAAATTACCCCTCAGTTGTGCCATTCAGGTTTCTAATTCATTAAACTCTGGCAATGAAGAAATACTACTGACAGGAAAACAGAAGTGATTATCCCCAAGCAATGCAGTTCTGAGATTTTTTTAAAACACCACTAAACTTTCTGCTTGTGCTTTTTAAGACAGAAATTTTGAAGTCTTATAAGATTATTTAGCTTAATATCCCAAACAAACCATCACTCAATTGCTTAATTTCAGCTATAGAAATAAACCTTTACTGATCATCCCAATTACTGTAATTCCAGAAAAAAAAATCCAAATTTCCTTCGGATACGAGAACAAGTTCATCACTAGGAAAAATTCAGATTGTAACCTGATTGACTACAAATAGTCTTGCCAGATTTACTGGTACATGCACAAAAAAAAAAGCACATTA
This sequence comes from Chloebia gouldiae, assembly GCA_003676055.1. NCBI lineage: Eukaryota > Metazoa > Chordata > Aves > Passeriformes > Passeridae > Chloebia > Chloebia gouldiae. The sequence goes on along the minus strand of QUSF01000007.1, from coordinate 28,352,722 downwards.
ACAACAGATTCTGAATATGAAATTCTTGATGATTCATTTTATCTACCAGAAAATATATCCCAGCATTTTTAGAATACAAACTACTTAGTTCCCAATATACAGTCTCAGCATGCTCCAATGCCTATTTCATCCTTCTAAATCTGCACACCCATAACTAAGTTGATTATAAAAGCTTCTGTCTATACAAAATCATACACATTATGAAGCTTTCAGTGTTTTTCTCCTCTAATACTGTATATTCTCTTTGTCAGACCACAACAATTCTGCCCTTGCCACTTTTCTCCCTCTAAATCTGATGCTAAGCTCAATCTGAATATGGGGAAAATACTGGCATGTTTGCTTCTTTGCTTGAAACCCTGATGTATTGTTTCATCTACATATGTCAGAATAAATTTGTGACCAACCATTATTTACAAAGCTGAACAGCAGCTTTTGGAAGTTCAGTTACTAGAAAAGGGCTGTGACATCTAGATTTTAAAAAATTGACTGGCTTGCTGTCTCACATTTAGAGAAAATGCAAAAGAAAGATCTCTTTTTTTGCACTGCCAATTATAAGGATTTTCAGGTATATTTGTCTTCTATACCTCTTTTTCATGGAAGTAGGAACTCAATTCTACTATTCTAAATACACTGATTCATTTATTTCTGTTAGTAAACAGACGTAAACAATAATCCTTATCACCAAAGTCTTAGGGAGACTGTGGCAATGCTATTAAGAGTTTAATTCATGGACAGAATGAAACAGAAAACAATTTTATTTCCTTTAAAATCAAAGTCAGTAAATGTAAAATATTCAATGGTATGTCACAGCAATGAAAAACTTGAATTTTTTTCAGAATTCACCATCACAAATACACCACTTGAACCTTCTATTAAAATGAGTGACAAATCACTTTCTATGAATTCTTCATCATCCTGGTAACAACAGTGTCTCAGTGACAGAACAAAGAAAACAAAAGACTGAAATCTATTACTACTAGACATAGCAAGGAGCATTTTCAAATCAAAATTCTTGATTTTATCACAGAAGTTCTATATAGGATAATAAGATTCAAAAAGAAAGCTATAACATGCTTTAGAAAGAACTGGTATGATCATAGATAGCTACCAAGGAAATAATCTCAAACCTTAAAGATCCCCTGTCAAATTAATCAAAAAACAAGGACTAAATACTTGTCATCAAGTGGGTTTTGGTCATATAAAATAATTATATTTGTAAATGTTATTAGAATACAGCCTAAAAATATTTATTAAAATAATTCTAGTCAAAGCTCTCATATGATTACTGAATTACACCATAGGCAACTGTATTATTTCCAAAAAAGTGCACAAAGTTGAATCATGGAAAGGAGTAGTTTACTTCTGTTGTACTTTTACTAACATTTAATTAAAAAGTACAACACATATGCATCTCAAAAAAAAAACCCACCAAATTTAAATTATCAGTTTCTTATTGGCTTGCATTGCATGGGTGACAGAGAGCTGGCAGCAAAAAGCAGGTCCTTGATTTAAGTGTCAGCCTACTGATATAGGAGCTTAATTTTAAGTTAGAAGTCTGGCTAGCATTGTATGTTTATGGCCAAATTCCTCCTGAGGGATGACTGGTTTCAGGTCTGCTCCCAAAAAGTAAAAGAATTTTGCTTTTGTCACTGAAAAAACATAATATGAGCAACATGTTGTTATTGATCTCTTTGCCTATTATCTGCTTTTACATTCTGCTTTAATTTTTTTTTTAAGAAAATAAAATTTCTCCTACAGGTTGATGGTGGATTAAGTGTGTCAAAATGTAGAATTATCAGTATTGAGCAAAGCATGTGTGAGGAAATACCAAGTACCTGAGAAAAAAAATGAAACATGACTGCAACCATAATAAATTTCTGGTGAGTAGACTTGCCTTTCATAGGATTTAATTGCGTGTTCCAGCTTCTTTTTATAGGCCTCAAGATTCACTGCCCAAGGATTAATTAGTGCAATCCCTTTCTTGTCACTGCTAACATGGGCCAATGGTAACATCTATCATACAATAAAAGACACAGATATCATTTCTCATACAAATTTATGAATGACTGAATGCCGAGGCTCAGAACAGCCAGAAGGAACACTGGAAGCTGCAGAAAGAAAAATCTAAGCACCATGAATATCAGAATTAAGACAAAGTTTTCAGCCAGTTCCTCTAAAATTACACAATCTTGTTATGAAGAAGTTACAAATAAAGATTCCTAACTACTAAGTAATTCTAACTAAACCAGTACTGTCAAACAACTCACTCTATTCATGTAAGTCAGAAGGAAACAAAATATGTCTAGTGTATGACCATATTCCAGGTTTTATTGCCTTAAAACACTCTCCTACTTTCTAGCATCTAATTGTAGCATACAGGTGTGAGAGTAGATACTTAAATGTATTTAATGCTCTTTTTCTGGAGGACTTTATTTTGCAAGGAATTAGAGTAGGAAAGCTGTAGAGAGATATTTCTCACCATCACGCTGATCACCAAAGAGTGAACAAGGTGGACATTGGTCACCAAATCTTGTCTTGACTACTTAGGAACCTAAGTAGTCAAGAGTGGGAATCATCCCCAAGTACCTGTCTGAGATCAGGATATAGATGAGAAAAACATGGATGAGGTTCAATTTACACTAAACTAAAATCCCTGTTGGGGGAATAAGACAAACAATTAGAAAATAGAGCACTAAAGATAATTATTTAATTGAGAACATTTTTCAGTGATGCTTTACTTGTATTTGAATCATCTCAACATAGCTGGATTCCAAATTGCAACAAAAATAATTTTTTTAGGAGCAGTGGTGTGACTTTGTATCACCCTCTCTTTCCAAGGACAGCATCTCTCTGATTAATAAATCTGTGTCACATAAGCGCCAGACCACATCAAAGCTCCTAAAATGAAATTAATCTTAAAATCACTTAGAAGCTAAAGACAATGGGAACATGTCAGTGAAAGCATCTTGCTGGAGACAGATGAGGTAAATCTCTGCCCATAATTCTGAGCAGTGATATCTGGCTACTTGTCATTTCCAGGTGAAGTTTGAAAGCTGACAGGCAGGGAAGTGATGACCTCTCTTCAAGTTCTGTCATGCCATCATTGTTGTCTATGATGTTACTCAATCCAAGGTAACAGAAGTTCAGCAGGGCCTCATCATGTAGGAGCCAACATCTACATAGCCTAACAAATTCTGAACGTAATTTCAAATACAAACAGCATAATTTGCAACTTGAATATTTAATACAGTTGATAAAATACTTTGCATTGAATAGAAGGACTAGACAAGCACAAACACATTATTATACTTTTGAAGGCAAAAAACAGAATGGAATGTGTTTTTAGCAAATACTAAACTTGAAATACTATGCATACTTTTAGAACAATGAAAACTGCTCATGAAGTCAAGTGAAATTTGACAGATTCAGCTGATAGAAATCACAGAGAAATTTTTTGTTACTAAAATGTTTTTCCATTTTCTAAATTAAATACTTTAACTTTCACACTAAAAGAATTCACTTGTTCAAAAATGGGTCTTTCGAACCCCAAATTTCAAAATCTTAACAGACAAAACCAAAGCACAATAATCCCATAAAAATTTTCTTATTTTAGACCAAAGAAAGATGTTTTTGTTGGCCAAATCTAATTCTTTTTGAGCAAAGCACTGAGTCAAAACTTCATGACTTGCAAACCTGTACTTAGATGCCACAACCTGTAACATATATTTACATGATTCTACAGGGAAGGTTTCCCCAGAATTAACATATCAAAATTTAGACAAGGCCCCAAGCCATTATTTTTTTTTTCTGAATATGAACCTGGATGGGTAGTTTAATAAATTAACCTCTTTGAAATAACTCAGGTGAAACTGACAGAATTGAAAACAACAGGTCAGCCTTTTGTTAATGAACAGTTGTCATGGAAACCGTTTTCTTGCTGCATCTCCAAAGTAAGAAAACTGTTCTTACTTATTCCATCATCACTGCTGGCAAAGACCAAAAATAAAAATTATACCATCCCCTGAAAAGCAAACAAGGATGTCTGCATTCCACACCAAGAAAACTAAGATCTCAGAAGGAACAATGCAAAATTATCTGTACATTTATTATCTTCAATGAAATCTTCTGAAGTACTGGAATAATCAAGATCCTGAAAGTCTCCCATTCAAGCTCACTGTCTAGTCTCACCTTATTTTCTTGATATGCTGGCATGAAGCTTGAGGTCAAGTGGGTTCTGTAGCTCAAAAATTCTACTGCTTTCATCTTGTGTGCAACCCCCAACCTTCTTTTGCTTTTCCATACTCAGCTTCAGATCCAGAAAAATCCACTCCTTTACACACAGAACAATAATTCTCCACTGCCTGAGAAACTGAGTGTCTTATTACAACTAATGGAGATTAGTATGTATGAAGAAATTACAAAAAATATTATTTTGCCTTTTCATCTCTGAATCTAAAGAAAGCCTGTGGATCACTGTTTGGATTCTGTACAGCACCTGTTAATTCAAATAACATTGAACTTAATTCAGTCCTGAACCAGACTACCAGGAATTCCTATGAATTGCAATTAAAAACTACTTGTACACATACTTGCTGAATCATAGTTTAGACTACTTTCAAAGAAAGACAGTCTTTGAAAGTCTCTGTTTTACAGATTGCTTTATTTTTCGCAAGGGGTGTCTGTAAAGGACTCCAAGGGCTGTACATTGAGAAACATGGAAGAATGAGGATCTTTTAGGTATATTCAGAAGAAGATGGAAAAAGAAGTGGCTGCTCACAAATGAGATGTAAGAGTTTTGTGAAATTCACAATGTCTTTTGTTTGACATTTATGGTTAATTGTTTTGCACAGTTTTGTAACTATTGAATGTCTGATTTATTTTAAATGGCTATTTCACATTTGAAATGTTAAAATGTACCCTTAAAAATGTTCTCATATGAAAAAAACATCTATTTTAATTCTATTTTTAAAATATCACACTTAAAAAAAAATCCTTACAGATCTTGATTTTGACTTGGTTTTACCAAAGAGAGGAATTGGTTTTTCTTCTATAGTCTGCATGCTTTAGCAAAAAATTGCCATTCCTAAATTTAAAAAACAAGCATGAATACTTTAAAATGTAAAATTGTGTATATTTGCTATAAATCTTTTACGTAGTTCTATATCACATTCTATTACAAATACTTTTTTCTTTATTATTTTTTAAAAGTTCAGCTTTTTCTTTGAGCATTGTTTAAAGAAATAGTTTTTATTAATTGAAATGAGCTGTAGCATATTCATAGGACTTTTGTAGGATGCATTACACAAGAAAAATTAGAGCAATTTTCCATTAAATGGATTTCCTGTAAGTGGAATAGCAATTTAAACTTTATGATACAAAATTCCCCCAAAATTTTATACAATCTTACAACTGTCTTACAGCTCTCAAAATTTCATTTTAATTACTAAATGACAATACTTTTCAAAATACCTTAGCAGTCCCATGTAAAAGTTGAGAATGCACAAATCCACAAATGTGCACCAGCACCCTTTTCCAGATCACTTTATGGAATAATAGACATCCTCCAGTGAACTAATAAGTATCAGTGGAGGATGTAGTGCTCAAGAAATTGCCAAACACTGACATCAGCTGGTAACTGTAAAAGAACTTAAAGGTAAAGTATGCAAGACATACTATTAACTATCAGTTTAATCTTCTTACTGATGCACGAATGAACATTCAGATATGCATGATACAGTTACTGCACATAACCATCTACAATACCAGAAAATGTTATGATGACATTCACAGAAATTAATTTTAAAACGCCTTTTGAAAACACTGTCAAGTTTCATACTAGCTTTCAAACAGTGTAGGAGTTTTACCTTATCAAATACTTTAGAAACGACATGCTTGTCCAGAATTGGGATGTATTTTCTACTGTGAAGGACAGTTGTAGGAGCTAAGGCATCCACAATGGTGAGTCGCCTAGCAGCCAAGCCATGGGTCTTTAACCAAAGAGCTGAAGAAGAGACATCTAGAGAGCTAGAAAAGAGAGACTGTGAGATGTAGTTCAAGGGAGAAATACATTTGAAAGGTTTGAAAAGACCTATGCATGCACATACCTTTTATATTCCTCTTTCACATTCTGCCTTTTCAGATCTAAGAGAAAACATTTGCATTTTGTTATCTCAGAGGTTCTGTGCACACAAAAAATGCATATATAAGTTGCCATATAATAGCACCATTTTTAAAATTTGAATCTACAAGCAGCATCATGCACAATGACTGTACAATATTTCAGTTGCTGAATTAATCACTGAAAATTAGTTTTCCTCGCCTTCCTGGTGCTTGATCAATAGTAACAGTGCTACTATATGCCTCATGAGCCCTAATCAGCCAGAAAGGAAATTTATAAAATAGTAAGGCAATTTGTTTTTTAAACTGACTTTTGTTTCAGCTTATTTATTTTTGACCAAGACCAAAGACTAACCAGCTTATTCCCCAAGTCAAAATGTGACACCAAGTACAACTACTAATGAGATGGCCAGGAGTAGCTAATTTAAGGTACACCGCTATGAAAATCTCTATAAAATATATATAAAAAACTAAACATAAGATGCTGAAATGTTAAAAAGTCAAACATTTTCAAGTGTCATAGGTAAGGTTTCAGAATTACTTAGAAGATGTATCATAAAGTTCAGAGTTGGACTAATTACTGAAAGAAATTAATACTATCTGGATGTATTTCTAAGCCCCATTGAAAACCTAGTTCTAAACAACTAGTTTGGGAACTGGCAGGAGTCTGGCCACAGCTGTAAGGACAGTGTCACAGTACCCAATTTCATGTCCAACTCTGTATCTCTGTTGAGTTTCAGTCCTTTGTTCTGCAGATCTGCACAGTTTTGCCTCAAATGAGGTACCATTAGTTACAAATGTAATGGGAGAAACCTTACCAGCTTCCCCAGTTGGAGCTTCTTGTTCTGTCAACTTCCCTTTCAAAATGGTTGTAAATTCCACACCCTCTTTGACAGAAAAACTCCTTTCCTCTGGAGACACTCCTTCCTCTGGGCTTTCTTCCCTAAGTTTCACACCAGAGTTCTGGATTTGCAGCAGACTTGTCTTTGTTTGATCTGTAGATGTTGAAAGGGAAAGAAAGGAAGAGCTAACTTACTGCTCAAATACATGCCTGAGATTTTTGAGTTCCTCTTTGGTATTCAGTTTTTAAGGGACTACCTAAACAATAAATCAAACAGGAAACTACTTCAACACTAAGTTGTACTTTGCATTTTCCCCAAAGATGAGGGTTTATTTTACTTCAGCTGAGTAAATTTAGTTTCAGATTGCATACAAAGGACACTTCCAGGAGAAAAAGTATTATGGGTGTAGTAAGGAGAAACATTAATTATTAATGTTAGAAATGAAAATTAATTAATGTAAAAAATTAAAATTAATTAGTAATGCTGTAATTGGTACAATATAGATCATCTCTTCATTCTTGCCAATTATGTACTTAGAATAAAAAGAGATTAGGGTTTAATGTCTAATGCTAAAAAACTGTTTATAGAGTTTTCAAATAATTCTGTTAAAATAGCTACCTGTAACAAAGCACAAATGAGCAGACATTTGTTTGTCTGTTTGGGCCAAATAAGTAGGATGGCTACTTATAGTAGTAGTAAGTCAGCAAACTATTAATTTGTTCCCAAGCGAGGGATGATTTTTGCTATTTGCAGCAGAATCTTTTCAAGTTAGTGAATGCATTCTGCTGACAATTACACCTCATTTGAGTCTTACCTGAATGTAATGCTTTCTTTCTTTGGGCTGTACTGGCAGCAGTGCTTTGCCTGGTTTGCTCATGTGATGGCACTGATGGTTCTTCTGAAGCACAGCAAGGCCTACTCCTAAGAGAAGTACTCAGCTCTTCAATGTGATTAGAAACAGGGACACAGTGTGTGTCTGCTTGTGATTACAGCTTGTAAGTGACAACAAGAAATTACTGCAAATATATTAACACCCATTTAAAAAACACTAAGCTGAAGTTTTCTGTCAATTTAAGCACTGATTTAAAATGCTTTGAATAGTGTGAAATATTTTTTCTGTTATACGCATTTCAAAGGAAAGTTCATTGCAGGTTAAAATATTCTTTGGTTTTTAAATTATTTAAATGTAATTTCTTCATTTATTTAAATTATGTTCATTACTTTTAAGATAACACTCTCATATATTTATAATAAGAACAGAATGTTTTGTTATAACTACTTTGAATCTCAGGGCTAAGTAACTACCATCAGCAATGAGAATATCTGCCACATACATACATATACACATATATATAAATACACACATATATATCTATGTCCCAGCATAAAATAAAATATGCAAATTCTGAAATAAGCACCTAGAAATATTTTCATACTGGACATTCTACCTGCCCTTTCACACATGAAATTATAACACATCACTGTCCACTTTTAATAATTTTTATTTTATTTTCATTCCTTTACTGTTTTAAATAGATTTCTGTCATAAAAATCTGATTTATTTTTAACACATTTTTTAATGTTTTTTAATATCACTGCACAAATAAATACACAAGTATATTTGTACACAATTTATGTTTCAATCAGCATATCTCAATGAGTGGCCATTTAGTCATGGGGCATCAAGCCAACTCTACTTAGATGACAGTAATTTTTCATTAATTCTCTAGGTCAGAGGGACCAATTTTACCATGTGTTGAAGACAAAAAAATATTTTCCCATCTTTGATTTAATTACTCAAAATATGTTGAGACTATTGGTATATTATACTTTGCATTTCAGGTATCATAGTATTAGTAAATACTAATTTACTAATTTTTCAGGTTTCATAGTATTCAGGTATCATAGTATTAGTAAATTTTTCCAGATTTTTCTTTTCCATTACGTTGGCTGTTAAAAAAACCCCCCGAGAGTAAGAAAGCAACAACCATCTTTTAAAAAGGAAAAATATAAGAGCTAGTTCACACCTATTATTAACATAATAACAGAATGAGGACATACTTCTTCTCTGGACAATTTTCTTCATTATAAGAATTCATCATCAGACTTTTCTCAAGAAAGGTCTTCACTTTCTCTAGATCTTTCTCTCCTTGCTCAATTTCTCTTTTCAAAAGATGTATGTCTTTATTCTAACAAAAAGAAAATAAAATGTTTTAGTACAATTCCTAAAAAATATATTTCATTTCTGAACTGATATGATGCAAGTTCTGATAATAATTCTGAATAATGACAGGACAGCTTCCAAATTCTGTGTACTTTTTCAGGTAGGCTCCTGTGTTTGGCTTTATAACCTTTCAAACTATTCTTCCTTTCTAGGAAAATGGCAAGCATTGCCTAAGTAGTCAGTTACCCCTTGAGATATGAACAGATGTATTTCTGAATAAGGTAATGAGGTCTCTAGCTCCACTCATTTCAAGCAAGCAAGAAAACAAGTAAGTAAATAAATAAAATACAAGACATGTACATTACAAGGGGTAGTCTGTCATTCTACAGATCTCAGCTGTATCATAGTGTCCCAGTCCCAGAGAAGCAAAAAACATACTCTTCAAGTGAACACTGGAGCTGACTAGAGGAGGAAAAGGAAGGAAATTCCAAAAATGATCCCTGTACAGCTCCCACAGGGCCACAGGCTCCCATGTCCAAATCTGGAGATGTACAACACAGACTCTGTTTTTTTTTCCAGCATATGAGCAGTGTCACACAGTCCACACCAGCAGAATCACTGAAATTGCCCAGTACACTGACATTTTTCAAGTGCAGGATTATTGTCACATCTTCCTTCTAATTGGTGTCTGTAAAGTTCAAATTCCCCAGTGCTGTCTTCTTACTGCTTGTTCCCATGGTTCAACTATCACCATTTCTGAAATCTATGCAATCAATTCAATGAGTGTTAATTTTAATTAAAAGCAAGAATACGTTTCAAAAGGGGGTTTCTGTTAGTCTCTTCACAAATTTCCTGTTGGAGATTGTTGAGCTGCTTAGTCACACTTGATAGATGACTGCTATTCTAGTCATCTCACTCCTTTCTAGATCTCTCCCAAGCAACTACTGTAGAACAACCTTGAAACAAAATCCATAGAGTCATTATCATTCAAATTCAGCTCTGCATTCTCTTATTTATTAATAGAATACAAACCATATTTTCATTTTAAACAGTAACTTATTTCTGAAACAGCACAGATCATGTTTCTTCCAGAGAAACATGGTCTACATGTACTTTTAGGTTTCAGTTTTCAAGCGGGAGGCATCAGGAGAGGGAGAATGTGTTTGCAATAATAGCAATACAAATGTACTTTGTACATTTGTATTTGTATTTAGCCATTTTTGTTGTCTAGAAAAATTTCACAAGCAGAACAATCATATTATTGCTTTCATATCACATCAAATCTGACTGGGGTTAACCCTCTCTTTTTTAGTAATCTACTGTAATATGAAATCCCAGAAATGCAAGTCGTGGTTCTTCAAAGTAGCATGAAGCAGCAAATCTATTTATTTTCAGATACTCACAACAATAAACTCTGTAGTATCAGGATCACTCAAATAAATGTTGTAATAATGAAACCGTCCATCTGTTTTAGTAGATAGTTCATACAAAAATTTATTGGCTTCTATATCATCATAGTTGAAGGATACAGTATGGATGGGAATTTTACAGTGAAGCTGGACTTCAGCCAAAATTATCTGGGGGGGCTGAAAATAAAAAAAAAAAAACCCTTATATTAAAAATGTGGCATTTAGAAACATATTTATCAAAATATGGAGAATCTGTAAGAATTTAATCAGTCGTTCTGTTGCTCAGAGACAGATACAGATCAGTTAAAAGCATCCACTTTATACAGGTTGCTATTTCCATCAGAAATTAGCCAAATAAGCTAATTTAAAACTGAGTTTGAAAGACTGATAAATGCATTGAGGCACATGATGTAAATTGTAATATAATCAGTACTCTTTGTTTCTGAAGTTTTAAAATAAATTACTAATATTTAGGAAATTAAACTACTACATTAGTGTTTAGTATCACTGAATATATATAAAAATTTTTTATGGAAGTATTTGAGTGTGGATCTTTTGCAGAAGCCAAATTAGTTCAAAGAAAAGTTCAGTTAATACCAGGAAACAAAGTAGGGGCTGAGAAAATAGGAAAGATAGTTTCCTCCTCCCATAAAGAAATAAAATTTAGGTGAAAAAGTAGATCAACCATCTTCAAAAATACTGAAGGATCTGGTACTAAAAAATTATTGACTCAGTTCTCTAAATTCTGACAACATTTCAGTTGTTCAAAATACTCAAAAATCTCGACAAATTAAGCAATATTTGCAATATAATTGTTGTGTTGGTTGAATTTAAATACTTAAAAGCAATATCTGCCATTTCCTTTATTTAACTGTTAAAAATGTATAAAATACATTATTAACAAGGTAAAAAGAAATTACTTATTCACTAATTTTGACCTAAATAAAAATATTAACAATAAGAATATGAATTGTACATGAAGCCAAATTATTCTTTGGTAAAATATTAATTTATGCTCTTAGCTAGAAAAACTGTGAAGCAATGCCAAAAAACATCCAAGAGACTCCACAACACTCAGCACTGCAGGCATGACATTCATCTCAGAATTCCAACTGCTGACATCTCTTCTCTGCATTTTCTGTTTTCTCATTCTGAAATACCTGGTCAGGTCTCCCATCAGTCAAGAGATAAATAGCCTGAGTGTCAGTATCAGCAAGAGCAATCTGGAGAGCTTTGAGTGTATTTGTGGAACTTCCAACCTAAGAAACCAAAGGGAAAAAGACCAAGAAATAGCTCTAAATACAAACAATTTTTTGCCTCTGTTCTTAAATTCATAATGACAGTATACTAATTCAAGGGATAATACAGAACCAAAATTACTAATAAAATGGTGAAATCATTTATGTCATGTAGCTAACAAAAACTAAGCAAGTGTCAAAGTAAAATAAATTGGTACCAGATTGGTATTCAGTGCTTATGCAAACACACAGAAACAAAATGCTGGAAGCAGCAATCTGAGCTGTAAAAGTAAAAGCAATCACTAAAAGACTAAACAGATAGGAAGATGTAAGACAAAAAATGCATTCTCTTCATTCTCTTTTTATTACTGATGCTCCTGCTTCCTAACTCATCACACTCCCTTGGAACACATCTTTTACTTAATCTAACAGTTGAAAAGTTGCTCAAAAGAATTGCACAGTTTAATTTCTCCAAAACTGGTAAAGGAGTTCTTGTTTTTCCAAACATATTTTTCCAGACTGTTTCCCATCTACCCCCTTCACACATTATTGTAAGTATCATTTATATTTTAGCACAAAAAAGTCAGCTATAGCAACAAAACATGCCCAGCAAACTAATTTTGTGCTCACTAAAAATTTCCACTGGACTAATATTAGCACTTTTCCTATGTCATTCACATACTTAGTGATTATGATCTGCCTTTCTTCTTTTTACACTAAATTCAATGACATGCATTTCATGGCCTAAGAACCTAAGTCCTACATTTCGTATCTTCAACTATCCACCTACCTTTCAAACATTGTGTACAAAACCTTCCAAACTAAAGGTACATGTAAGGTTTACCAGTATGAAAAACCATTTTGTCAAGTTTTAGTCTTCTAATGGAACCAAAGCAAAACCTCTAAAAAGATAAGAGTCTGTTTTATGCTTGTGTAACACCTGAGTACTGTTCTGGAGGGCAGTGAGGATTGTAGCAGTGTAAGAAGAGATTCAGCATCCATGTATATAACAGAAGATAAAAGTAAATATCTAACATTGACCCATACATGCAAAAATATGCTAAGAGATAGCATTACTTCTTCAGTCCTATGAACTGTGTTAAAATTTCTTACAGTCCTTCCCACCAGGGCAAAGGAAATCAGGTGAAATGGAATAAAAGGTGCATTCAGACAGTTACTCTGTATGGCTACGTAAGAGTGTATAGGCCAGGCAATGTGATAGCTCATCTGCTTAATTATCTTATCTTCTGAATCACAAGCAATTCTTATCAGTACCCACTTGTAATAAATAACCAGTCAAAATTGTTAAATTCATCTAATACTCCTGAAGTTTTAATAAAGTTTTAGACACATTGCTCATTATCCAAGTGATATGGTGTAAATTGGCCGAACTGATTTGAATTGGATGAGCTAATTTAAAACAAAACAGCTTCCTTCACTTCTTCTTACATCATGGGAACATAGGGTGGATGCTGATGATGTGCAAAAAATAATCCTGTACCTTATGGTAAAAGTTGTTCATTTTAGGTTTCTCAATTGCTACTGTTACATATAAACACCAGTTTTATCAGTGTTTAAAAAACAATGACATATTTCAACTATATGACAGTACTACCAGTAAAATTTTAAATAGTATCACATCTAAAGAATTTTTAAGGAGCAGTTATTCACTGTTTATAGCTCAGCTTCCTTATTCATAATCTTGGGATCAAAAAGCATAAAATGGGATCAATGGATCTACTCTGAATATGATTCCAGAGCAACCCTCTGTTCATTTCACTTTCACTGTAAAGCCAGCTTTTTGATCTCAGACTTATACCTGCAATGCTCAAAAGAGGTAAAGGGTCAGCAGCACATGTCATCCCTGAAAGAAAGTAGCCTGTTCTTGTGCCATTTCCTATTCCATTTCAGATACCTAGATCTGAACTTAGAATGAAATTTATAATCAAAAATTCACACTTTTATGAATAATTATGGAAAAGGCCATTCACTAATGCATATACAAGATGGTATCAAAATATGGTATTCAAAGTATTATTGAACTTTCATGATGCTGTACAACACACATGACTTAAACAGAGACAAGTTTTCAAGACTCAAAGAGGGCAGCAAAATAAGGTTAAATAAGCTCAGTGTTCAGCTGCTCAGGGAGGCCACACTAATACTTCCTTTTCTCTGTGTGTTGGTCTGTTAGTGCTTTCTGAGAATACTAAGTTATTAATCTTGCTTTGTAGTCTCAAAGGTATTATGCTGCTTACTCAATTCCCTCAACTCCAGGAATTTCATATTACGTCTGAAGAAGAGCTGTCATAATGCTAAGGAGTTTTATTACATGAACATGGGCACTTGTGCTAGAAAACATCATGTGGGATGTATCTATACTTTGCATGACTGGTTTTTAGTCCTGTCATAACATTGCTGTCCACATTTTACACATTAAGTGGTCCTAAAACTGCTGATAGTTACAATCCGGTGGCTGACTGTGACTGACTACAAGCAGTTCTGCTTTGTTTCAGGGTAAAACACTCAGATTTTGGCCACTGTCAGAGAGTGAATACTGGGTAGATGGATGTTTGGTCTGAGTATGATTGTTCTCATGTTTCTATGGCACCTAAAGTTAGCTGTCTATCCATCAAAAGGGACTAGAAATGTTACTCCAGTTTGCTGGCTTTGGTCTTCTGTACCACCTCTGAGCTGTAAGTTAGCCAGCAACATCCATCCTTTCATCCACGCAGCAGCCATGGAGCAAGAATGACAAATTTAAATGCAGGGTCTGAGTGATTACAGGATTCCTATGGAATTCAAATTGGCCAATGTTCACATTTTGGCTACTAAACATAGGAGGCTGCAAGTTGAATTAATATAATTTCATAAACAGGTCCATTATTGAAGGATTATGATCTGACAAACATATTGTATTCAGATCTACTTAATTTTCTTCATCATCTATATTGTCACCGTACTCAAGTCAAAGACAGTCTATGCAAAATCACCCCAGCCATATAGAAAGTGGAGAAACATACACAGCTTTGAACAAATAAAGAAACAAACACACTTTATTACAAACTCTTTGTAATAATTAGCTGCCATATTACCTCAAGCCCTTTTATCCAAAGCCAAGCATCTTGCAAATTTTCCTCATTAACTTCAACAAGTTTCTCTTGCCATGCCACTGCTTGGGCACTAAATTTCACAAAGTTAAATCTCTTCTTGTGTCTCAGTTGTTCCTGCAAGAGACAGCATCTGAATTTTACCTAGTATTAAAAGAAAGAACACTTGTATCCTGAAATACTGAGTAATAGAATTTATTTTAATTATTATGTAATTAATTATAAGATTGCAATAAATTATTATAACAAATATAAAAGTTATGGTGTCCAGAGAGACATATAAAACCAGAGACATTTATTGCTTGCAGCTATTAAGATTGCTTGAAATTCCCAAAGTAAGTCTCCATATATTCATATTTCTCAAACATTTTAAACAGCAAATGTGTAGAAGAGCATGAAAGAGAGAGAAGAAACCAGATAGGATCAGTGGTGTAAGAAAGAGATTATCACTGCTTACCAGAGGAAATTGAAATCAGAAAGAAAGTAAGATATCATTTAGAGGAGGAGAACAAGAATCATATAAAGAGCACTGGCAAGAAGAACTAGGACAGCAGGAGAAAATCAAGAATTTGCTAAACTACTTTTGGACAGAAGTTTTAAGTTAGGGAAGATTTTTGCAAGCAAGTACAAACTTTCAGAGCCTGAAGTCTTTGCAACCCTTTCATCATTATTTTTGTGGACCTTCCTGTGAAACCTTCTTGCACAGTATCTAATGTATTTCTAGTGCTGATCTGCTTAGAGGACAACAAGATACTACATCCTATGACTTGAGCACTTAGCTCAAAAACCTCTCTGCTATAGTTCTAATTTTTTTAGTCCTACCAATGATTGCTATCAATGCCAGACTGAATTTTCATCTCAGTTACTTCTCTTTGGACTAAAGAAATTTAAAATTAAGCATATCTCTGAAATACTAATGTAGGCTTAGGTGACATCATTGTAGACCTCTAAAACTATTAACAAATCCTTTCTTAGATGTGTCTCCCAGTACTCACAGCTTGTGAGGTACTCCTGCACTTTGCCAGTCCCTGTGCAAAGTTCTGAGTCACTGTAAGATGCAAGGAAGTTCAAAACATTCTACACTCTCTATTGTAGAAGTATGAAAGTGAATCTAGAACACGCATTACAAATCACAACAAGCCAATGGAATTGGATGACACTGCTTAAAAGTAAAAATGGAAATGCCAAAAGGTGTTTCATTGCATGGCTTGTTTTTGATTTGGAGTTTTTATGTTTTGTTTTTTAGTTTGCTTGTTTTTCTTTTTTTTAGAAGGGCGGTGGCTTGACGGAAAGAACTACTTAAACCTTTTTAATTTTTAATATTTTCTCTAACTTTTTTCAAATAGGGGAAAATATAAATTCCTAACTAAAAAAAAGTGAGCACTTGAAGAAAAATCTTAATATTTTTATAAAGCTGCTGTTTTCAAAAAACTTTTTAAAAACTAAAAACTAACTTTTTAAAAAGTAGAGTAACAACCATCCAGAAAAGATCAGTTTACTCTAAAATGTTCCTCAGCCTTCAGAGTCATCCCTTTATGATACCTGCATTAGCTGAAATATTTTTTCCTTCACTAGTGGCAGCTTGTTGTTCATAGACTGGGATGTATCAATAAGAATATAGACATCATCTTCAAACACATTCCCAAAAAGCCCTCTGCTTCCTTGTTGAAGCCACTTAATCCTGGGGAAGGAAAAAAGTATCAAAACCTGTTCTGTAACATCTTTGGAGCTCTGTGTATCAGAATCTGAAAGGCAGGATCTTTTTGTCACTGCTGTACTTCTTATTCTCTTTCCCAAAGCACCTGTTAGTAGTCATTGTCAGAAGCCCTTGCTGAATCAGTCCCCTGTCCCTACACCACAAGACATTTTTAATTTTTTTATTGGTTTTTATTAGTTTTTTATTAGTTTTGTATTTCAGTAGATAACAATACAGCACCTTTATAAAGTCAATTATCAGGTAGTTTGGGCTCAGAAATCCAACGTGGAAGCAACATGTAACAAGTGGTATAACTATGGTCCCTCTAGCTATTTTCCAGATTCATCTCAGTAAATCCTTTAAGCCTATACTACAATCTCTTCTCCAAAGAATTTAAGCACTTCGAAGAGCCTTAATATAACACAGATGCTTCAATGGTTTGTGGACCTTGAGCCTTAAATACAGAGTTCAATTTACATTTTAAACGGGACTGGAATGTGCCAGCCAGTTAAATACATGCATACATACTGCTCTGCACAGGAACATTTCCTCAGTAATGGATGCAGCAAGTCCAAATCTGATTTCCCTTGAGAGTCATAAAATACTCATCTACACTGAAACAGAGACATTTAACACACAAGCATCATGGTCCTGGGAAAAATACTCATCTCCACAGAAGGTTTCAAAAATATTGTATCATGGAAATATAAGGATACTGCTACAGTAGCTACTGATATATATTTTGTCATTAGTTATTTCACCCAAAGTGTTTCATGAGGTCTACCAGGACTTTTTAACATTCAAATGAAACAAAACAGCAATCTTGACTTGGATTTCAAAAATTCATACCCATTAAAACTGTTTATCTCAAATTTTCCTTTGACAGTATGTAAATGCTATCCTAAATACACTAAGATGAAGATAAACTAGAAGAAACAACAAAACTCTGTTTGCCCTTGCTAAATATAATCATATTATTATATTTTTGGTAGGGAAGGGGCAATAAAATTAAAAATTCACCAATAAAATGAAGCTTTGCATCCTGCTTTTTCAGGGAGGCATCCTGTTGTCCTCATACACAAACCAGAAGGCAACATTTATTTTTTCTGTTCTACAACATGTTTTCCTTAGACTTCCTATTATTTTGTAGATGTCATACAAAACCTAAGTGTCCATATGGCTGCAGAAATGTAAATTAGGCAGCTAGTTTATGCAGTGAACTTCTGATCATGTGCATTACTTAACAGCTCATGCCTTGACTCTGATCTAGATTGTTCAAACTTGTCTTCAAGACAAAACTGCAAAAAGGGCAGATAACCACCCTCAGTACAGGCACAAGCCAAGCTGTTCTTCTTGGTGTCACAAGGGATCCTAGGTACACAGGATGAATGTTTACTAAGTTTATTGATGATTTTTGAAGTTGTCTGCCACCTTATAGTCCCAATACTTTTTGGCACGTTTAGCAGGAATTCAAAAATGGGCCGACTGCCTTTCACACCTGTGTTTCAGAAGAACAAAAACTCAAAATCTTCATCAGTTTTCTTCTATGGCTACTAAGAAATCCAACATAAAAGATTCTGATTTAAAATAGACTTCTGGCTTAGTACTGCTGCTGTCAGTTTACCAAACACTTCAACTTATTATGACAGTATATGTCAAACTTTTCAATGCTCATGTAAAGTGATCAAACGGATTTTGTGTGAAAGAACACAAACCTTCCTTTCATTTGTCTGAGAGCTGTCCTCATTTTCTTTTCGTACTGCTTATACTTTTCTGTTGTAACATATACATGAACTACACATCCATCTTTCCAGAGGGTATGTACAAACTTGTCACAGTATCTTGCATGAATTATCTTCCTCTTTGTCTCCTCCAAAAAAGAACACATTTCATGTGGAAAACATATTATTTTGCAATGCATTTAATATTTGGGGAACAAGCTTCAAAGATGCATGCTTGTTGCACATGAACAGAAGAAATAAACATGTGATATGGTGTTCACAGAATTTGCTCCTAGAAAGATTCAATACAAAGTGGTTTTATTCTTGTAGCTAGCAAAAAACAGAAGCTTAGCAAACAGTCAATGGTAAAGCTTGAGAAAAACAAATAGAAGACAAATTAATCCAAATTTTCTTAAGGAACTAGAGGACAGTTCAGCATCTGAGACTAACACAGATATCTATCTATCTTGTTATCTAACAAAGATAACAAGAATTCTTTGCCCCATGCCAGAGAAATACAAAGAAAACTAAGGCATTGCTTAAGCCAGTTCTCATTCTTCCTTTTAGAATGTGAACCAGAAAGAAGTCCTTAAAGCAGTCACTCTCAAAAAGCTCTTCGAGACATTCTTATTCTGTCTCAATAATTAATAATCTGATATTAACAAAAAATACAAACAAACAATGCCGTACACTTTATTATCAATTTATCCATCAACCAAGTTTTCAAGCTTTAAAAGAAAAAAACAAACACCTCATAGGATATGACGGAAAATGAACAATACTCACAGCATCAGTTTGTGAACATTCATCCTCTGGTTTAGTTTTTATGTCAACAGGCCCATCTACATGGCGAAAAACGCTATCAGCAAGTGCATCGTACAGTGTGAGCTTCTGAGCTTTCAAGCCATACTTCTGCAACCACTTCTCAGAAGTCAAATATTTGTCAGTTATATCTTTTGATAATGGATGATTGCCTTTGTTCGCTAATAAAGAAAATAAACAAACAAAATCTCCTGTATAATATGGTTCATTTTGGATAAGCTATTTTCAAAACAAGACTCTGATACTGGAATCAAAATTGTCAAACTTGTTCTACTTGCTCTGACAGCATTGGAGTGAACAGATATTTCTGAGTGATTTTTAATAGTCTATACTTCGGCTGTAGGGTTTTTTCTTAACAGAAAACTTGCTGCAACAAATTCCTTTGTAATTAGAAAAAAAAAAAAAAGAAGACAGGGAGCAAAGACAATAGTGAAAAGATCAACATATAAAACAAATCTTCTTAATAGTTGAATTACAAAATGCCAGAAAGTATTCCTGAATAAGATGTCTAACTTCAAGGAGATTCATTTGATAAAATGAAACAACAGAAGATATAATTGAAAATACAGTCAAGACCATTGGTTAACATTAATCTTTTTAGAGATGGCTATTTAAAGTAAAAGGCAAACTACAATATCATATTGTTTCACAAATTTTCTAAGGACTATCTTAATGTAGGGAACTGCACAACTCTGGATGCCAGTATAGTGTACAGATAATATAGATAAAATAATAGCATACAGGATTCTCCACTGACTCATCACTATCCCAATAAACCAAATTACAAGGCAGTGGGTCCCATAGCAGGGTGAATTTATTTTGTCACACTTTAACTTTGATGGACCAAGGTGGTATAAATGTCTATTCAGCTTAGATGCAGCTACAATGATCACAGTAGTGAGACCCTGAGCCTGTAAATAAACCTATTGAAGCATCTACTGCCCTTACATACACAGAGATCAGCCAACATCAGGGCAGGTGCACAGTCAGAGCCTGCTCATGTGGAAACCTTTGCTTTATGATTGCTTGTGGTCCTTAGAACAACAAGTGTCACAAATGTGCTCACAAAATTTTGAAAAGAAAACTGTTGTTTTCTTTCTTCCACATGCTTTACAAAGAGCATCTCCATTTTTGCAGGACTGAGTGGCTTCTCAGTGTCCCTTGTTAAAGCCTTCCAGAACAGAACTTCAGAAACCAGCTAAGCTTCTGTCTCCAACAGGGCTCAATCCAATCAATATGCACAGAACAACAATTGAGTCATGTTCTAGGCCAAACATAATGGCAGATACTATGGGTTGAATGAACAAATGTAGGTGTTCCTCTATGTTTCTTAAGACAGGAGTTCTCAGGGTACTTATTCTGAATTGTTTTCAGATCTCCACCCTTGACAAAAATGCAACCCCTCTGCTTCTTCCCTTTACATGGAATGAACTATCAGCTGGAGCTATCAGGCTGGAGGCTATCCCAAGAAGTCTGTGACAGGAGAAGGATGGGGTATTTCTCCAGCACTGTGTAGAAAAAATGGAAGATTTACGGGTTCAGGTAGACAGGAAGAAATCACAAAAAAAACCCACCAAATAATCTCCATATCTTAAAATCCATGCAACTTCTAAACCTAGTCACTGGTAAACTAAAAATAGTGTGTTTCAGCCTGATCTGTTAAAGTTTAGCAAGTTTAGGCCATAGTAAACAGACATTTGTACTGGGGAGTCTTAAGCAATCCTAAGCTTAGATAATATTATAGTGCTATATAGGCATATGGGTGCTATACCCTGTATACAGACATTTTGGAGAAAAGCATCCCCAAACTGATGTGCAATCAAAACTGTTCACAAAAAGATGTTGATCATTAATATAATGGTAGCTGTCTTGAAAGAAACATAAATTATACCTTCCTGAGAAGCAGACTGGTGAGATACAGATAACATTTCCTGAACCTGTCTCACTGTACTCCTAGCTTCCTCCAGCTCCTTCCAGATCAAAAACACATCTTCACGGACACCAGCTACTGCAAGAAATAATAAACAGAATTTCACATGTAACTCCTCAATCACAACAAAGTCATTGGTATACCCAGATCTTCCCATATAACCTTGTTTTCTTGAGGCCCTGTTGCAGTGACAAATGCTGCTCTCTGATTGACTTCAAAAAAAGACCTCAAACCTAGCTCCAGGATATGACAAGTGTTTAGTATATTGGAGCTAACTTCCAAAGTTGGCCACAGATTGTCCCCACAGTGGAAGCAAATACATTTTAGAACTCTTGGAAAATAATAAGGAAAATCCACAATGAAATTCACTTGTTTCCCCCTGAATTTCATTGCAAAACTTAGTTCCAAAGAGTAAACCCAGTTTTGATATTTTAAAGAGAAAACAATTTTGACTCTTTTATTTACTTTCCTAAAGTAAATAATTAATTTTATTTAAATTTTCTTTCCCTGATGACTATCTAATGAAATTTTGCTAAAGATAAATTAATTTTCATCCTGACAATCATCAACAGTCATAAACAAATGTTACAAAAAAAAATATTTCACCATCAGGCTATATTTTCAAAAAAATTAGAACGATCCAAAGCTGGAATTGAAATAAGGTTTTCTTAATTTCAACAGATATGTCTTTCATGATGAAAGTAATTTAAATAATTATTTATTTCTTAAAATAAACTACTCAAATTGAGACACCTTGTATATCTAAGCAGTAGGATTGCTATTAAAAATGTGTTAAATTAAGTTACTCTCAGAGTTTAAACTGCAATATTGGACAATGCAGAAAAACCATGTGCAGTATTACAGTAAAAATCTAAAAGAAATGGAATCATGAGCTGTCATAACCACAAATACAGACTACAAATTATTGCAGATCACAACCTATTAATGAACTGCACATAAAAATGCTGAACAAGGCAAACTGTATCTTATCGTCCAGTGGTTCAGATAATATACAGTGATGGTTCACTGTATGAAAGATAAGATACGCAAACTTTTCTGCTGAAGTAAGCTGCCAGTTCTTTGATAAACTTTCTGGAATTAATAATAATAATTTAAAAATAATGATTATGATGATGATAATAATGAAGTTATACAAATAAGAACTCAATTTTAATTGTGAAATTCTTTCAGTTTCCAACAAATATTTTGAATTGTGCTATTGTACACTGCCATCTCCTGGGACTTTCCTGCATTTCAAAACAACTGTTGCAGTCATTAGAACAAAGATCAACATTTCCTAAATCACAAAAAGCTTCAGTAAGGCAGATTAGTCCACAACATAAAACACAAAAGGGAGGAAAAAACCCTCAGTCTGTAATCATAAACTGTTAAACTTAAGAAACATATTCTCTCAAATTTTTCAGAAATAATTCAACTTTTATTTTATAAGCAATCTCTCCCCAGAAATGCAACCACATGCATTCACACCACACATGAACATAGTTCTAAGTTTAAGGCTGTGAAGAACATAATTTCAATGGTACTGTCTCCAACTAAATCTGGATACCCTCCATAAGCTATCAATTACTGTCATACAGATTTAATTTTATGACTATTTTAAATATTTTAAAATACTTTTAACCATTTGAAAATATTGCAAGAAATTTGTATACTGAACTACCTCTAAAACAATAACAATTTTATAACATTGTGTTGCTTCATTTCCCCTTAAATTGATGTGATGGACTCATCACTTTTACAGGATCATTGTTACATTAGGATAGATGAATTTAATTGGTATTACATGAGAAGATATTTTGTCCTCATTTATGCTTGCAGCACAGCATGCCCTTTCAAATCAAGTGTGCTTGATGTCGCTTGCTACACAGGATAAAATCAGGCACCAAGAACTGCCTGTGAAATTCCAGCTGCTTAAAACCTTTTTTTCTGACAACATTTTTCCTGGATTCAACTGGGAGACAAGCTTGCAAGCAGTGATATCCACAGCAGCTTTCTCTCTCTACACAGGACGCTCAGCTGCACGTCTGCCTCAGCCTCTTTTCCCCTACAGCTAAGGAGTGGCCTGTGTCTTTCAAAATGGAACCCTCAAAATCAAAACCTACATGCAAGGCATAAGATCTTCCAGATGTGGCTCTCAGCTGTGGCCCATCCCTCAAAGCACATCTCTGGTAAATGACCAAGAAAGCATGCACCTCACTTTGTTTAAATTCCCTCTGCTCACACTTCAGATGTGCCATTTTTTGGGGACCACCAGCTAAAGAAAGTCACTGCTCTGAAGTGTGCAATTCCCAACCATTCCAAGCCACTACCTCTTGTACACATTCAGGCACCCATGTCCCAGGAAGAATCTTGTCTTAAAAAACTATTTTATTCAGAGAGAGAAAGGGCCCTCCTGGTTCCCCTTGCCATGAAGCACTTTCCCAGCTGCTCTGGGAGGCAGTGTAAGAGCCCGACCGCTGGGGATGCCCCAGTTCTGATTCAAAACCCACCCCACTGCAATGGCAGGAGGGTGGCCACCAGTCACACACACGAGGGGACCGGCCTGAACAGCCTGCTGGACATGTCCAGCCTGAGCCAAGTGCAGTCAGCTTCCCTTGGCTCTCCCCAAAGCCATCCTGCAGAGCACCTCATCCTGGGTAATGTTCCAGGAATGCCCTGCCTGCAGGTAGAGGCATTTCTGCTTTGGAGAAGGGAGGGCCAGAAAAGAGGAAGAGGATAAAGAAGGTTGCAGGGAGAGCCTGTGGCAAGGGGCAGAAGCATTTTGCTGACACCCACAAATGAGAAGCAAGATGTTAGACCTAAGCAAAAACACAACCACACTTGCATGTGCACACGGAAACTCATAACAGCCCTCATTTCCATTTCCCAGTTAACTGGCAGACAATCTCAAAAGAAGCAGCTTTTCCACATGTACCTATCCACAAACAAACTTATCCAGTTTGACAAGTCACTGTAACCAACTTGATTTCCATATTGCTGATGAAAAAATTCTGCTTTTAAAAAAACAAAAACTAACCCAACAAAAACCCTACAATATATCCAAAAACTCTACAACATCTTTGAAACAGGAAGCAAATACCAATACAAAAGCAAATAATGGAAAACAGAAGCATTTTTTACTTGTCTGAATATCTGACTTAAACCATGGAAGCAAGAAAATCCAAATATAATGAAATAAGATCTATTTGAAAATGAATTTGCTGTCAAGGGAAGATAGGAAAATTGATTTTCTTCACTGCCAGTCCCTTTCTCAGCCTCCACGTGGCAGCAGAACACAGCAATACACCTTTAAGCATTGATTTTTAAAATCTCCACTTACAAGGGGGATGAATGAAGGCACAAAGAAACATAAGAGAGTAGTCCACAGCTTTGACCTGCATACCTGCCAGATCAAACAGCACTGAAACTCACTGCAGCTCAATCCTGCCCCTTTTCCACTGGGCAAATGGACAAAGCAAATGAACTTTGTATCCCATGCGGTATCACAGAACAGCTTCTGCATCACTCTCTACATATTAGCAAAGAGATTTACCAGGCCAAGGTTAGGCTGCTAAGACTAGACAAAGCACACGCAAGAAAAAAGCAGAGGCAATGATCTTTGCTACAGCTTCCAGGCAAAGTAGCTACTTTTCAGTCTTTATTCTGGCTCTCCAAAGGGAGGGTTCAATCTTTCTTACATCAGTGTACATAAACAGTGCAGAGTTCATTCACTTCAATGTCATACAGGAGAATGACACTCTTATACTTTCCTTTTTACACACAACAACCTGAAATATTCCCTATCAAGTTTCCCTAAATGTGAAAAATCAAGCATATCTAAGAACAGAGCTTTATATTGTTCACAAGGAGGTCAGACACTTTGGATTTATTAGATGAGTAAAATCCTGATTTCAGTCCATTTGCATGTTCACTACACATGCCAGCTCATCTATTCCATCGCACAGAAACCACTACACAGAAATTTACTGTTTCTATGTCAGCTACCCAGGACTCTATGCATTTTAGGATCTAGTTCAAAGCACCAGTGCTCTTCAAGCACTATGTAGCAGTTATCACCCTGTTACTCCAAGCAGATGACACAAATGCGCCCTTTTTCAGAAAGACATCTTTTCTCCACAGCTTCCACCATTCCTTGCCCTCTATGTCTTCAAATTTTAACTTAAATGTCACCTCCTTTCCACTTATAATTTTAACTACATAACAAGATTGCTTCATTCTACAGCTTTTTGCAGATAAATAAACTGCATAAAGAATGTAGGCAAAAGAGATAACAGGAAAATTAGTGCTGAATGAGGAGATATAAATCACATTGGTGAAATAAGGCTTTATGTAAAAGCATTTCTCTGCCAGAAGTAAATCTGAGGCTGCCATCATAAGGACCCTAATTCTTTAATGAGTTGCACCTGTTTTGATCTTGAGCACCCACTCAAAAATAGTGTAAAAAATTGTCAATGTATCACACTTGCTTTCTAAATGTCTGCTCAAGATGCAAAAGAAGGGAGAATTGAGCTCTTATCTAAAATTTTAAATAGCTCTGACTTATTTTGTTATGCAGATGAAAAGGAATGAACATAAAGATATCCAGTATTTGCAAAATGCTGGATACCCAGAAACTATGGAATTCAATGGATACCCAGAAACTATAAGATGTCGTTAAAACAGCATTTCCAGTCCATATAACATCATTATGAGTTTCAGCCTCCAGCTGTTGCATTTGTGGTGCAAAAAGCAACAGAATCAAAATATTCCTGTGCCTCCCTTTAGTTTTTAGAAACACCACATTTGGAGGATTAAATCTGTGGTTCATTCTCTATTTATTTCCTTGCGTAGTTTATGCCACATACCCAAGAACCAGTTTCAGAGACCATTAGTGAGTAATCGACACTTTTATTTTTATTGCCCTATTACTACACCCTTGAAGGAGTCTCTGAAACAAGAGAAATCAGACATAGACCAGAATAATGTTTTCAATGTGTTCTCTTTTCTGAAAGGACTTAAAATTCTGCATATGACTGAAACACTCCAATTGGCTGACAGTGATGTCACGGCTGTGCTTGTAATGCCCAGTAAATGCAGAAAGCTAATTGTGTTCCTTTTTAATGTGTAAATTCAACTCCATAATAGCAATAAGAGACAATGCACTTCAAGGGGATTACTGCCCTTTTGAGTGATTAAAGCTATTCAGCTTTCAGCTTTAGAAACAGTGGTGAGGAAGTACTTTCAGTCATACAGGAGCTCTAGGCTCATCTATTGAAACAGGCTGACTGCCCCAGGGGAAGAGGGAGGCGGCTCCCCCCATGCACACCCCCAAATGTGGTACAGCAAGAAGGCACTCACAGCAGTCTGAAGGCAATCATTATACTGCTCTGCATTAGTATGAAACGACAGCGTTTTGAAGTAGACTCTGCGGTTGATTTCTAAACTCTGTATGAGTGAGGCATGGGTGTCCTTTCACAGCTCAAAAAAGCAGGTGACACCTCACCCCTTTATTTCTGTCCCCCCACAATGGTTCTTTCTCTTGTGCTGTTATAATCATGGCCCTAGTGAAGGATAGGTTAGTATGCTAGAAACCTGATTACAACCCAAATATGGGCCAGTCAGTCCAAGATCGACAATCAGCCTTACATGAGACACCAAATCCACCTTATGCCATATATTCCCTAACATGAGAAGAGGAAAACATTGTTCTACCTTTGGGGCAACACTAATGCCCCCAGCAAAAAGGGAGAGTAGGGGGTAGGTGTGTTGAGCTACTAGAATAAAGACATCTTATGATTCCTGATGCCTAAAAGAATTTAGTTGTTTTTCACTCTCCTGCTGAGAAAGACATCAGATTTGACTCACAAAGCCTCACTTCACATCACAAGCCCCTCTCCTCCCACCCTGGCTGAAACCACAGTCCAGTCCCCCACTGAAGGTTTACCCAGAGGAAGTAGCACTGTGACTAATACGAAACACATTGAGCTTTCTGCCCAGCTCCACCCACCAATGAAATTGTTTATTTTGGATGTTTCCTCCTGGTATTTTTTCTATCAGTCCTCCCACCACCACTTTGTACTGCTTTCTCTAAGGTCACTTTACTGTGCTTTTTGCCTGTCTTTGTGACAAATTCTTGGGACAAGCAAGTAAACCTCATGTTGATTTAATCCTCTTATATTACCGATGAACTTGGCCTATATTGATGTTGGCTGTTTATCATATGGTCTGCCACACTATTCCTCTTCCTTTTAACTATTTCTCCATACACTTCCACAAAGTCACTGGCATAAGCACACAAGTACCATTCTTCATATTCCTAAATAAATTATCTTCTCTCTTTTTTTCACTTTTCTTCCATTCTCACATGCACATCTTCTACTCTCTCCATTTTTCTCTTTTCCTTGCCCTCTCCTTCCCACACAGAGAATTTCTATTTCCAGAGCAGTCCTGTCCTCACCCCACCCACACCTAAAGGTTTCTTTTGAATTTACATTCATCAAGTTCCTAAACTACATTTCTGTTCTGACATCTTTCTGATATTATCAGTGTAATCTTGGGGTTTATATTGTTACCTTGTGGCATTCGCCCTTTCACTTTTCCAGAGTTGAGGGAAGTTAATATTTTTCCATCCTCTTCATATTTTAGTGCCGATCCAGTAGCATCTCTACAGTTATTCTTCTCAGCAAAAGCATGGAATCTGTAATACAAAATTAGTTTCAACCAGTACACAAAATACATAAATATTTCTCTAATTTTAAAGAGAAACTACAGAATTATATCTAAAGCTTCAACTACAATAAGATTATTCATATTTTCAAACTTTTTATATACATTTATGTACTTTCTGAAGTCTTCTCATGTAGAAAATTCTTTCTTTTTGATATTGCTAACTGCAAAGCACCTTACTCTTCAATTTCCTGGACATCTATTTTTAATTAATGCTTTTAAGAGGCTGAGCAGGCATGTAATTTGAGATGTCTGAGATGACACTAACACCTCTTCATCAGATTATCCTCCCAGCTGAAAGCCAAGGAGGAACATTTATTTCATTATGGACATACAAATCAGGATGACAAGCAGACTTCATTTATCCTCATTGTCAAAACAGAGAAGCTCTCAGAGAAGGAAAAAGATGCATTTCTAAAACAGAAGTACACTAGAAACAGGTTCAAGGCATGAAAAGCCCATTAACTTGCCTGTTCCTGTGGGAAAGCTGACTTAAACTTATATACAGTTGTTGGGCAACTATCCACCAACAAGTTATTAACAGGCCCTGTACGTCTCTGCATGAAAGTTAGACTCGTTCAAAAAGATGACAGTGAGAATACTATCAAACAAAAAAAATTCCTTTCAGCTCCCTGCCACAACCCTTTGTGCCTCTGTCTATACCATGCAAGAAACACTCACTTTCCTTTAATAAAGAAGGTATAAACACTGCCAAAAGAAAATGAGGGTGACTGGCAATGTACCTGGTACCATAGAGGTACCATGCTTCTAAATGACCACAATTATTTTAAACACACATCAGACCAGAGCAAACATAACACTTTCCCAGTCTTGTTTTTGGCAGGTGGTCCCATCTCCTAAAAGCTATTTCTAAACACAGATGGCTATAAAAGAGCTAAGCAGCTGCCATCTTACCAATTGCTCTGCTGTCATTTGGGAGATTTCTACTGTTGGAGAGCTTCCCAATCTTGCACAAACAACAGTGAAACAGAAAAAGCTAGCAGCAATTTCACAAGTCTGTAACTGTATGGTGACTTCTGTTAGGCAGAGAAACACCTACTGACTCCTACTGCCTTCTTGCTGTTAATCATGAGTTTGGTCTTGTGGGTTTTGTATTTATTCATTTGGTTTCCTTATTTTGATAACAGAATCAAGATTTAAGTCATCTTATTTATTTGTACTGAAGGCTGATTCTTGCCACATGGCTGATTCCCAGGATAAATCAGACAAAGATCCATGTGGAATAGATTAATTTCCATCAACCATACCAAAAGGATTCTAGAGAGCATGTTACAGAACTGCTTTTCCACACAACCAGGCTTGAAGAATAACACCCCATCATTTTTCTCTTATTCCATGAGCTGCCCATTTAGGCATCTCCTTTTCAGTACATGTCTCTACGGCATTTGACCCAAAACTCTAGATATTTTCCTGGTGCTTGTGGATAGTAACATAATGCTTTGTAATAATGTACAAAGCAACACAACAAAAATTTAGTTTATGTTGTGACCATTTCCCCTGAACAGTTTGTTCCAGACCTCAAGACAGAGGCAGATGGCAGATGATTTTGGACATAAAAAGGGAATAGCTTTTCTGAAAGCCAGTGAGAACACATGCAGAAAAAAGCTGGACTGTTTAAGTAGGGCCTGCCTTCTAGTCATATCTCTTAAGATTATTTCCATATCCCCAGATCATTTACTGAACAGCTTTGTCTCATTTTCCTCATGGATTATACTCAGGTATGTCCCAATACCATTTCTATCACCAAAGAACTTCAAGAATACTGAAATCTTTACTGTCCTTCTTTGTCATACCTGCCAGAGGTCAAGTGGCTCAACTCCTTCAGAAAAATAATTGTTTCATCTTTCCTAGCATTGAAAGACACTGTGTTGACTGGACAGGAGCCATCTGAAACCTTCTCAAGGAGTAACTGCTTTGTGTCTACTGGAACATCCCCCACAGCAAAGTAATAAACAGCTTCAACCTGTCATTAAACAGAAAAAAAAAAAAAAGGTAATTGGAAGACATTGTTTTACATAGATTTCTGATACTTATTCAAGCGATGTCCTGTCCTCAGTATTGGTAGGAAAATTTAGTAAAACTGATGCATTAATTGGGCTATAAGATTTTCACACCTTTGGTTCTTCCTCTCATTTATGCTAGTAATTCACACAAAATTCCCTCAAGTGAGACAAGAACCTATCCCACAGTCCCTGGGTCTGATTCTGCTCAATGCAAGCCTCTTTCCACAGACATTAACTGAAGCCAAAGAGAGCTGTAAGGAAAGACAATTGCATCATTAGTCAGAAAAGGGCTCTGTGCCATATGCCACTTTAATCAAGAGACATGCTATGTTGGTGCCTTGCCAGGGCTGAAAAGTAGGAACTTTATACCAGACATAGTTTTACTGGCAGCATGTATTCTGAGGTTAGGAAAGATGGCAATCAAGAGAGGGGATTTTCCCATTCTGCTCTGCACTAGTGCAACCTCACTTTGAATATTGTGTGAAGAAAGACACTAAACTATTGGAGAGCATCCAAGAGAGAGCAACAAAGATGGGTCTTGACAGCAAGCTGGTATGAGGAGTGTCTGAGGTCAACTGGTCTGTTCAGCCTGGAGAAAAGGAGACTGAAGGGAGACCTCATGGCAGTCTACAACTTCCTCATGAGGGGAAGAGTACGAGTAGCCACTGATTTCTTCTCCATGGTGACCAGCGAGGGAATAGCATGAAGCTTGAAGCTGTGTGAGGGAAGGTTGAGGCTGGATATTAAAAAAAAATTTTTACATAGATAGTGGTACTGTGGGCACTGGAACAGTGGTCACAGCACCAAGCCTGACAGAGTTCAAGGAGTGTTTGGGCAACACTCTCAACACATGGTATGATTCTTGGGGATGGTCCTGTGCAGGGCCAGGAGTTGGGTTTAATGATCCTGTAGGACCTTTCAACCTAGCATATTCTGTGATTCTGTGATTATTTGAATGCTATTGCTGGTATTTACAGATGATTTGTATTTTTTATACTTCCCAAGGCAGAGAGAGCTTGGTAGTTTTACTATAACCACAAACACTTATATTCTGAAAATGTTATTTCAAGAAGTGAGAGAAGCTGAAAAAATGTCTTTTAGGTATTGCTTAAATATTACATTATGAGGGATTTTATGTTACCTGCACCTATCCACGTAATGATCCTCAGGTGACTGTGTTTCTTGAATTTTCACCATCATTAAAAAGAAATTGAACAAACAGCTATCCCATGATGAATTTCAAGACAATATATGCAGTATATCAGTTCTATATCATGGTACATACCAGCTGATAAATAACTGATAAAACATTGTTTAACTGAAAAATACATTTGAATAGTCTCACCTCTGTGCCCACTATGGAGTGGATCATCCTCAAAACTCTACTAAGGCACACGGAAAATAAGAAGCAAACATGGCCTCACTAAGGGCAAACCATGCCTGACAATTTGGTAACCTTCTTCAACGGGGCTACTGACCTCATCTACCTGGACTTCTATCAAGCATTTTACACTGTTCTGCACCACACCCTTGTCTCTAAATTGAAGAAACATGGATGTGGTGGATGGAACACTCTGTGGATAAGGAACTGACTTGATGTTGCTCTCCAAGAATCAGAGCGAACAGCATGACATCCAAGTGGAACATCCACGGTGCTCCTGAAGGGTCGGTAAGGGGACTGGCACTTTTTAAAATCTCTGTTGGTGACAAGGGCAGTAAGTTTGCCAACACCACTGTGCTGGCACAAGCTGTATGGTGTCTGATGCCCTCGAAGGAAGGGATGCCATCGAGAGGGACCTGGACAGCCTTGAGACATGGAACCAAGTGAACCTCATGAAGTACAAGGCCAAGTGCAAGGTCCTGCTTCTGGGTAAGGGCAATCCCAAGTTCAAGCACAGGCTGGGTGGAGAATGGATTGAGAGTAGCTGTACAGAGGACTTGAGGGTATTAGTTGATGAGAAGTTCAACATGACCCAGCAATATGCGCTTGTATCCCAGAAATCCAGCTGTATCCAAAGGTGCATCAAAATCAGCATGGCCAGCATGGCAAGGAAGGTGTGTCTACCTCTCTACTCCACACCCGTGAAACCTTTCCTGGAGCATTGTGTCCAGCTGTGGGACCCCCAAGATAAGAAGGCATGGATTTGCTGGAGCAAGTCCAGAGGAGAGCCACAAAGATGATCACAAGGCTGGAGTGCCTTTCCTATGAAGACAGACTGAGATTGTTGGGGCTGTTCAGCCAGTAAAGAAAAGGCTCTGGGTAGACCTTATAGCACCTTCCAGGACCTGAACCTGAAGGGGCCTGCATGAAAGCTGGAGAGGGACTTTTCACAAGGACAAGGGAGAACAGCCTTAAACTGAAGGATGGTAGATTTAGATTAGATGCAAGGAAGAAATTCTTCACTATGAAGGTGTAAGGCACTGGGAACAATTGTCCAGAGATGTTAGGAATGCCCCATCCCAGGAAGTGTTCAAGGCCAGATTAAATGTGGCTTTGAGCTACCTGATCTAGTAAAAGGTATCCATGCCCATGACAGTGGTGTTGGAATTAAGCAGTGTTTAAGGTCCCTTCCAACCCAAACCATTCTGTGACTCTATGATTCTATTAATATGATTATGAATATTCTATAGTCTATGAATATAAATCCCAGGATGTGCACCACAACAGAGAACTATTTGAGTCTGGGATGGCACTGAGGAAATGTCTCTGCACTCACATAATTTTTTGTAGTAAAGTAATGCAGTATGCAAATTCAGTATCACCTACAGTAGTAAAGCAAATTCAGTATCACCTACAAGCATGCTCATACATTTCCACTATTGCCTTGGATACTGATTTGTATTCCAGCTCCCTGAATAATTTCTGCATTTCAAGCATCCTCCCTCATGGACCTTTTGGTACCTTCCTCAGCACTGGAAGGTGTCTCTCCCAAGCAGTAACCCAATTTCAGGTTGGATCAGGCAAACTAACAAAGCAGAACCTTGCCATCTTGAACTTCTCTTGGATCTTGCAGAGGAGAGAGATGCTCCATGTGGAAGGCAGGGGCCATAGTTACAGACTCCACTTATTTGAGAGCAAGCAGGACCAGGTGTCCTAGCATCACTGATAATTCTAGACAAATACTAAAGGTAAAGAGATAATGAATGGATTTTATTAAAGTACAAGATTAACAAAATACTTATTAGCTTTAGAAAAAGGTATATAGAAACAAAAAGAATGAACTCTTGCACCTTTCTGTGTTTTAGTTCAGTTTTACAAAGTTTCCTGTCTGCCTCCTCCAGCTAAAAAGCTATCTGAGCCTGCACACAGGTCTCCCAAATGAGACCCAGTCCTTGGACAACACCATGTTCCTGCTGCTTTTGTTGAAGAGGCTCCTGGCCCAGAGGTATGCATGCATACTTGCACAACCATTTTTACCTATCTTCCTTCAGATTCACATCTTCTCTCCCTCCCCTCTAAGACTGCAATTAATTCATAAACTTGATATTCAACAAGAATAGAAATTTTCACACTTTCTTCAAGGGATTCACTGCCTGCCTCTGCAACTTTCAAAATGCTGACATTTATTGGGCATAGCTGAAACAGAACCAAACCCCCACAAGAAAATTTTTTAAAATTATGAACCACAGATAATTTACTCTATTTAACTACAATCCCAGCAATGACGTACCATAAAGGAAATGTTCCTCATAGGTTAGTGGGGAAAGGTTAAAACCTTTCAAGTGAGTCCTTCATATTTTGAAAAGTGTAATTTATAGATTTAAACAAGCAAACAAATGCCATATAGGGACAGAAAGGAGAACAACATGAACATTCTTCTCAGTCTTGATCTTGGTGGGGAGGTGTTTTGGATAAGTGATCCACACTTCATGAAGTGGCACCTGTACAGAACTGGAGGCTAGACACTGTGGATGCATTTGTGGCAGGTAGAGCTCAAAGGATTGCAACATTACAACAGACTAGTCTTGAGCTTGGGATTTAGAGGCCATAAGGAATGAAAATCAAAGGAATTACCACATATTGGAAGAAAAGACCAGCTGAAGGAATGACAAGAAGAGCCATGTCTAGGGCAAAAAAAACCAAAAAAACCAAAAGAAACCCAAAAAACTGTTGTTTTGGAGCAGCTTCTGTGGATGAAGCCAGTTCTTAGAAATGAGTTATTCATGGCTGCTCAGTAAGTAGGCAAGTTTTCTCTAGGACTGAATGGATCCTAGAGAAATCCATCTGCACTACAGTGAACATGCCTCTTAAGTGAACTGTCAGTTATGAATGATAATGACTCTGTTTTGGTACAACTGAAGTTTGTTTTATGTTGAGCATCTGCAACAGTTGACTGCCTTAGATTGCCAATTGTCCCACCAATATCTGGAAAAATAATAATACAAGTTTCATTGTCTGACATATTTAAATTTCTGTTTATTTAGAGACCCACCATGTCCAACAAGACTTTTTTCATCCAGAAAATACTGAAATCTAAGTACAATTTTTTAGTTACTCATCAGGAAATAAGTATTAATACTGCAAATTGAAAATTCTAATAAAATTATGAAGGGGTCATTTAAAAATTTCACTGGTGAACAATTTGCTCCTTACTCAGCTCATTTTTAATATTAGCTTCCATACATTAAGGCTCATCTGGATGGGAATCCAGAAGCATAGGGAACCAGAAGGTAACTCAAGCAAAATTTATCTTCTCCCTCAAACAATGTTCCAGAAAGAGATTTACATGAGTTAGGACTGGATCTGTGCACAGAGATGAATTTTAATAGCAGTGAAAACCAATGACCCTACCCCACAGACAGTAGGCCAAATTTTCCATTAAATTCAGGTGTTAGAGAACTGAAAGAATATACATTGTAAGTAAATGTCATAAAATATCTCTTTAAAAAGACAAGATTTAAGTTACTAGCTCAAGTGATGGCATATAAGTTTCATTTCTTGTGACTCTGTTTTACTGAATAAAGTAATAGAGTACTTTTAAAAATGAACAGCATTTAATTGCACGAATAACTGTGCATGTTTTGCCTCTGTCCTGGCAGAAAGTCTAGCTATCACCTGGCTGATGAAAAACGATTTGCATAGCCCTATCATAAGCTAATACTTCCATAAATCTCTGTACTCACTATTTTGAATTTTAAATATAACTTTTCATAAGAAAGTTGGATACATAATAAATATACAAAGTTGGATACAAAATAAAAATAGTTTCTCTGCCCTCAATAATGTTGCAATTTTCTCATAAACCTGAAGCCCTGAAAAACTTATATGGCAAAGAAAGTGTAAGGGAAGATGTTTTCTCTTTCCCTTAATGACTGAATGTTATTTATTCTGAGTACTCTAGAAAAGAAAATAAACAAATTTCTGCATTCAAAATACAGTACATTTACATAAAAAGACAATCATTAAGCATAGTATGCAGCTACACTTGAGGGGAAAAAAAATCCTTTCCAAATTCTGTCATGAATATTTATCTTTGCAACATTGATCGGGGCAAATCACAGCAGCCAACCTAGCACTGAACACTCTTGGATTTACTTGGGCTTCTGAAAAGATGTGTGAGCTTACCGCTTCATCAGCCATGGCTTCCAGCAGAGCCTCAGCAGAGCTGGTGTGGCTGACAGCTGTCATATGGTCCAGCTTCCAGAGCCACGTAACTGCAGACTTTACAGTATGCTCAGACACACGAGTACATTTCTGTTGCCACTTCATAAGATCCTGAGCAGCCCTGAAAATGAGATTAACTATAAATCAGAAATAGGGAGAATCATGCTGGCAGAACAAGAGAATGGAGCTCTGCTATTGTTACAATTCTTTTATATTCTTAAATAAGAATTACAATATACCACAGATACTAAATCTAAACTTGCAATAAAGGAAGCAGAGGAAAAATAAAATCATTTACTGTAATTTTATAAAGTCTTTTTGAGACAACTGTTTCCAAAGTAAGATCATGAGAGATAAAATATTTTTAAAAAGAGTTCCCGATTCATAACTCTTCTTATAAAAACTCAATCAGGTTTTTAAAATATGTGCATGCAAAAGAAAAGTGTATTCCACAGGTCTTGTTCCACAACTTGCTCCATGATCTTGATGTCAGAGCAGTTGAACTGACACTTTTTTTCTGTAGTACAGCTGATCTTTATCTAGCCATCAAAAATAAAATTTGTGATGCTAGGCTTTTCGGTTATTTCAATTGATAAATGACAGTAGTCTTAATGGAAGAACAGAAGTACAAAGCCAATCAGCACTTTTGCCTGTGCACATGTGCATAAAAAGGCAGAAAGGAACTATAGACCAACTGGTTCCAGTATCTGTGACATTCCATTAAGAACTATTTTGAAGAGTTTTCTGCAAATATAAAAGACAAATATATTTCCCAAAATTCTTTTAAAGTAGCAATTTATATGCTATATTGTCTTTTGTTTCCCTCCTGCAAAAACAAACACTCTGATGAACATAATTATTGTTTTAATTTTGACTTGGCTTTGCAGTTCATTTCTAAAGAAAAAGTTCTCTGTTCTCAAAAACTATGGAAGCTATCTGCTTTGGAAAATATCTTCTTTGGAAAATGTCTACTTTTCCAACAGGTTGCCCTGAGAAACTGTGAATTCCCCATGCCTGGAAGTGTTCAAAGCCAGGCCGGATGGGGCTT
Source organism: Chloebia gouldiae (assembly GCA_003676055.1). Lineage (NCBI taxonomy): Eukaryota > Metazoa > Chordata > Aves > Passeriformes > Passeridae > Chloebia > Chloebia gouldiae. The sequence goes on along the minus strand of QUSF01000007.1, from coordinate 28,316,270 downwards.
TGAGAAACCTGGTCTAGTGGAAGATGTCCCTGCCCATGGCAGGGGGTTGGAACTAGATGGTCTATAGTGCCCCTTTCAACCCAAACCATTCTGTGATTTTATTATTCTCCTTTCCAAATCTCAGTAGTATCACAATCTAGAGAATTAAGATAGAGCACCTAAATCAAATCTGTAAGACAATGCCTGGGTAAACCAACATGAAGAATCACCATGTAATTGCAAGTTAACATTGTGGAGCCAATTTTAAAATTGTATTAACTAATTTGTGCATCATTTTTTTCCACTCATCTATCCAAACCGAAGTTCACGCATTCAAACTCTCATACATGTACAAGAATTTTTGCAGCTAGGTGAAATTTGAATAGCTGCTTCTATTCTTCTAATTAAATGCAAATTAATTTATTCCTCTTAGGGAACAAACGCTTGGAAATCTTCTTTTGTTATGGAAATCTACTATTGTTTCCTAGTGCTGCTACTGATTTCCGTGACCATGGAAATCTACAGAAATACAAATGGCTATGCCTGTGCCTATGGCACTTGGGGGAGTGCACATTTAGCTGCAAGGCAGAAACCTGTAATGTTTAAAGACACAAGAATGCAATAGGTGGTCAGACAGAACTTCACTGTTTTACTAATACTGCAACATCTGAAGGGCATTACTGCTGTTGCAAATCCTTCTGATTTTGTAGATGTGTCAGTATTTGTGTTCTGTTACCCTTTATTTGGTCTTCAGGGTAACAGTGGCCTTCTGTTACACAGAAGTGGCAAATTCAGCATGGCTATATTGCCAGAAAAATTATGTGGGAAATCTGTGTGGGAATCCATGTGGGAAATCTACAGATATTAGCATGACATGAATCACGACAACTTCCAGTACAGAAAGCACCTTATCCAAACATGTACAACATGCAACTCCTTTTTATTCTCCAGCAATGGGCCAACATGGACTTTTCTGTCCAGCCTGGGGAGACCTGATTGTGGCCTTCCAGTACTTGAAGAGACTTAGAAGAAAAATGGGGAGAGTCTATTTAGTAGGACCTGTAGCAATATGACAAGGAGTGATGGTTTTAAACTAAAAGAACCTATATTCAGACTAGATAATTTTTTTTACAATGAGGCACTGAAACACATGAACAGGTTGCCCTGAGGGGTGGGAGATGCCTCATCCTTGGAAACATTCAAGGTCAGGTTAGATGTGGCTTTGAGCAACTTGGTGTAGTGGAAGGCATCCCTGCCCATTTTCAGGGGTGTTGGATGAAATCACCTTTGAAAGTGCTTTCCAACTCAAACTATTCTATGATTCTGATTCTGCTTACCAAATGAGGTTGAATCTGGAAATTTGTATCACCTGTTCCACAAGCACCATAGAAAGTGCATCCCGACACAGATCAAATTCAGTTGGAGCTGCAGTGCCAAAATCCAACACAATGACAATGCACTGTTCTTGAATCACTCCAAATATCTGCCGGCTCTCACTGGTTAACCATTCCATTCGCTGCTTATATAGCTCAATAGCTCCAATTAGACAATCCACAAAATGAAGAATCAGTTCTTTTTTGGCTGTCAGCTTTATTCAAATAAGGGAGAGAAGGAAATCGAACATCAAAACAAATAATACAAATGCAGCCTCAAGCTTAGCACAGCTGCATAGCTAGTTTGTAAGTGTCAGATATGCCAGCTAAGGTAGCAGTGAAAACAACCCATTTTCCCTCCACAGTTTCAAGAGAAAATACTTGACAAATGCATCTAAGCTATAAAGAAAAGGCACTGCATTTTGTCCTAATTGCTTTTCATAATCTTTTTATGCGAGCATGGGACAGTGCCAGTGGGTTGTCTGACTTGTCTGTCTCAAAACTGGAGCAATTAGAATGAGCTGAACACAGGCTAGGGTGTAGAAAAGGCTGCATAGCAGATGGGTGAACAAACAAGGACACAAAAACTTTGTACCTTCTCAGACTAGAACTTTGACTGTTTTTAAAAAAAATTTTACAGCAATACAAGGCAGCATACGGTTTGGTTCTAGGGCACTTCAATCTCCATCTTGTCTTTAGCATTTGAAAGGAAAACGTTAAATGTTTCTTGTTTGTATTATTATTCAACTAACAATGCCCAGCATTACAGATTAACTATTTGCTGGTAGCTGCTTAGGCAAATTTAGTTCAGATAACCGCAATCAACAACTAAAATCTCCCATATCTTTTCAGTAAAGTCAAGTCTAGATTCAATACTAAAATTAAAACCAGCACATCCTCCCTATGAATAATTGGATACACATTCACCATGGCCTGTGAGTCTAAAAATGAACCACAGATTTCCCCAATATCTCTGGCCCATGTGAGGTGATTTACTTGTTGCCTTCTACCTCTAATTTCCTTTCCAGGACTAAGTGCAAAACCTTAGAAATACAAATGCTTTTAACCAAGAACATTTATCAGGGAGAAGATATTTTGTGTGTCAGTCTACACACTTCTCCCTCTCATTTGTATTTTTCTGTGTTCTTTAATATCAGCTTGGGCCCTGTAATGTGCCTCCCAGATACAGAGTCTCGGGCAGTCTGCCAAAGGAATGTCAGCCTGGGAAGGAGCCCTTAGAAATCCAGTTTCCTCCTATGACAGTCAGATTCATACAAAAAAGTTTATTGCATTACATCGACCCAACTTAAAATAAAACTGTTTTCTTAGAGTACTCCCTCACATGTAGTAAGCAAGTACAGATTTCCATTTCTCTGAGGGCCAGGAAACCTCTGACTGTCCGGCCTAATTTTATTCATTCATACCCATTTATTTTTGGGCTATCATGACTTTTAGCAGAGAAAACTACAGCTTCTCTCTATCCCTGTAATTTGCCTTTCTGTAGCATTCAAGGGCAATAATACTACCCTTATTCTGTCTTCTTTCAGGCTTACATTTCAGCATCAACCAAGCCCTCTTGTAAGATCATCACTCCACTGCAGTTCATCCTATCAGCTCTTCTCAGTACCTACTCTGGTTTGAATGGCTTCCTCTAAGCCTGTAATAATTCTATACAATATTGTACTCAATATCCTAAAGGAGATCTGACCAGCTTTTATATAGTAGCAAAAATGCCTTTCCTGCTGCTCACAACATTAAAAGACATTATATAGATATTTCATACTGAATTAATGGGAACAAAATGAGGGGGAAAGGCTCTCTGAAATGGTTCTTTACCCATTTTTAAGCATCAGAAGTGATGCCATCAGAAGTTATTCTAGTCATCAGAAAAAATGACAAGCCATTTGCTTTTGTAAAATCTTTTATAAATTAACTCTCTCCCTTCCACACTCACATGCACATTTCTTCAATCAGAATCCATCCTCTTAACAATGGGGTTGCCAGCAGCTGTTGCTAAGACATTCCTTAGAACATGAGCCTGGGCAGAGATCCAGCTAGCTGTCTCTGTAGAACAGGCTGAGGCTTTTGTGACCTGCTGGCACTAAGCAAAGCACTGCTTTGCATTGGCAATGACAGCGCATTATGTCTCCTTATTTCAGCATCCCCATTTGTTTTATTGATTACAATTTTTTTTTAAACTGGTTCTGAGCATCTTCTCTCTAAGGGTTCCCTCTTTCAAGACAGGGTAGATGTTGCTTAGAAACTGCAATCATGTCTAGAGAAGATTTACTGCAATGCTGCACCAAGGCAAGAGACTAAGACTTAGAAAGGGAAAAAGATACCTAACTTTTCTACCACTGATAATTATCACTAACAGTTTGACAAAACAGAAGAAAAAATTATCAAAAGATAAAGATCTCACAAAGAATAAACGTATTTTTTGTCACAGGAAAGCATTTCAGTCTCATCATTCTGCTACAGCGATAACTTCTAAGTGCATAGGGAAGGTATCACAAGTCAGCCACACTTACATTATACACGCTGCCATCCTGTGCTCTCTTGTATTGAGGAAACAAACCATCTGCATATCGAGAAGCCACAGGTTTCCCCAAGGTGGTCACATAATCTACAGTAAAATTTACAAAATATCAAGTTGCTAATCTTCAGGACTTCTTCAAACAGGTATTTTTAAGGCTGATGTGTATGTCATCCATGTGTGAGGCACATGCATCAGTATTGAGCTCTTGACATTAAGAAACTTGAGAGAAATTCTAATTCTGTTTTTGTTTTATTTTCTGGTTAGATTTATGATGGGGGCCTGAGGCTGCATCTCCTGTTGTCCTTGGCTGCATTCCCTGGCTGGACCCTAGACATGGTTAATTACCTCGCCCTGCTGCAGGACTGTATCCTGTTCAGTGAGGGCACTGCCTGGGCTGCAGTCCCTTTTGGCTCCTGGTTCATCTTCCTCCCATAAAGCAGCCGTGTTTTTGCTGCTTCCTCCCAGTTTAGTCAGAAGTGAGGAAAAAACCCACATCTAATTACTAATAGGCCAAAAAACTACACAGGACTTTAATTATTGTGAGGTTTGGGCAATCTCACAACAGGACTTGCAAATATTTGTCTGTCAAACCAAATACAAAATCTGGTACAGATAATGCTGTTCTCTTACACAACTTAATGGGTGCAGAAGTCAGTGCATCTAAGGAAAAGGCTGCACTCTGCACTTTTCAGTAGCTAGAAATCTTCTCCAGAATCTCCACTGATAGGAAAACATTAGGGGTGGGAATAGTTAGCGTCATAAAGCAGTTATCTGTACACCATGCTGCCCTGCCAAGCTAGTACATTCTGCTCCTAACACTGTAAAAATTTTAACCCTGCAGAACAGCTTCCTCTTCATCTGCAGCATACAAGATATCAGGAACTGCACTGGCGATCTTTGAATGCCTCATGGATACAAGCCAGCCAAAACCTTAAATTATGCAACCTAGAACTATGGCAATACATTACAATTCCAACTTCTTAGGCAGCAAGCTGTTCAAAGAAAAGAATATATTACCATGCTCTGCAAAGCACCATTATGGCAGTGGTTAATAATTATTAGCAAACTCTTTCCCTCCAGCTGTCAGATAACTGCAAAGGAACATTTTTCTATAGTCTAACTTTGCATGAAAAGCAGACTGAATTTTAATTGAATTTAACTTTTTCCTTAAGGCTGGATACCCAGAAATAATATCCTATTTCCAAGCACATTTTCTAACCCTGATGATCAATAGTAGACCACAGATTACGGCATGGCATACATTATGTCTGCCATCTGAAAGGAGACAGAGATCTTATCGCGTGTTATTTGCAAGAAAAAGATTAACAGTCTCAGCAGTACCAGCTACTTCCAAGCTACAGCTATATTGGTGAGGATGAGAACTGCAGCCTAGGGTAAAGAAACAGTACAGTTGAGTAAGGAAAGCCATTCTCAGACCCTAAGTCCTTCTCGTATCAAAAGGAAGAATTTCTCAGTTCTTTGAACTGGAAATGTCAGCAACTCTGGATACAACTTCCATTTCTGCCATTATCATAAGAGACAATATGAAAATCTCCACTGTATACACTGGTGTGCAGAATGAGTGTGGTTCTCCAGACTATCAAAAGTTGGGGGATTTATTATCCTATTATTGATTTGTCTTATACCTTTCCTGTGCTGGAATCCAATCTGGGACAAAATCTGGGACAGGGACAATTTGTTTCTTTTGAGACCGTAACGCTGAAGCCATTTAGAAGAGGAAACAAGGGACTGTACATCTGTTCTCCACTGACCAACTGCCAATCTCCTTTTCTTCTCTTTTGATTTCTTCCTGTGGACCTTGTGGGAATCTTCAGGATCTTGTCTGTGCTTTGAATCAAAACCATCTGCTGTAAAGAAAAATGAGGGAAACACTACATTTATATTTTAACCAAACAAATTCAAAACCAAATGAGATTAATTTCTCCTTTCTTTACCTGTATTCCATGGTCATGTATATACGTATAGCTCACCTCTTATTTTCTTTTTTTTTTTATACTGAATAATGTCCTTAATCTGGAAAGCTGCTCTCAGTCCTACACATCCACTTGCTGTTAGATCTTTCTATTAATCCACATACCTTTACTTTCAATTTATTAAAGTAAATGTCTCTTGTATGTTGAAATTCAAGCCCTGAAACATAAGTCCAGTTTGCCAAACGGCACTTCTTCCAACTCCTAAGACATCTCTCCTAAGTCTTGGAAATCAGAACACACAATAGGCATTCAAACATTGTCAGACAATCACTACATACACATTAGAAGCATTATGCAATAAACAAGTATTTCCTAAAAATTTTATGTTGAACTCGCATAAGCAACAGTATTGTCCCCAGAAGAACCTGACTTTATTGCAAGGCTGGTGACATTCCCTCGGGTCACATCATTTGCCTCAAGTTTAAATGGTGGTTCTGTCAGTTTCTTGCTCTGGATCATGTGCATGCACAAGAAATCATGGACATGAAGGTCCAGGCTCCTTTTAACTTCTACAGGACATGGAACACACCTAAGCACAGCAGTATGGTTTGTTAGGCTAGCTCTACTTGCATTTGGAGGCAGCAGTAGTAGCTCAGACCCAGAGTCCTGAGGCAGAAATGGAAGCAATGACAAACAATAATGCCTCTGTTCTTCAGCACAGAGGTTCTAGGAGGACTTTGGTATTTCCTATTCATTCCCAAAATACTCTGCATGAGCTAAACTGGCTCTAGTTGATTAAATACCCCTGCTATATCTAAGTTTACCTTCTGTGGACTTTGGAAATCTCTTTACATTTCCCCAGTACCAGCATCATCTGCTGTGTCTGAGTCCTCCATTGCCCATATACTGTAAACTGCCTGTAAATGTACTACATATATCAAACCGGCCCAAAATACAAAGAAAGGTACTTCTGTCTCTAATGCCTCCAAAATAACCTTCAGCCTAGCATGGAATATATCAGAACTCCCTGCTAAATTCAAGTATTGTAAGAACCAACCAGGTTCCAAAGATTCATTAGAGAGACAGTTCCACATTTACCACTACATAAAGGAAATGAGACTCTTATCTTCAGAAATCACCTTTCAGTGACAGAGGGCTTCTATAAAGTGTGGACTGGAATGAGTTTTTTCACAGCCACCAGTCCTACCAGCAGGACGATGGGCTGGCATGTCTGTAGAGGCTGGCATTTTACCAGCCCTCCTTTGCTCTGTGCAGAAGTAGCAGTGACAGATGTTAACTCTAGAGAGGCAGGTGTAGGTTTGCAGCTGCTAGAGCTTTGAATACAGACAGGAATTGTTTATAGTCACTTGAACAGTCATTCCCAGTTTCTTTCCCCAAAAATACATAATGGCCAGCACAGCACCCCATACATAGCCCAGGTAAGTGTGGCACAGCTTCAGAATGGCTTGTATACAGCCAGCATGCACACCACAGTGTTCCAAAGGAAATTGGAAGTTTTCTAGGAGAACATGGAATCTATGCAAAAATAGTGATGAAATACTCACAGTCACTCCAGGCAAGTCTCTTAGGTGGATTAGCAGTCATGACGGATCTCTTGACTGGCAGGTCCTCTTTGCTTTATTCTTAAACCTTAAGGAATCATTGTTTTAAAAAATTAAAATATTGCTACGCACAGGTCAATATGAACTGGAGACCAGTTCCACATGCCCAGGCAATAATAAACTGAAGAATGATGAGATCATGGTTTTCCGCAAGCAAAAAAAATAACATAAAAATGATAGCTACTCCCCATCTCAAGAAAGGCTGAAGTCAGATCTGACAGGGATCCACAAGCTCAAAAGTGGGAAATCAGGAAATTGGTAATATTATGTCCCTTCCTTCACCCCAAATCATCATTAAAAAGAGCCAATATGCTAGGAAAAAAAAAATGAGCACGGTGCTTTGGCATACTGTCAGCCAGCTGTATAATATTCTATTATTGCTTTGCAGTATACCTTACCTTTGCTATAATTCAACTTATGACTAAACCTGGGAGTATCTGAGATGCAATTTTGTGCAGAGATTCACAACTTTGCCTATAAAACTACAAGATGAGTCACAAAGAAAAGGAATTATGTGTGTGAACTTGGTATAGAGCCCAAGTGTGAATAAGACACAGCAGAGGAACCAAAGACAAAATGCTAGACAAAGCAAGGTAGCATACAGTGGCTGAGTGTATTGCTTTGAGACATCAATGCTTTGGTTTTTCTTTTAGTAAGATGAATGAATGAGAAATACTTATGAATCACTAGCAGGCCAGCTGTTAGTCGTTGTCATTAAGCAGGTTTTCCCACAGTAAAGAAAAAGGAGGATAAAATATTTAACCCAAAGACATAGCCTTCTCCCTCTTTCATTATTGCAGAATGGAACATGCTATTTATTCCTCTTATATGGGTTTAAATGCCCATATGGAAACATACAAACCATTCCAATCTTTGTCCTGCTCATGAAGAAAGACACGAACAGTGTGAAGGACAGGGAAGACTTAAAAAAAGCAGGACTCTGCATCCCAACACCCCAGGTGTTGTGCAGCACAACCCCTGACTAGCCTTCGCATCAGGGCATTAAGAAGAAGCCCTTGCCACAGGGGAGCTGTGGCAGACAATGCCTATAGTGAAAGTACACAGCAAGCCACAAGGCTGGTGCCATTTTTCTTTCTACAGAAAAAGTGCTCTCATGCTAAGACAAATTTTTTGCATGCATCAGAGATTGAATCCCAGGTGCTGTCTCATTTTCCAGATGCCCAGAGGTATGGCAACAGATTTTCCCTTGCCTTAGCCTCCAGCACCACCCCCAGTTCCTTGTGAACAACACCTGGACATGAAATACTAGGTCTGTATGAAAAGGAGCATTTGAAAGCAGATGAAACAACTTCCAATAGAAACACTGAGTTTTACCTCAAGTCTTGGAAACAGTGAGCTCAAAACCAATGGTTGCTGGGGTAACCTTCCGCCCAAGATCTGAATCCAAACAGGTTATTTTCAAAAGGTGAACCAGAGTTCATCTGGGCACCTCCACCCTTTCTGCTCTGGCCAGTGCAAACAAACTGCTAAAGCCCTAACCCACCACTGGCTCGGAGCGTGCAACATGTGCGGGTGGCAATGTTTGCTGAGGCCATTCCACTGGGCTGCTCCTGACAGGTGGGAATGCCTAGGGAAAGCCCACACACCTTACAGCCCAAGAAGCTGCCCCACACCACCTGAAGTGCCAAAACCCAGATAAAAGGAGTTCAGGGAGCTGAGGCTGGTGGCTGCCCACTGAGGAAATGGAATCATGGCATCACAGAATAGGTCAGGTCAGCAAAAAACACAGTGGGTCATCTGGTCCAATTTCTGCTCAAGCAGGGTTACCCTAGAGCACAAGGCACAGGATTGTGTCCAGGATGCTCTTGAATATCTCCAGGGAGGGAGACTCCACAACCTTTCTGGACAATCTGTTCCACTACTCACACCCCCACACTAAAGTTCTTATTCAGGTGGAACTTCCCGTGCATCAGTTTCTGCCCTACGCCTCCTGTCCTAGTGATTGGCACCACTGAGAAGAACCTGGCACTCATCCCCCCCATCCGCTCCCCTTTAGATACGTATACGCTGATGGGGTCCCTTTTCAAGCGGGGCAGAGGTGTCATAGCCAAGCCACAGCAGGGCCTGAGGAAGAGGGGAAGAGCGGGACAAGGGCCAGGGTAAGCCCCGGCCGCGTCGCTCACCGGCGCTGCGGCCACCTGAGGCAACCGGCCGCGTCCCCGTAAACACTGCACGGCGACGGGCGGGGAAGCGAGGCCGGGGCCTCCGGGGCGCAGGACCGCGGCTCGGCGCCGGCCCCGCGCCAGCGCCGGGACCCGGCTGCCGCTGCCCTGCGGCGGGACCGGGGCGGCCGCCAGAGCCGCCTCCTCTCCTCCCACAGCGCGGCGGCGGCGCCCGGCCGCCCTCACCTGCCTCCCGCCGCGGCCTCGCCGCCGCCTGCGCGCCGCGCTCGATGCCGCTGTGAGCCCGGAGACCGCCCGGTTGCTACGGCACGGCCCGGCCTCGCCCCGCGCCCCGACCGCCCAGCGGCGGCAGGGACGGCGCGAGGGCTGAGCCGCCCGAGGGCCGCGGCACGGGCACGGGCACGGGCACGGGCAGGGACACGGACACGGGCAGGGACACGGGCACGGACACGGACACGGGCAGGGGCACGGACACGGGCAGGGACACGGGCAGGGGCACGGACACGGACACGGGCAGGGGCACGGGCACGGACAGGGACACGGGCACGGGCAGGGACACGGACACGGACACGGGCAGGGGCACGGACACGGGCAGGGGCACGGACACGGGCAGGGGCACGGACACGGACACGGACACGGACACGGGCAGGGGCACGGACACGGACACGGACACGGACACGGACACGGACACGGACACGGGCAGGGGCACGGGCACGGACACGGACACGGACACGGACACGGGCAGGGGCACGGGCACGGGCAGGGACACGGACACGGACACGGACACGGGCAGGGGCACGGACACGGGCAGGGGCACGGGCACGGGCAGGGACACGGGCACGGGCACGGGCACGGGCACGGGCACGGACACGGACACGGACACGGGCACGGGCACGGGCACGGGCAGGGACACGGACACGGACACGGACACGGGCACGGGCAGGGGCACGGGCAGGGGCACGGACACGGACACGGACACGGGCACGGGCAGGGACACGGGCACGGGCACGGGCAGGGGCACGGGCACGGGCAGGGACACGGACACGGACACGGGCAGGGGCACGGGCACGGGCACGGGCAGGGGCACGGGCACGGGAACGGGCAGGGGCACGGGCACGGACAGGGACACGGACACGGACACGGACACGGACACGGGCAGGGGCACGGGCACGGGCACGGGCAGGGGCACGGGCACGGGAACGGGCAGGGGCACGGGCACGGACAGGGACACGGACACGGACACGGACACGGACACGGGCAGGGGCACGGGCACGGACACGGACACGGACACGG
>QUSF01000007.1:28236169-28305376 GCA_003676055.1 Chloebia gouldiae | reverse complement strand
CACGGACACGGGCAGGGGCACGGGCACGGACACGGACACGGACACGGGCAGGGACACGGGCAGGGACACGGGCACGGGTCGGGCATGGGCACGGGCGGCGCCGGGGCCACTGCCCCTGACCCTGCCACTGTTCCTGACCCTGCCACTACCCCTGACCCTGCCACTGTCCCTAACCCTGCCACTGTTCCTGACCCTGCCACTGCCCCAGCCTCCACCCTGCCCCTTCCCCTGCCACTGCTGCCGCGGCGAGACCGATGCGGAATAAATTCATGCTCAACAGGCGCCTGCACAACGCCGTGCATTCATTCCTTGGGGAGCCAGAAATACACAGGCCAACTTGGAGAGTTACAGAAATCTATATATAGAGCATTTTAGCCTTCTGGTCTTGTTAATTCTTAATTTAGGCTAAGCCGTTGACAATATTTATAACAAGCCACGCATGTCCTTTCTTTAAGTCAGTATACAGTGGCTGAGGAGTTGCTGTGCTCTCACAATCATAGAATCAGTCAAGTTGGAAGGGAGCGCAGTGGGTCATCTGGTCCAACCTCCTCAAGCAAGGTCAGCACATTGCAGAGGATTGTGTCCAGATGGTTCTTGTATCTCCAGTGAGAGAGACTCCACAACCTTTCTGGACAATCTGTTTCAGTGCTCGGTCACCCCTACTTTAAGTAAAGAAATTCATCCTCATATTCAGGTAGAACTTCCTGTGCATAAGTTTCTAGCCCTTGCCTTGTGTCCTGGTGATTGGCACCACTGAGAAGAGCCTCGCTCCCTCCTCTTGGCATTCCCCCTTTAGATAATTATATGCATTAATGAGGTCCCCTTTCAATCATCTATTTTCAAGGCTGAACAGGCCCATCTCCTTCACCCTTCTCCTGGAGAAACCAAAATAAAAACTGTTTTAAAATATGTGCACCATAAACCTGAACTTGGTATTAAAAAGCTCCTGTTGATGTAAGAAAACCAAAATCCCAGATATGTATTTGCAGTATTTGGTCTGTAAATGTTTGTTAGTTCAGTTTCCAGCTGAGAGACAGATAGGGCTGAGATTTACATGTTACCTGTTTTACCTCTGGTTTACTATGCAATCACAGAGTAATAAAAGATCTGTCACTTATAGGATCAATGGATCAGCCTTACTTACGTATTGATGTTCAGATGGAAACACGCATCCACAGGCCATCCTGCAGCATGCCAAAGCATTGGCTTCAACTCGCCGGGATTGGTAAACAGTGACAGGCAAGAGAAGTTCCTTATAAGGCATGCCACTGGGATAGGAACATGACTTTCTGGAGCTCCAGTTTCTCATACCAAGAGTTTAAAGACTAGCCTAGGCATGGCAAATGATCTGGGCTTGCACAACTCTTCCCCTGAGGTATAGAAAAGGCATTTATTTCTCAGGCATGGAACAGTTTCCCATCATATCATTAAAAATAGTAGAACTGTATGTTCTCAGGATCCTTTCAGACACCTTGACTGCCATAGCAGAAGCTTCTGTAGAGACACATATTTTTGGGGGAAGGCTTAAAAAAATTCTCTTGAAAGCGTAAGTGCAATGGATTTGTAACTAGATGCCCAAAAATCAAGCTAGTCATTCTCTTGATTTGTTATGCTGCTTCCAGCGAATTTTTTAACCATCACTCAATATTCCTCACTCAGGTAATTATTTATGCACTATACAGAAAAGCTCCATCCATTGTCATGCATAAATGTCTGTAAATGTAGTAATTAACAAGATTTTTTAAATGCGATTATATGTGCTGAAACTTTCCCTGCATAGAGTGTGCCAGAAACCTTCACTCGAGGCTTGGCTGTGCTAAACAAAATATGTTGCAAGAAAACATTCCTTAGAATGCTTTGAACTGCAGGGCTTATAGAACTGCCTGACAAGCCCAGGGGCAAAGGCTGACAAATGCAAAGCTACTTCTGGCTCCCACGGGCTTTGTAATCAACTGGCTGTTGTCTCTTAGGTGAAGTTCTTAGGAGAATAAAATGCTCTCTGCATATCTCATAAACATTGTTCAAGTAGAAGCCCTGACTTGGCCATTGCCAGCTCTGTAACTTGTGAAAATGAAGAATGTATTCTCTGGATGCTGCCTGCTCAATGAGGCAAGGCTGAATAATAAAGGAGGTGGGGGATCCAAGTAACTTGGAAGTGGAAATTGACTTCTTGTCAATTAAGATGATAAAATTAAATCTGGAGCCGTTCTGTCATCTGACATTTAGACTGAATGACAAAGCGATTTTGATGGGTGGAAACGTTATGATGTCATTGTAACATGCATCCTGAGATTGCATGAGCAAGCATGACTTCGTTCTGACTTGAGTACTTCACCTATCAGTAAATATATTTGATCACTTTTTCTTATGGATAAAAATTATCATTCTCAGTATTTTCTCTGTAGTGGTGCTAGAAGAGGAAACTGTTGGCTTGTGTTTTATGATGATTCCTTTACAACCTAAATAAAGATATAATCCGCTCTTCTTCTGTCTTTCATTAAAAAAAACAAAACAATTCTTTAACATAATACTTATTTCTTTTAGATAACTAATACCACAATTAACATAAGCTTGTAAAATTTCTTCATCCATGCAAAGCAGTGTATGTGGTACTTCTAATCTAACTGCTCATGTATTAAGAAAGAGGCTTTCATGGTGCACAGGATCAGTAGGTAAGGATACTCATGGCACTGATGCTTATGGCTATGATAGTACAAAGAATGAAGCTTCACCAGGAAGTTTTATGCTGTCACACATCCTTCCCCAAAGTGTCATGCTTCCTGTTGACTCCCTTTCAAAGAGAAACAGGAATCAGTTGCAAGGGATAAGGAAAAGAACAAAAACAAGCTGGACTGAACCGGGGTTAATGCTGTCCTTACACATTGCTTACAGTGATTCTCTTAAAAAAAACCTGCATACACCTGAAAAAAGACGATCAGCACAGAATATATAAAACATAAAAATATCATCAAATAAGTAAAATACTCCTTTCAAGTGTATGTGGTTCTCACCCCTCAAGAACCTTCTAAAAAATTTCTAACAAAAAGATTTTTTAGATTATGTAAGAACCAGAGGTAAATCAACCATAGAAGAACTGCCCCTGTCTAAAAAACTATAATAGCTGTATAACTATACTGTTAGCCATAGAGTGATAATGAAAAGCTGGGCATCACTTGCAAATGTCTAGTGCCCATGTTTAAAAATCTAGTATCAGACCTTGAGGAAAGAGAGTTGCATTCCCAACAGAAGCCAGCAACTGGTTGTTCTCACCAGCCCACCCATGTTTTTGAGCTGTGCATGGCTCCTCTACTTAGTCATACACTGCTACTTCCTGAATGTACCAGTGCAGTCTTGAAAGAAGCATAGTTGCTGAATATGCATATACCGTTCTTCAGCTTTTTTTTTCAAATTTATTCTTTTTGCTTTTTTTTTAATCTATAATTAACTAGAAGTGTTTACAAACTGGAACTTTTCCATCCCTATGACTTTCTGTCTTCCAGTCACCACACATAGTATGGCCAGGTATTAGTAGAGGTGACCTCACTGAAGAAGCAATGCTTCTTGGAACAGTGCATAACAGATCAGTCAAAATTGAAAATTAAAAAATAATGAAAATATTGCAAGGCTCCATGTTATTAAGTTATTAATGTTAATTGTTATTAAGACAGGCGCTGCAAATCAAGGTTTGCCACTCCCTGGTACCCACCCAGTGTTCATGTCTTCTGGAATGGAGGATGAAAGATACAAATACTGCTGATTCCTTATTGCCTTGGGGTGATATTGCCCTACCAAGATCACATTAATTTATTTTCATGTAGCCTATTTGCACAAGCTCAAAAGCATGCTAGCAGGCACCATGCCAGTACTCGAGATACTATACTGAAAGGAGAATGAGGCATTCGGCTCAAAACTCTTGTTCTTCCCCAAGTCCATTGTCAGTGATGTTCTTCTTCTTGTTTTTGGAAGTCACTCTTACTTAGAGCTTGTCTTTGACCTGAGGAGTTCTTTTTAAGGAAACTGGAAAGCACTGATTTCCAGTGAGGATTGATCTCATTATTTGCCAGGACATTTTCCTATCTGTCTTCCCATAATACGATGATTCTAGTTAACACGTGTAAAAAATTCCTGCCTACTTCTACTAACATCTGCCTGCTAATATCCTTTGGTCTGTGAACCCCCAGGACAGGGCATTGAAACGTAGTAGTTTATCAAGGAATGAGTAATACCAATACAGGTAAAGAAGCTGGGAAGCACGGAAAGCAAAATTGGGAAAATAAGGTTACTGGGTTTTATTCCATGCTAGTATGACATGCAAATGAAGGAGATTAAGGTGGCCATTAAAACTCAAGTTTAGAAAACAAAACAAAATTCTTAAATGTGAGAAAAATAATGAAGATCTGGAACAGACTTAAAGCTAGAGTATTGGTGGAACATAAGCTGCTTAAAAGATAGAGGTTAATATAAAAGGGAGCAGACTGACCAAGAAGGTCCTGTCCATTCCTCTATTCTTGGGAGTATGGATGTTAAGTGCAAAGTAGAAATGAAAGAAGATAATGAGGCACAAATGGAGAGACAGGAGGAGTGAGAAAATGAATGAATGCATGAGTAGATTAATTTACACTGGAGGGGAAATTTTCAATGATGTATTTGAAATAAAAGCATGTAAAAGCCTTACTAAAATTTACTTTGGGTTGAGACACTCATTTTGCACCATCATAAAAACACTGAATGTGGAGAGATGTTTGGGGCACAGCTGTGACAGTTTACGCTGAAGATGCTTCAATTGTTTGCTGCCAGAAGAGTTCAAAAGCCAAACAAATATTCTGCCAACACATTTAAAAGTCAGTAAATAGCTTAGCAAGCTGAATACACTAGGATAAGCTAAAGCTAAAAGTTCATTCTTTCAAGGCAAGATGAAGAATGAACAATTTCCCCTAGTAAGGGAAGGTTTGGCTTATCATAAGGACTAGGAGCAGCAGTGATAAAATTGTGCAGTGGTTTGTGCAAACCAACAGATTGACTTGCCTTCAAAAACTCCAAAGTCTTTCTGGCAGTATCATGTGTGAAAGGGTAGAGAGGTCATGTGTGACAAAGTTATCAAGATACCTCAGAGTCTCTGAGATTCCAGCCAGGTTGGAGACAATTTTTTGATAATATCTAAACACTGCATTTAACTCAAAGGACATTGATTTATAATGATACAGTCTTTATGAAAGTCAGGTGGTTTTATTTGTAAATATCTAGAGACACATTGCAGTCACTGAACTCTACCTGTGCTATGACCCCACTAATCATATTTAAATCAAATCATCATGAATGCACAAGGAATTCTGCCATTGTATTTTATTTTCCTAAGTGTGTGCCAGGATGTTACATACATTTCTGTCACATCATCTGCCTTCTATAGAGAAATATGTATTGACTAGAAATCCTTATTACAGTGACTAAGCCTATCAGAATAGGAAATGTTTGGAATGACAGAAAAGAAGACCAGTAATTGTTAAAAGCAATTTTTATAAGAAATTGTCCATCTTGTATAGCACTAACAGAGGATCTTCACTGCAACAGCAAATCAAAGTGGTTATGTTAAGATTTCTAATCAAGTCTAGACAAGAAATAGTGTAATATTGTTGTATTACTGCCAAAACCACAGAAAGCAAAGATGGGGCAAGAGAAGCACCAGCTGATGAAAATAAGGGCAAGACCCCAAAGCAATGGCTGCTGCAGGGGGACACAGTGTGATGGTGAGCAACAGGAAGGCACA
Source organism: Chloebia gouldiae (assembly GCA_003676055.1). Classification (NCBI taxonomy): domain Eukaryota; kingdom Metazoa; phylum Chordata; class Aves; order Passeriformes; family Passeridae; genus Chloebia; species Chloebia gouldiae. The sequence goes on along the minus strand of QUSF01000007.1, from coordinate 28,299,612 downwards.
GATGAAAACAAGCACAACAGGAGGGGGGAATAGAGGAATGGGAGCCAAGCAAAAATATCCAACTACCATTCTGCAGGATATATAATGTTATGTAACAATAAAGTCAACATTTTTATATACAATTGAAACTCCTATATTAGTAATCTGCTTCAGTATAGACCAGGTTGGAATTTTATTGTGGAAAACTGCAAACCCATCTTTTTCTGGTTTAGGTAAAGTTGATGTGGATTCCTCTTCTTGACAGCCATTGAATATACAGCAAAGGACAGTCCATCAGCTTGAAAAATTATTTAAGCTAAGTAGTATTACTTTCATGCAGAGTATAGTATCATGGCGTTATCAAAAGGGATAACTGGAGGTGAGAATTGCAGGTGGCAACTGCTGATCACTTAAGCCTACAAGAAAGGGTTTGCCTCATATGACTTCAGTCACCTATGACATGGGTGATTAATCAGGGCCAGTCACCTGCCCTCCTTGGCAAGTCAGTGGAGAGATGAGTTAGCCATCGCCCCACACCCACGTGTGCTCTGGCCGCCCATGCTGAGTGTGCCTGTTTCCACCTCTGCAAAGGAGAGAGTGCTTGTGTTAGAAATGGTGGGAATGATGGGCAGGTGTGGTCCCACAGGTGGGCTTTGGTCTGTGTGAGGAGGCCAGGCAGACAGCCCTTCCTGTGCCTCGGCGAGAGGAGCCGGCCTGCAGAGGCAGCGCCCTGTGCTGCAGCAGCAGAGAAGGCGGCTGTTCACCGCGCTCCCACCATTCCCGTCCGCACCAAGCCTCCATGGGGCCGCAGGCAGGATGGGACGAGACTGTGTAAGGGCCTCGAAGCTCTGCCAAACCTGACATGCTGGGAGTTACGTGCCAAAACAAAGTCTCAAAGATGCTGCCTAAATCTTAAGCTGAGATTGCAAGGCTTGATGACAAAAGGGGTTTAAAAAGATTTGTTTCCATTTGTAAATGTAGCATCAGCCCAACAAAAATCACTGAGAGAATTAGAAATACCAATCCCGAAAGCAATATTTATACTCAGGCACTGTGTTTATACCAAGACCCGTGTTTTCAACAATAAAATAATTACCTTCATTCATGCTAAGGGTTGTTTGGCCAAAAGCAATATATCATAGATGACAGTTCTTTACCTAGCAGCTTATATGTTGGACAGTTATTTCATTTAGGAAAAAGTGGTGTAGTTTCCAAAATGCAAGATATAAAAGGGGCTTTGTCTCATTGGCAGATAACTAGACTTTCACATAATATTTTTTACATTAGATTCAACAGGAGACATTAAACCTATTAATACCATATTTTAAAGCATTTTACTCTCTTTTTAACAACCTAAGATAGATTTGGTGTTGATAAAATCCTGCACAGTATTTTGATCATACTGGAAATAAATATCTTAAACAATTAAGAGCTGTTTTTCACCTTTTAGTTTTCATATATTTCCTAACTACATTTGTGATGGACATGTTACTCAGTGTACTCTTGGGCAGGACTTTGTTTTTAAATAACTTCATCTCTTTCCTCACTCTAAAGGATTTAAAAATATTTGACTACCATTGAGCTCATTTAGAAAAGATCAGTAACCTCAGTGTATTTTAATTACAGTCTAAGCACAATTAAGATAATAATTCTCAAGTATAAATAATTCTTTACAGCATAGTTTCATAAATATTCTACAGAGTTGTGAAATAATTAATAGATAACAACTTTCATGAAGTACTTGCTGACATTTTAATCCCAAGGTGTCAACTATGGGCAGGACCTGCCTCTAAGAGATAGTGCAATTGAGACACTGCCCAGGTGATTTTTAACTTGGCCCTGGTTCCTCCTGCTGGATTGTCACAGGATGTCCATGAAAAGGACAGTGACATGCATCATTCTGTAGTAATCATCAAAGAAACTGTATTCAGTGCCATCTGCACTATGGTCCTCCAGGTAAGGATTTTCAATGCATGTGGGTTTAGAATAAGGAAAGAGAACAGAGAATGGATTCTGAAAGGAATGTTTCATTACCATCAGGAAAGCTCATTTTGCAAAGGCTTTGAAAAGGCAATTAATAGCATCAAGGAGAAAAAAAAAAAAAGGAGATTGATTGCATCATGATTGAAGAACCTGCCGACTAGGCTTGTTGTTTCAATCAGTGCCTTTTATTCCTTTTCACCATGGCTGCCAGCTTCATTCCACAGAGCAGGAGCTGGGATGTCTGCTCACAGCTGTCTTGCTGCATGGCTGGCAGGAGGTGCTGATACTGAGCTGAAATTGCAACCTGCCTTTAGGAGGCAGATGTATGGATATAATTATACTAATAATGGATTTTTGCTCCTCCCACTTTTCCCATCACTTCCATCTGCAGTACTTTTATTGTAAATGAAATAGTTTTATGTCACATTAATGTTAATTTTCCATGATATCCGCCACAGTTGGTGTGTGTCTTTGTAACTCAGGGTGCATTTTGCAGATGACTCACATAATAGTCAAAGTTATTAGCTTGTTACAAAGCTGCCTTCAATCCCAATTTTTACAGTGCTTCTATATTGCTCACAGACTTAAAATCTGGAGCCACTCACATTGCTTATTAGTTGAGCAAAATAATTGGAAGTGTTACTGTAACTATTGTTTTATAGGGCCCCAGGCCATGGCATTGCGTGCTGGAGATCCAGTGGAGCCTCTTGTCCCATCTGGGTGGCTCAGAGCTTCCAAGCCAGCCTTTGTCTGGGCCAGGAAGTACCTTTCTTCATGAGCAGTCCCACAGGCTGGATGGAGCTACTCAAAAGGACATCCATGACACATGAGTCACAGCACCAGAATGTGCCCCTTAGGTGCTAATTAAAGTCCACTTCACACACAGGAATATACTTCCAATTATTATAGTAGCCTTGGAATGCACTGTGGGATGTGGAGAAGAGCAGAAGCTATTGCAGAAAAAAAGTACTTGGAGCATTTAAATGACAAGGCCCTCATGATTAGTCTGTGTTCTTGTATTAATTATCCCACAATACCTCAGCTCCAGGTTCCAAAACAGATGCTTATGTGAAGGTTTTTCCAGGACTCCCAAGTCCTGGCTTCTCAACAGTCCAAAAACTCTGAGGAAATCAGGGCTTTTTGTTTCCTTCTCTTCAGCTTCCCACGTCACTTCATGGTAAAGAGCCGAAACTATTGGCTGTTCAAAGTTGAGGGAAATTTTATAAAGGACAAGCAATTATGTCATTCAGAATTTTATCCTGGGGGAAAAAAAAATCAAAAAATCTATTTCCATGGGCAACCTCAAGTTTATTTTTTTGTTTTGAAATGACTTCTTATTTTGGTATTTCACTTGGAATAGATATTCAGAGGGTCTGCCAATTCAAGCCTCTGTTGTGATTCAGCTGTTACTCATCTATAAAATGAATAACTTTATGTCCTGTTTCTTAATTCTTAGAAGTTTATCATCAATTTATCATTACCCTTCATAATTAGCAAATACTATCCAAAGCATTATTCAGGAGGGAAATGAGGAGATAGCCTATCTGAAAGACTGTGCTGAAGCCCAGGATATGTATTTACCGAGAAATACTGGGGCTTCTTTTCTTCTACTTTTTTCTTCTACTTAAGGAAAAACTGTAACAAGCCCTTCCACCACTTTGCACCTAAAAGCTGTGAATCCCATATAAAAAATCCACTTCAATAAGAAAATATGTGCCTTCAAGTGGTCCCCAGTGTGCCCAGGACACTTGCAAGCAATAATCATATCAGACTCCATTTTCTGCAGGTATTTCATTGCCTTTCAGATGCACTTAAATTCTGTCTGTCTTGAAGTGATCTTGCAATGAATATTTCTATAAGGCTGTGATTGCACATTGTATCCACACTTTGTGGTCTGTGTCAGCAAAATAAAGGGTTTCAGTGCCAAAGAAAGCTTTGAGTTTAGCCATAAAATTGAGCACAAATGCGCTCTAATATGCAGGTAACTAGGAAAAGGGTGTTGGCCCTTACAGTTTATATTCTTTTTGTGAAATCATTTGCTTTGACAAGTATTTAAATAAGCATAGGACAGGTACACCCAACTGCTGAGTACCTTTCTTTTTCTGGTATTGTCACAGTGCCACAATGGTAAGCATAAAAAATGCTATTGCCTCAAAAAGCAAATAAGGAGCTCTTAAGTAAGCTGCTATAGTAAGTCCTGCTCTCGCTCTTTTGACTTCTTGGTAAAGTGTTCTCTTAGAGACTCCATCAGTCTTCCCCTTTCAGGTCTTCCCAGAGCAGTCTCAAAGAAACAGAACAAATCTCCCTGCTGTACACAGATCCTATTCCACTTTTAGACACAAACTATGAACAAGCAGCACCAAAATGTTGCCAAAATGTATCTGGTTTTGAAAAATATTATCAGCATCCTGGTAACCAGAATCCAGGATGAGCCAGAATTTAGCTTTGATTTAACATATTGAACTGAGAGGTCATAACTGATAGGTCAAATGAGGATCTGTGAGCAAGAAAAAACGTATTTCGCCCCCTCTGTGCTTGGATGGATCAGCACATGTAGCAAGAAAAACAGAATTATTTTTCAATGCTCCAACAAAATCTTCTGTTTCAAGTATTTGGTTTATTTTGTCCTGTGATTTCTATCACACTTAAGAAATTCATACTTGGAACACATAACTGTACCATCAGAATCTTTTGGGAAAGGAAGAGATTGATAGAATTAGTAAGAGATAAAAGAAATGTTTAGAAGATGTTCACACCTGAGAATGAAGAACTATTACAAAAACACAATATATATTATCTATTCTGAAAACCTGCACAGTTGATGATTCTGCTGAAAATATAAGCGAGAGTGACCATCAACAACCCCATGATACAGAATGTCAGCGAGAGGTATGTGAGAGTCTGCTTTGAGGCAAGGCATTGTGTTTGGAAGATCATTCCTTTAATTTTGAGAGGGGAAGCCAGGACTACAGCCCATTTCATTATATTGTGCTGAGCTATTGTCTCCTTATTATATTTTACAGTGTCCTCTAACAGTGGAGTTCCATGAATGGAAGGCTGCAGGAATTGCATTCATTTTTGAAACTGGCTACTGAGGGACGATGATAATGAGGGCTGATAGGAACAGCTGGAGAAAATGGCTAAGATGTAGCAATTTAATAGATTCTATATAAAAAATAGCATGGCACTTTAGAGTTCCAGCTCTTGGCAATTAGTGAAAGTGTGAGGTGATTGTAGCTCTGTTATGGCAGAGGTCTTCCTCTCTCAGTAGTCCCAAATTACCATTCAGTGCTTTCACACACCTGCAGTACTGTGCCAATTACCATCCTTTGCTAGGAAATCCTTTTCATTTGCATTGAATTAAGTCGTTGCCCTGCTGCTTTTCCCACAAGCACAAGAAAACACATAGATGCTTAGAAAAAGAGAGGAAGGATGCTTCCCATTTCCCAAAGCAGCAGAGGGAGGTCAGTAACACATCTGAAAAATGACAGTAAGTGTAAAACATTTCTGCCCTTCTACTTCTGTTTTCATATTCCCACTGACCAGAGCTGCTTCTCAAAAGAAAAACCTACTCAATATAACCAGAGAATGGAAGACATCAAAATATATACAGCTACATATTAACAAAGACAAGCTGAGCAAATTAAGCCATAATTTTAAAGCACAGCATAGCCTCACAAAGGTGGCTTCCTCAAAAGAGTGGCTATGGTGGAGGCTGTTTGCATCCTTGCAGAAGACATGTCTGAAGCCCTGGCTGTTGGGGTGGTGTCAGAAACAGGAGCATTGGGCTCCCAAATAACACTTAGCTTTTAATCTTGCCAAAGTGCTTTACAAACGTGAGGCTAATCTCATGGCAGCATGAGGAGGCAGGTGTTATCTTCTGCCCAAAGTCAAATGACTAGGGCAGCTGCACATGTGGAGTCTCCAGAGTCAGGCAGAGAATACAGAAAGGTTTTTTGAATCTTTCTCTATTGAAACCATCCCTAACTGCAGAACTCATTTCTTTCCTCAAAAACTGAAAGGCAAAAATCATCATGAATGCCAGCCAATGCCTTAAGTGCAGTCCCTTCAATCTGTCACTGAAGAACACCTAGCATTTAAGGATTATTTTACTTCTAGTCAGGGCTTGTTGCCTACTATGGCTTCAACCAGTCTTCCCATCTGAGTCTGTGAAACTGGATTCATATTACTATGAAACTGGCAGTGGCACAAAGTATTTTTACAAATCAGAAAAAAACCCTTTTCCAGCTATTTTTGCCAAGCAGGGAGGAAACACCACCAGCAGAAAAATGTTTGCTTATGTAATCAGCCTTAGTTAATTGGGTCTGGATGTTCATGTAATTGGTTTAAAATATTTAATTAATGTTTATAAGAACCTCCTACAGCTTCTTAGTGCTCTGTGTTGCACTTAAGTTGCCCTTGGTAGATCAGACTCTAAGAGAACAGCACCATAACTCTTCCGGAGAGGGGAATACTGACAAATGTGAAAAAACCCTCTGCATCACAGTTTCTTTGCTTTTACTTTAGCTCCTGTTTTACAGCTACCTCACTCAAACTGTTAAACAGCAGCTGTTTTCTTACAGGCAGAAAAGTGTTGTTTCACAACACTTGAAAACATATTACAAGTAGATGAGATGGCCTCAGGGGGCTTCCTCCATGCACAAGAAGATGCTATGGAGGAAGGTGTAATGGAGAGAAAGGAGATAATAATCCTCAAAGATATCAAATGTAAAAGGACTGTAAGAAGTGTAACCCATTGACATGTTGACATCAAACCTTAATCCTCCTGACTGGTTAGTAAGATACAAACATTTACTGATTTTCAGTTCATTTTAGAGTTGATGAGGCCTTCTTAACACAAGCTGTTGTACTTGCTTGAATTAATGCATTTCCCAGCCCAGCACCAGTAGTTGAAGCAGAAAATATCTCTTTGAAAAGGCTTTCATTTGTATTTTGAAGTTACTTGTGAAGGAAAAGCAACCTCTGGCAACTTGTCCAGGTGTTATTTTCCTTCCCAGATTAAAAGATCTGTCAGAATGACACTGGGAAGCTTGTGTTCTTTTTTAAACTTATAACATTGCATCCTGCTTCTTTCTTATTACTTCAATGGCATTTAAAAAAAATGTTGCATTTCTGTCCACATAGTCTCAGCCTGTGAAGACCTGTGCAAACTACACAACTGTCATAAATGACAGGAGCACAGCTGAAGTCAGCAGCGATAATGTCAGGCTTTGCATACAGAGTCCCATTTTTAAACTTTTGTTTTGTTGAGAGAGGAAGGGGTTTCCTGTGAGTCTAATGAAATGGTGGCTGGCTGCTTGCTGCTAATAATTTCTTATGCAAATTTTACCTAAGATTGTACTTACCATTCTCTTATAGCTCTGAATGGAGAAAATAAAATCAGCCGAATGGAGAAAATAGTTCATTATTTTTAAAAAATCATAAATAAATAAATTTCTATGTGACATATATATATGTAATATATATATATGTCGTCTTTATGTTAGAAAGCATGAAATCACTTTTTCTAAAGAAACAGACATAAGAAAATAATGTACCAACTGGAACACAGCTCTTACCCATTTAAGCCAGGATCTGTAGGAACCTGAGGGAACCTCCCTGTAGCTATCTGTGTGAGCTGTGTGGGCCAGGCTGGGATTTCTGAGCAGCAGCTACCAAGAACCTCAACTCTAATCCTGCTCCCTAACCACAGGACAGCAAAGTTTTTATCCTATAGTACAGCAAGGAAATGTTCATCCCATTAGCTCACTATGTGACTCAAAAAACACTGGAAAACAATACTCTAAAATAATGTTTAATTTCATCATTGAATCTTTCTGATAAATGCAATGGAGATTCAGTCATTCATTATTTACTCCAAAAGTTGATTAAAATGTGCCCACCACTGAAAAAAACCCCAAAGCTTTTAAGCTAGCATCAGTAATAAGCAATCCAGTCATTTCTTTCAGGTCTGAAAGTATATGTGCTGCAGACAAAAAAGCCTTATTATAATTGTTAATTAGCTTAGTATAGTTAACTGATGTGTTCTGCAGCAGCTTTAGAATTTTAATTCTGTAACTGAAAGTCATAAATTAAATAAAATTAAGAAACGTATTTTAATTCTTAATCCCATTATACGTGTACTGTTTTTTAAGCATCAGGGAAGCTGAAATTCACAGTAGATGTTTAATGAATAATCAGATCTGGAAGACACAATTTGTCATAGCCACAGAATTAGCTTGGTAAAAACCAAGCCTGACAAGTTAATTAAATAAGTCTGAATATACTGGACAGTTTGAGTATTTGCCAGCATCTATGTTGAGTATGGGGTTTTTTTTTTTGTTTTGTTTTGCTTTGTTTTGTTTTGGTTTTTTGTGCTTTACACCTTATTTACATGTAGAAAAAATAAGAAATAAATAAGAAAGTCTACAGCTTATAGACCTACAAATCTTGACCAAAAACTCCCCCTAAATACTAAATATCTACTGGACGAAATTCTTCATTCTTTTTTACACAAAATATCATTCTCAGAAAACTCAGCCAATATTTAAAAGAGTATTTTCATAAACAGCTTGACCTTACAACCCTTTAACCTGATGAGTCATTCCGATCATGCTAAAGCTTACTCATGAGGAAGAACGCAATTTTTGGATCCTTAGCATCTGACCTCACAAAGTATGATGCAAACTACCACCACGAGTGAGAAAACTAGGTGCAGTACCAGGGTGCTGGAATCTCTTGCTGGAAGAGATGGAGCTTTTGTGCTCCCTTCTGGGTAACTCTGGCTCTCTACTGACTACCACCTCCATCCATGTGAAAAACAGCTCGAGTGGATCAAATGCTTGCAAGATCCAGCCATAAGTCTTCTGACTCCTAAAGGGCCTGGTCTGGCAGCAGGCTGAGGCTTTTCCAAACTGGCTCTGTATCTGCAATTCTTCATTAATGGGGCCTTTTTTTTAGAGTGCTGGCATTGCCAGGAACGGCCTTGCCAAACCTGAAATCCTTGCCTTCCCAAAGATGGTGAAATGTGTCTCTCCTACCCTCCCTCCACACCAGCAGAGAGATTCACAAGGGCACACTCACACACACCATCTACACATACACCTGTGGTGTATGGGTGTGTATGTGTATGTATACACACATTAAAGGTGGGTTGGCTTGCTTTCTCTTTTTTTAGGCTTCAGGAAACCTACCATTTCAAATTCTTCCATGATGGCTGCTGACATCAACCTCTGATAGGAGGAGAAGGACAAGAAGGAAGAATCTCATAAAATCACATTACTTAGCTGAGATTCACATGATTTAGCTGGGATTAAGGATAAAACCTTGTCACTCATAAAGAGCATGTGAATATGAACAGCAACTGAGCCAAGTCCACAGCACAAGTTAACAATTCTTACACGGTTTCCAATTTTGAACTTTTTTATGTTGAGGTATATTTTTGCTGCTACAAAAGAGCAGGTACTAAGAAACTTGGTATTTCTATGACATTAAGAAACTGTTATCCTTTAAGTGTTATTGATCTTTCTCAGCAGTTAGAGGTTTTACCCTTGGCTGGTGGTTTGTTGAAATGCACCAAAAAATTTGTTTTGTAGGAGTTGTCTTAAATCAATCTCCTGATACCAGGAAGCCATGTCTAGTAGAACCATGTGGCTATAAAACCTCCCTGCAGCTGTTGCCTTTGCAGTGGACCCTGTCCAGATCCTCCCTCCCAGCATGGAGGATGTAAACAGAAGATATATTGCAGCTTGAGATGCTCTATTCTATAGCTATTTTTTCAGCTGATATAAGGTCCAATTCCTGTTCATGCTCTCTCCCTGACTGCAGATGAGGCTTTTCCTACTGTTTCAGAAGAGAGGGTACTGTGACAGCTCACACCACAATCAGAATTTGACAGAAAGTCAAGTTCTTTGGGCTTCTACAAGTACAATGGCTGGGGAGATGGTGGTACTTTCTCCACTCATACATATGCTCTCAAGGCATAGTTTATCCCCATTCTTCCACCACATCACAGCTACAGACTGGATTAGTAAATAAAGCAAGCATGGAGTGTGGAATGGGAGGTTAAACATCACACTGGAAAGTCAGCAGTTTTAGTCATCGGGTAAAATCTCCCGTGACGGCATTCCTTTCTGAAACCTGATCCTGGAGAGAACAGTTTACAGCGCTGAAGAGACGCCAGGCAATGATCTACAGCCCTGGCCTTCCTGAAACGTATTCCTCCCAAGCATCTGTAAGCTGTCAAGTCATCTGCGTAGTCCTCACATATGTGTAATACATCCTTGAGCCATGACTTTTCTCCTGTGGCTCAAAGCTGTATTTTCATGTGGCTCTGAGCACTTTAACTATCTGCAATACTGGGATACAGGTCCAAGCAAAATAATTTTATATCAGCTTTCTTATTTTTAGAGGACTGCTTATGTTCTGCTTGGCTGAGTGAACAGAAATGTTTGGGAATGGCCCCCAACAACTTCCTGTAAGCTGGAAGTCTAAATGCTACAGCTAAATTCAGGCAATCACATGGTTATGAGTGCAATTAGGACCTTACATCTGCAGGATGTCTTCAGACTTTTCCAGGAAGTTAGGATCTGTCAGAAGAATTGCAAAATTTTAATAATTGAGTAGTCTTTCTGTTCAGACCTGTTATTACATACAGTAATACTGTTGCTAGCTAAACATGGTTGCGCTCAATGATCTTAAGAGGTCTTGCCTAACTGTAATGATTCTATGGTTCTCTACACCTTTAATGACTTGGGGGCTTTTCTTTCAGATTTTGAAACCAGGCATGAGGGAAAGAGGAAGAGAGAGAATTTCTCCTTGGAAACTTGGACATTTAGATTTTTTTTTTCATCATTAATCTGATTCCCAAAGAAACTGTAGCATACATCATAAATCAACTAAATTAAATAAGTCATTTCTGTAATGAATTCCAGTACTGAAATATTCAGTATGTGTAGAGTTAGAGATGAATGTATCATGTTTAGGACTTTTAGCCAACCTTTTGAATTCATGTTGCAATCACAAGTTGCCCAGATATTAAAGCAATGCTTCAAGAGAGAAGGCAGCTCTTCTGCATGGGCTCTGTCTGGCTGTGTATAGAAAAGGCATGACTGTCTCCTCATTTCCTGGATAAGGTTGGACAAAAATGTAATTACTTTTGTGATTTTATAGAAAATTTCAAAAGGTTACTAAGGGTAGTAATGCTTATAACAGCATCCTGAAATGCCAGCTGAAGGCACTGCTGCTACCAAGGAGTATCTGCAACTCATGGCTCCTTTTACAATTTGGTTGCCAAACTAAATACCAAATCTGCTGTGGTTTCCCACAGTTGTTGATCCTAGGATCTATTTGTATGGTACACTTGAATTGCTGATATAATTATGTCCACCGGTGTATGGGTTATATTGTAGAAACCCATAAACTACACTATTGCCCTACAGGTCATTATCCATGTCATCATCCATGTATTATAGGCACAAAACCACGTGCTCTTTACTGAAGAAGTCTTTATTATCATTTCTGTACAATTATCTCCAGAAATTCTCCTGTAAATACCCTCAAAAATTTAAAAAGGTACTTTTTGTTTGATAACTTTTTTTTGTTTTCACATGGAACCACCAACTGTTTCATCTGAGAACAAGCCCAGCCTTTACATCCTGCTCCATGTTAATTCTTCTCTCTACATCAGACACTAGAAATGGCTTGTCAGAGGTGGGATCATTCTGCATTGCAATGATAATTAAGGGAATTTTCAACACGCAATGATAATTGATTTTTTTACCTGCTAAAACAGACAGTGAGAGGCCAGCTTCCATTCAGGGTTGGCCTACATCTTGGTAAATATGGTACTCTGAAAAAAAAAATCAGCTAAAGCTGATTAAAGCTGCAGTCAGTTTTCCAATGAAGAGCACATTTTTGGTTCAATTGGCATGCTGGCCTCCCAGGACAGGTAACATATACTACCTGGTATTTACTTTAGGATATTCCCTCTCTCCTCCTGAGATTACTGAAAACTTGACATGCCTACAACATTGTAGTCTTTGAAAATTACTTACAGATGACAGGAAGGGATCTGGTGGTCTCTCATATTTGTCTTGAGTCTTTTCCAATTAAAGAATTCAGGCAGTGGGAGAACTTCAGCTGTATCTGTTTAGTCAAAAGAAGCCCATGACCAAAAACTGTTCAGCAGTCAAGCACAAAAAGTAGTGGGACAATTGAGTTATGGAAAATTAACAAAGTAAGACCAGCAGAAAGCATAACTTCGTGAATACCTGGAAAAAGTCAATCTCCTGTTGTAGCTGGCATCCTTTGCTTCAAATAGTTGTATTTAAGTGATTTCTTCTAGAATTTTTAAAATATAGGAAATTTTTTAATATACATGATTTTGTTCACCATGCCTGGATTCATAGGAAAGGAACAGATTGCAGAACTGAAACATGCATATATATCAGTTCTTTAGCAACATACAGAATTTGATCTCTTGATCATTTGATCTTGATTTATTTATTTAGAAAATAAATAGTTTTATAGATGGGGCATATTTTTCCTTGTATAACCTCCTGTGTTCCTCTTTTGTCAGAGCCTTTACTGTTAATAAAAATTTACAGTATGCTGGGGAAGTAGAAGGATTACTGGGTGTGATGGGACCAGAGGTGTCCAAAGGCCCTTCTCCTTTCTCTGCAAAAGGAAAGCACTGAAGTCACATCACAGGGATAGGAGGTTCAGTATCATAGACTCAGAGGTACAGCAGAGGGCTGGACAAATCTCAGACATCTTTGGCAATGGAGATTCAGTAACTCTCACTGTTATGGAAAAAGAAATTTAAATGGGCTTCCTTCAGCAAGGAGACAGGCACAGAGACGGGACATGCATCCAGTATTTCTATTTATGAGCCCAGAAGGCCCTGCTTACTAAGCAATTCCCCCATTAGGAAAAGAAAAAAAAGCAGAGCCTTCTGCAAAAGGCCTATTGGACGACACTGACTGTTTAGAGTCATCTGATACACTGGGAGAAGGATAAAGAATTTGAATATCTGAAACCATCAAAGTGAGGACTGTAAAAGAGAACAACTAAGTTATCAGGGGATGGCATGTGCTATAATTGTTAGGTCATATGGAAATAACATTCAGCAGCTGTTATTTTACCAGCATTAATAACTCTAGTTCTCCCATAGACATAAAGGAATAAAAAAAAATACTGCCTGCGAATCTTAGATGACAAGCTGTAGGCCTCAGACAAGACTTTTGCCCCATATGTCTGCATTTTATTTTAGAGGTAGATAAACAACATTAATTAAATTAAGTAAAATATTAGTTTGCCTGGTAACTATAATTTTCCTACACATCATTGTGCTCCACAAAGTCTGAATAAATGTGGACTTATGTTCAGTGAGTCACAGAAAAAATAAAATAATGCTGTTTACCTTTACACGTCAGCCATAGTGCTATATGGAAGTAATTCTACAATAAAGAGCTGAGAAAGTTAAATGAAATTTTACTGCCACAATAAGAAATTATTCTAGGTCTTTTTTTCCTGTGAAGAAGTAAAAAAAGATAGCAAAACCACCATTAAGTACAATTCTAATGTTAATTTTCATAAGAACATCTATTTTACTTGAGACAAAGACTTAAACAAATATTTTATTGCCAATACCAAAGGTATTGGTAGCCCACCTGGATCAGTGCCTTAGATCACCCAATGAATCTTTGACCACACAGCAAACAAATTGGCAGATGTATGAGTCAATATTCTTTCATTCTAATAAAGAGGACAAGGCAGTTTGGCAAATTGCCTTGGTTACTGTTTGTCTGCCGAGAAGAGTGTATTAGCAGCAAGCCTGGTCACCTAAAAGCAGGACTCTGCAGGATACTCACAGTTCAAGGGTCAGATTCAGGTTCAGAAGACTCTTGTAAGTCTCCCATCATTGCCCTGGCTTGACTTAAGCCTTCCTCTGTAAAAACCTGAGCAGGTCTTTAACTCAGCCATTACCTTTCTAGCAACTCAGTTGCCTCCAGGTTGCAACACCCACTGCCTACTCTCTCCTAGACAAGTGAGGGAATAAGTAGTTTAAAAATATTAGGCCAGACAGCGCTTCCTCCAAAAGATGGTGCAGTATTTTATTAATAACACACTATGCAGCTTTATTACAGCTATACTGTAATTGCTGCCTCTGAGGCCAGAAGCAGTAAAGGAGGGCACTGCTGATCTCTGTGCTGAGCCCTCCCCTGGAAGCCATTGTGTAGTTTGGACTTATGCAGTGGGCTCAAAATAGGAAAAGCACCTTCTAAAGAGAAATTTGTTGGCCTTGAGTAGGAGGGCCTTCCAGTCACTGAGCTGAAGGGAGAGGGAAAGCAAGACTGCATCTTGACAGTGTGTCAAGGCCAAAAGTCTTTGTCAAAATTTTTCATGTGTAGGCTGAACATCTTGCAAAGCAAAAGCTTATAAATCTTTTCTTGATGTGCAGGAAGGAAAAATGCAGAAATGTGTCTCCTCGGAACTTGCAACTAAACAGCAAAAAGGGCAGCAAAAGGGCAGCCTCTACAGGGTGGTTACTTGCATTGAGGAAGCTTTCCTGGGGGTTTCCCTCTCCTGGTCAGAAGATAGTTTTAAGGAGGCAGAACTTTGTGTATTGAATTTAGAGTGAGTAATACTGGGAGACTGTGTGCTCAGTGGGAGACTATTAGAGTCTTTTGTGTTAACATTTACTTTGAAAAGAGTTTGCACAAAGGCAACTCATAGTTTGTTAGCTGCAGAAGATAACTCTATGGACACCTTAGCAACAGAGCTGTAAGCACTGAGACAGAAATTTAGGGTGTTTTTTTAAAGGTATCAGCTGTGAATTCCCAGCCTCAGGGTGAGTCATTTAGACCAGATGCAGCATTTCAAGGAAACATTTCTAGTGAAATGACTAAAGAGTTGGAAGAGGCCCAACTGCAATGCATTCATATGCATCCCATGGCTCAGGTGTAAGAAGCTGTTTTAGGGGCCTCCTGAGACAGACAGTATTTGTAGATGATGCAGAGACAAAAGCCAAAGGAGGTGGAGTTGCCCATATAGAGGGAAGCCTCATCCAGAAAAACAGAAGCTGCAGGGATGTCAGCACCCAACAACCAGAGCAACATGTGTGAAGAGCTATCCAGGCACGTGCTGCTCTGAGCAGAAGTCAACAGCTGAAAAGAATTGAGATTTGGTGAAAATATGACCCATGGAAAATACTTACAAGTCGGTAGGGGAAGGAAATGTACTGCCTGAATAACACTGGGAGCTACTAACGACTGGCTGATGCAGATTTCAAAATAAATTAATCTCCCATCAACTTTGGGGGTGTGTAAACTCAGTGGATTACATTTTGTGATTAGTATTTTTATTGCTCTTGTACTGAGAGTTGCCTTCAGGTGTTCAGGGCTACTGAAGCGAGTAAATGTGCTCTGGAGCGGAACTGAACCCCTCCACAGAAAGCTGGCAGGAAGAGATGTGGCTCCAGGGAGTTCTTTAGGCTTCAGGTGCTTCTAGAATGAGTATAGAGTGACAAAGATTAATTGCCACCCCATGACAGCTCTAAACTAGGTCATTGTGTAATAGTATGCCTAAATGAACCTGTTGGAGTATTTGAAACTACAGCTCTGCCATTAGGTTTTCTCCTTGTCAGGATGCTGCCTCATGTAGCATGTAGCCTCATGTAGCATTGAGCATTGAGCTCTAAGTAAGAACAAAAATGTGATTGACATTGCCAGATTCTAAGGACAACAGCCAAATGTTTCACAGCATGGCATGGAAAAGAATTGTGAAACATCCCACTTTATCTAAGTATTAGGGAAATATTCACAGAGGACAAAGAATAGAAGCTGTTGCTCTAATATAACCCATTTATCTTAAATTTGCCAGGATCTGAGTATGCACTGGGGTGTAGTATCGAGTGATATACCACAATTTGTCTTTTTTTTTTTTCTTTTTTCTTGTCATAGTGGTTATCTGTGAGGTATTGGGTGGTGGAAAATGGCCTGACCATATCCACATCATCTTGAACTTCCTATATTGGAACGATTTAAAAAAAACGTACTCAGCCACTTCACCAACAACTGAGTCAAAGCTTTGCAATTACTATAAGAAAGGTATTCAAAATAGCAGCAAACTTTCCTGCAGTCGGGAGATGAATGTGTTATTGGTTTTGACTTGAACTCTGCATCATATAGTTACATTGACATTGACAAATTAAGACAGAGCACAAACTACCACAAGGTGTGCAGAGTACCTTTCATATTCATGCATATACCAGAGATATTTCAGAGGATGAGAAATTATGTAATATAAGAGATGAAAATTGAACACATTCAGGAAGACCCATAGGAGGAAGATCCAGACCAAGCCAAAAGGTCTCTGAAGTTGTTTTAGAAGATTAGTTAAGACTTACCTCTCAGGGAATGCTACTGAATTCTGCACTGAAACCTTGAAAAAACAAATTGCACAGGATGGATGGGCCTGGCTGATAGAACAAACATTTTTGTCTCACTGATAATCTAGAATCAAGAATTCAGGGTATCCTCCTGACTTGAGCAGGCATTCTCACACCAGAGCCTGTAAGGACTGGTGAGCTTCCTTCAACCACAGAAATCACAACAATGATCACACTGATAATGCTTTCAAATTCTTGCTGAACAAAATATGGAAAACTTGCAGAGAGCACCTGGCTGTGATGCTGTATGTTTGTCTCTGTGGAAAATTGCTGTGTTTATATTATATCACACTTTTTGTATTTGATGGGTAAGAAGAGGAAAATGGAAGTTGTGCCAGAGCTTTTACTCAGAATGCTTCTCTAAGTCTTAAACTTCTATGTGTGAAGGATAAAATAACCTGGAAGACGAAAGCTTCACGTAGATAAAACCATGCGTACAACAAGGTGTTCATCCTAAGGTATTTGCTTTATTCCACATTTGATCTCAGCTGAGTGAAAAGAACACCAAAAGAAATTTCACAGTACCCCACCTAGACTTTCTTCAAGAAAATCAGTTCTGTAAACTACAGGACCTGTGTCCACAGGGATTATACTTTTTGATCATATAACTACACAGATTGAAAAGAAAAAAATAAGTTCAGACTAAAAATTGACACTGCTGTATAAATAAAAACAGACACCACTTGTTAAGTGGGAGTAAGCAGAACATCTGGCCTCCAGTCTTCTAGCTGCCTGACTGAACATTTTGGGAGCACTAAGGAGCTACTGCTGCCTAGGAAGAAGGGAGTGCCCAGCATTAGTCACCAGATACCAGGTCTGAATCATTACATGGAGTCCTGATTCAGCAAGTTAAACATTGGTGTGAAACAGGAGATGGGTCCTCAGCATTCCTCCCTGAAGGGACAACTGCTGGGAAAATCAGGGGGACACCAGTGACATGACTGGAGATCCAGGAGAACCTGGGACTGAGACAGGCCACCGGCCCTTCAAGGGCTTGGACCCAGGCATGAGATAGTGGTGTACTAGGGGGAGGATAGCCTGTCTCCGGGGAGGTCAGTGACAACAAGAGGTGTATGGGGTGGCCCTGGGAGCCCAGAGCCATGTTCAGAGTTTGCCTTCCACCACTTAGTTTTGCTCCTCTTGAGCAGATGATATAAAAGCTCACACTTAGGCCTCCTGCACCAGAGAGCAACTGCCCACAATTACGCAAAGCAAATGTGTGTTTGGAGAATGCCACATCAGCAGTCCTCCTAGGGTGTGCAGAGGATTTGAGCCAGCTCCGTATGATGTTTACATAAGAGGATTTGATCTAGGCTTCCTAGTGTGATTCACAGGGCTCTGCCCTGCTGGAGTAGCTAAAAGTTAATTCCTCTTGCTTCTGTACTTGGCCCTGGTACTCTGCTTTTTACGGCAACTGCATCAGTAACAGCAATATTGCAGCAGTCATTGCAGTCCAATTTTAACACAGATATTTTTAATTGGCAATTTTTTCTTCACATATTTTCCCAACTGTATCTTCTGTGCTTACAAATTTATACTTCAACTACAAATCCTGCTTCCTTTATTTAGATGAAAACCAGAACACTTACATTTAGAAATACAAAGTTGCCAGTACTGTTTAAAGATCCTTTTTTAAATATGTAGATTTGCAAAAATGAAACTGGTGCCTCTGTATTTTGATGAGCTAAAAATGACACTGGTTTCAAAGATATGAAGCATGAAAAGAAATGAAAGGTTAAACTATAAATAACTTAGTTTTCACTTGTCCTCCAGAAACTTACACAGCTTCCTATGCATGTCACCACTAAGATACCAACTCATTTATCAATGCCCAGGTGTTTTCCTGTTTAAACAGAAGACCGAGTAATTATTGACAGTTGTGTCTATAAAAGCAAATAAAACAGTACAGAGGTGCTTCTGACACTAATGACCAGCCTTAAAATGCTACATGCAGACACAGAACTTTTTCATCTTGGAGCATGGTACTGTGTCTTTATATTATCTTTGAGCAAAGTTTGACAGCCTTCTCAGTCATTAGATCAATATGCTAGGTGAAATGTAGTAAAAGGTGTGGGAAATTCAAAGAACATCACTGTAGCACCAGATTTTGTTGGTTTTTTATTCGGGATAATAGTTTCAAAAATATGCTTCCTCCTACCTTTTCTTATCAATTTGTATGTTTTCTATTCAAACCATTTGTGTTCTCTCTTCCTGCTTTTCGATGAAGGTAACCATTCTGTATCTCAGTTTTCTGGCTTTAAAAAGATCACAAGACTCACAAACCAGACAAGAATCTAACAAACATTCACCTACAAAAATTCTTAAGTGTTTTGCTTTCCCCATACTTTAGGAGCAATGTGCAGATAAACTAGAAGGCATTAGAAATAACCATGTTTTGAGCAGGATTGAGAGTTTAATACCTGGAAGTTCAGGATATGACCAGACCTTATTTGGCTGAGGCTTGATTATGATACTGAATGATCTTTGCTTTCTACGTGGCATGACTTCTGCTGTGCAATTTTTTCATGCAGGGTTAGGGTTAAAATGTAGGTTATTGCAGCTAATTTATCTTGGTTTGCTCTTCTTCTTGCAGATTCATTTGTTTCATTTTTAAGTATGGTGTGGCCTTCTGGATACATGCAACACCAGCAGATGTTGCTTAGGCAAGAAGTTTTACTCTCCAGATCCATCTGTCAGGTTCCCTGGGGATGCTTCTCTTACTAGTATTTCCAGGAAAGCAGGCTAATGGCTGGCTCCACAATCCCCAGCCAGGAAGTCCCCTTGGCTGCTTTTCATCTAGCCCCTTTCTTCTGACATATCCAGTTTTGGTGGGCTATAAGGAGACAAGCCTCCTCTGGAAGATCTACTGAATTTACTTGATACACATATGCAACCACACTGTGTCAAAGTACAATGAGAAGCAAAGGAATGTTGGCAAGAGAACATCATGTATAAGCTATGATTAAGACATTAACAGAACCATTATTTATTACTCAATTTTTTATCACAGCAACCAAGATCAAAGGTTTTGTCTTTTATTCCCCTAGGAAAACCTTATCTGGATCAAGTTGAGTCATACTATTCAGTTTGGTTTTTTTTCAACTCTCTCCTACATGGGCTTTTCATGAACTTGCAAATGTACTTTCTTCAGCTCAGCCCTCTATGACCATCTCCTCTCCATTCGCCACCTAAATAATATACTCACAAGTAAGTCTAGATTTTATTGCTTACTGTGTCACTTGGAGCCATGAGAAACTCATTTGTCTTTGAAAAGCTTAATTTCATTTCAAAGTGATTTTAAATATGTCAGTTTAGAGCTGTTCTGGTTTTAATTTTTTTTTCTTTGGTTTCAATATAATGCCATTTTTACATTTTACTTGAACAATCAAAAAGGATTATGTACTATGAAATTATATACTAAGAGTGTCGTTGTCACAGGAGGAGTTTGTTTCCACTGCAGTGACTAGCAATTCACTCTGTGTCTGTGTACAACTGCTGCAGTAGCCATTGTGGGAACTGACTACTGCAGCTAAGCAAAAGTGCCCATGCAGGGTGGTGCATGCAGTTGCTTATGGTCTGAGCCAGCTGGATGTTATCCAGACTGGTCTGGATATCAGGTAGCTGCACTAACCAAGAGTTCACAGCTGTGTTGATAAATCCAGCAGAGAGAACAGTTATGGTAAATGCACACACAGTGTCACACTGTCACGGTTTCAGTTTTCATATCAGAGCTCGCGTGCAGCCTGGTAGCTCAAAGTATAAGAGCAGGCAAGCAGCTCATACCCATCCATACAGATATAATCCCTGAGGTATGTATGAGGTCTTTTAATATTCCAGAGAGAATATCAGTTCCAAAATGCTCTGTTTCCTCTGGGTTCTCAGTTCTCCCTGTTAGATGAAATTCCACCTCCACCCTGTTGCGTGCCCAGACGTCTATGCCTCTGTTTGGACAGGCAAGGTTGAGAGCTCTTGCGTTGCTTGATGAGAAAGCAGCACCTGGAAGAAGAGCAGCAGGTTCTTATTAAAAATACATTTCTTTTAAAAAAATTAACTAGTTATGTGGGAGCCTCAGCTTAGGCTTCCTTGGCACTCCAACCAACCACAGCTCCTCATTCAAGGCAGCACTTTGTCTTTTGAAGCTTTTTGTACTCTGTTGTATAACAAAAGACTGGGATGTCTCATAATTTCATTTTATGCAGACTGGGATTTGATAAGACACTAGATAAAATTTTGCAGGAGGCTAAAACATGCTAGCCCTGTTAGGATGAGGTGGCGCTGGGAACTGCAGCAAATTCCTGGCTATACCCTATTTGCTCAGCCCCATGCTGTTACTCAAGTGTCATGCAGGGAGCTGTGTTGGTCCTCTCCTGCTCAGGTGGTGCCACTTCTCTCTTTTTCTGCCTTTTTTTTTTTTTCTGGCCTGCTTGGTGTCTCCTCTGAAGGGTGAAAGGGAAGAGACAACACCCATGAGCTTTACATCTCATCTTCTTGGTCTCACTACTTCCACTGGAGCCTTACAGCACAAAAATGACTGCACAGCACACTTTAAAAGAAGGTGAAGAGATCACAAACAAACATGGAAGCTGAGGGAACAGAGCCTTGAATGTTCATATTGGTACAGTCCATATTGGGACCAACCTTCACCCATAAATATCTCTGTAGTGCTTCTTGGGAGCTTTTATTTGCCAGTGTGAGAGATGAGATAATAAGCACTTGGAGACACGTTAAAGTGATGTTGATCAGTTCACAGCAATAGAATACGAGGAACAATCTTTCCAAACTTACAAGGCTGTACCATGAGAGTCTACCCTAGCGTTTGGTCTCATCCTTTTTGGTTTTTTCTATTATAACATGCAGAAGTGAAAGAGATGCTTACCCACAGCAGCAGAGGGGAAGTCAGACAAGAATGAAGAGCCATAATTTATACAATCCAACCCAGAAACAGAAATGAGACAATAGCAGAGCAAAAGAGAAGTGCCTGAGAGCCTGTGCACAGAATGTCAGTACTAATGATAACCTAGGCTACGTGAAAGGACAGGAAAGTCCAGACATCCCCTTACTTATCCTTCATATTATGAATATATGACTCAGTTAGGATGGAGAAAATATTCAGTGTTGTCTAGAGGGTAATGAGAATGAAGCAATTATCAAACTCTTCAAGCTCCTCCAGAAGTGAAACTTTAAAAACACAGAGCAGAAGACACAACACATGCACAGAAAGCAGTAAAAACCAGACTGAACCATTTTCAATTTTTAAGGCATTTAATCAAATTCTACCATCAAAATTTCATCCTACCTCATCCTGAAAGGTAATCTTCATGAACTGATGTCTGACTTTGGTCTCCTTTGAGGATAAGGGGCCCAGGCAGCAACCGGAATCCACAGTATTTGATGTGTGCCCTCTTTGCACGCTTCATCTATTGTTCTGTTCAGCTTGCAAATTGAAATCAACAGTCCTCATAAAAAATGCCCTCCTATGATATAGGTTCCATGAGCATTGGCAGGTAATTTGGGTCTGATAAACTCTGGCTGTGAATTTCAGATGGAGGTATCTGTGGTTGAGCTTCTGAATCTGCATGGAGACAACTGGATAAACGATCAAGTGCGTTGGTTGATTTTAAACTCTCCATGAAAATGAGTTGCACTTCAGTCTGAGTATGAACTAACATCTTTTCACCCAAGCACAGAAACCCTTCGGCACTGGCACATCATTGCAGTGCTGTTGGATGTGCTCATCAGAAAATATAGCACATAGCTGAGTGTATCACTATTTTGGTAGAATCCAATTTTACTAAAAGAACAGGTTTCCAGTGAAGTTTCAATACCTAGAAAAGCTTTAGGAACTTAAGGATGCAGTTCTGTGTATCTTTGGGCTGAACAAGATATTTGGTTTACCAGCATTCTGTTCATGCCCATTTATTTTCTTTTTCTTTCGCCTTTCTCTGTTTTTCTATTGCATCAGTGGATTACTTCTGCAGTCATGGATGTTTTAGAACAAGATGCCTGCTCTTATGGCAGAAAATTCAGTACACAATATTTACCATACTGTTAGCATCTATCTAGCATGATTTTGTAGGTACCACACTATGGTACCATGTCAGCAATCAGATTTCTACTAGACTATGACAGAGAGGAGGACTGTGTTAGAAAGTTCCTTTGCTGAATCAGTGTGGAGTATGGGTGGAATAAATGTCACACACCTTGCCATCACACCAAAATACCTATCCACTACACCTGAAATTGTGCCAGGCTGCCAAACATTGGGAGAGGCAATAATACTGTGATGACAGCAAATGGGGCTGTATTGCTGCACCCTTGGGGAGTGAATCTGGAAAGTCTGGCTCATATTAACAAGGCATCTAACAAAACCACAGCCAGAGCAGTTCCCTTTGCTGACAGTACTCGTATGCACAAAGCTACTGGTACTGAAGTTTTCTGCTGTGTCAGGTTTTGAGGTGGCATAGAGTCCTTTGTGTTCTATCTCCCAAACTCATTAAGACCCAGTGCACAGCACTGCATGGGATAGGCCATGAGGATGCTGCAAATGCATTAGGTCAAGTAACAGGTGCTGTACTACAGCCACACAACATCCATTTCTAGCCACCTCCTCCATGCCTTCACCTTTTTATATATCAAACCTACATGCCAGACACAACTACTTAGGTCATCCCAGATCAGCCCAGCCCACTCTGCCTGGTGCTAGGATCACTACAGGAGAGAGGGATAAAAACAGAGCATTTGAAAGACACTGATGTACCAGTAGGGAAACCTGAATTGATGGTCAAATAAATGAGGCAAATGATTATTTCATTCATCTTTCCAGGTGTGTATCCACAGCAACAGTTCACATCCCAGTTCACAAGAGAGATACTACAGCTAGCACTATTGCCAGGAAAATACTGCACCTTTATTTACTGTTCTTTTATTAGGGAGATGTGGCAAACCAAAACCAGAGTAACGGTTTTTATCAAGGCAAAGCTGAAAGTAGGCTCTCATCAGGCAAGTGCGTATCAGATTATGAGCCCAATCAAAAGGTGATCATCCCTTTCTCCAAGAAAGCAACTTCTGGATCATTACATTTAATTCCTAAAATGTAAAATTCTTAAAGAAATTAGGGATTTTTTTTTTCTCATGGGGTTAATAAAAACTATATGACATATCTTGAATTTTAATTTAGGTGCATGATCATATGAGTGATTAAGCAAACAGAAAATTGAAGCAGAACAAATAATAACCCCCCTCTCAATTTTCCACTCTAGAAAATAAAATCACTGACTAAAAAGTAACAAGGGTTCACTGAAAACAAATATTGTAGACAATCCTGGATATTAAAATCCCAATATACCATATCTCCTCTGTTTGCATCATGCACAAGTTACACAACACCACCAGTACTGGAAGAGTGTTGGAAACAAAGCCCTCCAATGACTTGAAGCTGGCACGGAAAATGAAGCACTGGGGGAGTCCTGAGCCACTGGTCCTCAATGCAGGGCTGCCTTCAGCACACAAGTCCAATACTGGTAAGTAAAAGACACACCACAGATCCACTGGCTAGTAAACTCTGCTCTAGGGTGCTCAAAAATATAGCCAAGTGATGGAGAGCCCTGAATTGATGCAAAGTCATTTTGGCAGTTCAAGCTCATTGAAACATTTCCAAAAGGACATCTTTTTCCTAGCAGACTCATAGTGGTATGAGCATTGTTTCTCTGTCATCCATCATAACATGGAGGCAAATGAAGCAATTTGAGGAACAGCAACAAGCATTATGTGGAAGAATGGTTTTGTAGAGAAAGGGTAAAGAGTTAAATACATCCAGTTTTGTTAAAGCAGAGGTAGATGAAGACATGTCTCCAGCCAGCAAATGCTCAAGTAATGCAAACTTTAAAGATGGAAAGGGAATACTTGGGCTTATACATATAGGAACAAGTAGGAATAAATGAAAAGAGGTGGGGATAGCTTGGATATCAGAAAACCTTGGCAGTGAAGAGCAGAAATTTTCAGGGGAAAATTTTTAGGGGAAATTTTTAAGTTATCTAAAAATAATTTGAAAAATACTAATAAACAAGCTACTAGGAGTAAGACTCTTCTAGCAGAAGAGTTGATTGGATTACACAACAGCCTCCTCCATCCCCATTTCTTCCTGTGCTTGGTTTATCTTCTACCAATTAACAGTGTACAACATTTGGTAAAAGCGAAAAAAAGAAACCTAAGGCCCATTCATGACACAAATCTCAATGCTGATTTAAGAGAGTTTATGTTCTCCTGGATCCTGAGAAATTGACCCCACAAAAATTTCTCATTTATTTGAGTGCAACATCACTTGGATTTGATCCATGTTCCACAGAAGAGGTAATTCCCTGCAGGAGAGACAAGGTGGTTCAAACAATGGATTATTGCTTTTGTAGTCTGTCAGGCAGATAATCTCTAGTGAGTATCAGCAGTTGAAAAGGCTACAGCTTCTAACTAACCAGACTGACACTCTCCCAGAAATTTCTGCTTCCATATCAAGGTGACAGAAACCACACATCTGTATTTTAGCATTTCTGGTTCCTTGCCCAGGAAGAAAAAAAACCCAGAAAAACAAGACTATAAACTATTAACAAAGGTATCTTACATGATAATTGAATGCCAGCACTTTGGTGTGCTTAGGAGGAATACTTTAAACTACCACAGCTCCGTAAACATAGCAGTCTTTAGGTACACAGCTTTTCACTGAGGGTGGAACTTCACCCTGTTCCAGCAGTCATGCTAGCAAAGCTCACAGTGGCTGCAGGAATCAGAGTACAGCTTGGTTTCAAAGTCTTTCTGATGTGTTCTCCTGTAGAGAACACATTCATCTGATGCACAGCTGTTGAACTTCAGTGCCTAAGTTTGTATGTAATTTCTGTTTATTAACACAAATACACTTTCATAATAACTATATTCTACATTTTGTCATAGTGTATTATAAGAAGCTTTTTCTAGTATAGAAATTGTTTTCTAAACTGTTCAACATGCTCAAGCAACATCGCAGTATCCAAATGTTGGTATTTACGTGCACTGCATGTATAAATGAAGCAACTTGAAGAGCCTCAAATACACATGAAATAATATAACCCAGATTAAAGCAGAAATAAATTAATGGAATGCTTTTTTGCTTTATCATTTACAGACATTGGACCATATTGTATTGTTTTTTCCTGCACAGAAAACAGTGGGAGTTCTGGACAAAGATGAAAGGGAGAATATGTACTGCGAGCTGTTTGTTTTCTACTCCTATTATCTTTTTAAAAAAATATTCTGTATTTAGAACAAATAAAAACTGTCCATATTGTCATGCTGAAAGGTTGAAGATTCATAGATACCATAACAGTAGGACTCATAGTTCTTTTCTCATTTATATCATGGCAGATTTTGCCATGCTTACATCTTAGTTTCGTTAGAGTTCCCATTCATTTTAGGGTAGGAAGCCCTACAGCATGAATTACGAGAAAGTCTGTCTGCTTGGTTGTGCAATAGTGAATTAGAGAAATAGAAATAAGCTGACTTTTTTTCCCAGAAGAGTAATGCACGTACAGCAGAAGCCCAGTTAGGAAGGTAAAATCAAAACCCCAGTGTCCACTGTAATAAGAAAGCATCACTAACTGCTGTTTATCTGAGTTCTTAGGTTTGATTGTGCTCTTTGATGTACATACCTAACCCCCAGAGAAGTCAACATGTGGGCTTTTGCTCACAGCAGTGATCAAGCTTTATATTTACTGTGGTTTGGGTGGTTCTGAGAAATACGAACATACTCATGCTCATAAATCACCGATTTGTATGAAGCCATTTTCAATGCACTAGTCAAAAGGCTATGCAACTTTGAAAGATTAGTAATTACAAAGAAGCCTTTAGTCCCTCCTCACGTCTTCTGGAAACAATCACTATTGCTGGAAAAGGTTTTGACCCAGTACTTCTAACATTCCATTTCTCCCTTGAAAATAAACTTAGTTGATGCTGTAGCTCAACAAAACAACCACTTCCAGACTTTCAAGGTGTCTTTAGGGAGTTTTAACAATAAAGAACAGTGTATGTTATGACTGTGTAAGAGCCATAACAAATGTTACTATTTTTAGTTAGGCTGTTAGTCAGTCCCTTAGAGACTCTGGCTCTATTACACTACCAAGATCGGTTATACTGTTGTGACAGATGTGTTCAACCAGTTCAAACTCAGTGTGACGTGTTGATCAGGTGGTGAAATGAGCAGTCTAGAATAGCACGTGGGTGCATACAGGTTTTTATTCTAAAAAGCTAAGACAGTTCTTCAGTGAACAGACTGTACTACAGACATTTTATCCAAGATGACTTTGAGACTACCATTCCTGGGCAGCTGATAACCACATCTCTTACTGGGAGCATCACCACATGGCACACCTGGTATCACAGCTTCTGTCAGCACTGGTTCCACGGACCCATTTTCCAGTGTAACCTCCACTGGACAGACACCAACCTCTCATGTACAACAATGCGCCTTCTCCCCCTCTGCAAATTCACTCCGTGCGTTCCGAAAGGCCTTACTGCCACGCGTGTCACCCAAACTGACAGTGATAGGTACACGTCTTCCCTCAAGAGTGGCAGACGCGTGGTAGCTCCAGGACAGGGTCTCACCGCGCCTCCGAGGCACGAAAACCTCCCGGTCCTCCGCTTCTGCTGCGGCCCAGGCTACTGTGCAGACAGCACCGGCGGACCCGGCCCAGCAGCTCAGGTGGTGGGGGGATTCCCTCGGGGTGAAGCTATTCGACACCCGTACTGCACAACGCTCTGGGCCTCCAGCTGGGAACATAAGACACGGGAAAAGGGCAGCAACACCGGAGAGAAGCGCCCCCGTCTCTCCAGCGAGGCCGCCGCGCACAGATGGAGCCGCCCGCCACCATCTTGGACGCGGATGGGAAACAACAGCGCCCCCAGGCCCGCCCAGCGAGCGGGAGAAGAGAGCGCTAAAGAGGCGCAGTGACCCCACCGCGAAGAGCCGGCGCTTACAGCAGATCTAAAATTGCATTTGCAAAAGCTTAAAACAAACAAACAAACAAACAAACTTAAACAACGCAACCTAGTCGGCAAAGCCCTGGCCAGAGCAGGCGGGGCCAGCGGAGGGGCGCCCTGCCCGCACTTAAAATGGCGCCTGTTCTCCGCCCTCGGCCGCCAGGGGCGTGGCCTCGCCAGGGGGCGTGGCGGCACGTGACGCGCGCGTCAGGAGCCGCAGCGCGCGCTCGCGGGGGTGTGCGCCCCGCCCCTCCCCGAGCTCCTCCGCGCGCGCGCCGCGGCCCGGCCGGAGACAGACGCGGACACTCGGCGGACGCGCGGCGGCGGCGGCAGCGGCAGCGCGATGACGGCGGCGCCCGGCTGCCCCCGCTGCCCCCGCTGCTCCCCCGGCAGCTGCCCCTTCCCCCGCGCCGGTGGCTGGGCAGCCGCCTGGCGGGGCGCGGCGCTGCGCTTCGCGCTGGCGCTGCTCCTCCACACGGCCCGGGCCGAGAAGGAAGGTGAGACCCAGATTTCCCTTCCCTCTCTTGTCCTCCTTCCCCCCGCTGCCCCTCTTCTTCCTCCGGTGGCGGTGGGGCCGTTGGCGGCCGCGGCCCGCGCCCGCTCCCCGGCGGCGGGGTGGGGGGGCGGCTGGGGAGGCGCCCCGGGGTCGCTGTCCCTCGTCCCGCAGCCCGCCGGCTCCCGCAGCCCGCCGGCTCCCGCAGCCCGCCGCTCCCGCTGCCCTGGCTGTGCGGGCAGTCGCGGCGCTGCCTTCCCCGCCCCGCCGCCGCGGCTGCCGAGTGCGGGTGTGTGTCTGTGTCCGTGTTTGTCCGTGTGTGTCGCTGACGTTTCGCGGGGCTTTCTCCTCCCTGACAGCGGCGGGGACAGGGATGGAGCTGGAGCTGCCCTTTAAATAGGGGAAAGGGAAGTAAATAAATAAAATAGGAGGCTTTCTCGCCTTGAGCTGGTTTCCCTGCGGCAGGCTTCCAGCAGGAGACGAAGCCAAGCTAAACAGACTGGCGAAGCTGCATGAGAAAGGACAGAAATGCACGCTTTTGCATGGATTGTATTTTGATCCCTCACCAAGTGGCAGTGGGACACCCCTCTTCCTCCCAGAACTTTTGTCAGGTTTCTGGAGCCTTTGCGGAGTCAATGGCGTATTCGCCAAAGTTTATGAAGTCCCTGTCGGACTTTCCCTAACTTGTAGTGTCTGTGATTTTGGCGTGAAGTCTTTTCATTGTGGTTTAGCAAGGAAGAAAAGCCCCGAGCGAAACACCTAATCATAATCTGTAGCATTGCTGAGAACAGCTTTCAAGCATTTCCAAGGTGCAGACTCGTAGTCTGCTTGAAAGCATGGCTGTGTGGCAGCATAAAAAAGCAGCAGGTAAATATAATGTATTACTAAAGTAGGTGAAACAGATTTACTTTGGCTGGACAGAAGAATTTGCTTTTCAGGCAAGTTGCTACACCAGAAGAGGGGGGAGATGGACGTCTGACAGGAAGAAAGGGAGTAAGAATAAAAATGAATAAGAAAGAAAAGGGTATGGAATAAGAGTTTAGCAAGGAGGGTCTAGTCATATGTCTAGACCAGATTTGAGGAAGAAATACATCCTAATAAGGCACGTATAAAAAAAAAGTAGCTATACCTTTCTAAAGAAGGGCTCAATTCCAGTAATTTCCTAGTAGATTTATTTTTACAAATATGAGGCTGTTGATATTAAGGTGATTGAAATCCCAAATCAGTTGTTGCACAGCCACTCTTATTCATTTGACTTTGTCTACAGAGAATGTAAACAATTAGAAAACAGCGTGAGTATGATCGCATATACATAGAGAGATTAGAATGTGTAAGTTTGTTAGTGTAGCCTGTAGGGTCTTGAGCTACTAAAAGAGTTCAAATGCTTGAGAAATTTCTATTTTTAACTCTTATTGTCATTGCATTCCTTCACAGGTAATAAGGTATATGTGTTTATAAGCTTTGTCAGTGATGTCATATACTGGTATGATGGAATTGATTCATACCCTAAAAGCTGTGACAGCTGAGGCCGTGGTCTGGTTGGTTCATTTGTGAAAAAGATACTGGGTTTTTTTCTCTATGGACTTCCTTGGCATTCCTGAATAAACAAGGGCAGTTTTAGCTTCACAGAGTTTGAACAGATATGATTGAAGCCCCTCAAGAAAATGGAATAGTTTGTACTGATAACGTTTGTTTCTGTTTATACAGTCTATTACTTAAAACTTATACCAGCAACACATCTGTCATTTTCTAAAGGTAAATTTGTTTCTCAAATAGTACGTGGATTTCTTTTAGTCTTCAGATTTTCGACATTTGATTTTATGCCAAGTGTTCTGATGCTTACGGTAGTCTATGAGTAGTACATCTAAGGTCAATAATAAGTGTTTCTTTGGTGTTTGTCTGGTCTTTTTCTGTTATTCATCTTTTATGAACTCCTGAGCAGAATTCACTGTCAATCTGCATTTGTGGATCACATGTTGGAAAGTGTTGTCTTGCTTCTGTTTGCTGAGTGCAATGACTGTTTAAACCCTGGATTAAAAAAAAGCAAAACAAAACATAAACCAAACAATAGTTTAAAGGCAAAGATTAAAGGGACTTCTGAGATGTAGTCTCACTTATCTTAAGCTACAATATAAGTGCCAGTCTGCAAGAGGTAGTGACTGAACACGGGAGAGGAAAGACCACTTTGGATGCTGGGCCTTTAGACCAAGGTGGGAGTTCAAAATGGAACAGTAGTTGAGAAGAAAGGAGGGGAGGGTGTTCAAGCTCTGTCCTTAAGTGCCTTAGCTTTTACCAGGTTGTGTCAAGTTAAATGTAGTAAGACAGTTTAAAAATAATAGTCAGGAAGCAGAGAAGTAGCTCGGAATATAATTTCCATCTCCCAAATGTGGGCATACATTTTTCACTACAGCTGCAGGAAGGAAGCTGTGGAGAGGGATTTAGGGCTGAGGTTGTGCATTATTGTTCCTGAGCACTGCTGAGTTGAAGGTGGCTATAGTAAGGCACAGTGCAGTATGTACTCCAGAGAAGTTGCTGCAGAAAAAACTTGATAGAAGCAAGTGCCAGGTGAATAGTGTGAGAAGAATAGATCAGAATATGACAAAAGAAAATGAACAATGAATGTAGAGAACACTGTTCTCTTACCTTGCATATACCTGAGGAGAAACTGGGGGAATGATGGAGCTGATGGAGAGAAGATTATGCTGGCTTCATGTGGAGAAGAACCAGCAAGCAGTTCTTTATGGATGGAACTGTCACAATTAGAAAGAAGATTGATGCTGGAGTATTCTAGATAAACATGACTGTTTCTAGTACCCAGTCTAAGCTAAGGAGTTTGAGGGGGGAAAAGTAACATAAACATCTTTGCCTAAAAGCAAGAAGCAAAACTGAAATTGTTTGCATGTTCTAGCTGTAAATCAAAGTCTTGAGGAACTGTGATATTGCTGTACACTCTCTCTGTGCTAGACAAATATAACTTTTGGAAATTATCTGGTATCTGAACAGATAGCAGAGTAAACTGTGATTGAACCAGCCAGAGAACCTTAAACATCAATTTCAGACTAAACACTGATATATGGCGCTTTTTTTGTGCCTAGCTGGGTCCTCATGGGTATCCATGTATTGCTGAGGAATGAGTGAGACTGAGAAGGTTGTAAAATTTTATGGGATTTTTGTTTTTGTTTTTGTTTTTCAGTTAGGAAATCTGTGAACCATTGCAAAAGAATGACATGGCAGGAAAAAATTTCAGTCTCAAAGAGCCATGTGCTATTTAGGAGGGGCAAAAAATAACTTTAGAGTTTCTTCGGCAAATATGTATGATTTTCAGGATTTTTGTAAGGCTTATCCTTTCCTAGTGTAACTATCACATTCTGTATTGCCACATAGATTGGGGACAAGTATCAGTTTATATTGGTGGGCTTTTTGTTTTGCTTGTTTGGTGTTTTGTTTGTTTAGTTTTGGGGTTTGTTTTGTTTTGTGGTTTTTTTGGTTATTTTTTGGTGGGGAGGACACACAACAAACACAGAATAGCCTTCTGGGTTTTAGGTTGCTGGAAGCCATAGTAATTCCATAATCCCATGGTAAGTTAAGTGTTTTGAAGATAAATGTCTAACATGAGGATGCTTTTTTACCTGAACTGTTTTGTGTCTGTTCCCTTATTTAAATACATTTATATATTTTTAGAAAATCTTCACTTTATACATTTTTTTTTAAAAAATCCCCCTTTATTTCGCCAGCTGACTGAAAGGCTGTTGAGTCTACTTTGATAGTTCTCTTACCTACCCATCTGCTCACAACATAGGTGCAGATAGGGAAAGGTTGATATTTAGGCTATGTTAAAAAACTGACTGTAATTTTTGAAGTTACATTTTAGTGCTGGATCTGGGAAAAAAAATCTACTTAAACATCTACATTATGAGACCAGATAGACCAGTGGAAATAGCTCTTTTTTTTTCTTAATGCTTGATGTATTCTCAGCTAGCTTCCTAGAAATGAAGTAAGTTACTGAGTGTAAGTGGCATATTGTCATCAGAGCAGTGCACTGATATGTTGGAATTCTGGTTCCATTTTTGTCATTCTTTCTAATCTCAAATAACTTTTGCTTTTTGTTTTTTTACTGATATCTAAAATAGCAAACCAGGATACTCCACAGGAGTATCAAAACTAGAGTAATATTGGAAGATGATTGAAAGAAAGCTTATATGTTTAATATTATAAAAAGTCTCTTCACATATACTGCCTGTTTGTCATACCCTGCTGTCAGAATTAATCTACAGCATGCCAGCTTTTACTTTTATGCTGGTGTTTTGACCCCGGCTTAAATCAAAATTTGATTCAGAAAGAATGACCTCAATCAAACTGGAAACACTCCAGCAGCTGAAGTAGCACATCAGAATCATGAAGAGTGTGAGGAAAACAAAGTGGATAAAAATTGACCATGCTATCTCACTGTGGTTTTGAAACTTAAGTGTGGGACAGCTGATTAGGTCTGCACTGTGTCTGTGCACTTGTGAATGAAAAATATTGACCATGTGCTTGGATTGAATAGTTTCTTGCTTGTGAAATCTTTGGACTAAAATAAAGGAAAAATTTTACTGCGGTGGACAGGAAGTTGAGACCCCATATTCTCTGTGACCTTCAATGTAATCTCAGAGTGGGTGGTTTTCTCTCCCTGCACCTCCTGCTCCCTCACTTTTGTTTAGTTATATTGTATGTGTGAAGCAGACTGGGGTCCCCTCGCCTGTCGAGGTCCATTGAAGGATGGTGTGCTCAGTTCAGTGTTGGATTGCCATCTCTTGAAGGAACTTGCTATGGATTTGTGTAGTGCTTAATATGAAATTCCACCAGAGTGTGCGGAAGTCAATAGGTTTTGCATTATTTTAAGCTTTCAGTTGTGATTTTTTTTATGAATGATTGCAATATGGATTGCTCTGAGTCATTTGGATGTATTTGTGCATTTTAAAATTTTCAGCTGTTTGCTTGGACATTTGCTGTGAGTCACTTTATTTCAAAGCCTACCCAGTTTTACGCTGCTTAAAGTGGTATGTGTTATGGTTTCACAGTGTGATTTACCAAGTCTGTAAATTCAAATAATCTTTTCAAAGAGTAAACTTGGTAAATGACCTGGGAGTCTGACTGTGAATGGTGGATGCTATGGTTAATGCATAATGAGCAGTAAAAGTTATGTGACTGAAGCACAGGGTAGAACCAGTTTGGTTTGTTCCTGTGTTTGTGGATTCGGCAAGAATAATGTAATGATCTCTCTTATTTCTCTTGCTCATACCTTCTGTCCAGTATAGCACCACTGACTGTCAGTCTACAGCATGACCTTACTTGGGTATAACAGGTACTCAAGAAAATGTTTTTTTGGTTTTTTTTTTTTTTTTTTTTTTTTTTACCTTCTCTAAAAGTCAACAGTTGAATAAATTTCTATTCTTCATAGTAATAAGTGGGGGTACTTGGAACTGGACTGAGTAATACCTTGAGCAGCCTCCTCTAACTAGATGTTCTCTGATCAGGTGATGGGGTCAGAGCCTCTGGGGTCATGTCCAGCCTCCATTATCCTGTAGTTTCAAAAGTTGAGCACAATTGGTCCTTACAATGGAAGCAACTGAATTGATGCATTCACACTGCAGGAGTTAGCAAACTTGAGTTTGAACTAAAGTTATTTTAAACATAATTCCTGTTTTTCAAAAACTTTGTGTTAGTATTTCAGCATTTTAATTATTTCTACCAAGACAGAGGATGCAGAATTTCTTCTTGATTAGGGAGAAACCAAAGGAATCAGTGACCATCAGAGCTAAATACTTCCAGTTTATCTTTCTAGTCATAAATACAAGCAAAGAATAAACTTGTGTCCGATACGGATTTGTTAGAGGCAGCTGTTAAAATTTTAATGGCATGCAAGATTGCTGTGTATTTCTGTTTTCTCAACTATCCTTATGGAATAATTAGGCTTTACTGACTGTAGCAAAGATGTGATGCAGCATTTGCATTTAACATTTTTGAAAATACGGTTTTAACATTTTCTCATAAGCAGCCGTGGATAACTTTTGCTTTGGAATATTAAAGGGACTAAAAAAGGATCATGTCTGTTTCTCTCTCTCTCTCTTTAAAAACCTTGGATGTAATGGGGAAATAGCAAAGAGCTGAAGGATTGCCATGTAATTCCAATCCCTGAAAATGAGGAAGAAATCAAGGTGTTTCACTAGTTTGAGATTTTCCTGCTAAAATTACCATATTAATCTTCTCACTATCATAGATGCACTTTTAATACCACTCTTCCTACTGCCTGGTATAGCTTGCAGCAGAGAACCATCTGAGAACAGGAATTTTGCTGTCCTTATGAAACTGGTTTTAGTGATACTTGAGTGAAATTTAGTGGAAGGAACTGTACAGGAAATGAAACTACACTACAGCTCCTTCTGTCTGTGTACTCTATGAAGCTACGAAATGTTATGTATTAGAACTGTTGGGCTGACTCTAATGCAACTAACTTGGTTTGTTTAAGTCATCTTATAAATGGATCCATTACCTGTTCTTCATGAAACAGTTTGTCTTTGCAATATCTTAAGCGTTATCTGAGGGGTTTTTTTCAGTCAAACACCTGGATCTATGTTGGACTGTATGGATTTGGTATAATAGGATGTGCGTGGACTTTCTAAAGTTACTTAAACTAGAAAAATTCCAGACAACCCTTGGTTATAGGGCTAGGTTTTTTTAAAGTATGATGTTAACAAGATTAAATCACCATTTCAAGTAGTGATGATAGGAGACAAACTTGTAAACAAGCATGGTACCAATTTAAGTAGTTTGCAACATTTCCTAATAATGTTGTAATATGTTAAATGAATTTAAAGACTGCTTATCTGAAGCTTGCAAATAAATAGGAAATCATCTAGAAACACAGAATAAGTCTAAATGAATCAGTGATTTACACCAAAGTACTGTACAAATATTTACAGATGGATTTTGTAGATAATGATAAAAGTGTCCAGACAACTAGATAAACTACAAGGTATATGGTTTTGGTGTATTTCCACAGTGGTTCATGCTCTACCTCAGAGGCTGGCTACAATGAGCGCTTCCTTGGCTCTGTTCTGGAACCTGTCCTGCTTTAGATCTTTGTCACTGATCTGGAGTTGGAATGTACCAATACTCAAGAGCAAGTCTGCATTTTGGAGAGACCTAAGCAGGACAGAACAATGAGCTGACAGGAACTTCATGAAATCCAAAAAGGACAAATGGAAAGCCCTTTATATGGGACAGAATAACCACCTGCAGGGAATACAACCTGGACATGCTATTCATGAGTCAGCAATGTACCCTGGCAACGTATAGGAGTGTAGCCACTGGGCTGAACAACATGATTATTCTTGTGTAGTCAGCACCTAATAGACCACACCTAAGCCACTGCATCCAGTTTTGTTCTCTGCCATCCCACTGGAAATCTGCAAGGATGGTCAATATGTGCATGACCTATGAATGGAGGCTGAGGGATCTCGTGGCAGTATGCCAGTATCAAAGTAGTTTATGGAGCAAAATGGAGCCCGACTCCTTACAGAGATGCATGGCTGGAACTTGAGACAAGGGCCATAAAGTTAAACAGGAAAGTTTGTTTTTTTGCTGGGAGATGCTGCTCTGTGATGATCTGAGTAAGAGAGGCATTTGGACACTATAAAATAACATAGAAAATTCTGTTGTTATATAAAGAGAGACTAGCATAGATAATTTTGGATCTCTTTTGATGATGCTGAGAACCCTGAATTTTGTGGCCCCAGACAGACCTTTGAAGAGTTAATGTGCAACACACTGTGCAGACCCCATCCATAGAAAGGTTACCCTATGTTGTTCTGTTGCTGGATTTCCTTGCAAGAAGACAACTGTATTCATAATTTTTCTGTCAGGTAGGGAGGATGCTCACATGGGAACTTCCACCTGAACTTTCAGATAAAGCAAGGCCACCCAGGTGGCATAATTGCTGGTGGTGTTGATTGCAGCTCCTCTTCTTTCAGAGGGCTGCCTGGGCTCCCCCTGCAGCCACAGAGTATGTGCAGCACGGGCCTGAGGCCAGCCCAGACATGCAGCCCAGCCCAGGCGTGGGTCTGCTCGGCTGGGCTCCTGCATGGATCGCTGACTCCCCCATCTGTCACGGCTTCTGGTCAGCATGGCCATGATCTTCTGCCTTGACATAATGAGTCTGTATTTCACTGGGAGGCTGGTCAGGCATTGAAACAGATTCTCTAGGGAGGTTATGGAATCTCTGACTTTGGAGGTTTTCAAGGCCCAGCTAAATGACAGCCTAAAGTGGCATCATCCAAATTCAGCGTTCACTGTACTTCTGCAGAAGGTTGAGCTGGATGACAGTCTTGACGTCTGCTCCACCCTCAGTTTCCCTATCTCACTATTTTATGTCTCCCCTGTGATCTTGAAACTTAGTTGGAGCTTGCAATAGTTTTGTTGCAGCTGATGGTGGTATCTGTAAGATAGAAGTCTGACTTTTCGTGTAACTAACTCTGTGGTGAAGTCAGTGCTATGGTAATAGTAATGCAGATATAATTTTGGTAGAAGCAGAGTTGTAATTGTACCAGGAAGCTTAATGGGTTGCTGTATCATTAAAAAAGGGTGATCATAGATAAAAACAAGACTTTGTCAACTGTTCCTTATTTCTGTAATTGTAGATCACATATACTTTATTTGTCCCCATGTTTTTGTTCTTTCTCTTGAAAAATTGATTTCAAAAGGAGTATTTGTGTCCCATCTTTCATGTGAAGCATAATACAGCTATTAGTTTTTGTCATTGCCAGCTGCTGGCAGTATAACAATACATTCAGTTGTGGTTTACATGTTAATATACAGGATGTATTAAAGTTATACTTAATAATCTGTGCAGCCAATATGTTTGAGGAAATACTGAGAGATTTGGATAGTTAATGTTGTGAAGTTTTTGACTGTTCCTTTGTTGCAGTAGAGGACATGGAGTACTTGGTCCATACTAGAAACTATTTCCTTCTTTTCTGTTTGCTTTGGTATTCTGAACCTGTGTGTAACTTCAATCTGTGGAGCCAGCAACAGGCAGTTTAGAGGTACCAGAAATTACCATTATTTAGTGTTTACTAGGAAGCACGGAGGCTACTCTCACCCTCTGAGTTGTCTCTCCTAAGTATAAGAAGATAAGGAAGGGGGGTGTGTGTGTATGTATATAACTTCTATATTATGATGCAGCTACTTTTATATTATCATATACCTTGTCAGTTGCCTTTTGTGGTGCTTAACTAGGTCAGGATGTCCCTATGTACCTTTGGCTGACCTGTATCGTCCAAAATATTCAAAAGATTAATAAATTCCTTGTTTTGGGAGAAAGGTCCCAAACATTTGATGTTGAAGAAGAGATAGTTGTCATTGACAGTCTGAATCTTCACAGGTGAAGTCACTCTGCCAATCGGTACTACTGAATATCATTATCTGCTGGAGAAAAGACTGAAATGAACTTCCAGTTAATCATGGAAAATTTGATCAGAGTTTTAGTACTTGATGAGTGCTGTGCATTCTTCCACTGATTAAGTGGAATTTCTCTAGGGAAAAAGACTAGACTAAGGATCTCAGAAATTGGATAAAACATTTATTTATTTCGTGTTATTTAGTTAATTGTCCTTTAAAAATACCTGCTTTGTGAAAAAAAAACCCTCTAATGTTGAATTTAGCAAAGGGGTGCCTATTTAGGTTGAGACTGAATACTAGGCATATCAAAGTAGAAATGAGAACTGTTTTTGAGTGAAGCCTTGTCTTAGGGGGCAGCTTAGTGGTGATTGAATTAGATGTCTCTCCATAATGTATTCTGTCACTAAGCCTAAGGGTTTGGAATTATTGGGTGAAATCATGATCTGTGTTGCACCGGGTGTCAACTTAGATCATCACAGCTGTTTGTAAAAGTCTGACCAAAAGAGATTGTTTATTTACTTCTGAGGGGTAATGGCTTCCAAGGTATTGTAGGCAGCTAAATTGTATTTCTGCAAGTGTTTAATTTCCCTATGCCTACTTGCACCTTTAATTTCTTATTCATGTTTTTGGAGTGTTCCCCTGAAACTGAAATTTACCTGTTTTGTTTAATTGTTTTTGCTCTGTTTTATCTTTTTACAAAACTTTCAGTTCTTCTTCTGTGGAGAAGAACAACTGAAAGTTTTGAAAAAAGATATTTATCAGACCTTGCAGCCAGCTTTTTTCTGGTGGTGGTCTGTGCTCCCTCATAGCAAGTCAACGGGCTGCTGTGCTCAGCAGTCAATAAGTAGTGTTACTGCCATGTCATTAACACTATGGCTTTAACTTCAGGCCTTTTCTACCTTTTTCTGGCGTTCAATTGTTGTATTTATAAACTTTATATAGTAGCTGGGCAAGCGTTATCTCGCCACTCCCTTCTCGCTTGTAGTCAGGCTTAATAGCTGTTTCCAGTGGACACTCAAGTGTTGCCAGGGGAGCATAGGAGGGGCGGGGATGCTGTGCTGCTCCCTCTTAATGATGCTTCTGTCCGGTAACTTGGTGTTAACCAAGTCGCAACTGTTACACAACAAAATCTAAACGATTGTGTTGTTCGTGCATCCTTGTTCTAAAAATTCAGGCAGTACCACCTTGGTAACTGACCAAGAAAAGCAGGGAGGCAAAATCAGGGCAGGGAGGAGAGCAGTAGTCGGTAGACTACTGTTTCTGTGCCATAAGATGAATGCTAGAAAGCATTCTCTGTAGTAGCTACCAAGACAGGAGCAAGGATGGAAAACTGAGCAGTGTCCACTGAACATGAGCTATAGCTCTTACCTGATGGCCTTCATCTTGCCAGCAAGACACTTCGATGTCAGGAGGTATCTGCCTGGCTCTGTCACCTTCCTGTTCTGTGGAGGGTTTTTTGGAAACTCTAAAAATTGCATCTTCCTTCCTTTTTTTCTATGGTGTGGAGAGCAGTGTTTGATCTCTGTCAGTGTTTTTTAAGGTCATTAATCATCCTGCATGTACCTTTTAGGTGGGTCTTTCCATTGTGTTGATACAACCTTTTTTTTTTTTTGAGTAAGTGGGGGTCTGTTCAGTGGTTCATTTAATGAGAGTATGAGTTTGGAAGACTGATGTTAATGGTAATAGCTGAAATTATTGTCATTTAATGCATTGTTCTCCATGGCTGCGGAAGCCATGAACTGACTGCTGTTTCTGGCAACCTACATATTGAATGTTGCTATATGCTATAATTGTTTCTATATGCTAAAAATAATAGAATTTTATTAAGTGCATGTTATGTTTTTGCACATCAGTTTTCAGTGCTACATGAGCAGTAAAACTGCCACAGTGAAAAGTTTCTGATCTAAAACTTGAGAAATTGAGATAAATCCTTAAGAGTAGTTTGGAGTGACTGTTGTTCCCCCCCACCATTGAAGGACAGTGTACCTTGTTTTTGAGGGTAGTTCCACATAATTTTGTGTCTGTACACATTCCATAACAATACATGTATAGGAGTATAACTTAATTTAACGTATTGAAATTTTAAAATTGCCATCATTAGAAGGAATAGAAAGCCACATTTGGTATGGCCCAAGGGAAAAAAAAATCTATTTGCAGATGTTTGTTTTCTTTTTAGCTCCCTTTTAATTTTTTAAATCTCTTTAAATTATTTTTGAGACATTTCCATGAGTATCAGGAGTATTGTTCTCTTTGGCTTAAAAAATAGCATGCATGAAAGTTCTTCTCCTACTAAGAGAAGTATTTCTCCTTTTTATTTAATTGAAAAAAATTTAAAATAAGCTTTCTCATTCATACCCCCTATGAATGGAATTGAGTATTATTTCTTGAGAAGCATTTTGGAGCCAGGAAATAAATATCTTTGGAGGAGCTAATGAAATTTTTGAAAAGTTTAAAAGTAAAGTGCCAACTTAAAGCATCTAGCAGCTTTCAAAGTAATATTTTGTTGGTTTTTTCCAAGGGACATTTTATGGCCTTTATTGGTACCACCTGAAATCCACCATTTTGGCCAATAGCAGATAGTTTTTTACACTCATTACAAAAAAACTAGATGAAAATAAAAATTGCTTTAGTCCAAGTGGATGGAAATGCACATTTCTGTAAGGCGGAAATACAGGCTGAATACAGAAACAGCATCTGAGAATAAAAGTGTATGAATAAAATGTAATCTTTTTGTGTGTCAATCTGAAATCATCTAATGTAATTTTGTTAGGAATATAAATGAGAGCAGATTGTTAGGTGGAGTACCTGTTACTTTCAGTGAGCTTATCTATTTCTATGTATGTTTGTATCATTTTTGCAAGGATATATCTATCACAGAACACATCTAATCAGTGTTAACTGTAAAAGAAACCTTGATGTAGTTGCACTGTCTTCTGAAGCGTGAAACACATGTTGTGAGCCAGCTGTGTGAGCAGTGGCTTCAGGGTGGAGACTCACTTTCTTCCTTTCTCAGTCTAAGTAGTAGCTTCATTGTCTGTCTGGAGCCTGTGTTCTGAATCAGAATCATACTGTCACTTTCTTTTTGGTGGCTAGCTTTAAAAACTGAATTGGTGATTGAATTCCTAAAAATCTGCATCAGTCTTAACTAAGGGGAAAAGAGATGAGTGAATGAGCACAATGTGATAGCTCTTCTTACTAGGGAAAGGCCTTGTTAGGCAAAGAGGCTTGTCTTTTCTCTGAAGGCAGAAATGACATAAAAGTAAATTAGTGAAAAATTACATGCAGACTTAGTTGGGTGTTAGTGATATGCTCAGTTTGTGCTGTTGTGTGCAGTAAAGTAGAAATCATTTTGCTTTTCACCCTGCACTGTGAAATAGTGAGTAGTGTGCTCAGGTATTGCAAGTGATCTACTGTCTCTGTTTAGCTTGTATTAACTTGGGCACAGCTTAGTGCATGTGAACTTACTTGAGTACGCATTGTGTAAAGTCAGAATTTTTTTTTAATGAGTAATACAAAATGAGGGTTTTGATGAAGATTTTGTCTTTTTGTTATTTAGCTTAATGTATTGCTTTCTCATTTCACATGATGATTAAAGTGTATTATCTAGGGATGGTTCTATTTCAAATTTAATATATATAAACAGAAAATACAAATTTGGCCAGTTGGCTTTTTGAGGGATGGTCATTAGAGATTTTAATAATGAAGAAAGTGTAAGTATGTTTCTGTGTAAAAATACTTCAGAGTTTGTACACGTGATCTTTACTGCATTGTGTGTATTTTCTTTGTTATGATGGCTCTTCCTGAGGTCTGCTAAAAAAATTATTTATTTCCTCTTGTTATGGAGTACTGGTAAATAAACAAGCACATTGCCTAGGTAGGTGCAGGAGGATTTAGCTGGCAAGCAAGGCTGCTGGCTGGTGATTCTCACTTGCCTGACATTCACTGTCACATAAGAGAATGACCTTTTACATTTCCAGTGAACAGTCACCTGTTGGGACGTAGGCAGAAATCCAGGCTGACAGCTACACTGACTCATCCGTCTTGGAGAATGGGCCTTTTTAAAACAGATTTGTTGTGTTGGACACTGAACTGGGACATGTTTCTTAAGGCTCACCAGACTTCTGTAGTCCTGAAGCTGATTAAAGTGGTTACTTCCATTACAGAGTAATACTGTTTTCCCTTATCTGTATGGTATTTTCTTTTTTACAATGTAATTTTCCATCCATAATAATTTTATTTTTTCATTCTGTATCCACCTACCTGTATTCCCCATGCTGCTCAATTTTTCACTGCTCAGGATGATTGAAATTGTGTGACTGTGCACAAGCAGTTCATAGTCAGAGCTTTAAAAATAACTTGTCCAGGTTTAGTTCTTCACTTTAACCAATAGTGATACAAATGTAACAATTACATAGACAGAAGTGAATGGTATTTAACACATTGTAGTTGGTTTGTGTAGTTATATTACCTTGAAGTGAGCTTAGTCACTAATACAAAGAACTAGAAACTGGACTTAAAAAAAAAAAACTTAACATAAATTAGGAATTATTTAGGTAATTGATCTTTCCCTATTTTGGTAAGATAGGACACTATTTTTAGAATTGGGAGAAAATTAACTGACTAGATGATACAGGTTTGTATAAATCCAGTTTACAAGAAAGAAAACTGGTTTAGACAAGACTTAGGAAAGAAAACAGTTCTTGCAAGCATGTAAGAGAATATATAGAGATCATGAACATAAAAAATAAATCAATGTGTTGCTATTGAGTAGCTGTTCCAGAGCTAAGTTATATTTCAGAATAGTGTTTTTATAAGTATATCTGCCAGAATATACTTCCCTATTAAAATGAAAAAATTAACAGTGGCTAAAGGAAGGATAAGTGTGCAAAGCCACCTTAAAAATCAGATCTCAGTCAGAGTAGGCCTCATAAACTGTGAGCCATGGAGATTTTGTTGTTGTTGTGCACCAAGAGCTGTGGCATATTCACTGCTCTCACATTACATGCAAATTTATTCTGTTTTGTGTAATTCAGTCACAGCTAAAGACTGGTATTGGCTAAAGTGATTTTGATATTAAGTTCCTGTTTGCTTTGGAGATGTGTAGGATTTTAAAGTTTTCATGTTGTTTGATGGTTTCTAGGTCTATTTTTCTTGTTTTAACACCGAATATGAAAGGCTTGGACAAGAGACAGTCAAAATAGGGATGTGTTTGAACAAGATTTCTCTATTAGGTGTATAAACTTGTGAAAAGATGCTGCTTAAGCTTTGAGGAATTTAATTCAGCTACTGTTGGTTTAATTTTTGCCGTGTTAGGTGTTTACTGTCAAGTACTATGATGTTGTTGGAAAGGGAAGGGGAAAGCATTTAGGAATTTGCTGGTAATAATGACTAGATAGTACTTTCACTGTTCCAGAAAGCTGTGGTTTGGGGACTGGGGGCTATGCTTGTGGTGATTGGTTTTCTTTTGCCATTTTTTTCAAGAGTTTGGAATGCTTGGAAAGTGCTGTCAGTAGAACAAGCTGTTCTGGAGCAAGTGGAAAGACTTAAGTTCATAGTCTTTTTCTGATATCTTCTATGGGCTTTTCATCGTAAAGCTGACTTAATTAAAGAAGTTGCATTTTAAAAGTTGTAGATTGAAAAGTGAAAATGAAACTTAGAGTATTTTTAGTGTTAGCTTCTATGTATTCTGTTAGTAGTGACCTACTGTCTGACCAAGAATACACAAGCTAGAAGCTGAAAAAATTTGACCCTGAAATCATATAATATCCTAGTAGTGAGAGTGACTGAAATTGTTACAGATTCTCATGAATCTCTTACATTTGCTTTTTGCAGAAGTTGAAAGGATAGAGGTTTTCTCTTGAGAGGAATTTGTGTATACCTCTCAGAAGAAAGTGTTCTGTTCAGCATAGGTGAAGAGGAAATGAGACTAAGATTCTTCTGGCCTTGAAATCTGCGGATATGAATATGTATCCTTTTCCTTCTTTGGTCCATGAACATTTAAATTTTGACTAATAGCTATTATAATAAGCCTCCAGGGGCTTCAATTGCCTATAGGGTCAGGAAGAAATTATTTTCCTAATGTGTAATTTGGCTTCTTGGCTGCTGATTTGTGCAGTGGCAGATCATGCTGTGACAGCTGAAATGCTTCCTACCCCAAATATTATGTTGTGCCCCTCTTGTTGTAGTCACCAGTCACGGGGCAGGGACGACTGAAGTGGCACAAGCAAGTGTTAATTTGCTGCCTTTTACTATTCCAGAGTATTAAAGTACTGGGTACA
The DNA here is from genome assembly GCA_003676055.1 of Chloebia gouldiae. Classification (NCBI taxonomy): domain Eukaryota; kingdom Metazoa; phylum Chordata; class Aves; order Passeriformes; family Passeridae; genus Chloebia; species Chloebia gouldiae. The sequence goes on along the minus strand of QUSF01000007.1, from coordinate 28,255,988 downwards.
GTATTAGGCTGGTAATGGACCATGATGGTATCAGCTTAAGCTTTGGGAAGAAGTTTTCCCAGGGGAAATTGTTAGGAACTTAGCAGAGAACAGTCATCTTCCTCTGTAGCATGGGGAATGGTTCACCTAATAAAGTATGCCCGAGTGATCTCATACTTAATTACTTACAGTGACTTTGCACATTCGTAATAACCTATTGTCTATTGGTGACATACGTATTTTGTGTAAAAGGGCAGTAAAAACTAGTTTTGGGCTTGCATTGCAAGGTTTGTGAACTTGCTTAGGTCAGGTAGCACAATGGCAAAAGATGAGCAACTGCTTCTAATTCTTGAACAGGCAAAAAAGTACTGACAAGGGCACTGTCAGCATTTCACTTCGAAGAAGACTTTGTAGTCTCTGTGGTCCATGTTGGATGGTTTGAGAGCTGCTCTTAGAGGGATTCAGATTACTCTTTATGACTTGTCAGTGGAGTTTTTTTTAAAATGTAATTAGTTTTGCCTCATTTGAATCAGGTGGCTTGTTTCATCCTGAGTTGAGAGTCTGAGAAGTCAGTTGCAAAAACAAGCTTTCATCTCATGAGGGTATATGTATTTACTTGCCATTTCCTTGCTTTGATGAAATAACCAATAAAGAGAAATGCAGGCTTGCGAGTTAGTCTAAACCAAAATGAAAGGTATAACCACAGCAGCTTCATCACCGTCTTGTTTGAGCTGTGTCCACTGTGAAATGAACAGCAGCCAGACTTCGCAGTGCATCTGACTTCACCTGGCATTGTCATCTGCTCTCTGAAAACATTTCTTAAATTATATAGCTATGAATAGCAGTTCTATTTAACAGTGTTGTCTGCTCAAAATGTTCTGTGACATCTGTTGCTTTGTTCATAAGTTGTTGTAAAGATTAAATAACTAAAGAGTAGCTGAAAAAGTGTTAGGCACTTAAAGAAGGTCTGTCTGCATTCAGGATGCTTGGGTGGAAAGCTTGGGCTCGTTTCTTGGGACTTCAGTGTGTGTAATCCTTGAGGAAGATTTGTTGCTACTTTATGCTCTTTGGACTGATAGTGCATTGTGTTTAAATCAGGGAAAGAAGCCTCAAAAATACTAAGCATTTGTGATTAGGTGAAATAGCCTTTTATGTTTTGCTGGCTGTTAATAGATCATTTATATAAAAAGTTGTTTTCTAATGGCTTTTTTTTGTTTGAGTCTAATGTCACAATCAAATGCTGTGTATTCTCTGTTTCCAAACTAGACATCTAGATAGCAACAGAATGTCAAAAAGTCCAACTTCAGAGTTGCAATTCCTTTTGATTAGTAGGAAGGTTTGCTTGTATCTATAATTTTTTCAATTGTGATTGTTGAACTTCTAATAAATCAATTACATGAGAAAACATAATTTCATTCTGTATTTATACCCAAGTTAAAATTTGAGAATTTTCCCTCTATGCTAGTTAATCTGTAATTTGGGATTCTTGTGCAGAGGATAAGCATGACACTTCTGTGAAATCACAATTAACTGTCATACTCTGCATTTTAACCTAACGTGTCAAAGCTTCATTTTCTTACATCTTGCACTACAATACACTTAGCCTTTTTTTCAGTTATTTTAAAACCAAAATTAGACCATTAAATGAATGTCTTGCATCATATGTATTGTCAGTTAAATTGAGAAAAATTCACTTGTTCTTTGTTCTGGCATTAAACTTTAAACTGGCAGACCAATTCCAATAATTTAAGTTTTAAAAGCACAAAATTTCATAAATTGTAGGACTTGATTTTGTAACAGCTCTTCAAATGCTGTTTTAGTTTGTTTGGTTTTTGTTGGTTTTTATTTTAATCTCTTACCCTATGTTCTATATAGCTCTTCAGTATAACTGATTGACTAAACTCCTGATTCTTGGATCAAGGATCGATTCTTGTTTGTTTTGAGTAACATTAAGGTAATAGCAATAAGCACACACAAAAAAATACTCACTTATTCCTGACACTACTGACTAGGCTTTCTCATGGCACTGTAAATATTGCAATGTCAGTGTAAATATTATACAGGATGTGTGTTGTTTATGCGTTCCCCCTTTCTCCTCTCTGGTGATTCTCATACTCCACTTGAGCTGGGCTTTTTCAGCCTGTGCATGTTAGAATTTTGTGGTATGGTAGCTTGAAAAGTAATTGTATTAAACTTTGTTGTTTGGGGATCTTTTAAATTTGTTTCAGGTTTTTTGCATACTAAAAGAGACTTTTGGAGATGATAGCAGCAGTCTTTGTCATATATTAACTTTTACTTTAGGTCATATGAAAGCAAGGTTGTGGAGCTTGTGCCTTTAAGGAGAAGGTATCAAAATGTGTGGGAAACTCAGGGATGCAGAATGGAATTTGCAAACAGTGTAAGCAGCATAGTGAATTTTGGGTACTGAGTGAGGTGTGACCAAAGCAGCCAGTGAGGAAATGTTTGGGACAAATAGATGTCAAAGCTAATGTTTCTCTATGTGGTAGGTGCCTTTACTCTTGTCTACCAAGAGTGCTTTTTTTTTTCCTGAAAGTACTGACACTGACACTTTTTTTGTTTAAAGCATCATAGAGTGGCATTGTTTGTGATGTTATAATAAAGATTCAAAGTGGGAGATAAAGGTCTAAGTCTCCTTTTTCAGACTGGGATTCAAAATCCATCTTCCAGAAGCACACAGTGTGCTTCTGTGTACTGGGAAATCTTTAATTTCTTCCTGTTGAAGTTATTCCTCTTTGTGCAAAGAGAGGAATGTTATCACTCTCTATTTCATCTAACACGAATGGTACATGGTAAAGACAGTCATGGAAAAAGGACATGGGGTAGAGGAGGAGTTATTTACAGAACTTTTTTTTAAATACAATTTTCTCATTTGAGATTGCTGCTGTATTTTATTCTAAAGGCCTCCTTTGTGTGTGTGTGTGTATGTGAGTAGTTTTTTTGGGGAAAAAATGTAGAACTCTTTGAACCTTTCTTTCCTCTTTAAATCATACTCATTCTTGTACAGATTATTATATATACAGGAAAGGCAATGCCCTTATTTCTTGTCTTTAGAAGAAAGTTGAATTCCCTACATTTTAAGAGGAATTGAAAAACAATTGCCTGACCAAACATGTAGGGGAAATTAGTGGAGTGTGTGAGGATCTTTTATTTGACTGAGGCATTAACTTTTCATGGAGTTTAGTCTTATGGTACAAACACTTCTAAACTGTTTCAAATTTTAATATGTTCCTGTCAAGATGGAGAGGATTGTTGCCATGCCAAGGATTAGGCTGCAGTGTGAAGGAGGCTTTCCAGATGTACAGTAAAGATTACGGGTGTGTAAATGAAACAGAAATTCTGTGTGTGTCTGAACTCTTTGTGCATTTAGATGTATTCAACTCATTTGTTCAGGAACCCAGCTTGTCATATTTGTTGAAGTTTGGAGTTGGCTTGGTACAATCACTCTTTTTCGGGACTCTAGAAGTCATTCCCTTTGGAGTTTAACATTTTTAAGATAAAAGACTAATTTTGCCAAGAGTGGTACTTCTCAAGTAAAGTTAGCATCACAGACTTGTGTTTGTTTTTTGGTAGATTATGCATTATTATTTTGGTTTGTCATAGCTCAATCTACAAAATGAAGATGTTGACATTTTCCTTTTGATTTAGTAACAAAATGGATTTTTGTTCAATTACTTAATTTTTTGTTTTTCTTTGCAGCTTTCATCCAGTCGGATGGCATAATAGAAATGCTACGTTTTGATGAAGGAGACCTATTGCAGGTATGTGGTGTGAGTAAATCGTCTGATCTAGCAATGTTGCATCTTTTTGATAGCTGCTTTTTGAACTGATGGGTTTGTGGAGTTCTGAAGACAAGCAAGCATTAAGCTCAAGTCCACAGAACCTTTGAACTTCCTAGTTACTTTCAACACTCTGCTTCTGTGTGGCCAGAGAGTCTGGTTTCTTGAGGTTTTGTTTTGGCAAAACTCGTGGGTTTTACCACAGGTTCTTCTTTCTTAGAAAAATTGGGGGATACTTTGTGTTTAAGGCTCATCTTGATCTAAAGTTGGTATTCAATTGGCTAACTCATCTGTAGGAACTGCAAGTGTTGCAAGATCCACAAACCTAAAGGCAGTTCTTGGGACCAAATTACCACTGGGTTTAAAGAAATTGTAATTACTGCAGTGAAGTAATTGCTGTTGTAAGTAGTTGTTTTTCATGAATAATGTTGCCATTCCTGTCAGTTTTCTTTTGGCATGAGTCAAAACAGGAAAAAAAGTTAATTTTAAAGAATATATGCTGAAATTTTGAGATGGTGGTAGTAGCTAGGATGACATACATAGGAACATGGTTTGATAGTAGAGCTACGTAGCTGTGAAGTTCTACTGACTAGGATTTCATATGCATGTATTTTGTGGATTGCATGTATGTTAATATTTTTCCTAAAATTCTTTGATAGTCTACTACTTGAAAGGGATCAAAGCAGCTACTAGTGCAGTGCTTGATTTATAATTCCTATCTCCTGTGTAGTTGAGAAAAGTCAATATATGCGTCAACATATTACATGTTTTAGACTTACGATGTTGTCTTTTTGGTTTTTTTCCCTGCCTACCAAGTTGTTTAGGTTGTTTTTTTTTCCTTCTTCAATCCTTAGTCCTTAATGTAACTCAAGAATATTTTACTGTAGATGTTAAGACTGTAATGTACAAGAGTAAGATACTTCAAAATTATGCAAGCTGGTTACAGGAAACATTGCAGTTAAAAATAAATAAGAAACCCCCACTACAAACCCCTCAAATAACCCCTCCCAAACCTAATAATAAATTGTTGCATGTTTGATTTAAAACAAAACAAGAGAGACAAAATTTCTGCTAAGTGGTTTGTATGTTTTATGTTATGGTTGTGGCTCCTAAGCCAAACCTACCTATATGAGTGAAACCACTTCCTTTTAATGAGAATGATAGCATATATTGTTTTCTCTAGCTTACAGATTATTCGGGTATTTTCATGAAGATATTAATATGGTGACATCTTGTGACTACTTCCTGCAATTAAAAAAAAAGCAATTACAATGTTGTGAAACTAGACTTATGTCTTGTGAACAGCAGTTTACTAAAGTTTTACACCTACTATGATGTCACTGGCTGTTTCTCTTTTGGGCTTTCCATAAGCTTTACAAATGTCTGTTGTTCATTACAAATACTGTGATGTAGTAATAAATCAGTAGTGTCTAATATTATGTCAGCTTCACACAAATGTTGTGGGTTTTTTTTTTTAATATAAAAAATAACCAATTCAGTACATAAAAAGATTAATAATCATTGAGGTATCAAAGCCATCTCCAGTCTTGGTTTGTCTCAGCTTCCTCCAAGAATCTGATATCTTTACAGTGGAAGCAAGCTTTTTCTTGTTTGAAAGTTGCTTTACAAGTAAAGTAAATCAAATGCCAAGCCTTGAATAATTTTATCTTTAGGGATTCCTGCCACTTCCTTTCAGTTAGTGTGGACCCTCTGTTTTTTTGTACTAATTTGGAGTACATACTGTTGGTAAAATACTCCTTATGTCATCCAATCACATTTCAGGAATTTTGTTGTAAAAAATTCTGTGTTGAAATGTTTGGTTTGACCAGTCTGACTGAAAACCGCTATTTATTGAAAGAGAATAAGTCTTTAAATATTTAAGTAGAAAAGCATTTCATTGGTGAAAATAAATTGACAATGGAAATTTCATGAGCTCATGCTACTGTATAACTAGCAAAAGTAGAGACTGTACTCTCTGGGTGTGGACTGGTTTGTGGTTTCCAAAGTGCTATACTGAGCAACCTTCTGAGGAAAGTGAGAATTCTATTCTTTAGCATATATGTTCAGATTAAAGGTTTATCTCTAAATAAATTATGCTAGTTCTGCCTGTGGATTAAATTAAAATAAAAAGGGAATTTCTTAATTCTATCTATTCACATGAATTGGTGCCTTTAAGAACTCAACTTTTTGAGCTCTTCAGATAATTCATTTAGATCCTGAACATAGGGTAAGAATAGTATTAATGAAAATGCAGTGTAGGATTTGGGGTTTTTTTCAATAGCAGGTGTTTTGCAGATGTCTGTGTAGTTGTTTGGCACTTCAGAGTCATAGACTTGGTTGATTGTAAAGGACTTTGGGACATCATGTATTCATATTTCAGGTGGTGTGTGTAGATAGGCTATACCTGGCAGGTGCTTGACTCTTCTGTTCTTAAAACATCTAGAGAAGTATGTAAGTTTTGTACCTAAGCTGGTTTTGCTGCTGCTTTTTTCTCAAAGATAGGTGTACTTGGGTTTTTTGTTAGGTTGTTTTGCCTCTTCATCATGATAACTTTGTGCTGAAATCTATCTACAGCTTCTTCATGCAAGTTTTTTACAACACTCTAAATTTACTGGATTTTTATTTATCACTCCTTAAAGTGTAGTGTTTATTTGAGATATTGTGCTCAGAGAGAGGACAGTGTAGTTCCTTCCCTGTCTAGGAACGCTTGTTTTAGTAATGCCAAAATGAGTTGTAAGTTTTGACAGCATTTTGTTTGCTCATATAGTTTGTTTTTCACTGTACTTTCCAGGCACATTTTTTTCTTTAGTGTGCTATCAGCAATTCCCTTGCCAGTTTTAGATTTAAGCTCTCCTTCAGCTGAACTTTGCTACATCAGTGTCAGGCCATCCCTTCCATGTGTTGTCCTGATTATTTGAACCCTTGTCCAGACCTGACAGATGCTTCGTGTCTCTGACAATGATGTCATCTGCAACTATTAGGAGGGCTGAAATAAACTACAACTGTTACTTTTAATAATTTGGCCTTTCATGTTAGGCCAACATACTAACTCACTTTTTGAGGACTTTACTTTGGAAAATGAATGGTAAAGGAAAATTTATTTTTCAGAGCAAAGTCTTCTTTTTTAATACAGACTGTTTGGAAAGTACTGCTTATTTAGTAGTATTTTTTAAGTAATGTTTTGCTAAAGTAAGAAAGGAAAGTGGTAAGACTTTTCAGTCAAATTATCTTAACATGAATCTGCCACAATAATCATAAGTGTTTTCAACCGTTTTTCACAGGTAAACTACTAGAAATTATTTTACTGATAATTGCTGGTTTGCAGACTAGCTGAAATAGTGGGAATAAAGAAAGCCTGCGTGCTTATATATACTTAATACATATTGCTGTCTTTGTTCATAAACTGCTGTAAACTACTTGTTACAAAGACTGACAGCGAGAATTACAATGGCCCTACAAGACAAAGAGACAGGACCTTAATATGTTTTGCAGTGGCTTTGTAACACAGAAGACATGGAACCAAATTACCTTTGTAGGATTCAGCTGTGTTGATCTCTTACAGGTGGAAGTTTAGTATTTTCTGCATGATCTATACTTCATTCTCAGTGGCACAGCAAAGAATTCTCTTAACACAAGTGGCAAGATTTCAGTTCTGGTGTATCAGTAATAGTGTTTTCAGGGAGTGAAGTCTAAGCGTGTTTTTTAATTAACTCTTATTTTCATACTGTATATTGACTTTTTAAAGGGATTTGATGTGATCTCCATTGATATCTGTGTAGCCAAAGTGTTAGGAATACAGGCTTGTAGGTAGGCAGTAGAGTGGCTGGACCATTGACCTTGATGGATGTATTCTACAGGACAGAGCTGGCTGTTGGTTACCTGTGATGGAGCTTGGAACTGAGGACAGCATTGCTCAATGTTGTCTTTAGCAGCCTGGTTGGTGGCATGGAGAGTACTCTCAGTGAATTTAGAGATGATAGTAAATTGGTCAAAGTAGCTGTTACACTGGAAGGCAAGGCTGCTATTCAGGGGGCCTTCGGCAGGCTGACAGGAACCTCGTGAACTTCAGCTCAGACAAATGCAAGGGCTGCACCTGAGAGAGAACAACCCTGTGTGACAGGATAGGTCTGGGCTGTGGCAGTAGCACTGCAGAAAAGACACAGGGGGGTTCTGATAGAGAACAGGTTGAACATAAGTTGTCCATGTGCTGTTGTAGCAAAGACAACTGCCAGCCTACTGAATTGTGAAAAAATGTGGACCCAGAAGATAAAGGGTGTGATTTTTTTCTCCCCTCCTGCTGGGCTGCATCTGAGTATTGTGTGCAGACTGGGCTACCCAGTGTGAAGAAGGCACTGCTATACTGGAGCAGGCATAGCAGAGTTATACAGGATGGGCAGGGGCTGGAAGGCTTCTCATGTTAGGATGTATTTTTTCAGCTATTAGGAGAAAAGACCAAGAGGAAAACTGGTTGCTGTGTGCAGTGTGGAATTCACAGGAACCAGATTTTTCATTGTGTGCAGTGAAAGGATGAGAAGCTTTGGACACAGATTTCCATGCAAGAGAAAAAAAGACTTTTTAATCTTGAGGATGTTCAAACACTGGACCAGGTTATTAAAAGAAGTTGTAAATTTTCTGTCTTTTGAGATACCCAAAACATGGTGGCCCAAAGCTCACCTGCACTAATGAGATCTCCACCGAGCAACAACTGACTAGATGGCCTCTGAAGCTTTCTTTCCCATGTGTGTGACTATAATGGAGTAAGACCCATGCTAGTTCATTGCCATGGCTTATGAGCAGCTGAAGTTCTTCTGCTTGTACTGGAAGAGTTGCTATCCCCAGGCTTTAGATTAAAAATAATTGGTGCTCAGGAGTGACTGTTGCAAAGCCAGTGTCAACAGCTGTTGCATCGGCTACAGTCAACTGATGAGGTTTTTGTTTCCTTATGTGAGTTTGGGTCATGAAAGACCAAGGCAAGAATGACTTCAGTCCACTTTCAGCTACCTTTCAGATTACAGCATTCATTTTTTCATTACCTTGAGCGAGATATATCTTATTAATTAAGTTTATTTTAATTATACTAATTATTAGCATACAGCTCATGAAGATTTAAGAACAATGAAGATTTAAGCTGCCATTTGTGTATCACTTTTGTAGCTATCTCTCAGCATTTAGTTGCAAGCAGTACATTCCTCTTCTACAAGAAAGACCCAGCTAATGAAATAACGAGATGTAAAATTTGAACTGCAATAGTCTTTTAAATTGGTGTGGATACTCTCTTGTGTAGGAATATAGAAAACTTTGGTTGTTGAGAATTTTGTTAATATTAAAGAAATATATTTGGTGTTGGAAATCCCAGGGCTTGAACCCCAAGAGGGTCTGCCTCCTTGCATTGCCCCAAATGTCTTTGTTGAAGACGTCTGAGCTCTACATTAGTTGCTTAAACATAGGTAACCAGTGCTATTTGAGATGTCCTGGACTGTCCTGGGCATCTACATGGACCTGGCAGATGTGACACAGGGTGTTGGAGAAACTGTGTCCTTCTGGATGTCAGTCTGGGACCAGGCAGGCTGCCCTAGGACATTTATCTCAAGTGGCAGCAGATGCCTATGTTTAGATGACTGAATGTAGTGCTAGGTAATACGATCTCTTACCAAGAAGTGAAGAATAGCTATTATAACAAATTGATGAGACATTAAAATTAACTTGGTGGTTGTGACTGTTTCCTTGTTTACTGGGATTTTTTGTTCTTATGTTCTGGCTGAAGTTAACAGCCATGGGTATTTCTTTAGGCTGTAAGGTATGGATTTTGATTCTCCATGTATGTAAGATTATTGTGTGGTGTCTTCCATAATTATACTGAACCTTTAAAGTCTACTTTGAGATAGATACAAATTCTCAGTGAAATCTGTTTTGAGAATATAACCCTGCGGAGAGAAAATGTTCTTAAATCTTGAAACCTGTTGTTGGCTGACTGCCTTCAAATTTTCTAGCTCACTGTGTGCAAGTTTTCTCAAGATCTTTATACTGAAATCTCCTGATTTATAGTTTAATCCTACTAAGGTTATGTAAGAGGTTAAATTAAGGTATGATACTGTTAGGAGCAACAGCCTAAATGTTATCTGCTGTATTTAAATTTTTAAAAAATTTAAAAAAAAATTAAAAAGTATCATCTATCTTCAAGTCCTGAACACAGCCTATTGGGTGGAAGGATCATAAATGCCCAGTAGTGGTGAAAGTGGTGATTTTTCCCTTTCTCACTTTTTTCCCCACTCAGTTGTATATTTCTACTGTTCCTTTTGTACTGATCTTAGGTTTTGTTGTTAGGGATTTGGATTGGGAAATTAATCCAATTGAAGGATTTTTTTTCCTGTAACTTATTATATATCTTGAAATATTAATAGTGTACACATGCATTGTACTTCCTGACCTGTGCATTGCAATATTTTGTTATTAGTAATGCTTTTCCAGTACAGATAAGACTTAATAAATGTTTCATATAAATAATATTTTGCTAATTCTGCTCTTTTACAATATATACTTCATGGAAGAAAATATTAAGCTGTATTTTTTAAAGAGCATAGTTTTATTTCTCTTTACCTGATAAACCAACAGTATTAAGCAAAACCTATACAATAAATAATGGATTGATCAGGTACATGGCTTTAGTTCCTGACAGTTTTGTGCAGTCACACAGGAAAAATGGCAGGCCAGACTGCTGTACAGTAGGTCCACAATTATACCTAGAGATCAAATTAAAAAAAAAAAAGTGTTTAGGGCTTGTAACTGAACACAGTTGTATGTTTTTGTTTACTGCATGACTTGAAAGATGGACGTGTAATAAAAATGAGTGGTAATTATAGAAACTGCCACATGAGATTTATTTTTGGTTTAGTTCCATGATGCTATAGTTGCTGAAGTTGGTATGCTATTTCTTTGCTCTTGATTGACACTGATCCAAAAAACAAACTTTAAAAACCCTAGCAAAAACCAACACAATAAAATACGCACAAAAACAATCAGAGTAAAAAGTAAGCAACTCCTGCTCAAAAAGCAGAAAGTGTAATTAAAATGAATTTATAATATTGCTGTGTTTAATAGACATCTGAAAGCAAAAAACCAGGCATTTCTTTGTAAGCATGAGTCTTTGGATTTTTGCTCTTAAATATATCTCAGAAATACCAGTCTTAGCAGACTGATTTATGATTTTAAATCTGATCTACAGATATTCAACTGAATATTTTCATAGCAAATCAGTAAATTCAGAATATAGGGGAAAACCTTGGGTGTGCAGTCAGATAATTCAACTCCCAGCAGTTAACTACAGCCATGGCAATGCAGTAGTTGCACTTTTGTCAATTATGAGTATTTCCATTTATTTCTGCATTTTTTTCTGGAGTTAAATTTGATCTCCACTACCCTTTGTCTAAAAGTTGGCCTGGGTGGGATCTTAGACTGAGTCTAATGTTACTAGTAATGACAGCCAATTACGATGCTTAAGACTACGTATAATAACAACTTTCTGTATGAAATTATTTAATACTTAATAGAATATGCTGTCGTGTTGGAGCCAAAACTAGTTGTCAAGGATGGGACAGTGCTGGTAATGGCTATTTTAGTTTCCCTATCATAGGATCTGAACCTGTTAGCTCCATCATCTGACTGTCAGGTAACTGCTGGTAACTTAATTATGTGCCTTAGTTCTGTTTTGAAAGAAAAAAAACCCTTCATTGTTGAAAGAAATGTTTTATTTCATTTTAGTGATTAACGGGCTTTTAAGGACATTGGTAACAATTACAAGATTTAAAAACATTCTTGTATACCTGTTAATTTAACAGAGTAACTCTGGTTGTTGTGGTTTAACTCCAGATGGAAGCTCAGTCTCACACAGCTGCTTGCTTTCCCCCATGGGATGTCATGGGGGAAGGAATCTGAGGAGTAAAAGTGAGAAAACTTGTGGGATAACATAAAGACACTTCAATATGTAAAGCAAAATAAAGAAATCATGGAATTATAATCTCAGAATATTCTCAGTTGGAAGGGACCGCAAGGATCAATGAGTCAAACTGTTGGCTCTGCACAGACAGCCCCAAGATTCACACCATGTGCTTGAGAGCAGTTTCCAAACACTTCTTAAATGCCTATTTCTGTGCCAAACCATCCTTTGGGTGAAGAACCTTTTCCTAATACTGAACCTAAACCTTCCCAAACACATGCTGTCACAGAAGTCATATACCCACTGTCCTATCTCAAGCTGTGAGTTTTCTCATGGTTGAATTGAGAAAATAATGTGTGGCAGTTTAAAACTGGAAGGTTTGCCTTTGTCTTTCAGTCTGAGGAAGATATAAGGTATGGAAGGAAGAGATCTGCCTTTTTGTGTTTAATTTCTTTAGATTTCAGGGTTAATTAACTTGTTAATTAGCAGTACTTCCTAGAAAGTGTTAGACAGAAAATATTTTGTACCTTAAACATTCCTCACTTAACTAAAACTGATTTGAAATTTCTTCCTTCTTCATTTTAATTGAACTTCTCTTACAGCCTGTTTCTGAGTAGTAAATATTTACCCGTATCTTACTGGAAATAGAAAATGGAGTGTGGCATCAGAAGTAAAGATGAACTAAAAGCTTATTCAGTATAGGAGTAGTATACTTTAGCTAGGAGAACATGGAAATATGTGTAAGGTTTTTTTTTCTATTCAGTAAATTAATGGTGTTTCAATGAAGATTAAGAAATTGACTGATTTCCTAATTACAGTAGAAATGTAGTAGGTAAATTTAAAGGAAAGCTTGCTGACTTTCAAATTACAGTAACATAGTATAAAACAACTTTGCTTGTTTTGTAGTCTTCAGTGAAGAAAAACTGCACTGATTATTCTGTACTATAAAATGTAATTTCATATGAACCCCTTCTTGCAATATCCTTTAAGCAAGGCGGTCTGACTCCCTTTATTAGAGGGTTTAAACAAAAAAAAAATCTAATGAATGCTCTGTGTTGCTTTCAAAATTGCAAATAAATCCTCAAGTTACAAACAGATTAGCTTTGTTTTACAATGGTAAATAATACACTTTCAGCTTTCTTTAGTTTGATGCAAATTGGAGGGTGAGTAAACCAAATAACTTCATTTTAAATCTGAAACACTTAGAGTTACAATCCAGAATTGATCCTTGACATGAATCAAACATTAATGTTTGTAGACTCAGTGATTTAATAGGAGTGATTATAAAATTTCCAGAAAGTGTCTCCAAATAGCAAAATCAAATTCCTCTAATAAAGGAATCTGTATTTTAAGTAAAGACAATTTTTAAGAAACTATTTAAAAATACTTTTATCTTAGAAAAAAGAAAGAAGCAAAGTGTAATTTTTAGCTGAAATAGAAATCAGTGAAGTCAGCAGCAAAAGGGACTTGATTTTTAGTTCTGAAATGTGATAAAAGTTTGCATTCCCCTTGCAAACAAGTGACATCCTTGTACTGGAGGTGAACTGGTCAAGGTGCACTGTGGACTTCATCAGACCTGTGAGCTTTCTTCCCACCCTCAGGAGATAAGTATTCTGGTTGGCCATAAAATGTCTTTAAGAGGATGACTAAAATCCTCAGTTTGATCTCCAGATCCTGTGGGAAGACAGAATTTTTCCAAGTATGCTTTAACATTAGCTGTACCAGAAGGACACTGTGTATGCAGGCTTCTAAACCAGCTGGTGGTTCTTAGGCAAGAGTAAACTAATTGGAAGTCCCTAGACAAGCTAACCTCCTAGTTTTCAGGTAATTAACTGAAATGTCCAGCAGAGTGGAAGAAAGGGTATGAATAATAGAGGCTAGAAGATCATTAGCAGAGAAGGAGATGATGTTTCCTAGTCAAATGGAGATTATAGCCTTCTTTGTTTTCTAGGTGTTAAATTACATCAATGAGATAATTGGCGGACTTTTCCTTGTACTTTGTTCCTTACATCTATCTATGATAGACTTTTCTTTTGTTCCATGCAATGTTATAATTTCCTGGACTTTTTTCTTCTCTCAGTTATTAGGTTGCTAAGTTTCTGCTTGTTTTCTAGTTTGTGGACATTACTACCACAATTCTTGTCCAAGGCCAAACTTAATTTCTTTAATTGGAAAAAGCCACTTTGCATTTTCTGCTCCAGTTTTCAGAACTTTTTACTTTCAAGCTCTGATTTACTAACTTATTGCAGTTGCCAGATTGTTTGGTTGGGGTTTTTATCTTGCTGGTGGTAAAATGCTGTTGGCCTCTTCAATTTAAGTTTTCTTTCTTTTACAGACTGAGACAACTTTAGGCCTCAGTTCATATCAACAGAAAAGGTAAGCATCTTTCTAAAAGCTTAATACAGACTTTAGTTGTAAGATCTGTGGTGTTTTTCATAAGAATAATAACAGTTTAGTGTAAAAAAGATCAAATACAAACGATGTGATTTTTTTCCAATTATTTTTCTCATACAGAGGAAATGAAACTAAGATGTGAGACAGTTTTTAATACTGAATGGCTCAATCATAGAATGGTTTAGGTTGAAAGGGACCTTGAAGATAAGCTAGTTCTGTCTCTCTGCCATGGCCTGGGTTCCTGTCCCTCACTACCCTATCAATAAAGAATTCCTTCCTAATATCTCATCTAAACCTTCCCTCTTTCAGTTTAAAGCCCTTTCTTCCTTGTCCTAACACTAAATGACCTTGTGAAAAGTCCCTCTACACTTCTCTAGTAGCCTGTTTTGAGTACTGAGAGGTGCTCTAAGGTCACCTCAGAGCCTTCTCTTCCTCAGGCTGAGCAGCCCCAACTCTCCTGGCCTGTCTTTGTAGGAGAGGTGCTTTGTCCTTCTGATCATCTTTGTGGCCCTTCACGGGGAAGAAACTTCACAGGTGAAATAAAAAAATGAAGAATTCATTGATTCATTTTGTAATATATACCACAGAGTAATTCTGTGTAATTAAACTGAGAGTCATCTGCTTGTAGATTTTTTTAAAAATTGTTTTCTGTAGTTTCTTTTATTGAGGAGAAAGTTTGCCTACTTCAAAAATTCTTGGTGTACTCTTTGAAGAACAACTTGATGTTATTTCTGACAGACTCTTCCCTGCATTCCTTTGTCCCATCATAGAATCATTAACATTGGAAAAGACCTCCAAGACCACCAACTCTTACCTTCAGCCATGTCCCACCATGCCTCCTGAGCCACATCACAGAGTTGTACATCTCATTTTGTGATGGTGCTGTCACCTCTTCCCTAGGGAGGCTTTACAGTATTCAACCATATGATGTCTTTTTTCTGAATATCCAACCTGAATCTCCCTGTCACAGTTTGAGGCCATTTCCTTTTGTTCTGTCTCTGGTTGCCTGGGAGGAGTCTGACCTCTACCCCATTACCCCTGACCTCACTGTTCTCTACAACCTCCTTTCAGGTGGTTGTAGAGAACAGTGAGGTCACCTCTGAGTCTCCTTTTCTCCAGACCAGACAACCCATGGCCCTGTGTTGTCCTCTCCTGCCCTGAAGACATAATCTGTTACTGAAGACTTTGCCATGTATGATATCTAAGAAGGAAAACAAGTGGCCTCTTTCTTCTCTGGTCCCTAATTTTTCTCTGAAGAATCATCAGATATTCTTGTTTGTTTAAGGAGTGCATTGAACAGTAATAATCAAGCTTGTTTCTTGCACAATAGCATTCAGCAAACTGTCACAGTGTATTTTCAGTAACTACATTTATGTTTTTTCCACGACCTGTTTTCTGTTCCTTTTCAGGAAATCTAGTACAAGAATTTCCCATTTTGAATGAGTTCCTATTTTACGATGTGTATAGTTGCTTAATTGTGGGCTTAAGATCCTTTTTTTTGCAAGTTTTGAAAACCCTATGAAATCCAGCTGTGGACAGGAATGCAAACAGCTGTAATTACCTGATGCAGTATGTCAGATGGCAAGTATGAGAACATGAGTTTATGGGAATGACACTTGAACAAAAGATAACAATGATTAGTGTATTTCTTTGTCTTGGATATAGCCAGACCTTATGGAGAATTTTTAAATGGAATAGGATCTTGTTTAGATCATGAAATCTCAATCGCAGAAAGAAAGTGCCTATATTGACATCCATAGATTTGGTTCATTATTGTTTCCCAGAAAACAACTGAATTTGGTGGTTCTTGAGATTGAGGCCACGGACTAGATTACTTACAGGATTTTTTAAATTTTAATTTCTCAGCTAAGAAGATTGCTTTCTGTATTGGAAACTTCAGTGTTCTAGAGTGTGTTCTATTAAAACACTGGTTTAGATCTCTGAAAAGAAATAGTTGGTTCCACTTAAGAGTGCAAGCCTATTTGAAGTTCAGTCACAAAGTGATGAAGGTCTGCATCACAAGGTCTCTGATACCATGGTACATAGCAACTACCAAATTTGCTTTCTGTTTTTCTCTCACTGCTTTTACTGGTTTTGCATGAATCTTTCCTTTAAGTATTTTTCTAGGTGATTTTTTCCATGGCATTGCTAAAAATAATACTTCTCTAGATGACTTGTCTTTCCTTGTCCTTATTAGAGATTATTTCTTCTTTTTGGTATAGCTTGCCAATATTTTTTCCCTATTTAGACAGTTTATTCAGTTCTCTAATCTACATTTTAGAACTAAGTGGAAGGAGGGAAATGAACTAGTAATTTAATTTGTTTTGTTCATGCCCATGGTCAGGTTACAGTGCATCTATTCAAGTTTCTCCCTGTTCTTTCCCCAGACAACCCCCTTGGGAATAGTTAGCTTTGAACTTTGTTACGAATGTGTTTTCCTGATATAAGGTTAATATTGACATATCTGAGCCAGCTACTCTCTAGGTAGTTTATGAAAAAAGTTTCTTGCTCGTCTTTTTATTCATCTGCATTTTTAGCAGCAGCTTCTGCCACATACTGAAGTGGTCAATTGTTTTGTGGGAGTTCAGTTTCTCACTGAACCTGCAATTACTACCCTATTTCTTAAAAAATTCTAGTTTTAAAAATTAAAATATCTTTTCTGATATATGCAATTTAGCCTTATTTTTAAATTTTAGCAAATTGTGGATGCACTCAGGTTACTTACAGAACATTTTTTAGCTCAAAAAGTCTGCAGTGGCCCTTTCGAGGACTCTGGCACAAAAAGTTATCCACTGTGAAGAATTGGCCAATTCATCACTTTAAAGGTTCACATAGTTATTTTTAGATACGCTTGTATTTGATTTTGTGCTAATGGAAATAAAGTAGCAGCTTTCTAAGAGTTCTTGTTGCTAAACAAAATCATGAGAATTAAGCTGTTTCACAACTTTATTCTGCTGTCTTTATTTCTTTACAATTTATGGCACGAGAGAGGAAATAAAACCCTTTAAACAACTTCTGAAGTCATGTGGGAAAAATTACATGGGGAGTATGCTTAGATTTGAATTTTCTGCAGTAGCAATTAAAGATGTTACAGATAAGATTCCACAGAGCGCATAACTCCTACAGAAATCCCAGAACAGCTAGAAAGGTAAAGTGAGGATACAGAGACACAGTTGCTGTCCAACTTTGCAGAAGTCTTTAAATACTGTATGTGACAAGCCTTTTCTTCATTTCCAAATGCAAAGATCTGCATTGAGTATCTAAAATTGAGTGCCTAGTACTCTGATAAACAGCAAAGCATTATGGAAGTGCTGAAGAATATCCTTAAGACAGAAGAATATTGTGACTTAGCACTGATGGCCGCCCATTTCAGCTGCAGAGTTTGCAGGCATTGCTATTTTGACCATGTTTATGACAGCAACTGTGACAAATACTATTAAGACATGAAGCTGCACTTCAGTGAATTGCATCTGGGTAGCAGCAGTATCTTAGTTAGTAGTTGAGTTAAATGTCGGCTCAGATACAATATGGATGGAGCAGGGAGGATAATGATTCTGCTGGGGACTATGTGTAGTTCACTCTCAAGTCTCATTTTTAAAATCAAAATTCTTGCAGAGGGAAAAAGATGCTGAGAACATTTACATTATGGGTTCAGATGACTCCTGGCCAGTTATTAGTCTGCTGGTGCTTGTTGGCAGATATCAGCAGTCCTCTCTTCCAGATGCATATTTTCTTTTTTCATGTTGTTCTTATTGTCTTTAAAAGTTAGAAAACTTGAAGGGGTAGGGAAGGAAAAATGTTTAAATTTTGATATAAGACCGGGAGCCATATTTCTACATGCATGCAATAGTAATTAACTTAATGCCATTATGCTGTAAAGTTGCCCTACCCGTGGGTGTATCCAACCTTTGGTGAGCAAGTGCCCAGCACCAGCAGAGCAGACATGATCATCATTTCCTTGTCTGCTGCAAGTTGACTCATGTTGGGCCCCTCAGTAGGCAATGTTTGAATCCCAATATTGTTTGCTCCCATTTAAATCTTATTACAGTTGTTGCTTTTATTATAATAGTTGGCATTCATTATGATGTTTTTGCCTGAAGTAAGCTTTAACCAAATGTAACAAATATTCAAAATCTGTGTTGGCCAACTGACTTTCCAGAATAATACAGCTCTGTGTCCTGAGAAAATGTTGCCTAACCTTTACATGTATGTTGGAGAACTGAGTATGTTATGATAGTTCAAGTTAGGCCAAGTTACTCTTGAGAGTGTTTTCAATGCATTTGAAATAAAGATATTAATTATTACTTTTGTAAATATCGTAAATATTTTTTGTATTCTTCCATAAAAGCAATTGATATGTCATTCTGCCAATAATTATCAACACAAAAGAGGTGCTGTTTAACTGTTCAGAGTTTTCATTTTGGAAGAAATGGACAGAATTATTTTTAAGATCACTTTAAGATGAGTGTTTTTTGTTTAGCATTACCTTGACAATGGAGTTACAGGAGCTTTTTGACCTTTTTCATTTAGAAATGTATTCTCAATGGTTTTTCAGGTTAGACTGTTAACTAAGAAGACATACTAGTCACTTGTTTTATCCTTATGAAACCTAACTGCTAGTATACTTTTCCAGTTGTATTCTCCTACATCCAGTGTCTCTGTAAACTTCATTTTCTTGAGCATTTGTCCTACAGTCTGAGATTTGACTTTAGCCTGAGGTGTCCCCAAGCACTCTCTTATTTGACAACTGTAATGTGTCACAGCCGCACTTTAATAGTAGCAAGAATTTTAATTTTTTTGTAGACCTGAATACAGTTTTTCCTATTGATATCTTCTTGTATTTTCACTTCTGTTGTACTATGATCTGCACACACATGGCATTCGTGCAAACATACACACACACACATATATGTAAGTATATCCTAAGGCTGACTGGATGTACTAAGCCCACTCCTGTCCCGGTAGTGTTTTATTATTTTTACGTGGACAAAGCTGTTTTTAATGACTAGGCTCTGTAGCACTGAAGATGCTTTGACATCCAAACATAGAGCACTGGAAATTGATTAGCATGCTGCATATTATACTTGAAGTGTGACAATTCAGTCTCAGAGTTGTAGTGAGTCATTGAGACATTGTAATTTTATTTAAAATGCTTTTGATTTGATTTTGGTTAAGGATACAATTAGGATTTCCTAGCCCATTCTTAAACTTTTACTCCTGTAAATAGCTTCCTTGTTGAAGTGGTTCTGGAGTATGGAGAGACATCTGAATTTGATCAATAATTAGCTTTCCTGGAATTGCACTGTATGGAATTGAATTGATCTTTGCTCAAGGCCTCAGCTTTCATAAGACAAGCCACATGAGTGTGTCCCATTTCCTGGCAGCTCCTCCATGTTGAGAGCTGTGTAGTTCTGGGTAGAGCTGGGTTTGTGGTGTAGCTTCCCTTACCCAGGACAAGTGGCTGCAGCTCTGTCTTTGGACATATAGGATTGATACAAAGTCAGAAAACAAAGATGATCTAAACCAGTAATGCTGTTTTAATAACAGGGAAGAAAGCTTTTGAAGAAAAAAAAAGGCAGCTCTTGGTCTTGCCATTAAGGAGCCATTGATCTTCTTCTATTCTTTATTCTTCCTCTATTTTTTTTTTTGGTGTTGCTTTCTCCCTTGTTTTGGTTTTTTGTATGAATAGGATTTTTACTCAGCTCAATTAAAATGT
>QUSF01000007.1:28167655-28236159 GCA_003676055.1 Chloebia gouldiae | reverse complement strand
TTTGTATGAATAGGATTTTTACTCAGCTCAATTAAAATGTTACAACAGAGATGCTTAACTGTGGTCACAACCGCATCATTCTGAATGATTAAAAAATCTTCCAATCAATGAAACTCCTTTGTATATTTTACTTACAATTTTTGTTGTGGGTTAACTATTGTGCTCTATATAACCGTACTGAGAAAATAAGTAGTATTAGAGAATGCTTCCAGGTACTTTGCTGACTTCACTGATGGGATTGTTTGAGTGCTATTTAAGTTTTGGCCTTCACCTACTAGAATTCTCCTGCAGAGTTTCCAGGGGAAGGTTAGTATAAGCAAAGCTAAGGAATGTTTCCAGAGCAGAGTTATTGTCTTCTAGATATTGCAAGTTTTGAACAGTATTGGGTGTTTTCTCACATGTGGCCTCAGTACCTTCAAATGCATCCAAGATTGTTTATGTACTAGTATAGAAGTAGCTGGAGAAACTCAGGATGTGTATGTTTATTACTGTTACACATTGGATAATATCCAAAACATATTTCATTGCAATGTTTACATCATCTTTCATAGCAATGTCCAAACATTGCAATGAAAGATGATGTAAACCTTTTTAGTGTGTTGTTTCACTCAGCCATTGTTACATAAAGGAGAGGTTTACACTTAAGTTATGTCCATTTTCAAGATAATGTGCTCTAACATAATCTTTCTTGGAGACACTGCATAACCATGTTCTAAAATTGCAGTATTTTGACTGGATAAGTTTTTTTGTTTGTTTGTTTCTTCTTTTGAATTAGTTGCTTTATTAGTATTAATGAATTTTGCTAAGAGAGGGTTATTTCAGATGGGAAGAGAGCAAAAATGTGTCATTTAATAGTATCTTTTGCAGCATTTCAATTTTTCTTGCAGCGTATCCCTGTATCGGGGAAATTGCCGACCTCTCCGGTTTGAGCCACCAATGCTGGACTTCCATGAACAGTAAGTTGAAAAGTCTTTTGATCTATTTAGTTACAAACAGCCAAACAAAAAAGCCCCCAAACCACCAAAAAGCCTCCATCCACTGCAAAAACCAAATAACAAACAAAAACCCAGAAAATGAATAGGAACAGTATTTAAAGCTGATAGAAAAGGTTGTATACATTGATTGCATTAATCGATTACAGGTGTAATTGTCCTACAGAGGGCTGCTGTACTCAGTATCATGTAGTACCAAGCATCATGTAGTGACCTGTCAGCTGCTGTGGTTTTGATGATTTAGGTACTTGTACAACTGCTCTGCCATTTTAAGTCTAGAATGTAATGTTCTGAGGTGAGATTACTCCTCTGCATGAATATAACCTGTGTTGGGGAATATGCACTCTAGCACATCAGTTTTACTGTGACTTTGGTGGCAAAAAAACTGACTGTGGATCTGTTACAGGGACGTTTCTCTCTAACATGGATCTGCAATTATTAGAACAGTAATGTTGAGTTGTGAAAATACAGCCTTGAGGAGAACAAATAGCCTCCAGGAACTTAGCTCCATGTTCTCTACCTTGCAACTTGTTGCTGTTTCCATTAAACAAAAGGGAGAAGGAAGGAAATTAAACATTTCACCAATGTATCTGTTAGTTCTGAGAACTACTTCAGTCTTACCTTGTCTTACCATGAACTGGTTACTATGTACAGGTAGCTTCAATCCCTTTTCTTCCCAACAGTCGAAAGTGGTTCTGGAATAGGTGTTCATGGTGTCCCTGTGCATGATTGATACTTAGACCAGTGCAAACTGTAGTGAAGGTATTTCAAACATTTTTGTTACCAGTTCAGTCTGTGAGAATGAGAACAGTCCAGGTGTGCCTTAGCCCATCATTCCTTCCCCCATCCTTGGCCAGTACTGCTGCTCAATGAAAGGCTATTTCATTTACAGATAAGCCACAGTTTTTTAAGAAAAATGTAATCTTTCCTTTTTCTGTTGGAAAGACTGTTATACAGTGTGGTGACTATGGAGTTCTGCAAGGAAGCTCCTGTGTATTGACATGGTGTATACTTGTGTCTTTCTGAAAGAAGAGACGCCATAACTGTGTGTTGTTTGCACAGAGTAGCTTTCCAGAAATCACCTCTGTACAAAAAACAAAACAAACCAATGTAAATGTCACTAAATAACAAAGCTGTATGAAAATGCCTCATTTTACAGAACTTGTACTCAGTCTAGCAAAATTGTGTCTTTACTTCTGATTAAAGACAAAGTCACTATGCCCCCTCTTTTTCATTAAAATTTTCTTTTAGCTTTTGACATTGTGTGATTTTAATTCCTGATGTCAGTATCCAGTCCTAGATAAGAGAATACTGAGTTTTCTATACTGAATAGCAAAATATTTCATGGTAAGCCCTACTCCACTGCATCTCTGCTACAAGAAAATTAGGTTGTAGTTAATAAATTATTTTGGTGAGTGCAATATGAATGCAAAGTTGTAGAGCAATGTGCTTTTTGTTAGAGCTATTGTAAACTTACCTATTGATTTAAGTTATTTTCTCTTAAAAACTGTAGAAGTTTTCAGTTCATAGTAATTCCAGGCTTTGATATTGGGGATGTATTCTATGCAGCTTCTTCTACTATGAATAAATTTGATGTTTTCTGAGCTACTTTTAAAGGTTATCTAGAGTTTGCATGCTTATGTTCTGAAGAAAGCTGCACATGCTTTTTTGTTTTATGGACTTCCAAAGATTATTTTTTCTCCCTTGCTACGAGTAGATCCAAGACAGTACCATAAATACTTCAAGTCATTTTTCATTATATTTTGGCTTTTTACATAAGCTGTTCTTGTCAAAGCTAAAAGCATTGAAGAATGTAGATCTAATACAGTGTTAAAAGTAGCACAAATCTCTTACTTGAGAATGGCTCTGTACGATACATGCAAACTGCACTGAATGATTGCTGTCTGTCAATTAAAATAAGGAACCTGTGTGTTAGATCTTGATTCATTACGTGTTCCTTTTTGGTTGGGGTGGGTTTTATTGGTAGCTGTATATCATGAATTCTTCTGTTGTCATTTAGGTTGTAGTCTCAGGCAGCAGTCCTCTTGTGATTTATTAAAACCTAAGTAAGTTGCCAAGAGCAGTTTTCAAAAAGGTTCAGATATGCAGTCCAAAAGTTTAGTTTAAAATCTGTGAACCAATTCTGAGAAATGCTGAGTAACTCAGCCTTATGGTGGGAACAAGCTGCAGGTGCCATGCACCTTGGAAGTCAGATAATGCAGATTTAAGCTTTTGAGTTTTTGCCTTTTAAATCAGGGTTTTCACATTCAAATTCTGGGTTTTCTGTCTTTGTTATTAATGCATT
The DNA here is from genome assembly GCA_003676055.1 of Chloebia gouldiae. Lineage (NCBI taxonomy): Eukaryota > Metazoa > Chordata > Aves > Passeriformes > Passeridae > Chloebia > Chloebia gouldiae. Next base: position 28,232,862 of record QUSF01000007.1, on the reverse strand, counting down.
TTAGAAAAGGCATAAAATGCCATGTTTAGTTTCTGAATAAGTACTGTATCCAAAGGGTGTTTTGTTAATAGGTAGTATGTAGCATTTAGTAGAGCAAACTTTTTCCAAGTTCATGTTTATGCTGAGCTATCAACATGTATCATACCTAGGCTAAAGAAAGATGTAATATTTATTTTCAGTTATAAGTCAAGCCATTCTTCCCGTGACATTTTTGGTGTGCTAAGAGTGTGTGGGTTTAATCAGTTGTTTCAAAAACATGCCAACTTAAGCAGGAATAATAGTTAATAAAAGTTACTTTACCTAAGGATCTCAGAAAATCAAAACCAGTATTAAGTTGATAAATATATGCTGTAGACACACTTCCTGTATTCCACCTGGAGATGAGGTTACAATGGTCTTCTACTTCTGGTTTTTAACAGTTGGAGGGCTTTTTAATGCTGTTTTAATATAAAGCAAACCATATTCTACCACTTTGAAGGTAGTCCAGGTAATCTCACATTTATCAAAAGAAATGCATGCTGTATGTTAGGATATGCAAATCTTTAGCTCACTTGAAGAGATCCCAAATGTATACATTAAGCCTCTGGGAATGGGATAGAACTGAGGCAGGTTCTCCCATATTGTTGTGCCAGGGGACTACTTGGACTAAATGTGGAATTCTCATTTGTATATTTAATGTGTAAGCCTCTTTCTTACATTTCTGAAGCAACATTCATATTTTTCTGGAGTAAATTCTGCAACATCCTGAATACGGGAGATTCAGGGCTTTAAAGAAAACAAGAAAAAAATTCCCACCTAAAGCCAGCTCCACAATTAGCAGACTTTTTTTACCAGTCCTTGTATTCTCTCTTTTAAACTGTTACTCACCCCTGTTTTTAAGTGGCAATAGCTGAGGTGTTCTAACCCACAAATAATCATTATGTTATTCCCTGTAGCTTTGAGAGCTGGTTGCTCAGAGGCTATTCTGGCAGAACAGGCATTTTCTGTATGACTTTCTGTGTTTAAGACAGGTCTTCATATTAAGATCTTACAGATGGCCACCTAGGATTAAGGCTGAAGAAAACTTTTACAGGGCAGTTTCTATTCAGTTCTTGCACCTACTTTGTGGGAGAGTGTGTATCTTCACTGATCTCAATACATTGCCTTCATCTTTGTTAATTCAGCTCTGACAGTATAAAAAGTGAAGTTTAATTTCTTTAACTATATTTTTTTATAGAGGTAACTTTTGATAATGGAGCACTTGTGTGTTGAGTATTTTAGCATACTACCACAATATAAGTTAGAACTGCTCATCAAACTTTTTTTAAAATGTGGAGATACTTTAGATGAAGTTGACATCCTACCCATATTTTATAGAAATGATTGGTACTGTATGAAATTATACTTCTGGTTACAGTAATATTTTAATCCTTGATCAGCATTCTTCTGTGGTGAACAGAGGTTCTTGCTTCATTCAATTTGAGCAAGGTCCGATTCTCAGACAAAATTTTCTCATTGGTAGGGCAGTATTCTGAAGTTCTTTATTTCAGTTTTATATTGATAATATAATTTTGCATTTCCTTTGAAGTGCTTTGATTAGAGCATTTTTGCAATGTTTTAATGTTTCTTGTTTGTGAGCTCTAGTATTTGGCAGGATATTCTATGAAAGCTTAAGTTGGGCTTCAAAGAAATTGCTTGGCAATGTTCAAATATTGGGACCTTTCAGGTGTGAAGACCTTATGTTACTCTAAGTAACATAAGGGACATGCTTTACTTTAAGGACAGGGTAGTGTTAGAATGGGTAAAAATCTGGAAAATACAGCCTATTTTAAACTTGTCGTAATATACATCCCTTTGAATCTAGACTGCACTGCCTATAGTTATTCTTCTAATTACATGAACTATAAGAACAAGAAGACAAATGAAAAGGGGGCATTTAGAAAGTGAGGGCATAACATGAATGTGCTGTACTGCAGTGTGAAGGGATTTACACTCTTGTAAGGCTTGACTGGTGTAAAAATTAGGGGAGGACTAGCATGGTAAGGGAATTGAGAAATTATATTGTTAACAGTTTACCTATTGGAAGTTTTCCTGAGCAATAGATGAAATGTTTGCATCTACTAGATAAACAGTAGATATAAATATCCTTAAAGCCATGGGAGTTACTTGAAGTAATAGAAGGTTGATGTAAGTTTAGCAAAATGGTCTGTTTTCTTCATGAACTCTAATCTCTTATACAAAAAATAGTGAAGAATTTTAGCAACTAGAGAATTTATTCAGATCACTATTTTTCCTACATTTTAAGTACATTTACTTAAAAGTAAGTTGCCTATAATGTGCATCCAGATGTTTACACAGTACTTTTGATACACTTGTAATGTGTGAGTTTGAGATTGTTGGAATTTTAAAGAAATCTTGCTAAAGGAAACTTCATTTCCCTTGGAGTTTATTGCATGTGAGAAATTGTTGACAGTAAATTGACATTTCATCCAGATCTGCCTCAGTGTTTGTTCACATATCATGCTAGACTGCACAATGCTGCTAAAAGTTCATTACACTCCCAGATTCATTCCAGTCACACTTGGTGACATGGTTGGATAAACTCTTCTACTTGTATATGTGGTTTTGATAACTGTTTGGAAAAGGTGTGATTTTGTTGCATGGAATCTTTAGATTCCTAACTTAAAATGGGGCACTTGCTCTATTTAGTATGTTACATTGACACCAACTTTTTTGTCAAGTCTAATGTCAAAGAGCTTTCTGTGTTAAAAGTCAGTGAAATCTGGAAGCTAAGAAACAACTAATTTATAGGTTAGTATATACATGAAACCAAAACCCTTCTGTTTTCTTTTCTTTTCTGAGTTGGAGACATATTTGAGAATGCAAATATATGTGCTTCAGCTATCTTAACTTCAGGTAAAGAAGCCACTTGCCTGTGTCACTCAGCTGGTTTTGTGTGAAGCAGGAAGAATGCTGTACTCGCAAATTCTCAAGTTTTTTACATGATGCAGGCTTCCTTTCTGTAAGGAAACTAACATTTTCTTCAGAATGGGGCACAGAATGCATTCTCTTTCAGTCTCTGGAGGTAACCTCGTAAGACAGCTGGTTTTGTTTCTTTTAATTAAAAGTAGTTGGATGTTATAAGTCAACACCCAAGTTCTTTTTGTTGGAGCTTGCTCAGTCTGATCTTCTGGTTGGAGAACTGTCTTCATTGGTTCAGGAAGTTCCTGAGCCTAGAAGAGTCCAGGGCACATGACTTGTAAGCTTTTCACATTACTCTTCTGCCTTCTAGGCATCTGTTATTCACCTTTGTGTGGTGGGATACTGTATGATAGGATACTGATTTAACCCTTGTGACACTTCTGATATGTTGCTTGACAACAAGTTTTACAATTGTTTCCGCAGTTGCCAAAGATGCTAAATGAAGAAATTACATGGCTTAAAAACATGTCAAATTGTCAGATGCATGAGGAATTTACCAGAATTGAATATTGAGTATATTTAACTATATTACGAGCATTTCAAAATATATCTAGGAAGCTTGTGATTGACTTCATTTCTCTCTCCAGTCGCATTAGAAAGAATAAAGGATGGAAGAGAAAGAATGTATCTGCAAAATTAATATATTTTGCTTTTCAGTAATAGATTTGTATCAGTTTTCATAAATCAAGTGAGCATTTTACAAATGTGCTTAAACTATATGCAGTAAGAAAAAAAATAACTGGTCTTTCAAAAGGGCATTTTCTTAATTTGTAATTGCCTCACAATGAGTAGCTATGTATTTTTGCAAGTCAATTTTGCACCAGTAACTCAAGGACTCATCTCCCCAAAATTTGCAAGTGCTGATTTCCATTGTTAAAATATTCTACCTTTCGATCACTGGAACAGCAATGAATTCTGTTTCAAGGACATGTTTACAATACACTGCAGATACTAACTCAGGCTTTGAAAATAGTTGAGTTGCAGCAATAAAGAACATTAACACAAGCTTCTTTACCCATATGACTAGGCACCTCACCCTTGTTAATTAGCATCTTCTTGTCCAGGTTATGGTATCATGTTTTTTATCAGTGTAGGTTGACCTTTTTGTGCAGGGACAAAGAATCAGGAGCAAAATCTTACATACTTTGATACTTCATGTTTGCCTGAAGGTCTGTGTCTATACCAGCTTCTCACAATGAAAAGTGCTAGCGTGACTGCTGTGGGAAATTCTCTAAAATTTGGTATCAGCTACAACTATACTTGTGCAGATTGCTGTGGTTTGATAATCTGCAGTTTGAAGAGCATCCCTTATAAGATTATGGCTTGGGATGCAAGTTCATTAGAGGTATCTAGTGCACATTGTCCTACCTGGATTTTACCATGTCAGAAAAATCAGGTGAGGTTTATGAGGTCCTCTTTCTGTATTTTTGGGTAACATCACACTTAAAGAATGTAAGGAAAGCTGTATCTCAGCCAAATGTACTATCAGACGCATTGTTTCAAAATCAGAATGATCAGCAGAAGAGTAAAGTAAAACGAAGTCCTAACATCAGAATTCCTTTATAGTGCCTTCTGCCTTTATTACCTATAACTATACTGTGGTAGTTGAGTCTGGAATATGAAATTAGTGAGCTATGGTGTTGGTCATGGCTGTTTCCTAACCAATTTGGTTTTATAGACTTGAGCCTCTCTAATAGATGTATAGTCCCTTCTTTTCAGAACTGGAAAAACATAAAGATCTTAAAAATTGTTAATATTTGAAATATTTCCTGGCTAATAAGTTTTGTTTGCAAACTATCTTTCTGACATGAGCAGATGGGTACTTTGCTATTGCCAGTTTATTCAAGATCATTTTCTTGGCTTGTGGTGTTTCACACATGATGCATCACAAGTGTCACTGAAGTCAGCTCTGATCTTCAGTTTTCAGTACATAGCCATTTCTCTTTAGAGATCACAGATGATACACTAGTCATGTCATTTGCTCACATGTAATACGGTGATTAAAATCTATTCATCTTTCTCTTCTTGCTGTTGTGGTTGGAAAGAAGTATTCCATTTGAGTCTAGTTTTTGTTGTTAAGTACTCAAGAGTGATTGGTGTGCTTTGTTACAGAGTAGGAGGATGATTTCCCCTTCTTGACCAGCTGCTGAACATGCTGTGGGGAAGAGAAGTACCCAAAAACTTCACTGTGGCAATCAAAGGAGTTGCACTAAGGCACTGGGAGCATGTCTTCCACTAAGGAGAGTGAAAAATTGTATTGAGAACTAGGGAACAGACAGCTGATCCTCAGGCTGCAAGAGCTTTCTTCAGTGTTGGAAGAGATTGACTCTTTTATTTCTTCCCTAGTTTTAAAAAATTTGATGTTGGTAGAATCTGGGTACTGCTTTAAGGCTTGACCACTGTGTCTAAGCAAGGAATTTGCTGCAAAAATGTTGACTGGTATAGAAGCTTTTGCTTTTCATAGATACCAAGCAGATAAAATACTCAAGGCCATCTCTAGTGATGTCAGTGAGTGTTTGAAGCAGTGCATTCATAGTTCAGGGGGTGCTGTGTAACTCCCTATCAGCAGACACTTTTCTTGGTTGTGAATTTACATGTTGGTTTTTATGGTGGGATTTTTGGTGGAAGTGGGGGTAGAGATGTGGAAATTTGGAAGGCTGGCTCTACTTGCATTCCTCTGATCTGGTAAGCTTTTTCCTAGCAAAAGAAGAAAGGTTTAGGTTTACTGGTGCATAGGTTTACTGTTTAATTTCGTTGATCAACAGTGTAGCATTTAGAGTAGTTAATGCAAGATGTCACAGCTGATAAACTATTTCCTTTTCTGATATCCTTATGTATGCTAGCAAGAGATTAAATAATTTTTTTGTTAGCGCTTAACTCGGATGTTTGTTTTTGTACAGGTTTTGAAAGGTGAGAGAAAATGTGGTCTTTGTTACTGGTGAAGTTAGAGAAATCAAAATGAGATTTTTTTTCACAGTGAAAGAAGGATCAAGAACAAGTTTTTGCTGACTGAGACATGGAATTAGGTGAACTCAGCAAGTGAAGAATTTTACAGTGGCAGACTGCAGATATATTTTTGTTAGTGATGATGTCATTTATTTATGGTTAATAATTGTGTCTTTGAATTAATAGCATGGTCTTTAGCATCTGCTTCATGCTTAGGAGGTTCTGTGACCATTATGACTTTGTAAATTGTGGCATAGTTTATTGTCACTAAATTCTCCATTCAATGGAAACTTTAATTTGCAACAGAGTTACGTTGCTTCATCTGTTGAGATATATTCCACACTCCCTCTAAGCTGAAAAACTGTGTCTGCAATAGCACATATTAATTTGGTCTGTTAAGGTTAATTGAGGATGGCAGAACAGCTGCCTGTTTCTGATGATCATCACTGCAGGTACTACAAGTAGTAATTCTTATCTGTAGTTTTGGTGTCCTTGCAGTGTTTGGAGCAAGTGACATGGGGAGAGAGTGCTACATGGACTACATGTAAACTGAAAGTTAAGAGTTAACTATCTTGAATTCCAGAATTCAAAATGCAGCAGTTTTTAATCTGTAAACTGCACACTTTATTAGTACTTTGGTGCTGATACTTAAAATGTTAAAAGGCATGAAAATAATTTTGAAGAGAGAGAAAAGTATGAAAAGTAATTGCTGAAACTGGAGCATCTATTATCACCTCTATTGTTGTAAGCAGAAAGAAACTAGCCAAAACTTTGTGTCAAATAAATTTGTTAGCATGTCTTGTTAGTGAAAAATTGAGCAGTGTTTGACTGTGTGACTTCCATCTTTTAGGGTGCCTAAATTCTAGAATTTATCCTAAGCCTTTATTTTATTATTTAAGGTATGAATTCAAATACAATATAGAAATAAAATAGTTGTTGCTATATATATCTGCATACTTAATTCTGTAGAGCATATTATAAAATATAATACCAGACAAATTCTGGGTTCTGGGCAAGATGACTTAAAATCTCTTATGGAAAAAAATTTGCATTTAAACTTTTGGCTAGGATGTGTTCTGTTTATTTTCAGTTGCTGTGTACACCCTGTCTTAAGATAGTTATGTAGAGGTTCTAGCATAAGAATAGAAAACGTTGTTTCTTTTCATTGTGAAGTAAAAATCTCACAATAGAATATCATGAGTGTGATGCAACATTAGGTTAACCTTCAGGAAAAGTAAACAATAAAAAAATGAAAAAGCATTACATGCAAAGCTCTGTTTTCAGCATTCATCACGTTTATATTCCTATCTGGTATAATGGGAAAAGAGTCCAATGCTTTATTCTCCAGATTTCTAATGATGTGTAAATATTTTCTCTTTCTAGGCCAGTTGGAATGCCAAAAATGGAAAAAGTTTACCTACATAACCCTAGCTCAGAAGAAACAATTACATTAGTATCAATATCTGCTACAACATCACATTTTCATGCATCATTTTTCCAAAATAGGGTAAGTTTTTTTACTTTCTCAAAATTGGCTTTTCTTCCTCCTCTCAAATCTGAATGGAAACTTCTCTAAAAGAGTGACTTACTGCAGTAATTACATACCTAGAAGTATTAAGATACTGTAATTCTTCATCTCATGTCAGAGCAAATTTGAACTGAGCACAGAAACACAGAATCCTGACTATGTTGGAAATATATATGATAATTGATGGTTTAACAGCAGATCTCTTTTGTTGCTGAAGTGAGTACATTTCCTCAGAGCACTTACAGAAACAGACTGTTCCAATAAATTTTCTGAATATTCTAAGTCACATGAGGTAGCGTTAGTGTGCAGTAGTCACTCCAGTGTACTTAGAGCTGTAAATAATTGTGATACAGGAACTTATATGTTTGAAAGCATGTTGTCAGCAGGGTTAACTCCTAACCACATTGCTATCAGAGAGAGTCTTCTAGTTTCAGTTTCATTGGCAGCGCCTGTGGCTTAGCAAGAGCCACATAAACATGAAAAAATTCAGAAAACCTGTCTTGATAAGCAACCTGTCGCATTTATGGAAGTCTTGTAGTAGTTGCATTTCTCCAGTGACCTTTGAACTGTCAGTCTAAAATATTTTTGTGATAAGCTGAACTCTAAATTCACAATTTGGTGCAAAAATTCAATTAAATATGGTCCTGCAGTAGATAATAGTTTGAAATTATAGCTATTTTTATTCATCTTTCACATATTTCATTTGTTTGAAAGTTGTACTTTTTTCTTTCCAAATCTGCAGGTGACTTTCTAATGTCAATATTCCACAAAGGACACATGAGGATTTCTGTATCACAGAAACTATTGTTCATCTGCATGATGCAATTTATTCAGTAAACAGTCTTGCTTATCCCTCTGCTTTCTTGCTTATATTTTTTCCAGAAAATTCTTCCAGGAGGGAATACATCCTTCGATGTAGTTTTCCTCGCAAGAGTAGTGGGAAATGTAGAGAACACTTTATTTATTAACACTTCTAATCATGGGGTATTTACTTATCAGGTAAGAGAATTAAAGAACGCTTTTCAGAAAATTGAAGTGTGAATGAGGCAAAGCAGTACCTATTATGGGATGCTTAACAATCCAAGGATATTTGCACAATAGTGGTGGGTTGTTGGTTTGGGGTTTTTTTTCCACCAACCCAGCTGAAGAAGTTTCCATCCCGGTTGTTTGTTGTAACACAGATACACCATTGCAAGGATCAGTAGGGCAGTACTGCAAGCTAGATCAATGAAATTACATAAGATTTCAAATCCTCCCAGTACCTTTTTTTGTGCGTGTTATTTTAGTGGCTCATTGTAGGGATCTAGCTCATCCTTTAACTCTTTACTTATCTGATCCAGTGGCAAGACAATGTTGTTCATTAAGCTGGCAAAAAATTACTCACTGGAGATTCAGAAAGATAATTCAGACAGATGAGTCTGAAGAGACCGAAAGGTGAAAAATGAGAGAAATCCTCTTGTTGAGAGAATATAACTCTTACCATGAAAATGTTTTGCAAACAACAACAAAAATGCTTCCCAGTATGGATAGTTTCATAATTATATGATTAAAGGAACATTTCATATTCATTAGCTGTTATCTATCTATGCCACTATTCCAGAGTGTCAGAAAAAAGGATGGATTTTTTTGATTGTCTGTTTTTTTGTATACATGTAAGTAAGTAGTAGAAATGAGGAATAGCCTTTAGCTGCAAACTAAACCAGTTTCTTTATTTCAGACCTTTAGTATAATACTGGTTTTAAAGGTTTAGTTATGCTATAAATCTAATAAGAAAGACTTTATGGTGGATTGCTAAAATGGGTGTGCATGTTGGGCTCTGCAGCAATTACATACAGATACTTAAATTTGTGTTTCTTTTTCTGAACCAGGTGTTTGGCATTGGAGTTCCGAACCCCTATCGATTGCGCCCATTTATTGGGGCACGAGTTCCTGTAAATAGCAGTTTCTCTCCTATAATAAATATCCATAACCCTCACAGTGAACCTTTGCAGGTGAGCATAAGAGAAAAATCATGAAATGTTTGTTTATTAGTGGTATTAAACTGAAATTTTGTTGGTTTTGGTACTTCTTAAAATTCTGTTTGAGCTTTAGAGCTATTTGAGGTCATGTATTTCATATTTCAAGATTATTTTTCTGCTTAAATGCAAATCAGTTGTAGACATTTTAGATTATAATCACAGAGCTCTTAATTTCCTTAATTGAGATTTTTCAGTGAAATTTCAGTTTTTAAAATGGTTGTAATTACTGAAAAATAAAGATTTAAACTTTACTGGTAATTAGGAGGAATACTGAAGCAAACAAACACATCTTCTAATCCAGTGATGCCTCTTAGCTTCATTCTGTTTGGTTTGCACAGCATAAGGTGTTGTTTCAGTATAGCCCAGTGTGTAGTCTTGGAAACTATTCTTATGTATGGGCAGGATTGATATCTTTACCTAACCAAATTCTGATTCTGTTAAGTGATTCACAAACAGTAAACTGCTCTAGAAAGCACATAAAATGTAGCACTAGCAAATGGCTACATCAGCATTAAAGTGAATTTGTAAGGTATTTCAGTGGTCAAATAGTCACCTATGCCATTGCCCATGATAATACCTGGTAAGTAAACAGGATCCCTTAAAGGCTGAATGCTAACATTTTCCTGTTACCCACCTCAGGTGGTAGAAATGTATTCCAGTGGAGGTGATCTCCATTTAGAGCTTCCAACAGGTCAGCAGGGAGGTACAAGAAAGCTGTGGGTGAGTAGTCACGTCTTGCAGCACTCATTGTACTTGTTCAAGAGGTTTTATTTTGATAGGAGCTTAGGCTTTGGGTTTTTGTTTGTTTTTTTTTTTTTTTTTTACTAACTTTGTGTCTTGTCATGTAATCATTTAAAATATGCCATTAAAATGGAAACAATAACAGGGTCTGTTAATATTATGGTAGTAGGAGTTGAATGAAAGGTTTAATTAAGATAAGCCATATGCATTGAGTTGTGCTGTTTTGACATGTGAAGAATAAAATTATTCCCATTAAAATGAATTACACCTACCTGATCTTTCAGTCCTAGAGGCCTGTGAGCTGGATCTAACCCACAGAAAAAATATATATGTTTTTCTGTTCGGTATGTTGGCTAGGTTTTTGGGTTTTTTTTTATTTGTCTTGGTTTTTTTGGTGGTGCTGGGGTTTTTTAACTTAGAAATCCTTCCTGCAAATTACTATGAATGTACACATGGGTTGAAAATGAAGCTAAACAAACTTAGGGAAGAAAAATCTATTATGGACTAAATAAAACAGCAGTGTGTGTAGCTGAAGTAAATCCCTAGATCATGAGTTAAGAATGGCTGAAAACTTGTGAAAAATACATGCATGCCCTGGGGCTACTCCCTAGTCATCATTTCTGGTGCTAGAGACAAGGTGGTGGATTTGATGAACTCGTGGTCTGACTCATTAAATCTGGTTTGAAGTCACACATACTGATATCTTTAAGTGAAATAAAATTCAGAAGCATCCTGAAGGTACAGTTCTTGGCTCCATGCTGTGTGTCACACCACTGGTAATGTCCAGCTAGATACAAATTCTATTTTCCTTTTCAGTTAGTATTACTTGATGACTGGATTTTGGTCTAGGAGAGACTTCAGAGTCACTGGGCTCCTAAGTTTGTCTCTTGCTCCAGTGTATCAGTAACGTGACAGTTATATTTGTTTTAAGAGGGTATTTCCAAGTGAGTTACAGAGGACAATCACAATTCTTAATTCTTACCTTTTCTGGAGAAATGTCCATCAGAATGGCAAAATTTTAGTTTTAGGTACAAAAGTTGCAAGGAATAAGTATTAACACAGATCACAACATTTTGAAAAAAGCAGTGGAAACAGGTACTGAGGGTTAGATGTTCACATGAAAATTGACTTTAAAACATTAACGTCCTAATGTTTTCACACTGCTTTGGTCAAATTGCATTGCTTCTAAAGATAGCCCCTTACTGGTTGTCAATAGAACTCAAGGGGGATATTTTTCAGAGCATGAAGCTTTTCAGGTTTTTTTTTTCATGTGAAGGCTTCCAGTGTCTGGCAAGGACTAATCCTCTTGTTTCCTCTATCCATCTATTTTCATACCCACTGGTATGCATTTTCATATAACCGTTGATATTTCAAAACAATAAGGCAGTTTCAAGCAATCAAACCAGTAGGAGGAAACACACAAATACATCATTGTATTGGTTATGTCAAGAGCTGCACTGCTGTTAGAAAAAGCTTCAAAAGAGCAGAAATTACTTCAGATATGGTGATGATACTTTGACATATGGATATACATAATTGTAAAAAATTACTCTGATGCCAAATACTTGAATGATTGGATGGAGCAGGCTACATATGCAGGAGTATTTTTTGATCTGACCAACTTTGGATCCCTAGTTACACATATGGAAGAGTCAGATCACATCCTTTGATACACTAATGAATGGCTGCATTATGTTGGGTCTGTGAAAACAGAACTTGAAATCTTCTTACTTTGATATTCACAGCTTTCAAAATATACATCTGCAGTCGTTATGCCTTAGAACATTTCTAGTCAAGGTTTTCATCTTCTATTTAAAAACAAAAACCAAGCAACCAACCAAAAATACAATCCTCAGACCTTCTGTAATGTGATGAGAAAGACAATCTGATGTTAGTATTTCAGCTATAGTGCTGAAGTTAGTCTTGTGCTGCAGCTGTGTTCAGAAAATACAGAAAGAGATGTCTTTCTAACACTGAAAGCAGATTAGAACTGATGGAATAGGCATGGTGCAGCAACTGAAATTAGTTTTTACTTTCTCCTGTAAATTACATGATGACTAATAAACATGAAGCTCCACAAGCTTCTGGCTGCATGGAGTTATGCACTGTTTTAGTTTGTGTTTAGCACTGAAACTGTGTGGCCTGCATTTGCTTTGGAGAAAAAACACTTAAGAGTATGCAAAGTCAATATTTGATATTACTGTCAACATTTTTTCTGAATATCTTTTGTTTATTGCCAGAGTCTGCTAATGTAGTCTACTGTCTTTTTAACACAAATTGAATACGTAAAACTTAGAATCATAGAATAGTTAACTTAATCAAATGGGACATCAAAGTTCTTTTGCATATACCTAGTTGTAATCAGTGTCATATTAGATTATTACAACTATCCTTTATAAATTTAATGTTAATTATAGTTATATGAAACCTATTTCTTCCTGCTTCTGTAGCTTTTTCTCTTTACAAGATTATACTCAATGCTTCTGTTGTAATTATTTGGTGTGAAAGCTTTTTTTGTAATTACTGCACTCTCATAGATGTGCTTTGATAATTTTTCAGGAAATACCTCCCTATGAAACAAAAGGAGTGATGAGAGCCAGCTTTTCTTCAAGAGAAGCAGATAATCATACAGCCTTCATTAGAATAAAAACAAATGCCTCAGACAACACAGAAGTTATTATTCTGCCTGTTGAAGTAGAAGTTACAACAGGTTTGTGAAAGAGTGGTTGGGGTTTGGTTGATTTTTGGGCTTGCTTTGTGTTTTGATTGGTGTTTTTTTTTTTTTTCAATTATTCAAATTAATTAACTCTTAGTATAATAAGTAAATTGTAACCTTTTTTTTTTTTTCTTAAGCACCAGGAATCTATTCATCAACAGAAATGCTAGATTTTGGTACACTACGAACACAAGGTAAACTAGTCTTCAGTTCTCAGAGTATTGATGAGAAATAGTGTGGGGAGAGGAAAGCCCAGTACCTTTGTACTATTCAGGGTTGCATGTGGAATGATTATTTTAAAAAGATAGATATCAACAGTGGGGTACAATAGTGCACAGATGCAAGAGTACTTGGGGCGTGTACAAGCAAGCAGTAGTTTGCATACCAGGTTGTAGGTACAGTAGGAAGGTTAAAGTTACACAGTTACACATGGCTTAGTCTGGAAAGCATTTTGTTTCAATTAGTTTGTAAACTTGTGAAAATTGCTTCACTTCTGGGCAAGTCTTAAGAATCTTCAGACACTTTTTAAATTGTCACTAACACATTTGGGCTTAACATTAATATTGTTTAGTGATAAAAAAGTATATATCAGAAAGTAGTAAAACCAGAGATTTTTTTTGGAACTGTATGAAGGAGTCACTGCTGATGAAAAAGAGTATTTATCTTTTGTTTATCTAAAAAAAAGATAGCTTCTGAAGAACTTTTCCATGCTACTTCCTTAACACGTAAAGATTTTCAAGTAAGCATAATTTCTACTGAACATGTAAAGATATTCAAGAGTAATTTTGTCTGAACATGCTGCATCTGAGAAAGTCATTGACAGTAGTATCTTTAGCCTATTCATTTCTTAATGTGTTAGAAATGTGAGTGGTAAGCTGAAGCACGTAATACCTACTAATACACAAAAAGGCAGTTTTGTGTCAGATCCTTAGGACTAGCTATTTTGACTGACTGTTTTGTCATGTTAGTATAACTTTTTAACACTGAACAGTGGAGTATATGAGAAACCAGCTACTCTAAATGATTTTATATAAGATTCACATGTTAAAATAGCCTAATAGACAGTGTTTTTTGTTCTTTAACAGATCTGCCAAAAACTTTAAATCTGCATTTATTAAATTCAGGAACAAAAGATGTGCCAATTACAGTAAGTTTGATTTCTTTCGGTTTGAAACTTCCACATAGATTTATTTTTTCTCATACAAATCGATGATTCACAGGTTTACCATGTAATGAATTAGAAGCTAGGTAATGTGTGACTGAAAATGTAACTTAAAAGCAGAGCAAATAATTTTTCTCCATGTTAAAATTAATTTGCGCCATAGTCTCCTTTGAATGCTCTGAACGGCATTTTTAGGCTGTACCTGCAATATCTGAATGTTTGGAAACTTTTGTACTTGGGAACAGTCATTCATTTTCAGTGGGTGGGAGATTTATACAGCGTCTGTAAAATTCTTTTTCCTCATCACATTTACACATCACTGTATAAAGTGGTTCCCCAACATAATTTTTTAAGATAAGTAAAAAGTATCTTTCAAGAGCTGCCTGTAAAGTTACCCCTTTTTTCTTGAGCTCATCTGCTTTGTTGCTTGAAATAACAAAAGAACCCAAACACTCTAGGGCCATTTGCAGTAAGACCACTGGAGCTGAATGTGAAGTGCAGCCAGCTTCAGGCTTCTGGCATTTGGATTTTCTACTTTCTGTTTTTATTTCAGAATTTTGGCACTAGTCTGGTAGTCTGCCTTTGTTCATTCATACCATTTTCCTGTGTGATTTTTCTCATTGCCCACTATTTTTCTCACTTCTTCCTTCTTCCCTTCCTGTCTTCCTTCTTTTCCAGATTTAGTTGTGTAGCTAGCTATACCTTGTCCCAGTGCACTTCAAAAAGTGTTGAAGTGTTGAAAAGGAACCAGAGGAGCCAGAAGGATGACTGAAGGATTGGCAAAGGTTCCTTACTGAGATCTTTGAGAGTGTTTCTATGTTTATAAAGCTTGAAGCTGTAACTATGAGGAACAGTGTTTTAATAGTAGAGATCTAACAAAATATTAGGATACTGGAAACTGAGGCTAGATGAATTTAAAGTAGAAACAGGAAGCATTTTTAGTGATGAAGATAAATTTTCACAGTGACAATAGACCATTGCAGTGCTTGCTAAGCTATTCACTAATAATTTTCAAAACAGGAGAAACTTATGGTGTACTGCAAACAAGAGAAACTTACAGTATAGTGCAAAAAGATTTTATTTCATTGAGGTCCTGACTCTTATAGCAATCATGGCTTTGTAAGCTATAGCACAGCTTTCACATAGAGCTTTAAAAACCAAAAAGACCTGTATACGATTTTTGCATTGAGAGGGTTGGTAAATTCAGTAAATTATTTTTCCAGCTATATTTGCATGTTTGTCTTCTTAGATTTGACAGTTTGCTTGTTTTAGTTGTTTTTCTTTTATTATTTTTTAAAGAGTGTCATATACTTGCTGTGAACAATGCAAATAACCATATTTTCAGAGCATCAGTTCTGGTTGTATAGTGCCTAATTCATACTCCTCTGTTTAAAAAAAGACCCAAGCTCATCCATTTTTTTAAGCTATGGTCTTTGGACTGTGGGATGTAAACCATAAATACCAATCTAATGGAAGGCTGTTACTTGATAATCATTATACATGTCATGACAAAACTTTGCCAGAGAAATTGTTTTTTTACTGTGTATCAAAGCAGTTGATTTGGTATTTTTAAAGCCTTTGGGACTCACTTTTGCAAGGAAAAAGCTACCACACAGATCCAGACATTATGTGTTTTTCAGTGTATCACATGGCACATCAAGTCAATTTTTCTTTTCATTAAGGGACAGCTTTCTTGGGAAGTTTTTAACCTTTCTAGCTTTTGAAGCATTTTGTGAATTTCTACTGCTGTGTCAATCAATGAATTTCAAAGTGGAAAGCAAGAGTAAAGACTTTCGCCAAGAAGGGACTTGGTGAATAGCTTACTTCTAGGAAAGCTTGACAAATAGACTTCTGACCCTTTAGAGCTAGTTTAGAAATAGTGAGACAGAGCTGTGTGAGAAATTTCATCTTAATGTCAGAAGAAAAGGCCAAGGCTATATTTAGCATATGTTTAAGCTGGATGCTGGAAGAACTGAATATCTTCAGGACATCAGTGTGTGAGAGACTGCTAATACTGTTGCCAGACTTGTAGTTGTTCTGCCTTCAAATACTTAGTCATGCTATAGTTGAACAAACTGCTTGAGGAAGATAAGAGCAAGTAATTTTCTTTTTCAAGTTTTAAAACTCCTTGTAATATCTCCCTCATTTTGTAGGGTTTGTGTCATTATTAAGGAGAATAATGCTTATAACATGACTGGATAAACTAGTCATGCTGCAACAATCAAGCTATTCTGTCAAAAACCTGGTAAATGTAAATTGTTGAACACTGTTTTATCCCTTCTGTATAAAGAAAAGTCTGTGTTTCCTTAAGGCACTTTAAGCCTGTTTGACTGCTAAAAGCAAAGGGATACTTCAAAACTTGAGGTTCTGATCATGTTTGATGCATGAAAAACCAGGAACTTTGGGACAGCCTTAGTGAAGCTGAATGGTATCAGTTTGAAAATAAAAATGTTTGTGTAAGGAAGTATTAAGTTCTGTCCCAGCTTTGAAAAGGAGTCAATAGGTGTTAATTTTTCTTAGCAAGTAAGAATTAGCTTGCTTCTGTGTTGTGTCTTCATCTTCATGTTTGGGTGCATGCATCTCAAAATTATCAAGGATTATAGTTTAGTAGTAGTTTGTTCCATGTTCTGGATGATTCTTTATGGAGAAAGTAAACTTTAATTAGTTAGGTGTTTCTCTGTTAAAACACAAGGCCCAGAAATTTCTGACAGTTGTGTCTGTAAAATAGAATAAAACAGTTCAGAGGTGGTTCTGACACTAATGGAACCAGCCTTAATCTGCTACCTGTAGCCACAGGGCTTTTTTGGCTATGAAAGGTGGGCAAGACAAAACAAAGTTCAGGAGCCTTCTGACTGGTAAACAGTATGGATGAACATGTGCCAGTCTTCCAACTCATACTTCTTAGTTTATTAGAGTATATGTAGCCCAAGAGTCCTCAAACCTTCAAAGTCTTTCTCAAGAACTCCTGCAAAAGCACAAAGTTTTAGTCCTCTTTGTGTCCTTTAGAATATTTAAGGTCTTAATTTTCTGCAGTTATGATAAATACTGAATGTGTCTTCACAGAGCAGGGTCAGGAATCTTGAGTGGGTCATCCTGTAGGAGAGCCATGTGTTACTGAAACATGTCTATTTAAAATTATTCTTCCCTACAAAAGTTACTGTTAGGAATTTTTCTGAGAAAATTGTGGTATTATGCTCTTGATGGAACTTATTTTGTTGATGATTTTTAATGCGTATTTCAGGAAAGGTTTTACTTGAGCTTTATTTGAAATAGGTTCAAATTTGAGGAAAGTGATGTTGAAAGGATTCTTATGGATGTTTGTTTTTTCCCTACTGGTCTTAATTTTGTATTTCCCTTTATAGCATATAATCAAGCAACCAATCGGAAATGTGCATTATGTAGTTCAGAAATCTTAAAAAAAACAGTGTAAATTCCTTCCTTGACTAAATTTGCCAGCTGTAGACATTTTGAGTAAATACATGTATGTTTGTTACACTTGTGGTTTAAGAGATGCACCTCTAAAACCTGCCATTTTTCTGGTAATGGGCTGTCCTTTTGAATATTTCCATTTTGATTTGCTAGATAAAATTAGCATTATTTCAAACCAGTAATTTAAGAAAGCATTTTGCGTGAAAATAGCATCTAAAAATATTTATTGTCTCTGTCATCCAGAAGTTCTGAACTTTTATCACAGCTTTGATTTCATCTGCTTTAGGAGGCTATTTTTTTTTTTAAGATGTGTCAAGATTTTAGTTTTGTAGTGTGGATCTCATTAGAAGAAAATTGAGATAGTTATTAATTGACTTATGAAGAGAAATACCAAGTATCTGTACCCTATGTATGCAGATATGGTGGTGGACAAAGGTCAGTGCTATAAATCCAAAATACAAAACTTCTGGTTGACTTAACAGAGATTATTCATTAGCTGCAGCTTGTTCCCACTAAAGGATCATGTGGTCTGCAGAACCTAGTTATTTATGCACACTTTTATGGCTTTCATTTACAATCAAGGATAGTTGGCTTGTAAGAACTGTAATTGGTTTGTACTATTAGCTGTCTGCCTTGTTCCTCCCTGACCAAGAAAGGCTCAGCTGCTTACTAAACAGGTGCTAAACCTCTGCAGCCCAGCAGAAGGTAAGGCAGCACTCATTTCAATTTCCTTAATTCAGTATCCTGTGATTTGCTGTGGCTTAACAGCTGCTACGTGAGCAGCTGTGCTGTTCTTAAAGCAGGAGAAGACAGCTGGGGAGGAAGAATCATGGCAGCCATCCTAATTTTAAGCAGAACAAGAATAAGAGCATTTAAATGCTTCATGCCCAGTTTCTCCATGGAATCTAGATAGAGAGTCTTCAGAGGATGAGGAATCCCTTATCCTGCTGTATAGCAATGAGTACCTCTACAACTCATCTCTGGCTGACACACTAGCTCTTCCAGTGATGCCCATTTACCTTTTCCCTTTATTTTAAAACAGTAAATCCTCAGATATAAAGGGTGACCTTGTAAAGTGTTATTGTAGAATGAGTGTCATTACAGATCTACAAAATGTTTCTCTATACACTTAGTTATTTTTTCTCTGCAGACTTAGCATGGGATTAGAGACAAGGGAGATAGATGTCTTTGTCCTCTCTGGTAGTTGTACAAGTCAGTTAACAGCTTTGTTAGTGGGCGCACCAGAAACAAATAGCCTAGCTATTGTAGCCGTGCGTCATTAAGAATAAAAATTAAATCTTAATTTAAATAAGGTTTGTTTTCTATTTTATTGGTAGGTTTCTGGCCATATTGCCACTTAATTCAACACCCCCGAGGAGAACCCACTGTTACCCACTTTCCTATATATTGACTGAGTAATTCGTACGACCTGAGAAAAATTCTAAAACCATTTGTAATGATGCTTTGTTATAGGAAAGACAGACCTGCAAGAGCTTGGTTAAACTTAGCTGCAGTTTTATCACTGTGAAAGACATATGAAGCCTTCACAGCATGTTAGCAATGATAAATTTACAGATGCTTCATATTTTGATTGTTTGCAGAGTGTTAGACCTACACCACAGAATGAAGCGATAACAGTATATTTCAAGCCCGTTACGTTAAAAGCCTCTGAAAGTAAATATACCAAAGTTGCAAGCATTAGCTTTGATGGTAAGTACTGCTTTTCTCTTCTTAGAACTTGTCACGTGCTTCTGAAAACTTACTGAACTTTCATTGATTTTTTTTTTTCACTGTTTATAATTTTGAGACGAAAATGGGATTTTCCTTCCATGGAACAGGCTTACAGTTCTTCTGAACTTCAGTTATTTCTGAAAGGATTGTCTTTGTTCATGATTAACAAGTATCTAAAATTGGTAAATACAGATGAGAAGAGAAGGTGTTCCTAATATTTCTAATAAACATAACTGTATTCTTATGTTAAGGCACTGATTATTTAAATGTATTTTTAGTTTAAACAGACATTTGTTTTTGAGAAATTCTAATAAACAAGGTAACAAGTACAAGTTACTCCTGGGGAAATTTCAGTTAAATACAAGGAGAAAAATTTTCACAATGAAAACAATTAGCCATTGAAATAATCTCCCCAAGAAGGGGTGGCTTCTTCAGTGTTGGGCACTGAAGATCAATCTGGCTATAGTACTGAGACATCTTGTTTAGACTGTATTTCTGCCAGGAAAGGTAGGACCGAGTGGTCCTTGAGGTCTCCTTCCAAACTATTATTCTATGATTTTTCTCCTACATAGTGTGACTATAAATACTATACTGACGTTTTATAGAAAGGCACCTCTGTTTTTATAGAGATTTTAATCAACTGTTAGAGTGGTGGTGACTACTCAGATTTTACTGCTTTAAGATACTAGTTGGTGCTGTAAGTCTTTCTGCCTGGATTGCTTAAAAACGGAATCTTATGCACGCAATAGTTGTGGTAGACATAATTTTAGAAGTTGCATGGAAAAAGAGGAAAGAATTTATTTTTATTATCATTTATGGATTAGCACTTTAGAAATTTAATAGCTCATGGTTTCTAAAACAAGTGAAGTACATTTTAGCTCATAAATTCTGAAAGAGATTAATTCTGTCAATCTGAGGTGATAATACATTCAGATTTTGAAGCTAGTAGGAATTGTTATATGAGGACCTACTGGCTAACATATGGTACATCTTAGAAGGAATGGTGGTTCCTGGGAAAAATACCCAGTTAAGCTGCTTATTGTGTTTAAGGAATTGACTTGATGAATTCTTATCAGTGAAGCAGCCAGCCCTAAATATATGCAATTTCAGCTAATTATATGCAGGGGCTTTAGGGGCTTGGTGGCTTCTCTTAATTAGTATTTGAATACCTTGATTTTTTTTTTTTTTATTTGGCACTATTGCTGCCAGGCTAACGTTGCTTGTTCTGTGATCTTGGAGGAGATCTGTGAGCATCACTGTTGGTGCTTGTGTAGTTTGAGTTCTTATATGGATTCTACTTACCTTTTCGCAACATTTAACTTGTCTTTAATTTCTTCGTTATTAAGATGTTGTTACATTTCTGGCCCAAAGATCCTCTCAACTGCTAATTCTGAGTGAGGGGCCCAGCAATTTCAGGCTTCTCTTCTCTTAGGGGAGGGATAGTTTTATTCCATATTCTTAGTGGAGACTTTAATTCATCTGCATCCGAATTATCCTCTGGACATGTTCAGGTTATTTATACAACAGCAACAATCAGGCTTCCCTATTGTAGAAAAGCTTAGTAAATCAGGCAGGTCATCTAACTGGTGTTAAATGGGAAGATTTCAGACTTGGGGTCCCTTGTTTTACAGACTTTACACCACGTCAGTTTGGTTATTGAAATTCCCTTAAGCTCCACTTTTTTCCTTCTAGGATAATGAATTTCTGGGCTAGTTCTGTGGTTTTATTCTTCCACTCATTCTAGTATAATTTAATGGATCAATTTTTGTCAGCTGTAACAAACTTCTTATATTCTCATGTGTACAGCATCAAAAGCAAAAAGAGCATCACAGTCTTCTGGGAAAATAACTGTTAAAGCAAAAGAGAAGAGCTATTCCAAACTTGAAATACCGTATCAAGCAGAAGTGTTGGATGGGTAAGCTTCCAGTAACTGAATATAGTTCAAATGTTCTAAATTAGAAGGGAATATTCCTGTTTGTAAACAAATGGATGAAGTGGTCTTAGCCATTAATAAGTTGGTTTCAAGGCTTGAGTTAAAATTGACCTTAGTGAGTTGTTTTTAAGAGCAGCTGAAAACTGCAGATGAGCCATTTTAAAAATGCAGTACTGGAAATATTTCTGCTTTGGCATTCACTGTTCTATTGCTATATATGAAGTAAGGGTAGGGAAAGTACTTTTGGTTTTAAGCAAAATTTTGGGAGAATGCTGTGTTTCCTTGGGTTTTGTTACTTATTTACAAAGTATGGCTAAGCTGACTTTAAAAACATTTTGAATTAGGTGCTTTTTTATCAACAGAGCTGGCAGATTATTTTAATAGCCAACAAACTAAACCTTACCTTAGAATTTTTGTGCTGCAGACACATGATTTGGCTAATAAAAAATACACATGATTTGCAAATTTTCTTAATACTTCAACACTTCCTTTTAGTCCTCCTATTATTCTCAGTTACATGTTTTCTTATCTTATTTGAATTACTTAGTTATTGACATTCCTATAGTGCTGGTAATACGGTTTCAGCATGCAGTGGGGTATGTACCTTTAGCTGTTTGAAATAATCTTTGTGTAAGGAAAACACTTTGAGGAAATTCTTTATTTTCTTTACTCTGTTTTCTTTTAATAGTTATTTAGGATTTGATCATGCTGCTACACTCTTTCACATCCGTGACAGTGTTGCTGATTCTGTGGAAAGACTGATCTATCTAACAAACACATTCAGTTTTGCAGTCCTTATACATGATGTTGTATTACCAGAAGAAGCAAAACCAATGTTTAAAGTAAGTCCCATTTCAGTGAATGTTTTTGCCTATTAGTAAATGCTTAAATGTGATGCACTTTGTTCAGTTGTAACGTTGGTCTTAATTGTTTACTGATCTAGGTCCAGAACTTCAGTAAACCAGTCTTAATTCCACCCAATGAATCCAGATATATTTTTACACTTCATTTTATGCCTTCCACATCATCTGTTCACATAGATAACAATATCCTACTAATCACCAATGCTTCTAAATTTCACCTACCTGTCCGAGCATACACAGGATTTCTAGATGTAAGTATTTTCCTTTTGTTTTTTTTTTTTTGGCAACTTTTGTCTAATTAGAGGCAGACTTCCTAGGACTCTTTATTTCTTTATTCTACTTCGGTGTCTGCTGAAAAATTCTTTCTTGTTCCCTTTAAATCTTTAGTTTTACATAGGAAGTTTATTAATGTAGAATTTTGAGATTGTCATGGTAGTGTTGTATTAAAATTATTAATGTGATTTTTAATGAGCTCAGAGCTGGAGCACACTTTATATTTCACTTATGTTAAAATACTTTTATCAATCTTTCTAGTACTTTGTACTGTCTCCAAAAACTGAGGAGCGATTTATAGATTTTGGCATATTGAGTGCAACAGAAGCTACCAGCATTTTATTTGCAGTCATCAACAGCAATCCAATAGAGGTAAGGATGCATTTATTTTTAGTTTATCTTTTAAAAAAATTATATCAATGTTGTTACTGAAAACAGTACCTTTTGTTCTTTTTAAGCTGGCTATAAAAAGTTGGCATATTATAGGGGATGGTTTGGCTGTAGAACTTCTAACAACTGAAAAGGGAAACAGAACAACAATAATTGCACACCACCATGAACTACAAAATGCTACTGCATCTGATCAGTCTTCGGTAAGTAAACCTTTGAATCCATTGCTTAAAGCTAGATATAGGAGGGGAGAAAAGAGACAAACCTCTACAAGTTCTTTTAGTTTCATTTTAGCAGAGGAGTGATAAGAATTCTAATTTTTGTCTGAAGTTGAATATGATAAAGGATGTAGACTTCCTAAATTTATTTTAAGGAGCATTGTATTCAAATTGCTGTTTCTGAAGTTCACCCTTTCCAAACCTAACCAATCTGGATACCCTCAGGTGATGCTCATCTGAGATGAGTGGAAATTTATCACCACAAGGAAAAGATAATTTTTGTGTTAGTCACTTAAATATGTGAACTCTGTGTTTATCACTGACAGCGGTTTTAAATGGATTTTGAGTCTGATTTTAGTGAAATTTCTTTTTGTTTCATGGAATACAATGGTGACTTTTTCTGCAATTTACAGGTGATCCTCGCATCAGGCTATTATGCAGTGTTCCGAGTAAATCTAGTAGCAAAGGAACTTGAAGGAATTCATGATGGAGCTGTACAAATCACGACAGATTATGAGGTACATTTATTGTGTAATAAATGGGTGTTGCCCAAAACATGTGTTTAGCCTTTAAATGTTGTATTAGTGGACAGAGTGTAGCATGAGTTGAGGTTGGAAGGGATCTCCAGAGGTCAGGTTATCTTTGCAAGTTAACCCTGCATTCTACAACAGGAATGCTACTTATGGTTTTTGTCTAGCTTTCAGAAATACTCATATAAATCTGACCTAATGCTTTGCAGTTTGCATTCTCCAGTTACATGACACATCCTCAAAGCATTAATGCATGGGGGCACTGGGGCATTAATGCATTGGGGCATATTATGCTCTGACAATGTGCTTCTCCATGCATTATCAGTTACTGAAACTGAGCTGTAATATCAGCCTTTTTTGTCAAAATGCAATGTCAAAGCTGTTTTGGAGAGTCATGGAATCATTAAGGTCTAAAAAGACTGGATGGATACCACCATGCCCACTAAACCATACTGCAGTTCACTACAGTTTGCTGGCACTTGATGAAACAGAATCCTTACGCTGAGTATTATGGGAGGGAACAGCTGGTTGCCTCAACTTCATATGCCTTGTTTTTGCAGGAGACAAGAGTTTAATGAATAATGCAATCTGTATTTAATATCTTTCTGTGCTATATGGAAAAAAACCCCAAATGTGACTATGCTTATGAAGGCAGGAAATTATATTACTGATTGTGTTGTTCTGATGGCCCTACAGGAAAAGGGAAATTTCCAAATTCTGCCAGTTATTGGAGATTTTAAGCTTTTAGTATGTCTACACGTGTATGTGACCCTGCAGTTACAGATTCTGAAGCATTTTTATTTTCTTGTTTGTTACAAGTTATTCTACTTGTATTGGTACTTGAATCTCACTGCCATCCCTTCCAGCTGCTTTGTCAATATATGTCTCAAGGTATTACAGTAGCACCATGTTTTGAGAAGTTCGGTTACTTTAAAGATGTTACTCTCCTGTTTTCCAGCAAAATAAGCTCCATTCAAATGAGACTTCTCTAATATTCCATTGGAGAGCTTATGTTTTCAGTATGCTTTTCTGTTCCATGTAGAAGAGAACTGAGGATGTCTGAATAAAGGAGTGCTTCCTGCACTCCTGCAGTGACTGTTCAGAATATGATGATGCATTGAAATCTTAATTCATGTCTCCATGTTTTAAATGTCTATATAATCTTAGACTAAATTAATTGTAGAATTTCAGGATTTTATTATTCTATGCAATTTAGAAGTGGAAGAGGCATTTAAAGGCTAGAAATCTAAGGGCTTTTTTTTCTTAATTTTTCTTGGGTTTTTTTTGTCTAGATTTTAACTATACCAGTGAAGGCTGTGATTGCTGTAGGCTCATTGACCTGCTCTCCGAAACATGTTTTTCTTCCACCTTCTTTTCCGGTAAGAGAGTTGGGGAGGATTAAATGTTTAATTGCTGTGTTTTTAGTTTATATGCCCTTTTCAAAGGCACTGTCCTAAATTCTATGTCAAATTGCTGGAGAGATAGTGCTACTGAACTGTTATGATCAGTTTCTCATTATTTTGGGGATTGTTTGAGATTTTTCCACTATGTGTTCCAAGCATGAGTCGTCCCTACATCTCTTCAACAGCCCACTTCAATGGGATCTTGAAATACTTATGTGATGGGATAGGTCTCATCAGAGGAAGATACATCAGTCAGCAGGACTTCAGTGGGTGTTTGCTGCAACTGCCACATATTCCATCTTCCTTCAGAAGTCTTTTGCTACTCTTGAAGTCAAACAGTCATGCCTACAGCTGCAAAGATCACTAGTTGTTTTTTATCTTTAACATTTTTTTTTTTACTATATAACCTCACCATTATATGGATACTTATTACACTGAGTGCCACATCTAAAACTTCATTATGGCTTACTTCATAAGCTTTTGATAAGTTAAAATAGCTTAAAGATCCACTTCCCTTCCATTCACTGAAGATAAAACAGTTTCTGTATTCTCTAGCTGAATCTACTAGAATTATTGCAAATTATTATGATGATGAAGATTATGAAGAATTCATGTGAAGAATGTTCCTTTTGAGTGCCACAGAAAAATATTTTGTTCCATGTTGGACCATAAAGAAGTAATTTTTTTTTAATCTCCCTTGAGTTTGTTCCAGATGTAATGGTTAAAGAACTTCTCAGTATTTCATAGTAATAGGCCCACAGTCTTGTCAGCTTGATTTTTGGGGGGGCCTCTGTTTAGTTAGTTTGTTTGTTGTTTGTGATTTTTTGCTTTGGTTTTGTAGAGTTTTTTTTGGGGGGGGTTTGTTTGTTTTGTTTATTTCCTTTTACTTTATTTTCTTTGTTTTGGCAGATACTGCTTATAGCATCTGTGTTTCTCTTCCCTCGATTACTGTGATTTTTATCACCTTCATGCTTTTTCTAGGAATGTTTTCAGACAATTATTCTTTCAGAGGAACTTTGGCCTCCTGCATTTTGTTTGGGAGTATATATTCAGTTATAATTATCACCTTTGACAAGATTATAGATTATTTACCGTGTTCAAGCCCCAAGCTTTTCAGGGCAGTCAGCTTCACTTACTACTTCCATTAGTTGATCACTTAGCTCTTTTTATATTCGAGAACATAAAACACTTACTTTTACTTTTCTTGGATTAATTTTGAGCTAAACTTATGCTCACTGAATTCATGCTACTCTTACATTTAGTTCTTCTGTAATGTCTCTCTTACTTATGAAAATAAGCCTAAAATAGCATCAGTTCTTTTTGTTTCAGTGTTTGGTGGAGAAACTTGACAGCTACACCATCCAGGAATAACTAGGTGCTACTATTTTAGTAACACATGCTTTTCAGTTCATACTTAGGATGTAATTCTCCTGCAGCTGCCTGGTTCCCAGAGCTGTCTGTCTGTTAATAATTTTAGTGTATTTGTACTCAAGTGTGATTTCTGGTATTCTGTTGAAGGTTGTTGGCAATACACTGACTGTGTATACAGGCCTTGTAAAGGTCATGTCTTGATTTAAACAAATAGTAGATGTGTTGACTTCTGTTTCATAGTGTCATCATTACCTCACAGTTTCACCTCTCAACTCTTCCCTGATCAAAGCTCATCTTTAAGGACCTCTATGCTAAATAGCATTGTTCTGTTTTTCTTACTACCACTGAACAGTTTTTTCCCTTGTCTGTTGTTCCATGTCTAAATGCTATGTAAAGGTCTTAGTAAAATACTATTTACTTGTTCTAGACACTTAAACAAACCTGTATCTTGTCCAGATGACAGTTTGTTATTCATAAGAATCAACAGATGAAGCTCAGATATACCTCCTAATTCAGTTTTACAGGACTGTACTGTTAAGGATTTATTTTTGTAGTTTCTTTCCCTCTGCAATTACTACTGTTGAGACTGTTGCAATATGTGACTGTTTCCTGAGGCCACAGGCAAATTTTGAACCTGCAAAAGACCCCTTCCATGTAGCCACTTAAACTTAGAGAATGTTTTTTTTGTTTTGTTTTTTTTTGTTGTTGTTTTTTTTAAGTCTAAAGTATTGATTTAAGGGGAACAAGAAAAATATGTTCATTAAAAGATAGTCTTGGCTATTTATACTTGCTTGTAATGATTTTTTTAATATAAATCTGAAGTCTCCCCACCAGTCCTGAGTTGCACTTTTCTTCTGCTTTTTGTCCTATTATTTGTTTCCTCTACATGTACCAGGGTTGGGTGTTGAGGTAAGGTGTAAAGCATGACCATAGAATCATTGATTTACAACTGAGACAGGGATAGAGCTTGAGCATTTGTAAGGATTTTGATCATGACAATTAAACTACGTTTTCTGTGCTTGAAAGGTGAAATAATGTTTGACTCAGAAAGGGAGGCAGGCTGTAAAGGTGTGGGGAAAAATCTTCCTGTTTTCTTCATAAATGTAGTTTTGGTGTGTTGTGTCTTAATTTCATTTGGAGCAGGAAGGATTGTTTTAAAAGCCCTCTGTCACCTGTAGTTTTTGTAATCATAGCTTCCCTTTACTCTTCCTTTCAGATTATTTCTAATTCTTAGTGACTAATTACTATTTCTAATTGCCAACAGTGATCTTTTACAAAACTTCTGTTTTCCTTTTGTAAAAGGAGGCTCAGCAAACTGAAGTTTTCTCTTGCCTTTCTTCTTCTAATATTTTTTTTATCATGATTTGATTAAAGAGGGCTGTTGTCTGAGGCCTTCCAAGATGCTTCAGGTGTTCTTAATTTTCTAAGAAGGGTGAACTGTGTTTGGAAGTAGATGGATGAAAAAATACAACTTCACAGAAACTTACTATCTTTAAATGTTGCAAATGGCATTTCTTTACGATAGCGTAGTTAAAATCACAATTTAACATTTCAGCAGTGCTGTGGTCTTTGCCAGCCTGCATAAATAAATACACATGCTAGGGAAAAATGCATATCCTGCAGACCTTTTTCCTTTTATTTTCCTTAGGGGAAAGTAGTTCACCAGAGCTTGAACATTATGAACTCCTTTTCTCAGAAAGTGAAAATACAACACATACGGTCTCTGTCAGAAGATGTAAGGTTTTATTATAAAAGGCTAAGAAGTAATAAAGAAGATTTAGAGCCAGGAAAAAAATCAAAGGTTTGTTTATGTCTTATTTCTAAAAGTTTATAAGTTCTCTTTTCTGTATAGCATATGATAAGTTTCTGTGTTCAATAGAAATCTTCCCTCTTTTTTCTTTGGTTGTTAGATTTACTGTGCTGTTTAATTGATTCTCTCTTACATGTTTTGCAGATTGCGAATATTTATTTTGATCCTGGTTTACAGTGTGGAGATCATTGTTATGTAGGATTGCCTTTTCTATCTAAATGTAAGTAAAGTTCAACTTTATAATGAAAATAATTTAAAATAAGTTTTCTCCTTAAGTAATGATTTTATTTGAAGATTTATAAAAACACATTATTTCCAACAGCGGAATCTAAAGTTCAACACAGCATAGCAATGCAAGAAGATGCATGGGATACTGACTGGGACTTGCATGAGAATTTATTTAAAGAATGGACAGAAATAAAAGAGAACTCAAGCCATAAGTAAGTATTTTATTTCTGTTGTTTTCTCAGGCCTTAAGCCAGTAATTATTCTGTGATATGTATGCTTCTATAGAATGCAAAGCTTCTTAATATTGCTGTGCTCTTTAAGAGAGGGGGTCAAGAAGGAATTACTTGGTCTTCTCTACAAAATCTTTAAAGAGAGCATTTTAAAAGTTTAAAAACAGTAATAATTTTCCTCAATTAAAGGAAACACTGAAAGTTACTATTCACTGAGTTGCTGGAGTTCTTGAAAAGATTGTAGCAGCAAAGCAGTCTCTACTCCACAAAAGTGTCCAAAACCAGATTATACTGGTTGTTCAATATCCCTGCTTAAACTGTTTTAAAATCGTATCCTCAATATCCCTTTTAAGATTTCATAAGGTTTTCTGTTATTACCATACCGTGACATTTGCATTTCAGTGAATTACAAAATTTTCTTGTATTTTACCTTGAGAAGATGAATGGTTGCTGCTTAATATTTAGAAAAATTAAACTCTGTAGACCGCTGCATACCTTTTAAATGTCTGCCTT
This sequence comes from Chloebia gouldiae, assembly GCA_003676055.1. Taxonomy (NCBI): domain Eukaryota; kingdom Metazoa; phylum Chordata; class Aves; order Passeriformes; family Passeridae; genus Chloebia; species Chloebia gouldiae. The sequence continues at coordinate 28,203,868 of QUSF01000007.1, read as the reverse complement.
CTCATACATAAAGTTGATTTAATCTCCAAGAGACACAAGTTAACATAAACAGAAAAGACAGTGTATGTCTTTTTGTGTTGATAGCATCCAGATTACCCTTTAAAAAAAAGTATATGTAGAAACAAAATGTCTGTATGCAACTAAATAGTTCCCCCCTTATCAGTTCTGTGTTATAATGGTGATATATTAACTCCTGAGAAAATCTGATCTAAACAGAATCCTCTATTTATCCGCACCAGTAACTTTCAAGAATGTTCTATTCCCTGCACTAAGAGAACAGTAAGGGAGAATGCTACTAAAGATTAGTTCTGAGTAAGGAGTAGTTCTAACTTGAATATACAATGCTTTAATAGTATTTATTATACTATATTTTAAAGTCGTGAATACTTTTAATGAGAGTTAAAGTTACCCAGCTGTCCAAAGGATCATTCAGGGGAAGGAGAGAGAACTTCTGAAAACAGAGAGACTGTGATTTGGATGTTTGGAGTTTCTCCAAAATATTTCTCTGGGTTTGAAGCCTAATATTTTGTCTGTTTTGCTGACTGGAGAGCTCAGTACTTTTAGTTTAGTTTCAATTCATGCTGGAGAGTTTGTGGGAGAAGGGGACCCAAGGCTGTTGTGGAGGTTGTTTAATAGCAAAGAACTTCATTCACTGATGGAAGTAGTGGCTAGCACCAAGAATGACTTGTTCAGATTTGCTTTAGATTTATTAGAGAGGTGTGCAGGCACAGAGTCTGTGTATCCATTGCTTTTAGAGTAGATGTACTCATTTACTGTACCTATGCAGGCAAAATACATTTTCTGGACTGTGGATGCTATACTGGATTTTTTCCTTTCCACTGTTTGTACCTTTGCAAATCATCAAATAGATTTTGGGTTCTTTTCCTTACTGATCTGAATCTCAGTGACGTTCTCAAAATTTGTTTATGCAAAATGTAAAAGTGAGTTTTATAACTGTTTCGCCAGACTGAATGCTGTATTTGAAGTGGACACAGATCTTCAGAAAGATGTTCGATTGAAAATTACAGCAGAAATGTCCTGGCCTTCCATCCTTAGTTCACCACGCCATCTAAACTTCCCTCTTACCAACACAAACAGCTCATCAGTAAGTTATTTTAGTGATAGTATAATTTAAATAGATGTTTATAATTGCATTAATGGTAATGTAAACTTATTAAAAAATTCTTTCTAAATAGGAAGAAGAAATTTTTCTAGAAAATCCAGCTGATGCTCCTGTGTATGTTCAGTTTCTTCCAGTAGCTCTGTATTCTAACCCATCCACTTTTGTTGATAAGCTGTTAGAACGGTAAGTGTTGTTGTGGAAAGCTTGGGGTGTTCTCACTGGGCAGAGAAAATGCATTTTACAAGGAATGAATGCTTGGTATGGTAGCTGTGTTAGTAGTTTGTATTGGCCACCTCTAGAATTTGAATCATTAGGCCAGTTGAGAACTGAATCTATTGAAATTGGACACACATGTATGTTTACATTTCTTCCTTAACTTGATGTACAACGGGGGGGAAATAAGAAAAAATAAAATCAAGTGATGCTTTCAGCTGCATATTGGGCTACCACAGATACTTGATTTGTGCTAAAATCCATAAATGCAAGTATGTCATTACCTTCCCAGATATGTAAGAAAGAAAAATTCCAATTTCATTTCAGGTTTAATTTGAGTAAACCAGCTAATTTCAATCAGAGGACTCTAGAGTTCCAGGTCTTCAGAAATTGTGTAAGTATTTCAGTACATTCTTGGTAATTTTAAATTCATATGTTTTAATAAGAGTTCAGTCATACATGTCTTCAAGTTCAGGCATTAATATGGAAAATGTAATATAAATGTAACATCTGTTGGATATCAGGAAATAGGGAAAATAAATATTTCTTCAAATATAACTTAAAAAGTGTCACTTTTTCTATATGCTTACATTATAATACAACTGTGGAAGTTACAGGAAAACTGCATTTTCTCATTCTCTTACTGGCAGGATTATTTTCTTCAGCATAGTGGTTACTAGTTTTAAAACTAGCAAAGAATTGATTATTCCATTGCTTTGTTGGTTCTTTTAAGTAATTTGAGTATTGTGGACTACTTTTAAATGTGTGCATTTTCATACAGAGCATCCTAAGCACTTCCTTTTTTATCTGACTTTTCCCCTCCATTTGCAGTTTATTTTAGATTACCATTCGGTGCTTATTCAATGTCTCAAGACAAATGGCAAACTTGGCAAAATACACTTTAAGTAGTTCTTCTATTTTGTGTGCTTAACAATGGAAAATTCTGAGGGGGAAAAATATTCCATAATGGCTTGATACTAATCTAGTGTTCAGAAGTAATCAGATGTAAGAACTTTTGATCTCTTTCTTCCACTAGAACTTTATGAATCTACATGGGTGAAGTTTAGCTCAATTCTGTTATGTTATGTTGTTCTGCTTCTCCATTAACATAAGCAGTTTACTAGTAAGTAGGGAAATTGTTATACTACCAGAGTTTCTGGTTAAAAAAAACCATAATATGTCATTGAGCAATATCCTTTTTTAGGGCAAGACCAATTTTCTAGCTAAAATAATTCCATTTCCATCAAATACATGTAAAAATGTCCTATTTTTTAAAGCCTTGCTTTGTTTGCCCCACCCTGTTAAGGTCCAACCACTACTGACTGCTGTGGGACTTACAAAGGGCCTGGCTCGTCATTCCATTTTAAGTCTAATATTAAAACCTGGTGAGAGAAAGTCTGTCAAAGTAAAGTTCACTCCAGTTCTTAATAAAACTGTTTCATCGTTGATTGTTATCAGGTAAGAGATATTTCTGAAATTAGTGTGAGTTTTTCTCTGTTTTTCTATTTACATATTAAGATCATACTTGAAATCAGCTATCAAGAAGATATTGCTGTTACAAGAATAGTTGTAGAATCCTATGTGTCTGAAAGATTTAATGTAATTGTGACATGTCTTAGAGTATTTTAACTGTATTCAGTATATATTCGGTAGTATAAATGTATAAGGCACTGTTATACTTACCACAGAATCACAGAAGGGCTTGGTTTGGAAGGGACATTAAAAAGTCATTAATCCAACCCCCCTGCAATACCAGGGACATCTTCAAGTATCTCAAAGCTCTGTCAAACCTGATCTTGAATGTTTCCAGGGATGGGGCATCTACAACCTCTCTGGGCAATTTGTTCCAGTGTTTCAGTACCCTCATGGTAATTTTTTTCCCCTGTATCTAGTGTGAATCTACCTTGTTTTAGTTTTAAAACCATCACTCCTTTCCTGTCACTACAAGGCCTATTAAAAAGTTTGTCCCCATCTTTATTACATGCTCCCTTTAAGTACTGGAGCTCCTGTATGGTCACCAGGAAACTTTCTCATCTCCAGGGTCAATAATGCAAATTCTGTCAGCCTCTCCTCATAACAGAGGTGCTCCATACCTCTGATCATCTTGGTGCCTCTTGTCTGGACTTGTTCCAACAGGCCAGTGTCCTTCCTGTGCTGGGGACCCCAGAGCTGGACACAGCACTCCTGGTGGGGTCAGCAGAGCAGAGCAGAGGGGCAGAATCCCCTCCCTGGCCTTGCTGCCCACACTGCCTTGGATGAAGCCCAGGGTGTGATTGGCTGTCTGGGCTGTGAGTGCACATTGCTGGGTCATGGCCAACCTCTCATCCACCAATACATGGAGACTTGATTTCTGAAATACATTCTACACTGTCTTGAAAGAAGGGTCTCTGGTTAGAGATGCCCTTTGCAAGATAAAGCTACAATACAAGTTCAGTCTTTGTAGTAAAGAGCATTGAGTTTACCCTTTTGTCAGGTGTGATGCCTTAGTAAGAGGTAAGAGGTTTTAACTAGTATTTCACTGGGGTTTGTGTTTGTATGTTATGTTGTGATTTCTTAGGGCTTTGTCTTGCAAACAGTACGTTTAGGACCCCTATTGTTTACTTCCATGATGTGGGGAATTAGCTGTGGAGCAACTATTTGAAGAGGATATTTGTTCTCCAGATTTGGCATACAGACTTGTAGTCTATGGAGAAGCTTTTATGAATGTTTCCTCTCACCCATTTTTTTTTTCCCACAGAAATAATTTGACTGTAGTAGATGCCATAATGGTACAAGGACAAGGAACAACTGAGAGCTTGAAGGTTGCAGGCAAACCTCCCGGTCCAGGAAGTTCTTTACGCTTTAAAATCACAGAAGCATTATTAAAAGACTGTTCAGAAAGTGAGTATTTCGTGAGCTAATATGCTGAACAGAAGTCATATTTTATGTGTAAAACTTTACACATGTGGAAATATTTTTCCCCTCTTCTAGTGACCCAGAAATTCAACTCCTTTAAATACATTAAAATTTCTACTTTATTTAGGCAGAATACAAAATACATTATAGTTTTTGTTTTTAAATGAGAACTAGGAAATAAAACAGAAGCTCTTTGTCCACTTAAATTCAAGGCAGAGGAGGCAAAGATCTTGGCATATTTACTCACAAAATCTATAGTTGCTAAATCTAATGCAAACTGGGTCATGAGTGTAACTTCCTATGTACTTCTTTTCTTCACACCTTCATAATCTTTAAGCACATAACCTTTGGGGAAAAAAGGTTGGGCAGGTTCCTTGATGACAATTAAATCTCAACCAGATTCTACTCTGAGATCATAGAGAGGTTTTCTGCTCTGTGGCCTCAGGCTTGCTTCTGAGAGGAGAGCTAAGAGTACCTATATTACCTAAGAAACTGGTAAAAGAGTTTTAGTTGTATCTGGTATGAAAATATGCTTTGCTACTTTGCAGTTTTCCAGACATTTCTAAATTCCACATTAATTATTATCTGAGATTATTCTGCTTTTTGTGAGGGGTGAGTAAGAAGTAAAGCTTAGTCATTGCCTTTTACCTGTTGTGGTTAGAGATTTTTCTTGCTAATAAGATATATGTAGTTAAGCCATGTATTTTTATTTTTAAGGCACACAAAAAAAGAAATAAAAAAAAACAGTTTTAATTTTTCTCTTGCTGCGACTGTTCACAGAACACCACATTAGGCAGTACATCAAAGAACCTAGGTGATTTCTCTGTGGGACAGCAGTGCTGTCAGAAGTTCGGGGGTTTGTGTTTTTTCTGTGATGAGTTAGAGGGCTCTGGGATTGTACAAGTGCCCTACCTTGACAGTGATGGGAATCTGGCTGCAGAGATATGTTCCTACAAGTTAATTTCCATGGACCTTGCTAGTCTCCCTTCTGCTGTAATACTGACAGAACTCTATTCTGCTATAAAATATGAATATAGTGAAGGATATCTGCTTAGCATATCACTAACCACTGCTTTTGTTTCTAGAAATGAAATACAAAGAACCAAATTTCACACTCAGAAGAACGTTTAAAGTGGAAAATACAGGGCAGCTTCAGATTAATGTGAAAACGATGGAAATCAGTGGCTACACATGTGAAGGATATGGATTTAAAGTAGTTAACTGTCAGGAATTTGCACTAAGTGCCAATGCCTCTAAAGACATTGTCATATTGTAAGTGTTTTTTTCTTACATCTAAATGGAGCATTACATTTGGAATTTTAATTTTGTTTCAGGGGAAAACTCTCTTGGTTAAATTCTGAAGGCTTTTTTCTGAAGTTTTGAGTGTATAGGCATTTTTTACAGTGTTATACAATTATGACATTTTTCTCTCTTCTTGCAAACACTATTTGATTTTTCATTATACCATGGTTTTGTGACTGACTGTAGTAATACATCTATTACTGTCCAGTAAGTATAACTTGCTGTGTTGGAATAGTGTTACTATATGGGGTTATATAAATTTCCCTCATTTAGCTTGTGAATACACATGGGACCTAGACCTACATATGGTTTTGGTGCATTGCAGTATGTAGAAGAGAGCCTTCAGTCCAAGGATTTTTATTGCAATGCACAGTATTTTAGTCTTGAATATTTTTTCTGTTGCCTTAATAACAGTGATTGTGTAGTTCTGTAATTTTTATTGTAAAAAAATCTCTGCACCAAACAATGATCTTGTAACAGTGCTTTGTTGTAAAGTTAACTATTCAGAAAATGGTATCTGAAAAGTTCAGAAGTTGCTTCTGGTCTGCAAGTGGATGTATGAAATACTGGTGTAGTAAAATAGTATTTCACTAGTATTTCTGCACAATCTTAGTTTGTGATCAGACTGTAACACAATGTTTTTGAAAAGTCAGGTTTGTGACTCAAATGTGAAGTGTTTAAAAAATTTATAGCTCACACAGTAGTTGGTCCCATTACTTACTTGGACCTGCTGTTTCATTTTGACTGCATTCATAGCTTTTATTAACAGGAGTGGTAAAACATTATTTTCAGGTATTATAACTTCACATGGTTCTTCAGGAGTAATGTAGAATCAGATGTGTTAAGCATAGGTGTTACTGAACATAGTGAAACACATCTTGAAGTATTTGAAAGATAACACAAGTATTTTTAGGCTGTGTAGTAATTCATGAAGTTGAATTACAGGTTTTGTAATGTGTAATTTATGAGTTATAAAAATTACCTCAAACTTTTGTGCTGTTCATATGAAAAGTTCTGATGTGCTTTATGTTGTTTCCAGGTTTACACCAGATTTCACTGCTTCCAGAGTTATACGTGAATTAAAATTCATCACTGCGGGAGGCTCTGAATTTGTATTTATCTTGAATGCATCGCTTCCATATCACATGTTGGCAACATGTGCTGAAGCACTGCCCAGGCCCAACTGGGAACTGGCACTGTACATAATCATCTCAGGAATAATGAGGTTGTGTGTGTGTTTGTTCTTAATGCTGTATGGGCATGAGCTGCCACTGCTCAAATATGGGTTACACAGAAACACATGGGGATTCAGCACCTGCTCTAATTGTTGTACAATAAAATAGGCTAAAAGGAGATGAAATTGATAAACACTCATATAGATTGAGTGTGAACTGTTTAAGGCAAAGGAGTACTGACTTTCTGCTCAAACCCAGGACAAAATAATACACTTCTTCCTTGAACCTATTTCCTTAAGTGAGATACATACTCCTGTTCTGGTAATCTGCAGGGGTTTTGATAAATAAGCCAAACTTGAAACATATTAGGTATTAAAGCACTGATAGCAGTGAATGCCTGTAGAAATGTAAGCATCCTTCTGGAATATTGTGCTTCAGAGAGTTATAAGGCAATGACTGTAATGAGCTTAGCAGATGCTTTGGATGAATTTAACTTTGCTGCCACTTGTAATGTGGCAGACAACTGGTGATACTAATAATGGGATTTCTGAGAACCTGAAGGACATTGTTTGCAACACTGCACACTCACAGGTTATGTAGTAGGATAATAATGCACATTGTCCTTCAGCAGACAGATATGTGTTAATTATACCTTCTTGAATTATGAGTTGAAAATGCCCCCATTTTCATAGTCTAACCTGTACCTATCTTTATTTGAAATCAAGAGTTATAACCCTATGTCCCTGCTCACCTCTTGGATGTGAGACACTTTACCCCACTGCTTTTGTGCAGAGAAAACCCTAGCATGGAAACTTATCAGTATGAGGTTTTATTTATCAGTAGCAACAAATGAATGGATTGGTGCTGTAGATGCCTGTGAAGAAAAAGTGGTCTTTCTGTGTGCTGCAAATCGAAAGCATTATCATATACATGTCATATTCCAGTTTTCCCCCCCCACAGTAAGTTACTTGCTCTTCCATTTTGCAAATGTTCACTTAGGGTCTCTTTCATTGTAGGGTTTAACAAAAGAAATAGAGAAGATAAAGTTACAGCCCACTTAATTTTATTTTTTGACTCTTCAGCACTTTCCTAAGTAATGCAGTGTTTAGTGAGGAAATGGCATTTTTCAAAGTAAGAGGAAAATTTCTGTTACTTAGGGAATTTTGTGTCGTCACTAACACTGCATTACTTAAAAGTGCTGAATGAGTACTTATGTGGTTTTCTTCTATATATGTGCTAGAAATGTATAGGCTGAGTTTGGTTTTAATTCTTTGACAAAGTAATGTTTGTCAGTTCATAAGTGTAGTTTGCTTGGATAATTTTATATGTGCTGTATTTGTTAATTAGACTCTACAAAGAATAGAGAATACTAATCCCTTCCCTTACTATATCTTTTTCAAATCCTTGCACAAAAATCCTTAGCAGCAAACTACAGAAGAGTCCTAATAACAAGATTCCTGTGCATAAACTGCCTTTAACTTTTAGGATGCCATCATGTATGTGTTTGCTAGTTGCCACTAAAATAACTCTTCCATGTCACTGCAAAGTTATCCTTAATTTCTAGGAATGAACACTAGGAGTTTGTACGGTCTATGTTTTTTAATTTGATAACGTAATGTTTATTTTTGCCTTCCCTGAATCACTGTTGCTTTGAATAGTTACGTGCTTGTGGCTCCAGGTTTTGAAGTCCATCTTCTTTTCTTCTGGATTAATACACTTGGCAACTGCATGTCAGGCTTGCGTCTAACTCACATTTTCAATACTGATGATGTGCTTATCATGCCAGTCTTGTGTATGTTATGTTTCTATTAGACAAAATTGTGATTTGGATGCAATTTTTAGTATATTCAGTACAGGATACAAACGTTTTGTCCTGTGTGGTTAGAATAATTGATTTTTAAATGCTCAAAACTAAGAAATAGATCTTTAGATTACTACCTTTCTTCTCTGCAGTGTACTCTTTCTCTTGGTAATTGGAACAGCCTATCTAGAAGCTCAAGGAATTTGGGAGCCATTTAGAAGACGCTTGTCCTTTGAGGCCTCAAATCCTCCCTTTGATATGGGAAGACCACTTGATCTCAGGAGAATAGTTGGAATTTCATCTGACGGAAAGTAAGTAAATGTTTGGGCTTCTTGTGGTACTTTTGCCATTTATTTCTTTACTTCTTTAGTTATCAGATCAGTTAGAAAGTAATCCTGCTCTGTAGAACAGGTGAATGAATAAAGATATCCCCACAGTTGTGTGTAAAAAGATGACTTGGATGAAAAGATGAACTTCATGATTGTGAGGAATAGTCTTCTTTTGAGGGGGACAAAAAAAAGGAAGGAAAGAAAGAAATCCACCAAAAATCAAACCCTGCCAAGTTTTCTTTTAATATTCTCAAAAATGAAATGTACAGACTGCAAAAAATTGCAGGCCAGAAGTTCCACCTTAGGTGTCTTTAAGTTAAGACTGTCTCCTTTCAGTGTTCCCTCCATCGTATATGTCAACAGTCATTTTACTGTGTTTTTGTTCCTGTGTACAGCAGGCGAGTGAACAGAAAATGGTAAAGGCTACTGACTTACCAAACCAGTTTTAGGCATTTCTGCTGGCTGTATGCCAAGAATAATATAGTTTAAGGCTTCTTTTAGATATAATGATTCTCTTTTCATGGTGAAGAATGGAAACATTGCAAAGTATGTTTAAACATGTGTTACTCTTCCAGCTTGAATACACTTGGATCAGATTCTAATCACAGTTCGTCCAGAGGAATTTATGGAGCAGGCGGTTCATCTTCACGATCCAGTGCAGGGAATCATAAGCAATGCAATGCAACAGCACACCTTCACAGCAATAGAAATGCACCTGATGTTGAAAACATCAAATCCAAACCCAATTCAAGTATACCTAACAGGACTTCAGCACAAGTAGCTTCCATGCAGTCAGTAAACAGAACGGGCCCCTTTACCTTGGATTCAGGTGCCACAGCTCAGACTCATGCCGCAGGCAAAAGAGCCAAGGGGACGAGGCAGAACCAGCAGCTGATGCAGCAGCAGGCACCAGCTTTGGCAGAGCAGCCCCTCCAGCAACCCCCAGCATCCGGGCCCCAGCAGCAAGAGCAGCAGACTGAAAGTGCTTTGCCACAGCTCCCGCTTCTCAGCCCGCCTCACGGCGAATGTGCCAGCAGCAGAAGGCACAGCTCAGAGGATTCAGATCTCACTGGGCTCATAGAAACTATGGAAAAAGACTTTGACCACCCAGAATCCCCTTCCCCTGATGTGTTTACAGAACAGCCGCCATCTCCACTAGCAAAAAACAAAGGTAATACAATTCTGTTTTTATGGGATGATTCCCTGTGTGAACCACAGGACAAGATTTAATCAACTGTAAAGGTCACGTTTTCATAGTGTGGAAAGGAAGTGCTTCTCTGTGGTTCCATGCCTGTGTCTTGAGCACTTTGGTGACCTTATGGCAGTGATGTTCACTGTGCAGTGCGAACTTGTCACTCTTCCTGCAAAAATGGTGGCATGTTTTGATGAAAGCAGGTGTGAATATCTAGACACCTGATTCTCTGAAAAAGAAAAATGTTTTTTGTTGCTACTCCTTTGCCTTTGGATTGGTATCTGTCCCTCCCACCTCCATCATTTGGTGTTGGGGCTCAGGGTTGAGGAAGGGAAAAGGAAGTTGTCCTAGTGTGTTGTGGAAAGGGAGGAGGGGAAGAGAAGGAGAAATGGGTAAATAGCCCCTGTGGTGTTGTTTGGGAATGGAATTCTTCATGCCCAGACTTGCAGCTGTAGAAAATCCTTAATGTCAGGTGGTCAGCAAATTAATATAAGGCACCTGTGTCTATACATTACATTCATTTTTGGATGAGGCTAGAGTTGAGTTGGACTTGTTTATCCATCTTACCAGTTGTGTAGTGCTTAAAATAATGAATTGAATTTCATATATTAGGTATGTTTAGACTTTTGAAATTATGTCAGTTATTGCCTTCTTATGAGCACTTCTTGAAATAGGATTTCTAATTATAATTTTTCCATTAGAAATTTCTATTACATCCCAGAGTTACATGATTATTTAGCGTTAATATGTTTATTTCTAAACAGTTTTTCACTTTTTGCTCCTGACACTTGTACAGAAATGGCACTGATACTGTGTTGCTTATTAGAGATAAAGTTAAGAAAATGAATCATGGGAAGGCATATAAACACTGCAATATCTGTAGGATTGTGCCTCACCAAAGACAAAGGCATCACTCTGTTAGGTGGTAATGAGTAGAAAGTTCTTAATTCATTCAGAGCGGATGTTAGGATATGTTTGGACTTTCAAAGTCCAGAGTGGAGACTCTGAAGTGGTGAAAGGTTTTGCTGTCTCACTGAAATATACTACTCTGTTTCTGGGCTGTTATTTTTTTTAGTTTTCACAGTGGGAGGTGGTTGGGAGAATTAAGAGAACTGCCATTGATTTGTCAGTTTTCATTCCATAAAGGACTCCAGAAGGATGGTGTCCATAATGGCAAACAGTGCAGTGTTGGAGCTCTGGAAAGCAAAGTGCCTGGTAGTGAGGATGCAACATTCTCATGGGTTACATATGAGCATACATGGGTGTGCAGTGGACTGATCCAGTCCATGTACTGAATGCCTGAAAGAACTTTGGAGTGCATCTTCCATGTCTAGCTCTCCCTAAGAAGGAAGCAGCTCTTGCACTTGAGAGCTTTTTCTGATGCAGCTGCACACAGTATGTAGAGATCAGCAAGTTTGATTTCAAAAGCATATTCCCACTCCAGATAATGTAGTGTGCCCATTTCTATTTGTCCTCTTTAAAACGTAAAAATGTAAAACCATAGGGAAAGTTCCATAATCTATCTGCACCTACATACTCATACATGGGTATTTGTCTTTAGGTAAGTATTTAGAGCTAATCACAAACTTTTGCAGAAGCAGCAGCTTCTGGAGTAAAACTGTCTGTCATAAGACCCTGTGCAGAATTGCTGTCTTATATAGTCTTCTCTTTCAGCTTCCTAATACTTGGATCCTAGCAGACCACAGTGGAGGCTGTGTAGATTTTTGTTAAACAGCTGCTTTATGTTACATTTTAATATCATGATAACATTTTACATCGATTTTCTAATTATGAACAGTCAACTGTTTAGCAGTGCTGAATGTAGATTGCATTTCAAGATTTTGGAATGAGGCCTTCTGAGACCCACCCAATATGCTGGAAGCCAACCTTGAAAAAATGTTCATAGGAAGATCTACTTGTATTTACATATCTATTTGCATTCACGCTAAAAAGAGTATTTTTATCTCCAATACTTTCGTTATCCTAGATACTGAAAACACTTATGTCTTAAAAAACAAAGTTTAAAGGCACTGATATATATCTGGTATTTGCCAAAATACTGAAAGCAAATTTCTGGTTTGGTACAAACTTTACCATTTTGTCAAATGAAATACAGCCGCTGTCATGGTGCTTCCAGTCTCAATTCCAGCTTGAGCTAGTACAAATTCCAGAAGAGGCAGAATCCAGTTACTCAGCACGGGTTACTTGAGCCTTTATTCTGAGTGAACAACTAAATCCATCCAGGAGGCTGTATGCAGGCACTGTGTGGCTCATAAATGAGTGCTTATTTTGAAGAGCAGTATCTTAGAAGGATCCTATGAGTAAAGGTACATACTACAGCTAGTAAGACATAAGACTGTTGTGAAAGCTCAAATCCTGTGAGAGTACTGCAGCAGGCAATTGTAAGCTCATGAAGACTATACACTCATGCACGGTTGCTTTGTATTGAGAATAGTCCACTCTGAAGGAATAAAGAATGTCAGGAGGAGAAAATGTACTTGGGTGTGAGATTTTGAGGTTTTGATCATTTGAGTTTTTTACCTCCTTGCTAGACAAATATTGTTAATGATTTTTCTCATCCGCATTGGTCTTATTTCAAGTTGTTTTGTATTTTGTTGGGTTTTTTTTCAACTGACAAGCATTGTGATAATTTCTGTTCTTCATTTGTTTGGATGATAGAGCTTTTGCCATCCTCAGAAATTTATGTTTTAAATCTAATGTTATGTGGTTAAACTGTCAAATTGTAGTCTATGCTGTTTAAAAGGAATGCCAGGGGCAGAGCAGAAAGGAATTATAGGTAACCAGGTGCCCACATCCACAGAGAAGCAATGGGGACACAGCTCAGGAGCATAAATGTGGTGGTCATCAGGGTTCTTCTTTTGCTCACATTTGGTGCAAAGGAGAAAATGTGGTTGGTGTATCATAACAGACAACAAATTTCAGAGGTTTAATCACATGGGGTAGCCTCTGAAATGAAGGGAACTCGCCTGTCTCTGAGCATTGCCGCTGAGCATCTGAAGCATCCTTGTCTTTCTAGGAAAAGGGAAAATGATTCAGCGCAAGACTAAGCCACAGAAGAAACGGGAAGAAAAGGACAGAAGAGGGAAAGGAAAACAACAGGAGGATGAGCTGAAGGATTCCTTGGCAGATGATGACAGTTCTTCAACCACAACAGAAACCTCCAACCCAGATACAGAACCACTTCTCAAAGAGGTAAGGCACTGCTGAGAAAAGGAGGTCCTTGTATGGCCGTGTGTCACCTGTTGGAGTAGGAACACAGTCTCTCTCTCTCTCCTACACCATCCTCATATAATAACTAATAAAGGAAGAATGTTAATTAAAAAGCACCTGTCCTGATTCCTGCCTTTACTGTATCAAGTCTGCACCTCCGAGTGTGAACATGCTTGAGCCCTGTAGTCTCAGGACTAAAAATGCCCAGGTGACTGTGACTTGAATTAGCCAGCAGCTGTCAGCAGCATTGTGGTAATTATCTCCTGGCTTGTTCTATTTGCAGAATAAATGCCAAAGCGTGGATGCTAATTTCATTCAGTAATTAAGGTGCATGCTACATCATGACTTTTGGTAGTTTGAAGGCTCAGATCAATGGTGGTAACTTGTCAGCATGTAACTTATACAAGGCATAACTTACACAAGGCTTAATTCAAGTTAAGCCTTAACTTATTCAGCTCACATGCTCCAAGGTAATAAACTAATTTCTACAATTTGTGTAGTGGTTGGATTGTCATAAATATTTTGTCCTAAAGCAAACTCTGACAAACAAGAGAGGTAATACCAAATGGAAGAAAACAAATCCTAAACTTTGATATCTTAAATTTGAACTTTGTAAAAGACTGGGAATATGGCTGTGGGAAAAAAGAAATCCATGAGATATACTTTAAAGATTACAGTTTAGTAAGTTGTCACTTGAAAGTTACTGTTGTTTTTTTGAGGATGGCTATTTCAGGAGAATATACTTGTATTTAGAAAGTCTTAAAAGTGTGGTTAAAGAAAATAATAAATTGAATGGTGAAGTTGCTCACATTATTTGCTTTGTTGAAGAGTCTATTTTAGGTGTCCTGGACAGCATGCAGCAGATGCAGTAAAGATCTCAATACAGAGCTAGCATCATATTAAGTAGACTCAGAGGCTGTGGCCAGAGGAGCTGTGTATTTGCAAATAACAGATTTGTTGGAAGCTCATTCATTTTTTATTTCCATTTGTGCTTCTCTAAATAGAAAAAATTTAACTCATTAAGTCATGTAAAAAGACCTTCAGTACTGCAAAAATGCTCGTGTTTTCCAACAGCATTCTTTCCCCTGCCCTCTTTTTTCACATGTGTTCTGATGCAAGAGGGACTTTGCTTTTTTGATTATTAATGTGTCATTATGTCTTTTATAGGAACCTGAGAAACAAAAGGGAAAAGTTACAGTAGAAAAACCTGAAAATGAAATAGTCCCAGTAAAACAGAAAACCAAAAAAGTGCTTACAAGTATCAAGAAAGAAATCCCTGTAGATGTGAAAACCAGGTAAGCATAATGAAGGCTGTTTAGTAGGGAAAGTATCATGTTTAAAGGGAAGATGGATTGATAAAAATACCTGTATTTGATTGTTGTAGCTGCCAGTTTGGCAAACACCTACAGCAGGTACCTTTAAGCAGCTTCCTCTTTCTTCCTGATGTCAGGGAATATCTGAAGCTTGCAAATAATAAATTACTTAATGGAAACACAACACATAGTGAGAGCTAAATCCAGTGATAAAAATCAGGCGAAGCAATGTTAAGGTTTTTATAACAGGTATTGCATGCCAAAAGTGGGGTTAATGATTCTAGGGGCAGCACACTGGGCCAGCTTTAATGTGAGTGGCTTTAGCTGCCCTTTGGAAACTGCAGCCTCAGTTTCCTTTTTCATATCAGTAAGGTCAGTCTTGGATACTTTATTAAAGGAGGCTGCTGCTACTGCCAGTCCCTGTCCCTTACTGGCATGTGGTTGATTGCAGAGCATAGATAGGGGGAAACATGAAGAATCTTAGTCTTACTGTAGCTAGTTCATTCCAAAATAGTATTGTGAAATCAGATTGGTATCCAAGTGCCACAAAAGTAAACTTTACTAAATGGTGGTATAGTGTATCAGCTGTGTTTTTTCTGCTATAATTAATAGTAGACTGAGTTTATAGTTAGAAGAAATTAATGTTCTTCAAAATGTTTCTGAAAACATTGCCTGGCAAAGTCTCCTCCTTATTTATTCTTACAATTATTTACTTTGCTTCCTCTTATAACTCACGTTATAAGTTCATTACGTGTGACAGTTTTCAAAGGACACAATGACAGCTGGCTTGGAATTCTTCTGCAAGAAATGAGAGACAGAATCAAATACCTGGAGAAAAAGAGCAATGTACAGCCAATTGAATTTGGTGCTGCATTTGATTAGATTTATATTATTGATTAAAAAACAATCCTGTACATTTATGGCAATGGCATATTAGGAGCATGGGATCTGACAGGGGTGTGTAGGGATAGAGGAGGAAAAGGACAACTTCCATTCTTGTTGCTCTGTATAATCAAATGGGTTTTGTGATC
The DNA here is from genome assembly GCA_003676055.1 of Chloebia gouldiae. Classification (NCBI taxonomy): domain Eukaryota; kingdom Metazoa; phylum Chordata; class Aves; order Passeriformes; family Passeridae; genus Chloebia; species Chloebia gouldiae. The sequence goes on along the minus strand of QUSF01000007.1, from coordinate 28,188,263 downwards.
CTGGAGCTCCAGGGTGAAAGCTGCTTCTGGAACGTGAGTGAGCCTAATACAATGTGTGGAGCAGTGTGGGTCATATATAAATATGTATGTGTATATATATGTGTATATATATATATATATATAAGTGTTTGCAGTACTTCTGAAAGAGCTTTGAAATTAAAGAATTTCTGTTTTCTTTTAGTCCCTTGGAATTGTCTTATACTCCCCCACTGGAAAACAAGCAGCGCAAAACCTTTCCATCCAAGATCTCTACTCCACACCTTTTGTCGACTAGCTCTAAATCAAGAAACCTCCCCAAAACAAGAGGTAGTGTGAGGCTCTTTTTTGTAAATACCTCAAGAGTTTTCTGTCATTGTCTGTAACCCTTCTACAGTGCTTAAGTCTAAGTCTGGTGTGAGAAGAAAGCTATTCAGTTTATTATATACACACTTGATTTTTCTTTTGTTTTAATAGGCCCGAGCAGTAAGTTAATGGAGAACAGGCCATCAGTATTAGCAAAATTTCTCCCCACTGGATCTGCCCAGGAGCTTGGAAACACCAGCAGCTCAGAAGGGGAAAAGGATTCTCCACCACCAGAGTGGGATTCTGTCCCTCTCCACAAAGCTGGCAGCTGTAAGTAATCATTACACAATGGCAGAATGAGTGTTCTGCAATTAATATGTGTAGATAGCCTTGATCTGTTTATAGATCTTCCTGTCTCCTTTTCACTGCATAGCTGAGCTCCATTTTTCTTCTGTAGGCCCCATATTGGTAGCATCTGGTATGATTTGGGAGGTTTGAAAATGGCGTGGGCAGAACATGGGTCAGTCCACAGCTCTCCATTGATGAACAGGATTCAGAAGCTGCTGGAGAAATTGAGAAAATAAGAATTACTACTCAAAAAATATGTATTTCTTACAGTAGATGGGATTGTGCTTGGTCACGTCTGCTCCAGTCAAATGTGGAACTAATTAGATTGTTTGTCCTTGAGAGGGAACACTAAAAACACCTTAATGCAGTGGTTAGCTTGGGACACTGTTAAAATTTTTGTGGTAGCATTGTAAATCCCTCATGTGGGAACCAGCTCCCCTCCTCCTGGTTGTTTGTGTTGCAAATCAGTCTCTCTGAAAATGAACAGCAGACCCAAATAACCATAGGTGAACATAGAGAAGGAGCTGCTGCTTCCATCACTGGGAGCAAAAAGCCTTTCTCATAATTCCTCCATTTGAACAGAAGGGATAGCAGAAGTTCAAAAAGCCTTTGCTGTAATGTAAATCCTACAGAAGATATTTTGTTTCTCTTTTTAGCCACAGACAACCTCTATAAGCTGTCTCTGCAAACCCTGAATGCAGACGCTTTCCTGAAGCAGCGGCAGCCCTCTCCAACACCCGCCTCTCCATCTCCCCCTCCTCCTCCCACATCCTTTGCTTTCGGGCCCCGAGGAGGCACTTACAGCAGCATCGTCAACAGCAGCTGCAGCAAGTGAGTCCAGATCCTCCCTCCTACTGATTTCCCAGGCACTGAGCACTTGTGCAACTGTGCTTCACAGGGGGCATCTCCCTATTCTCAGACCCATTTCCTCTTCCCATGGAAACTGCTTTTCTGCAGATACACCACTGTGCATATCTTGCCTTGCTGTACAACATGGTAGATTGGTAAAAATTTGCAATTACATGAAACTGTTGAGCTGTTAAAAGCATTTTCTTGAATACTAGCTTAAATTGCTTCTTTTTTAATCAAACTGCTGAAGTCCAAAACCTTACTCTTTTTTACCCTAATTTCTTGGTTTCTTTCTCATTTTAGTGAAACAAAAAACAAGCAGCCAAATGGTACCAAACATAAGCTGGCAAAGGCAGCTTCTCTTCCAGGCAGGAATGGAAACCCCACTTTTGCTGCTGTAGCTGCAGGTTATGACAAAAGTCCAGGTACTAGAACCAGTTTGGAGTTCTTATTAATTCCAGATGTTTCCTGGATATTGTTATTTTGCTGGGGTTTATTTTACTGATTTTTATATACATATTCTTTACAGGTGGCAGTGGTTTACCAAAGGTTTCTCCTAGCAAGACAGATGTTTCCAGCAATATCAGCATTTCCCACACAGTTGTTGACAGTGATGGCTCTGACAGGTAATTTTTATATTCTCTAGGCAAATACCTGGACCCCTATAAAAGAAGATAGAGCTATTAACAGTATTTTGAAGGGAATTCAACAGAATTCAGAATTCATTCTGGTTAGGCTCTTTTAAAACTATTTTTAAAGTCTAGGCACATCATCTCTCACCTTGCAGAGAAGTTTAGGAGTTGCAAGTGATTCAAAAGTAGAGAGAAAGATGTTCTGGATGTGATGGGAGCTTTTCCCTCTTCATTCCAAGTAACTCAACATTCTGTTCCTGGGCATCCACACAATGAGAAATCAGCTTGGTTCTCTCAGTGCTGAGGAGTGTGTACCAAGGTCACTTGAAGTGTCACAAGCAGAATACCTTGCTGTACAGCAATGCCTTTCACTCCCATTTTAACACTGAGACCAGAACTGCCCGTGGGCTTTGTGCTTTCAGTAGGAGCAGGACAGAGCTGCACTCAGTCACATTCCCTGAGGCACATGTCTTTCCTGACATTTTGGCAGTTAGTTGTAAAAAGCAGTAACCTTTCTGGAGTAAGAAAGAGACTTGAACTCACGTTTCCATATGCAAAGGAAATGCTTTCTGAGTGAGGTTAGTGCATTGGAGTTTTTGTTTTGGTGGATGTTTAGCACTGGTTCTAGTTAATCCATCTGTTACTTTTAAGAAGCTTGTCCATGGGTGTATTTGTATCCCTTCCAAGTCACTGTAATTTTACCTCCTTAAGAAAAAAACAGTACCATGCCTTGGACTCCATGAGTTTTCTGAAAAAAGAAAGATCAAAAGAGCTACTCTCATGTTTGTTTGATACTCATTCTACAGATTAAAGAGCACTGTCTATGTTATTGTGTTACTCCAAGGTGGATGTATACACAGGAAAATGTATATCACCAAAATCTATTGTTAAAACAAAACCAAGCTGATTTCCTAACTCTTGATTGCAATTAAATATTTCTTTAGTATGTGTTTAACTATATATTTTTAATAGATTATTAATAAATATAATAGCTAAACATATATACACACATACATTTGTGTATAGATCAATAAGTTAATATTGTCAATAGTACTGTGTTAATAAGTAGTGTATTGCCTTCCTGTTGCTCCATAAAATGTAGTTCGGGTTTGTGGAGTCCTATCAGCAATCCCAGCAGTCCTGATTTCACACCTCTCAACTCCTTCTCTGCATTTGGACACTCTTTTAACTTAACTGGAGGTGAGTTTACCTGTTCAAATATTCTTCCATATTCCAATACAGGTAGAGAAATGTTGTGTCTTTGTTCCACTGTCTAAATACAGACAGTGTCTCAATCCTCACTCCTAAAGGGAAGACTGTGTAGGAACACTTGTTAAAAATTCGGTGTTATATTCTGAGTTTCACTCCAGAGAAATTTAGTGAAATCTCATAGAGTGTTTGATGGGCTGAGAATGCTTGGGTTTGGAGTTTCTCTGTTGCATTCCTGCAACAGAAATTTCTGCATTTTGGGGTTATTTCCTTCGTCTTCTTCCTCTCCATCTCTCCCCCAAAGCTTTACTGTAGGTCCCACAAATATGCCAGTAGGCCTGTGGTTTCCTGAGCATAAACACCTGCTTAAAACCATGACTCTGTTAAGTGAGGCAGTGGCCCAGCCCTTGTGTTGCTTTCCTCTTGTGTTTTCCTGCAGTATTTGTATAGCTGCACACTGAACTGATTCATACTAAACTCAGCAATTAATTAATGTATTTAAATATTTGGGTAAATTTCCATAAATGTAATAGAAGTGGCCAGGCCTTAAGATTGCAGGGCGTGGATGCTCTCTGTACTTGGGCACGTGTGGTGTGTTTTGAGGTGGCTGAAAAGATGATAAGCAAAGTAAACTTTGGATGCGGCATTGGTGTGTACTGAAAAAATGCAATTTACTGCAACAGTTTGATGTCTGTTGGAAATGTAAGCAGTGGCAGCTGCTGCTGTGGGGTTCTTCCTTCTTCATCAGTAACACTTGGTACCCATGGCTCTGAGGGCACCAGTAAAAGGCCTGGGATCAGTTCTGTATGTGAGAAGCAGGCGAGCCATGACTGACTGCTGGTGCTCCGTTTTCCTTCTCATAGCAGACATGGAGCTGGGGTGGGGCATTCCCAGTGCTGCCTCTTAGCAGGAGTCACCTGGGAAAGGAGTGCTGCCAGGCAAATGAGTACTGCAGTCACAGAGAACTGCCAGGACTCCGAGTGCTGCTCTGCTTAGGCTGGACTGAATTACCCACAGCAAGGGTTCAACTCTTTCCCCACTATAACCATGATGAACTCTGTGGCCTTGTCTGATGCTGGTCACATGAGATGAGATTTTTATTACTATGTGACCTCTTCAATATCACTGCAGCAGGACCAGCTAGAAATATATGGGAAATAATGGTGAAAAGTATTTTTCTTGGAAAAAGAGGAAGAGTAATGTACTCATTTTTATTTCATTTTATTTTTAGAGGTTTTTAGCAAGCTTGGTTTAGCTCGATCTGCTTATGGGCAGGATGTTCAGAGAAACTGGAATGAATTCAGTAATGTTCCATCATCCATCTGGGATCCTTCAGCTGCAGATTCTGTACCCTCCTGGCCAACAAGCTCAAGTTCCCCAACTCATACAACTGCAGTAAGTATTCAGTCCATCCAAATACAATGGTTTATTACTGTTACCAACCTGTTCTGTATGTGCCATCTAATTTAATTGAGAGGAATTGGGGATGAAAAGAAATTAACTGAAGAATAAAAGAAGAGGGAATTTACATATATTCATCCTGGTGAATTTAAATTGACAAACTCTTTGGCTGTTGGACAAAGAGTTAGTAGTTTCCTTACTTGCAAATGATGAATCCATGTACACTGCTTCCCATAAAAATATTTCTTACAAGAGCACCTTGCAGCTCTTACAAAAGTGTGTTCTGCTCCCACATCCTTCAAGTTTGCTCCTGTGTCATGGCTGGACACTGCATATGTTACTTCAGGTTTCATGGACAATTGCAAAATATGATAACTTCCACACTTTGATTCTGCTTTTGAATCCAGTATTTCACCTGTTTGTAAATTAACAAAAGGTCCCAGAAAAAAAATATCTAAAAGACCTTAAATATATTATTTTCAGTTTAGGAAAAAACACTAAAGGACTGAACACAAGGTGAAGTCTTTAAACTGTCTACTTATTTTAATGAAGATTTTGAGTATAGCAAAAGAAGGCGAAAAACCCCAACTTTACAGATTGTAGTGCTGCACTGTCATCCTTGTGTCAGACCAGAACTTAAGCAGCAACAGCTGTCTTTGCTGCCAGCTGAAATCCTTCTTCATGTTGACTTCTGAAAATGTTTTTGTAGTGAGTAAGAGGCAGTGTTTACTTCACCTGAGAGCAGTTCAGATGGAGTCAGGGAAAGCAGGGACAGGGGAAGCCAAAGAAGGTCACACAGCTTCTTACAGACACAGGCTTGCAGAGCCCACCCTTGTCATGTGGTTACAGCCAGAGCTGGAACCTCACTGAAACTATGTAAGGAAAGATGTTTGGATTTTGGTCACATGGAGGGCAGGTTTCTCAGCATTTGATAGAGGGAGGGCTTGAGGACAACCAGAACAAGCTCTCTAGCTCTTAGCTCATATTTCCTAGCTGCTTCTAAAAAATATTTAGAAGTGTGCTTCAGGAAGCATCAAAATGGAAACCAGACAAATGGTATAGAAGAAGTGTCAGGTACTCCATTTAAGTACTTTGATTAGGAAGGAGATATTTTAGAAGCTTATTCAAGGAGAAGATCACATAATAAACAAGAAGCAAGCAGCAAAGTGACTGAAATACTCTTTGTCTCTCTCTCTCTCTCTCTCTCTCTCTCTATATATATATATATATATAAAATAGCTATTATAAATTATTTTCAAGTGCTTATGGCAAGCCAGAACAGGAAAGCTTGGCTTTTCCTGTTACTGAGCCTCCTTGCTCTAGGTGCCTGATAAGAGAGCAGGTACCAGGCCAGGGCCCTGCCTCTTCCTCTGTTCTAGGACAAGAGCCAAAGCCATTGTTGCAAACACTACTTAGGCAGTGGCTCCCGTGTTACCCTGTTTCTAGGAAGGTTTCTGGGGAGTTGATTTTGGTTGTTCTCCTTCCTTATTCCTCTTGCTTTCTCCTTGTGTGTACAACTCTGCTTCTGTACTAAGTAGCATTTGCCTCCTATTTCCCATCTCCCCTCAGCCTTGCTGCCTTGCTGGTACTTCTCCCCAGGTTTCTTTCTAACCACATTCTCCTACTCCCTGTTCCTCTATTTCTCTGTGTGTAGTTCTTCCAGCCAGCCACTTTGTATCTCCTTCCACCAGCCTTGAAAGAGCGTAGCAGGTGCTTTACTCTGCTGCTCCTTTCCTGATTGCTTCTGATTTATGAGCAAGTGCCTTTCTACCATGATCTCCCAAACACTTTTGGGACCAGTAGGAACAAATAGTTCCTCCCTTTTGCCTGCAGCAGGAAATGGGGTGGAGTTTAAGTGTGTTAGGGTAGGTTCCCGAGCAGCAGAGTGAGCATTTCATGCTGTAGGCTTAGTAGTCTAATGCTGGTTAAATATATGGTTAAATAAATGGTTAAATATAACCATTTATTTATGTGACAGTAACACACTGTGACCCTGGTCTGGCTCAGTTTCTCAGTGACATCATAGAGTCCTGATGTTGCTGTCCTGGTTAACCCTCAAGTAATGCTCAGAACTTCTGTCTAGCCCTTGGTTGCAAATTCTGTGGTGTGGTAGCATCCAGCCAGTTTCAGGTATGATTAGACTGAGCCTGTCTTCTTCATTCCAGAGCAGAGAATAAAAACCTAAAAGGAAGAAATTTTCAGATTCTACTTTATTTTCTTTCCTAAAGGGATTTTTATTTAAATTTTCAGATGCAGGGTACACTGATGCTGGTTAACCCTTAGTGTGTGTTATCTAAGAGCAGAGATCTTGGGAAGGGGTGCCCAGCCACTAAATCCAAACAGAAGGATGCTTGTACCTAACAGCGCTTACTCAACAAGTCTGCTGCGTTTTGGGTGTATCAAGTTTCCAGTGTATTTGCAATTTGAATTTACAGCATATGTACATTAAAGCTGTTGACACTGGGTTATGTAGTGCCAGAAGCCTACATGTAGCAGGTTCTGTGCTAATATTAGCAGAAAGTTATGCTAACCTTTCTCATCTCCATCTTTGGCTGCTTCCTGGTATCACTTTCTACCACACTATGGATCAGCTTTCTCTGCTTGCTGTTTACTACTGTTTGGACTTTAGTAAAATATAGTTGACAGAACCTGGGCCTTGTGTTCCTGCATATATTCCTTAGGCTTGCTGTACCTGTCCTATATATCTCAGATGCATTTGTGATATGCTGGAACTCACCTGCATCCGTACCATGACCATTTGTCAGAGACTTCTAAGTGTCTTGGAGCCAGGACAGACTTTATGGAATTCAGTGATAAATGGCCAGTTCTCCTATTCCCTCTCCCTTCATCTGAAGAAATTCTGGGAATATGGAATAGGTACAGTGGGACCGAGCACGAGTAGATTCATCCAAAACAACAGGGTCTGACTACAGGGCAATAAATTTGCAAACACCAAAAAGATGAAAAAAGGACTTTGCTGTTATCTTCCATTGCAGCTTGAATTTTTTTGGTTTTTTTGAGAGTTAAACCATGTTTATCTACCTCATTCTAACTAGTTTGTTTAAGCATAAGTGTTGTGGCCCTTGTGTGTTGAATACTGATAGTGCTTAAATGAGCTCTGCTGTGGAGACGTCTCAGCTGCAGTGAGAACAGCTCGAAAGCTGTAACGCGACTGCGCCCTGCAGCCTGTGCAGCTCCCGGAGCATCCAGCTGCAGAACTGCACTGTGGCTCCTCTGGGCAAGCTCTTGTAAAGGCAGGCCAGAGCTCTGTGTTGCAGTGAGCATGGAAGGGGTTCCAGAGCAGGCTTCTTGATGCTGCTGCTTGGATACTTTTATTTTGGGGGGCTGTAAACAAGGTGGAAATTGAGGCTTACCAAACCACCACTTACCTTGCTCTGTCTTTACTGCAGTCAATCCTGGGCAGCCCCAGTGGCCTGTGGTCCACCACTCCATTCAGCAGTTCCATTTGGTCAAGTAATCTCAACAGTGGCCTTCCCTTCACCACTCCAACAAATGCCTTGTCAGGCATTGATCTCATGGGTAGTGAAAACTCTGCTGCTGCTCCGCCACCACCCGCTGCTGCCACCATTGCCAATCCTGCTGAAGACATGGGACAGACCTATAATCCTTGGAGAATTTGGAGCCCCACGATTGGAAGAAGAAGTTCAGATCCTTGGTCAAATTCACACTATCCCCAGGAAAACTAAAGCAAAAAGAAAGAACTCTTATCCAGGTCATGATACAATTCTGAATGCAAATTTTTGAAAGATCATTTTCAGGCCGTTGCTTCCCCCAGCCCCACTCCCCCATCAGTCATGCTTTCATCACTCGCTCCTTTTTAAAGTCTGTCCTGCGATATGGTAGTGTGAGATTGCAGATAAGCTTGGAATGTCTGGGTGTGGTCACAAATCCCAACTATGGCTAAAGCCTGTAAATATGAACAGTTTCACTGGTTTCATATTTTACCATCTGCCATCTTTATTTAGGAAACAATTTGAACTCTAAAATGGTCCTGGCATGCAATACTTTCATGAAAAGTTTGGGTTTTTAAATTTTTTCCAGTGTTATCCTCCAAGTTCTAATTTAAAATCAAAAGGCACTTTGTGCTAAAATGCAGAGTATTTTTTTAAAATAAGGCTGTCTTTGTTAACACAGGTTGTAAGAATGTAAAAAAAGGAAAAAATCAACAAAAAATACCAACAAAACCAACGTAAAACCTTAAGAGCAAAGTGGCTGAATGTAAGAGCATTCTGTTGAGACTGTAATACACTTTATGCTGTTTGTACATTTGTAAACCTGAATGCATTTTTAAGTTGAAGTGAAATGCACACAGCCAAGACTTGTGCAAGAAACAAGATACCATGTGCATTTCTTACAGATACAACTTTGGGTTGTACTTTAAAATAAATACGCTTTTTTCAAGATTTGTCTGCTGTAGTTCTTTTCCCCTTGTATTTTCTGAACTTGTGTGTTCATGACTCCACTTGGCACAGTCTTTGTGCCAAAATCTACTGCACACAGAGCCTGTGTTACCAGAAACTTCACTGCAGATGAAACCTGGCTTCTCAACAGCGTGGGCTTGTATTGCTGCAGAGAATAGAAACTGTTTTCAAGGGTTATACAGTGCCACCCACTTGAAAATTTACTGGATAGCAAAAAGCTGGAAAAATGTCTACATTTTTGAGTTTCCAGGTATCAGGCATAAGAGCAGCTGCTGTTTATGCTACACCCATACCTTTGTAACACTGTTCTTGCTGGGTCTGAACAAGAATGTTACTATTCTTGGATATGATTTATCTGTCCCTGTAAGGTGCCTGTTTCCATTCATTAACAGTAAGGCAAGCCCCAGTGACTACATATATTTCTCTCAGCTAAAGCCAAGTAAAAATGAACCCTTCCATTGCCAGAAAGCATTAACAGATACTAGCACAGTAAATTTACTTATGACTCAGTGGTACTGCTGCCAATTCACAGCAGCAAGTGTTTATCAGAATCCATCCATTAAAGGAGTAAGAACTGTGTATTTTAATTAATATTTCTTCTAGCATAAAGATTTTGTATGCAACAAAATATGAGTGTCCCATTTATTTAACCAAGGGAGCCCTTTTCCAGCTTGTTTTATGGGAACAAACTCTTGTTAGGCCACTGCCTTCCTGGTGCCACCAGCAGAAGCTCGAAGATCCAGATCTCCTGAACAGGAACCTCCTGGAACTCCTTTGTTCTTAAAATTTTGAATACTTCTAGAGCCACACAAGGTCATGAAATGTTCAGCTTGGATTTGTATGCAATTTCCCTCTGAGTAACTGAGCAAACAAGTCTCTTACTGAGTGAAAATAAAGAATAAGCAGTTAAGCTCCTGACATGCCAGGGCATGCTTCTCTGCAAATGGAGCTTGGGAAGATAACTAGCAGTAACTTCAAGGTGAAGGGAGCTGCTTAAGGTCATGTACCACCTCTTTTACCCAGCAGCTGTTTACACTGGAATTGATTCCATGGAGGATAGAAGCAGAAATTAATTCTGAGATGATAATAGTCTGCAGTGGTTTAATCAACGAGGGTAGGAATAAAAAATTCTGGTTTAAGAACATTTCCTTTTGAACAAGACGAGGCAAAACACAAGTAATTTAGATGCCTTTCCCTGACCCCCCTTGCTTCCCCCCAAATGTGTGAGCCATTCCCTTGTGATAATGCAAATAACCTTGGCCACTATTAAAATATTCTTAGTTCTTGTTTTGGCAGAACTTCCCCTTAAGCACCAGTTCCAGTGAAACCACCTGAATTATGAAGATCTTTGACACACAGTTTTCAGTTTGCTAAGAGGGGAAAAATCATGTCTTTGTCCAAAGACTAAACACTCCCTGAGCATATTATCTTTTTTCTCCAGGGTAATTTTGGAGAGCACCTTCATTTTGTTTTACCTACTTAAAGAAAGCAAAAGGGCTGCCTTAAAGAGAAGCCATAATTGCAGTTGACAAGAATTTGGGTGAAATAAAATCTAGACAAACATTTGGTACAACTAAAGAAACCTCTGTGTATGGTAAGTACATGTACAAGATGGCTTTTGCTGCCTCTTCCCAAGGTACCTACTCTCCAGCTTTTATGGTATTGTCACTCTTGGCATGCACTGAAAAATCTCTTAAGCAGAGGGTGAGGTGGTAATGAGAAGCATCCACTGTCACAGAATCATGAAGAGGACAGACCTCTTACGATCTTATGATGAGGTAAAAATAAAAAGGAATGAGATTTTGACAAAGCACATGCAGTCTTGCATACAAATCTAGATGGGGCTGAAAACATTGCAGTGTGCTGAGAGGACAAGCTGAGCATGGGGAAGTGTAAGGTCAAAAGCTGGGCAGCAAAGGCAGCATGAAAAAGACTGAAGCTCAGACACAAGGGAAGTTCTGTCTGGAGTAAAAAGACCAGAGGGAAAAAAACATCTTAAAGTGCTCAGAAGACAGGCTGTCCTGGAAACCATGGAGCTCACAGCTCTTTGGATAATTTAAAACATTTCTTTGGAGTAGAATCAGGGCCAAACTGCCCTGAGTCAGCTCTGCTCTTCCAGATCTGGAAACTACAGGTGTGCAAAGTTCCCAGCAAGGAAAAGAAGCAAGAGAAACAATTACTGTTAATTTTGGCAATTAGTTTTGTGCTCTTAAAGGGCAGTTCTGTTCTGCCAATGCTAAGAAATGGACTAAAAGCCTAAAAGGTTCCTGGCCTGTTAATAAAATCAGGAAGTCAGGTAGGAAGCTTTAACTGGGCTTTGTCTGTTTTCCCAACCTTTAATTATGAGCAAGTTTTCTGAGCTCCAGTGTTTTGGCCTTATGAAACAATGACAACTGCAGCTCTCAATGAGTCAGTTTGTTAGAAAAGGGATTGAAAATAACCCAGCTTCTACTGTATGGCTGGTACAACTGGAAGAGCATTCAGTCACCTTGTGTTAAACAGGTTCTGCTTCAAAACTGAGTCTTTTGCCCAATACCTGGTTTTGTCTAATGCCACTCACTGATGGAGTTCATGTTCAGCTGGTGCTTTAGTCACATACATACTAAAGCAGCCTTCCAGATGATGGATCAGCACGCTCTTCAGCAGCCCTCTGAACACAACTTCTAATCATGCTGCTACTGGTGTGCTGCTTCATGCTGTGTAATCAATCCAGCAGCAAGCAGAGCATTGCCTTTTTAATGTTGGTATATATATATATATGTACATATATGGAACATGAGGACAGTCCTGAACAAAACATTAATTTTTTTTTTTTTTGTGCAGAACTGTATAAAGGTAGCTGCTCAGATCCAATAATACCAGTTGAATCCGTTGATCTTAAACAGCAGATGACATTGTACCAAAAGAAATGCAGACAGGAGAAGGAAGTGTCAGTGTAGATTTTATGTCCACATTCTAAGAAAATCCCCTTGATGTGTTTCTGTCAACCTGGGATCTCAAGTAGTAGTCCTCCAGAAAGGACCCTGTATCTGAAAATTGAAAATCTGAAAATTCACTCTCTATTTGCCTATTGTGAAGCAAATGTTTGAGTCAGAGTGTCTTTAGCACTGGATAAAGTGGGATCTTCAGGAGGTACACTTGCTCTCCTGAAGTTTCAACCAGATAACACTCAAGTAGTCCTTGAGTGGCAGCAGGAAGTGAGTGGGATGTTCTCACACTGCAGTAACACGCTTCACATGGGACTCTCTTGCAAGCTGTGAAAAATCACAGCTCAATTACTTGCCCTAAACAAGCCAGAGCATCTGGAGTGTAGCATCCATAAGAGAGAAAAAAGGCACTGGCTGGGCAGGGCACCAAGGGGGTGGGGGTGGGTGGAGAGAGAATTAAATAGATACAGGCTGACCATTTTATAGTTAATAAAATAAATAAAATATATAAATAAAATAAATAAAATATTCCCAAAAGAAAAGAAAGACACCAAACAACACAAAGACAACCCCAAACCAAAATAAATTAGCTATTCTGGAAAGTTTCCTAAGTATTTTTAGTATGAGTCCATGGCAGGATGAAATCAGTTGTGTTTCAGCTTAGTTAAAAGAATCTTGCTGGGAAACAAGTGTACCAGGAAAGCAGCACCTGGAGAAGCTTCTGCCTCATCCAGTATCAACTCCTGGCCCACTCTGGAGTTACTCTCAGGGAAGACACTGCTCACCAGAGAGAGGACATTAATCTGCTTTATGGCAATGTAGGACACAAGAGAAGCTAGTGAGAATGGCCCACTGCCTGTCAAGAGGGAAATATGCAGGAACTGGAATCAAAGTAGAGACTGAAATGCTGCTTCAGTGGCTATTTTTGGCTTTCTGGAATAGGGAAGCACTTTTAGCCCCCTTGGCCTTCCTCACAGGCTCTAGCCTCTCCTTATCAGTCATTTAATTAGTAGCAAAATCCTGCCAATGCTGAAGGGTCTCACAACAAAGAACGAAGCAGGTCCCTAAAAACGATGCAACATTCTTCATTAAATGGGTATGACTCAGTTTACAGCTCACAGGGGGGAATGCCTGATGTGCTAGAAATCTTTTGGGACAACAGTAATTTTGAGCAGTATTCTTTTATCCCAAACCAGAAGTTTATTCCTATGAGCTTCAAATGCAGGTGTAGCTGCCAAACTTTGCCACCTGCCAAATTCCATTCTGTGGCTGAAGACTGGATGTCCAATTCAAGGAGGTAAAAATCAGCATTTCTTAAGAATACATCAATATTATCTTAAGTCTTTGGTTAAACTGTGCAAAGGCCATGAGAGAAAATATTATATTAATGCTTTGAAATAACAGGGAGGCACACAAGTAATAGTTCAGCTGAATTTAGCAAGTTAGTGAGAAATTCAGATTTCACATGCATGTGAAGAAGGGAGGGTGAAAAAAAGAGGTTTAGATTGGCTATTAGAAAAAACTTCTTCATGAAGAGTTGTCAAGTATTGGAAAAGGCTGTTCAGGGAACTGGTGGAGTCGCCATCCTTGGAGATATTTAAAATATGTGTTGCACCTGGGGACATAGTTTAGTGATGGACTTGGCAGTGTTAGGTCAACAGCTGGACCTGATGATCTGAGAGGTCTTTTCCAACCTAAATGGTTCTATGGTCCTGTTCCTGTTAAAGATGGTCCTCTCTTTGAAGCAGCTGAACTCAACATTTTAAAGAAATGCTCCAAATGGAAAACTCATCTCAGCTCAAACAGAAAGTAAACATCCATGCTACGACTATCAGCACACAAAATATCTCATGGTTATGTGGAAATTAATTTCAGATGTGAAAATGTGGAAGCTGGGCACTGGCTGTGAATTGAACCCACAGTTCCAGGTATGTGGAATGAGAATGAAGTGCATTGTGAGCTGACTTAGTGCCCTTGCATTGATCAACTGCATGCAAAAACCCATATGGTGCAGTTAGTAAACAATAAAAACTGAATATTGCTCAAGTCAGCAGGTTCAACACCAGAGAACATCAGAAAATGGACAGCATTTGTCCTGACTTTGTAATTTAATGGAGCCTCCTTGTGAAAAGACTGGTTTGGTCTATGCAGCAATAATAACTCATGGGGGGAAAAAAAGGCTTTTAGGAACTCTGATTAAACTGGCACACTGGAAAACACTTCCCCATACTCAATAAATGTGAGTAATGCCGTTTCCTCCCTTTGCAGAGTGAAGAATGAGAGTTCCACTGTTGGATAAACAGCCCCCCTCTGTGGCTGCAAAGAGCAAGCTGGACACCACAGCACTGCCAGTAGCTTTAGCATTTCTTCTAAGGATTTTTTTCTTGCTGGAAAAAAAACTTCTCAGATTTAGTAGTAGCATTTTGCTTTAATTAATTGTGCATTGGGAAAATTAACACTCTTTCCCCACTGCCAGGCTACACAGCTTCCTCAACAGTGATGTGCCACGAGTCCTACAGCAAGAGGAACTGGAAAGTTCTTGCAATTCAGTAGGGAAAGTCCACAAACCAGGGTGAAGACCAGTCACACCAGGCTTTCACTTCTCTTCAGGCATACTATCACAACATGCCAGACAAGCCTAATGCAATCAAACTATTTATTTCCTGTATTTATTCTGATATTTCTTTCATCAAACTATCTAGAAGGAACAATTTTTCTTTCTTTCCTCTTCTGCATAGGTGTGTTCAGTATCTATTTTTCTATATCTGCTCACCACACAAAATTATTTCCCCACCTTTTTAAGTAACATTATTCGCCAGTTTTGTATTCTCTAAATAACTATCACTCTTGATTTATAATATGAAAACAAGAACAGTGATCATATTGCTGCCTGTTTATGTCCGTAGCCTGAGAGTAGACAGGAATATATCAATAAAATAAAAACAATAATAATAATAAAAACAAACAAACAAAACAGCTACAGTCTATAGACGAGCCATCATTTTTCTGGTTAACTACTTCCACCATAGAGACAAACTCAGAGTTCAAGTATTCTAAGCACAATCTGCATAAACATCATAATTTCGTCCTCTGAGAACTCAAATGATGAGAGCCCAAGAAGAAATAAAGAAGTGAATACTCAGAGAAGGGGAAGTAGAGACAAAGTGACACAATGGAAAACACCATAATGGCACTAAATAAATAAAATCAGAGCTAACATTTCTGACAAACCTATTTCCAAAAATGCAAATCATTAAAAAAAAAATCTGTGCAAATACATGTGGAAATCCCATGCTATGTTTACACTGCCCTTCCACAGATATAAGGTAAAAGCCACTGTCAAGACAGGACATGGGATAGGAATGGGGTTTCCTATCACAAAGTACAGATATTTTGAGGTTTCTAATTCACGTTGGTAAGTCTTGAATCTATTTTCTTGCTGAATCTTACCTACTGCCTGTTTAATTAATTCTCACTTCTGTACCTGTTCAAACAGGACCCAGAAAATCAGAGTTTCTCTGGCCTCTGGGTAGCCTCACCAGCAGAACAGCACTGTTCATGAAATGCAAGCCCCACTGCAGGAATCCTGTTCATGGAGGGAACATTGGGGCCACAGAATTACAAACAAGAGGCCACTTTTTGCCTTCACACCAAACTGTGAGAAACAGGTAGCTAACCTAGGATAAATTCACCCAAGAAACTGTTTGTCCCTGGAAATGCCCCATGGCACTCATCCTGCCTGTCCCACTGACAATCCCCCCATTCAAAATGAGAAGTCACTTTCCCATCTCCACTCAGTAAAATTCCCACTGATTTGTCAGAGCCTAAATCAGCAGCACTTCACTGCCTTAGTGGAAAAGCCACCTGGTGCTTTTGGAGTTGCTTTCTGAGGATGACTGGGGGAAAGGGAGAGAAGCAAAGAAGAGAAAAAGAAGAGCTCAGTTTCCAGCATGCTGTGCAACAGCTGATGCAGTGCAGCTGCAGCAAGGATTTGAAGGGGAAGGATGGTGCCTGCTGGTGATGGATTTCTGAGGACTGCAATGCAGAGAGAGAACAGAGAACAGGCCTTGGAGGACCTTGTCCACACTCAACCAGGTGTGACAAATGTGGCTGGGGTAAGGCTGTGGCTGTGCCAGCAAGGCCAGAGGTACAAATCCCTGTCTCTATTCCCAGCACTGGGCAGTGAGAGAAGGAAGCCTGGGCTGAGGTGAATGAATCTCACTGACCAACTTCTCATGAGCAATTCCTAATATAGAAAGCCTAAGGAAATTCATCAGGCAACTAAGACATCTACAAGCTGAGCAAGCTATAGGTTGCAAGCGTCATTTGTAGATTTAGTCCAAGTGGTTCTTGCAAAGCTTTACTGATGGCAGCAGTGGAGCCAGAATCTGGAATGTGCAGCTCACTGCAGATCCAGCCACACAGCCAAGAATGACAGGTGGATTTTGTGTGCTGACATGGTACCACACAGAACCAACCTAGACACACATAGCAAACACAAACATTGCCCATTTCCTCAGTAAATAAGCACTCTGCTGGCTGGTATTTCTTAATAAGCTTTATTCTAGCTCCTGCCATGCCACATGGGTGTTCCAAAGTTATCCACTTCCAGAGATTAATCCCATATAGGTATTGTAAAGCCATGTTTTCCACACAGAAAGTTCATTCACTTTTTTTTTTAAGAACTCTAAGTTTCATGAGAGAAATTCTAAGTCTAACAAGGAAGTGAGAAAAGTCAAAGAGACTCCTCTTCAGCCATTTGTCTACAGATCTTGAACTTTTAGATAGGGCCCCAGCATTTCAAGGGAACACCCACTCAAACACCCACTTGCTGATACTTGAAACTAAAGCTTATTGAAAATAGAAGTTTGTGTGCTGTGAAAGAAAGTCCTGACACACTCATGGGAAATTTGGCCAAAACACAATGCAAAGAACACAGAATGAAACACCACGGTTGGAGGAACAAAAGGGGGCAGGAATACCCCCAAATGAGAGAGTTCTGCTGTCAGAAAAAAATACAGAAAAACCCATCACAAGGATGGTATCCTGTTGTAGCTAACAAATGCTATTTCAGACCTGACAGATGTTTCTCAAACACCTAGGTAGGTTCACCTCATGTTTATTACAAACCTAAAACATGAAGGGCATTTTATCAACATTTATCAACAATTTCAGAGCAGAAGGCAGTCTCAATTACTTCAGTGCTTGGTTCTGTGCCATCATTTGCCTGATACCAACATCAGTTGGTGGCAATTCAATCATCTTGAAATACCTAAAAAAAAAAGTGAGGTATTTCAATATTGCATTTCAGAACTTCTCAAATCTGTGCTGTAGGCTAACAGCAGCATTTTGAGACATGGCAAATTTAAGGAATTTGTAGACAAATACTAAGAGCACTTAAAAGCTATCTTGGCCTTAATGTAAACCTGTTTTACTGCTTTTATTTTAGGAACTCCAAAGATCCACTTGCCTCTCTTTCAAAATGGAAACTTCAGGTGCCACCAATATGCTGAGCCAATGGAAAATTAAATGACAGGCAGCAACCAGAGTGTGATCCTCAGGATGTTTCACTTAAGTGCAGGATCTAGCAAACACTGCAACAGGATTCTCAATGCTGCCAGATGAATCGATACTCCATTCCCAGCACATTTCCACAAGAGATGCTGCACAGTGGGAGAGGGGATGGTCTGTTCTGCCAAGCAGCACTTGCCCACAAGGAGCCATGTTTGAGGGGATGTGTGTGAGCACCACGCTGCCAGCCCAGCCTTACTTCCACAGAGGCCTCCTTCCCTCCCTCCTTCCCTCCCTCCCTCCCACCACTGTCTCTTCCCAGAGGAAAGCAGTGGCCACTGCTGTGGGGCCTCTCTGGCTGGCCAGGACACCCAGTGGAGGTGGGAATATGCAGGTGGCTGTGGGTGAAGTGGGTGAGTAGGAACCCCTGGCTGGGTCACGTTGCTCCCAAACTCCCTGGTGTGTCATTCACCCAGGATCACAGAGATTCTGAGTCAGGACTCATCAGGACCATCAAGTCCAACCCTTAAGTGATGGCCCATACAGGGATCAAACCCCCAGCCTTGGTGTTATTACCACCACACTCCCACCAGCTTCCCATGGTGAGCAGGGTTATGGCATTCCTGGTGTCCGAGCTGCAAGGTCCCAGTTGACCCCTGTGTCCATGTCAGCCACTCTTGTTACTTACCCTTTCCTGCTTGCCCTTCTTCAAACCACATTGTGAATAAATGGATAAACTGCATCCATCCCAAATTGTGAAGGGCAAAATATTTCATGAATTGAGAAAAGTTTTCCTGACATTTAAAGCAATATGAGAAAAAGAGGTTGCTGTTATGTTTTCCCCGTCATTGCCTAGAAGTCTTGTAGTTCATTGGGAAGAGATATTTTAAACAAACCCACATGGCAGTCAGCAACAATATATAAAGTTTCTAAGATACAAGTCTTAGATATATTTAGGCATTCACAAACTGAAAAAGGTTGAAAAAGCTCACCCTTGGTCACCAAAATTATATACAGTTTCTTCTGATGAGAACTCTTTCTCTGGTTAAAATAAGTGCTATTTTTTATTGTACCCTTCTTGGTTTTCTATTTTCATGCATTTTTTTGTGTTTCATCTGTGAGTATTTCCTCTCTTTTGTCCCAGAACACGTTTCAGACTTTGGGCACATTTGTGGTATCAGGTAATCCCTTCAGAAGTGCTGTTGATGTTGGTGCCTGTACACAGATGCCTGTACCAGCCCTTCAAGCCCTGCCTGAAGGGCAGCAGCAGTCATGGGGGAGAGATGGAGTTCTGCTCCTCAGCAGAGCATGTGGTCATTGCTGCTCCCAGCAGCTCCCCAGGGGATCATTTACAGCCCACAGGCACACAGATACCCTTCACACAGCCACAGGAGCCCAGAGCTCAGAATGCCTCTTAAAGATGTCAGATTTTCAACCATTCTTTAACCACCCCACCTTTTAAAATTAGTAAAAATACTGGTAGATACCTTTTTAACACCAGTTAGAACTTTTGCAATCTGTGTCTGTGTCTGTGTCTGTGTGTGTATATGTATATATATATATATGCATACATTTATTAATCTGGTTTTGCATTTGCAGTTCAGGAATTCCTACCTGTCAAGCATCTTCTCTTTCTGCATTTTGAATGAAAGCAGTGTGTGTTTTTATCTTCTATTATTTTTCTTTTATATAACTAAAAAAAAAAACAAATTCACTGAGCTCCACCAATGCTCCTCAAGCCCTCTTTCACACAAAGAAAATTCTATCTGGCAGTTCTCAAACTCCCAGTGGAAAAAGAATTATATTTTTGTGTTCTTCATATTTTACAGAAATCACAATGCCCTAAATTATTGTCTGTTACACTATTATATAAACTTTATTTAATGTAAAATCAAAATGACCATCAACAAGGACAACCTGTCCCTGTTGAAAAGCAGCCCAACTGCTAAAGCTGCTTGGAGGGATGAGTTGGCTCAATGGGAAACAGCAGTAGAGAAAAAATTCTGCTAACAGAAGGAAAAGTGAAAGAACAGAGAACAAAGCTCAGGAAGCTCTTACAGAATATTCACAGAGGAAGCTGATAAAATTAAGGAAGAAAAATACCTCATATCACTTCTTTACTTAACTGCTGCTGCACAGTGTGAAGCATGTGGGACAAGCTGGTGCCTCACTTATAACTACACAAAATTGATATCAGCTGTTCTTGAGCAGGAGTTAGAAGTTACTACTTCCTGACATGGACATCTGTGTAAAATGACTCCCTACACAACTTGGCTCCAACAGATAAAAGTGTATCAAGTCAAGGAGCCTGAAAGTGTTTATTTTCACTTACCACAGACATATTAAAAGTAAGCCACCACTGTTATTCTTGTCAGTTCTTTATTGGTTTTCATCCTAAAGACTAGCACATTTACAGCATACATGGACTGGATGAACTAGAATATATAAAACAGTAACCATATGTTTATGATATATTAATACTGCCCAAAACCAAATAAATAAAAATATTTCAATGCACAAAGCTTAGCAAATACAGTCGTGTTGGGACAAAACTGTGTCATATAATACAATAATTTTACACGTATAAATGAGAAAAGGCAACTGTGCTGTAGGTACTTTCACAGAACATACACAGAACATACTTGGCAAGTTTTCTTCGTTTACCTTTGTATGTTTTATAATTTAAAAAATGTACTCAAAAAAGGAACATTAGACAGAACTTCATTTTACAGTAATCCTTAGATTTGCCTCTCCTGTGCAACAGAAAAGCTCCCTTCCCCCTTGTGAAGGTCTCACGTGGATTTCACGTGTCACAGTTTTCTCTGGAGGCACAACTTGAGCCCTCGCTGTCGGCGCTGCCCTCAGGAGGAGCCCAAGACATGCCCATCCTGGCAGTGCCATGCCCATCCTGGCAGTGCCATGCCCATCCTGGCAGTGCCATGTCCATCTCAGCAGTGCTGTGCCCATCCTGGCAGTGCCATGTCCATCCCAGCAGTGCCATGTCCAC
>QUSF01000007.1:28124472-28167645 GCA_003676055.1 Chloebia gouldiae | reverse complement strand
CAGTGCCATGTCCATCCCAGCAGTGCCATGTCCACCCTGGCAGTGCCGTGCCCATCCTGGCAGTGCCATGTCCATCTCAGCAGTGCCGTGCCCATCCTGGCAGTGCCATGTCCATCTCAGCAGTTCCATGTCCATCTCAGCAGTGCCATGTCCACCCTGGCAGTGCCATGCCCATCCTGGCAGTGCCGTGTCCATCCCAGCAGTGCCATGTCCATCTCAGCAGTGCCATGTCCATCCTGGCAGTGCCATGTCCACCCTGGCAGTGCCATGCCCGGGGCCTGCCGCAGGGACACCGCACTGGGCAGCTCAGCACCCCGGCACAACCGCGCAGCACCCGGCGCTGCAGTGCCGCCGTGTGCAGGCAAAATTCAGCAACTTTTTCAGATTACACTGCTACACAAAATAAATAAAGGATTGCTAAGCTCTACAGCAGGTCTAATGATTGTTGGCCACCATCTAAGAGAAGGGTGCTGCTAATTGTTACAAGAGACACTTGTTATTTCCTTCTGAAGCTGAACATCAGGAGATTTTTAGTGTAACAATACAGGACTTGAAATAAACCACGTTTGAAATAGACAAAATAAAATTATCAACTCATAAAAACTAAGGGATATAAAGAGCATAATTTATACAAAAATAAAGTAGCATTTAATAATGGGCTAGGGACTGAAGGCTGAGCAGAACTAACGGAGTAGCATGTCTAAAGAGATCCCACTGAAAAATTTTTTATCGTATATTTGTTTACTTATTAGCAAAAAGTAAAACAAATTCAACATTTATTAATTGGCAAACAGGGTTTGTAACATTTCTGAGGGACTGCTCTACTGTAGATGATTTGTTCAGACCTGGGGTAGGTACTACAATACATTGCTTTTGCACAGAATTCCATGTTTTGTTATCCTAAAGAACCTAAAATAATGGTAATAGCCTAGTTCAGCAGAACTCTCTGACCTCCCTTTGTGACATGCTGCTCAGTGTTAAACTGCAAAAAGCAAAATGCAAAAACTGCTGGACCTGTAACCCCCAAACCTACATGGGAGCAGAATGGACATGGCTGATTGATAGAGCAGTGACAGCACAGACAAACATCAGTGAGTGGGAGAAAGAAATCAGAAAACAGCCATATACTTACCTGGCTGTTGCCACTCCCACCAGAATAAATGGGCAGCTTTTTTTCTATTCTAAAACTCAGATCCTTAGAAACCAAGAAGTAAAGGACATGTGCTGAATGAAACTAGCTAGAGATTACTGGATTCTGTTAAAATCTGGAAATGAATGTTTAGTTGCTTTTTAAAATGCTATCTTAGCTTCAAAGGTATTCTTTGGGAGATTATTTCAGAGGAGATCTGTTGAACATTTTTTTATCAAATGCTATCCAACTGACCACCTTTGTCATAAGCTAGAACCCACCAGTGGTTCTCAGGCACAAGCAGTAGCACTGAGCAGTTCCTCTCTATCAACACAGGGCATTGCTACCTTCCTCAGAAATACCCTGACACCGGCCACACTTCCCCCCACCAGGACTCTCAACAGGCGAAATGCAAAGGTAAACAGAAACCAATTTTGAAGCAAGTGGGGGATGATTTTTGATTTTGAAGCAAGAGGGATGCATTGGGCACTTTGAGCATTTTGGTAATGACATACAAAACCAATACAGAAAAATTGTACACTGACCAAAATAATGTAGCACCCCAAGATACTGATGCTTACAATCCAGAAGTGATATAAAAAAACCATGGGTAAAAATGTGTTAATTAATGTACAACACCATGGAATATACTGAACATGTCATGTGCAACATCAGCAACTTGCTTGTTGCACTTGCCTTAGAGTGGGGAAAGGCATGGGGAACTGTTGCTGGCATTAATAGTTAAGCATCATGACGTTTCTGAAATACTTCTAAAAATCAATTGTATGCCCAAAGCCTTCTCTGCCAAAGATGACAAGAATTTGTTTTATTTTAACAGAATTATAAATTAGATTTCACATGTCTGGCCTTTTATATATTGTTAATTTCATACATGAAGGTGGCATCCTATATACAGTAAAACAATTTTTTCTCCTGGCTCTTACTGTGCTGATTTTTTTTTTAATCAAACCCCCTTTTATTGATTGTAACAATGCATTCTTCAGTTACTGAACTGTCTAGGATCCTTTTTATTTACAACTTTTGAGTTTTACTCTCAGTTTTAAAAAGTTTAGGAAAAGCTCAATCTGAAATCAACTCAGTATAAAAGATGTTATGGAAACAGCTGCCTAAATGCCGTTCCTAGAGTCCTTGCCCACCCAGGAGGTACCTAGCTATTTGCATATAGGTAATTATTAAGTAGCACAGTATCTGCTCATCTTACATACACTGAAGGCTATTGAAACGGGCAGAGAGTCATCACACTATTCTCAAGCTAAGGTGTCAGAATAATTGTTACTATAGATTCCAATTCAGTAACATGCTCTGTATGACCTAACGAAACATACAAAAGGTTATTTATCTCTTCTGGATGACGAAATCATGTGTCAATCTAGAATGTATCCACATGTTTTAATGGAACAGCAATTAAAGGACATAGTATGCTTATGTTTCAACTTTTCCATAAGTTCCTTCTGGAGGCCTGTAATACTTTGGGAAAGCCTTCAGTTGCAGGGAATTAAATGCATACTTGCGACATCCAACATTCTTCATTGTATTTTCTCGGCGACAACCCTCACTGGGGAAAAAAACAAGCACAAAAAATGACAGCAGTAAAAGGGAAAAAAAAAAAGAAAAAAGACTTAAACTAAGATGAAATGAACTGGTTATTTTATAGCATTAAAATAAAGTTGGTTATATTTAATGAGCGTTTAATTAATTTGCAACTGCAAATATTAAAAGAGATGATTCATCATACAATGCCAGTAAGAAGCACACAGAATGGACACAAGCTATGTCTGATTGCTAGTTTTGCATTTCTAGAAAGCAGCAGCACATCTACTGAAAAGGTTCTTTCGCTGTATTTCACAGTTTCATGTATTTCAAGGTACACTGTTGTGGAGTTCACATGCCATTCACTGCACAAGGGATCCCAAGGGATTGCTTAAAAGCAGTTCTGCTAATTTATTAACACATAAAGCTGAAAACCAAAACCTGCTGATCTCTCTATAAGAGATTTAAAGCAATTTTATTGTTCCCTGTATGTCAGTATTATAAGTACTTACTTAAAGATTAGAGCTGATACAAAAATAATGTATGCCTTTCTAGCTATCTCTGCATGCATAAACGGACATGAAAACCAAAGCAATCTAAAAAAATGTCCTAATCATGAAATAGTGCAAAAAAAGACTGGCTGCATTGACAGTCATCACTCCAAAGAAACAAAGCTGTGCAGAATTTAATTTTCACCCAATATTTTGGTGCAACTGCCCCACATTACAAAGAGGTTCTGTGCTACAATAGAAAACTACTCCAGTTATAAGGCTTCTTTACACTTGTAAATCTAATCCAGAGTTCCTTTGATTATATCCAAAAAACAGACATACAAAGAGGAAGCACTATCTTTTAAATATATATTATAAATCAATTTAGGCTTGCAGGAGAATTATTTTCCCTGATTGAGGACTGGAACCTAAACAATGACTACTAGACCTTCATGGCAAAGTGTACAGTACAGCATCTTATGGTGGAAATGTCAGATTAGTCCTGCCTTGGAGATGCTGCAGCATCTACCAGGTAAGCTGTGATCATCTGATTCAAAAGGAGGGTTTGGATTCTGGTTCAGTTTGAAAACTCTCGTGCTCTTACAGACCTCACCATTCTTCTAATTTTGGTTCATGAAACCGGCTGTAACTGTGTTCTGTATGTAACACCTAGTTTGACTTCATAAAATACAGTAATTTTTTTTTGCTTTAAGAAATAGTTTAACTAAGTTTGAAATTTGTCTCCGGAGCACATTCTGTGCTTTCCTTTTATAGAATGGATCATCTGTGATGACACTGTTTTTCTGGCACTGGTTTGTGTTTCACAAAACTCCCCCGATGGCTCTGGCAGCCAAATAGATACATCAAAAGTTTGCACAAATCATACTTCAGAGAACTAATAAAAGCAGTAAGTTTAGCTAGCAAATATGTGATGCTAGGTGAGCATTTTAACTGCAAAGTGAATCATTCTCTTTATATCACATTTCACTGCATCTGGCTATTGCATGTGTCCCCCATGGCACAGATATGGTGACAAGGATTTATTTCCCACATTTCACATGCCATCTTCCTTCTCTTGGAAGCATGTAAGTAGGACACACTACTGCATCTTAAACCTGAATGCCTTAACAAAAGCACAGACCAGGCTCCAAAAGGGAAAAAACCCCCAAACTTGTCCCCATCAAAATTAAGAAGGAAAGAAAAAACCTACATTGTTTCCAAAAAGCCTGGGCTTTCATTTCAAAGAGTTTTAAGGAATCATGAGCAGCACCTTCATACTTTAAAGAGATTAATAATCTCAGGGAGCTCAGGGAATGTGCCTGCTGCCACCAGTGGCTGGACACTGGCCAGGCTGCCCAGGGAAGCGTTTATGGCCCCGAGTCTGCCAGAGTGCAGCAAGTGCTTGGACAGCGCTCTCAGGCACAGCCTGTGGCTGTCCTGCGCCAAGCCAGGAACTGATCCCTGACCCTTCCAGCTCAGGATAATCTGTGACTCTAAACTTCCACATCTGGTTAGACTGAACCCAGGACACTCCCCACATTGCAAGATCAAGGCACAGTCCAACCTGACAACTGCTCACCTTGTAAAAAGGTAGCCTGGGGCACCCCAGCAAACAAACCAGTGCTAACCGTAAAGAACAGATGACTTCCATGGAGACACAGCAGCAGCAGGTATCAGCACAGCACAGGGATGTGTCCCAAACCACCACACCTTGATAACCCTCAACAGCACTGAGGATGTACCAAAACACATTGCAACTAAAAATAAATATGATACGTGCCTTATATATATAAATAAACATGTACGTCTTTGTGGTGGGGTTTTTTTTTTTGTTTTTCTTTTAAAAACAAAATTGGAAGAATAGTGAGGAAAAATATTAAGAGATAGTGTACTGTACAGTCTGATTTAATGAAGACACAAATATAATCACACACTTTTTTTTTTTTTAGTTAGAATAATTAAATCCACGTTTAGGATTTAATTCTGATTTTTATTCTAACTGCTTTTTTGGTTTGTTTTTTTTTGTTTTGTTTTGTTTTATTTCAGCATACTTCTCTCAGCAGCTCTCAATTCCATTAAAATTTATAATAAAAGCTAAAGCTATCTATATTTTTTGAGCAAGTTAATAGTAGAAAATACAAATCACAGTACTAGTTCTCCTCAGAAGCCCAATGTCATCTCAGGCACCAAGCGAAGTAAAATCTCCTTTATGAATTTATCAAACTACATTAAATGAGGTTAGGTTTTTTATCAGCTATTGCTATTGACAAGCTCTGCCAGATCACAGCATCAACAAAATCTTTCAGTTTAAATAGGCCTCCCTTAGTTTGATGTTATATATAAATGAGGATCCAATTTCATCTGCAATTACTCTGCATCACTAAATTAGGAAGCCACTTTAGTCTCGCCACTTAAATAAAAGTTAACCTACCATCACTCGCTTATCACTAAGTCACTATCAGCATCATAATTTATTAAAGCTGTGCAACGCTTAAAAATGGAAGTAACAGTAATATCTAGTCTAATGTAATTAAAATAAAGCCCAGTGGAAAACCTGAAACCCACCTACTAAAGGAGTTAACTGATACCTCCCTCTTCTAGCCTGAAAATTAAAGACCATTATCTTTAACTTCTAGGATGACCCTACTTCACAGTAAGTTCTATAACAGAGCACCTAAAATAGATAATGGATCATTAGCAGGCTAATGCCAGTCACATCCCCTTCCTAACCACAAGGTTCATTTTCCTCATGTCTTTAATACATTGCAAAATGCAGATCTACAAATAGAATGAAATAATTCTGCATGCGGCACGCTACAAGTTGTTTTCTGAATGTTTTCTAGTCTATTAGAATATATTTAACCATGAGAAAGGAACAAGACTATGGTTCTACAAACTGTTCAGTAATGTAATTTGGATATTATGCTTTGAAATGAAAGTATAAAGTTACTTCTTTAAATAAATTTCTTACAATTTCTTATAAACCCCACCCATGTTTTTATTTTTCTCTTCATACCTCGTAAAATAGAAAGGCAAGATTAGCATACACCTTAAATATACAAAAAGATACAAATTCTTTTCAGACAGAGTTCCTTTCTCTGGAATACATGAAACAAGTAACACAAAACTGTATTTGGTAAGAGATAAGAGATCTTCAGGCCGGCTAAAGTAACGAGGTAACAGGCCAATGTCAGACTATGTTACAAGCACTGAAAGCAGAACAATAATTTAAAGTTTCAATACAATTCTTTTTGATAAAATAATTTGATGTATATTTACAGTTTAGTACAATAGAAACGTAAAATTGTAAGGCATAATAATAATTCTTGGCAGACAATGCTATGACACATTCCTTTGTCCAGCAGGTACCAAGTGGCAATACACATTCAAGCACTTTTTTGTTTCTGTTTTTTGTAGTTTTTCATTTTTTATTCTTTTTTCTTTTTTTTTTTGTTTTTTTGTTTTTGAACTCTATCTTCACTTGCAACGTAATCTGGCCACCAGGTATGCTATACTCAGAAACAGCCACACAATCAGTAAATTGGGGCTGAGAGCTAGTAAAGGAATAGAGTAGAGGAGGCTGGGGTCTAGTCTGAAATCTCGGATGGGCACCAAGCCACTCAAGTTCTTCTGGGTGACTATCTCCCGTGTTCCAATGCTGTGAAAAGGAAGAAGTTTGGGAAGAGGGAAAATAAAACAGAAAGGAAGAGAGACATGCAAATGGATGGATAAAAAGAGATGGCAACACAAGGTGGGCAAGAAAATGAAAAAACATGGAAGAACACACAACAAAAACAGAAGTTGAAGTAAAGAAAGAGTGGAAAAACATCTCAAAAATATGTATCAGTACAATTATAAAAATAAGGAGAGGGAAAGAGAATAAAAGAGAAAAATAAGAAAGAAGTACTGTAGTCTAGTGAAAATAAACACATGTAGGTTGAACATTAATGGTTTTCCATGTTCATTCTTTCAGATTACCCAGCAATAATACCCCATGCTGCTCTGCCATGCCTTAAAGAAGTGGAGCTCTGAAAAGCAAGCTGAACATGAATAACCATTGTTGTATTTGACCCTTTCAAACATCTTTCCATGTGGGCTGCAGTGATTTAATTTAACCTCTTAACTACCTGTCCAACACATGAATTTAAAAAAAAAAAAAAACAACCAAAAAATCACCCACCTATTTTTCTACTTGGACATGGATTCAAGGGTATATCAATAGGCTTATTTCTGAAGACATGCTGCAAAGCCCATCTCATTGTGCACCCAATCTTTACACTGAGCACCAAAGGCTACAGTGAAGGACAGCTCCTCAGGTAGCCTAGAAGGCTTTGTAGTGTGGTCTTTAATTCTGGATCACTCTTACACCCTGAGCACTACAACTCTGTTTTTAGTTCACAAAGCAACAACTAAATGACCAAGATGAACAGCTCCTGGAGCACCTCTCCTACATGAAAAGACTGAGATAATTGCGTTTGTTCAGCCTGGAAAAGAGATGGCTTAAGGGTGACCGTATTGCAGCCTTCCAGTACTAGAAGGGAGCATACAAGAAAGAGGGGGAGAGACTATTTACAAGAGCGTGTAGTGACAGGACAAGGTTTAAAGGGAAAAAGAACAGGTTTAGATTAAACATAAGGAAAAAATTCTTTACTCTGAGGGTGGTGAGGCAGCCAGGGATGCTTATCCCTGGGAGTGTTCAAGGCCAGGCTGGATGGAGCTTTGAGCCACCTGGTCTAATTGAATATGTCCCTGTCCATGGTAAGGATGTTGGAACTAGATCATCTTCAAGGTCCCTTTCAACTGAAACAATTCTATGATTCTGTCCTTCTAAATGCAATCTGTAAGCCTGATGCTGTTTGAGCTTGTAAACTTGCTCCATCCATAACAAACCATCCATAACCTTGATGGTTGAGTAGCACGGTTATGTAAGCATCAGACAATGTCATGCAAGAAATCAGACACACCCTGAAGGTGGTGAAAAGGAGCATTCAGATGCTGGTGACACATGAAGTCAAATAGAATTAGGTGGGCAAGGAACTAAACCAACTGTATTTCTGTTCTGGATTTGATCCAAATTGGTGATTAAGACATGATTTCACTCCTGGTGCCTACAGCGGACAACAGATTGAATCTGTGATGCCTACAAATCCCAATTACCTTTGTAGCAGTGGGGAGAGTGTGTGTGATCAGCAGAATCAGCCAGTGGAAACCTAGTGTTTACTGGAAAGTGGTGGATAAAGACCAATGAAATGGCCTGGAGGAAGAAAAGCGCTTTAGAATATCGATAACATGTAAAACAATGGGAGAGGTAAAGAAGGAAGGCAAAAAATGTTAAGTTGGCATTATGAACATCACATGCCACATCTCCACTATCAAAAATTAGCATCAATGCTACTCAATTTTACACAAAGACGTACACACAGACACATATGATGGGAATTGCTTTCCTTGTCACTGTTGGCCCCCCCAAAGGGTGAAAAGTCATATTTCGGAAATATCAAATATTCCAAATTGTACAGGGTCTTAAAACATTCATCAGCAGACTGCCTCTAGGAGAGCATTAGGGTTAGCAGACACAGCAAACTCCCTTCTAATTTAGCTTGTATGTGGGAATTTTCTCTGTGAGGAGAGGCCAGGGCTGCCCCATGCTCAACACTGCTGGTTCCAGCCAGCTCCAGTGACCCACAGCTGAACAGCAGGCACAGCTGAGCCCTCAGCCATGCTGGTGCCTCGAGGAAGGAGTGTGTGAGAAAGGGCAAAGCCCTGCATAGTAGTGAAGAGGGATGGGAAAAGATCTGAGAAAGATCCCTGTGAGCACCAAAGTCAGGGAAAGAGAGGAGAAAGAGGTGAAGCAGTTTCCCCTGCAGTCATGGAGAGGAGCTATCCACACTGCAGCCCATGGAGGACCCACAGTGCAGCAGATGAACATTTACTGAAGGAAACTGGAGACCATGGAGAGCCCATGCAGGTGCAGGTTCATCCTGAAGGACTGCAGCCCATGGGAAGGACCCACACTGGAGTGGAGGAAGAGTGCAAGGAAGAAGACGCAGAGGACTTACAGACTGACTGCAAATCCCTGTTCCACATCCACTGTGCATTGCTCAGCATGGGGAGGAGGTAGAGGAGATGAGAAAGAACCACTGGAATACTTTGGCCTGGGATAAGAAGGGAGGTGGAGGGCAAAATTTTTTAATGTTCATCTTTATTTCTTAATGTCTCCAATCCATTGGCAATAAATACAAAAAAATTCTCTGTTCTGCCAGTTCTGTATCAGTAACTGGCAAGGGATCTCCCCTTTATCTCAACCCGTAAGCTTTTTAACATATTTTTTCCCCCTGTCCTGTTGGGAGAAGGTAGTGACCAGCTGGGTGGGCATCTGCCAAGTGGTCTAGCTCAACTCAATATGATTTTATTTTTAAAGCAGGTCCACAGTGAAGAAATCCAACCAAGCTTTTTATCATAGCTGTTTTACTGCAGTGAGTGGTCATACTCAAACATGACTCCTAGGACTTTATTATGTAATCCTTTTAGTCAGCACCATGGTGATTTTCCTCACCTCATTTCCAGCTGCTTTTCAAGAGCCCCTATCAGAGATGGCTCTTCTCTGCTGGCTAAATTCCTTGTGTTGCTCCTTCCTAATTGATTTCATTTAATGAAAATGAGATGGGCTGCCCAAAACATGTAAAGGATTTTTCAGCCCAGGATGATCTTGACTGAAACTGCCTCAGAGCATATTCCCACAAACAGCTCCACTGGCATTTCTGACAAGACAGAAACCTGGTAGGAAGAAGGAGGTGAAGGAGTCAAAGATCTAGTGGGGAGCATGGGCTGCAGATGGAAGAGGCTACCTGAACCAGCTGGATTTTGACTCTTCTGCCTTTACTGGTCAGGTAACCATGTCCTCTTAGCTTGGACTTCCAGACATATCATCATGATTTTACTATTTGTTAGCTGGGAGTTACTGTGTGTTTGATTTAGGACCGGAAAAGCTGTAACTAAGGGTGAAAGCCACAAACTTGTATCTGCAAATTTCTACAAGAATCTAGAAGAATGCTTCACGTTCCCTCCCTGATGTCCCTGCTCATTGAACAAATTATCACAGATACATAATCATCACAGGAAGGGAAGTCCTGAGGACATGTAAGTGGGAACTAACACCTCTGAAAACCAACTTCACATGGAAGAAGATGATGTTTTCTTAATTTTTTCAAGAATGGTATAAGCAAGGACAAGTTTCTTCTCTGGAAAGTTGTCAGTAGAGAAGAGATTAAATACTTTGAGTCTCACAAATTACGAGTACTTCTTCCCTGTCTCTCCAAATGCCTCAGAAACTTAAAAAGTCTTCAAGAATGAACCAAACCTTCCTTTTCCAGTTCAGTTAAATAAAAGATCCAAGTTACAAGACAAAAACCCAGGTTTTCTGAATGCCCTGGAAGAAATTCGGGTACAATTTGCTACCCTTTCTTATCCTGTATCTGTTGTGTCAGGTCAAACTGTCCAGGCTGGAATGGGATTTGGTGGAGTTGGACTCCTACATATTTGTTCCATAATCCTATCTTTCTCATTAAGCTTTATTAATGCTGTGCCATTGTTCCTGAATACAACTGACAAATCATCTTGAAAACACAACCAGTTATCCCAAAGAGCAATAAGATGTGAGGAAAAGTGATCGGCTTGAAGAATGGTCTAATCTTGGTTTTCCTTCTGGACTAGTCAGTATTTGTCCTGCACAATCTCTCTTAGTCAAAGATTTAACAAAACAAAAAGTCATGTCCTTCACCTGCCAGAGCAAGCCCCTGATGTTGGCAGAATACTCAAGCTAAAGGTTTTGATTAAATTGGCCCTCTTTCAATATCCCTGTGTAGGTCAACACAAAGCAGTATTTTTCTTGGGTCAATATTTTATCTGATCCTGTGTTATATTAAATTGGTAGACTGAAGTACCCAAACAATGTTATTATTAACCTCTCTCTCTATTGTGTCCATGATTGCTTTAAAAAATCCAGTGACCCAGTAAAAAATTTGAAGAAAGTAACAAGATTCCCAGTATTTCTCCTAGTTAGTTTTATTCTTATTGAATACACAACTGTGAAACTGTATAACAGTTTCAGATGTCTATGTCAACAAGTTGCACAATTTAAATAAAGATGTTTGAAAACCACTTAGTCTGTTTTAAGTTAGTAAATTCTCCCTCACAAAGCTGTTTCAAGTTTTGTTTCTAATATCAAGGTTTAAGTAGTTTCTAAGTGCACTTTTCACGTACTGTATTAACTCTGTGACAATTTAGCGAAAAGTGCAGCAAAAAACTGAAAATAAAGAAGTTCAGTGCCACCCAATTAGATGTAGGTATAAACCCCTAAACTACTAGTGTAAGAGGCTGCAAGTGTTACTATATAAGACATTTTTCTTCTAGGTAACTAGAAGAGTAAGAAAGGGTCAAACAGCAAAAACATACAGAAAGGATAAGAGAATTGAACACTCTAGAGAATTTGGTGAAAAGACACACAGTACAGTACATTCGGTAAGAGTGAATGTTGAAAAACAGGACTGAACAGCATTGTTGAACTACATTGATAAAGACTAAAGCTAGATTTCTTATCCTTTCTTTTGGTATGTGACTTACGGAGTTTTCCAGCAGTGCTTGAAACAAGGCATTGAACAACAGTAAACAGATTTTTTTTTTAAGTACAGTACTTAATTCTGCAAACATCTCTGCTGCTTCAGAATACAGAACATTGTTATTTTGATATGACAACAGCACACTGACATGTTGTAATGAAATTTGGTTGCTGTAGTGTGAAACACTCATACTGACATTTCACCCAGTGAGCAGTGTTTCACTGCTAAAGAATACACTGGAAAACCAATGCAAACTGCAGGTGTCTGTGTTTCAAAGAACAAAAGACAGATCATCCCTGAGTAATCTCCCTGAGCTAGAACTAAGAAACCTAGTGCTATGACAGTTCAGGTAAAGTCATCATTAAATAACTTTCAAAGAAGCACCAGTTTCCTGTTCTGTAAGCTCAGCATTAACGGAAAACATATTTTTACATGCTTGTCTGAAAACTCCTAATTTTCTACTGAAAACTCAAGCCCATCTGATATAAATCTGCTAAGAACCAGCTTTAGCATATGCAACTCACATGCACAGGAGGGATGAATTCTAGCAGTCAGTTTTACAGTTTCCTGACTTTAGTTTACTTTTTTTTTCTTTTGATGGAAACAGAGACCACAACTCCTCTGCAGTTTGCATGGTTCCTTATTTAGAAATAAGTGATATGGTCAAACTCTTACCTCCTCATACACTCCAGAGCCTGAGTGAAGACCTGTGGAGCCATTCCATGTTCATGCTGTAGGATCAAACACTGCTCCAGGGTGATGGACATGGCAGTCCTATCCTTGGCACTTTTACAGCTCGTAAATCGAACACCATTAAGTCTGCGGCATATCTAGAAATGGGATAGACAACCCATCACTCCTTCTACAGGCAAAACCTCCTGTCAGAGACAACACCTGTACTTCCTCTCAGAGAGACACAAATGTTGTCTAGGGCTTCAATGTCAAAGTTTGGCACGTTTGAGAGAGCAGAACTTCATTGTAAGAGTTGAGAAGAAAATCTGATACGGATAATACATTTTATTTCCCCATGTCTCATTCTAGAGGAGGTCTAGCCTGGCAACATTTGCAAGCTACATGCAAGCAAATGAAGAAATTCAAACATACAGGAATGAAAAAAGGGCAAATACATGTGAATACAGAAAATCAGCTGAACTATGCAAAGATGGTTAGATGAATAAATACCTCAGCAGCTTGCCAAAGGATATCAACATTCTTGTTTTTCCTTGCATGAACATTTTGTCCCAGAAATCTTAACAGTTCAGGCAGGCACGTCTGACTACGAGATCGAGGTAGACCTATAGAACAAACAAAATCAACTCCACTTACTCATCTGTATTCAACAGATCTTTTACAAAGTGTTTCTATATGCCTGTTGCAAACATATTTGTGTTTTCTTGCAACTAGAACAATTATCAAGTTCTGATTTACTTAGTACCATCAACAAAACAAATTCATGCTTAATTAAACTCAATTGGAAGTATAAATTCTAGTTATTTAAAACTTCAGGGACTCAGAATTTAATAGCAATATAATAAAAGAATGAACAAAGGGAGCAAGATTGGTATAGTGTTTTGGTTTGTGTGTCACAGATGTGACAGGAGAGCATGCATATCTTTAGAGAAACTCTGAAGAGATTTCATATTCTGCTCGTTTTCGACTTAAAACTTGCAAGCTGGTCAGCCTTCAGTTACAAGAAACACCCACTGGACACCACATTTTCATGATCTGTTTATTAATATTTCACTAAGTGGAAATAAAGTAGTTGGAATTTTTCAGAGTATCTTCAGCACTCATCTTCTGTGTTCAAACCTTGCACATCATCTCTTACATATGTAGCAAGATACTCCAGACAATCAATTACAAGTATTCAGTAAGTTCTCTTTTTTGTTGTTTCATTTTTTTTAAAGAAGTAACCACGGAGAACACCAGCTAGTTGTGACTGAATAAATACAGAGGTGTGCACTGTAATCGATGACATTGTAACAAAAAGAATCCTACCTAAGTGACACATGAGGCTTTATTTTAGGCCTACTTCTCACAGCAAATGATATGCTGGACTAACTTGATCTCCTCCTACAGGAAGGTGACCTGCTGAGCAGATGAGGGAAGGCTGTGGACATCGTTTACCTGGACCTTGGCACAGCCTTCAAGGCTGCTTCCCACAGCACTCTCCTGGACTAACTGCTGATGGCTTGGTGGGACACACTGGGTAGAACAACCCAGCTGGGTGGCCAGGCCACAGAGGGCTGGTGAATGGAGCTCCATCCAGCTGGTGGCCGGTGACCAGCGGGGTTCCCCAGGGCTCTGTTCTGCAGCCAGTCCTGTTTAAAATCCTTATCAACAAATCAGGAGGAGGGGATCAAGTGCACCCTCAGCCAGTGGCAGATGGCACCAAGCTGGGCAGCAGTTCTGATGTACTGGAGGGCAGGAAAGCTCTACAGAGGGATCAGGACAGGCTGGATCAACAAGCCGAGGCCACTTTTGTGGGATTCAGCACAACCAAGTGCCAGGTCCTGCCCTTGGGTTACAACAACCCCAGGCAGTGCTACAGGCTGGGGGCAGAGTGGTTGGGAAGCTTCTGGTAGAAAAGGACCTGGGGGTGCTGGTCCACAGCTGCTGAACGTGAGCCAGCAGTGCCCAGGTGGCCAAGAAAGGCCAAAGGCATCCTGGCCTGTGTCAGCAATAGTGTGGGCAGGGCAGGGATTGTCCCCTGTACTCAGCACTGGTGAGGCTGCACCTCAAATCCTGTGTTCAGTTCAGTTCTGGGCACCTCACTGTAAGGACATCGAGGTACTGAAACCTCAGCGGTGTCCAGAGAAGGGCAACAGAGCTGGGGAAGGGTGTGGAGCACAAGTCTTACGAGAAGCAGCTGAAGGAGCTGGGGCAGTTTATGCAGGAGAAAAGGAGGCTCAGTGGGGACCTTATTGCTCTCTACAACCACCTGAAAGCCAGGAGGGTTCTTCTACCAGGCAACAAGCACCAGGACAAGAAAAAATGGCCTCAAGCTGCACCAGGGGAGATCTAGATTGAATGTTGGAAAAAATTTAGTCACTGAAAGGGTTGTCAAGCACTGGAACAGGCTGCTCAGGGAAATGGTTGAGTCAGCATCCCTGGAGATATTTAAAAAACATGGAGATGTGGCACTTGGAGAGATGGTTTAGGAGTCCTTTATGCAGTGCTCAGGAAAGAGTTGGACTTGATGATCTTAAAGATCTTCTCCAACCTAAACAATTTTATATTTCTATTCTATAATTAACAATACTGTGCCTGTCCTGGTCTGGCCTGCTTGAACTCTACACCTAGAAAGAAAGTAATACCTGTAAACAAAAAGAGGGCACAGGCCATCTCCTCTTTCTAAAGACAAGGTGAGCTAACAGAACAAGGACAAGGAACTAAGATTAATTTATTACAAATTCTGCAGAGTATAGAATTAATAACATAAGGACATGGACAGTGGAAAGGAGAGGAAGGAGCTGAATGGGAATTATTATAAAAGACGAGACTCTCCCTGAGACTCCCTCCCTCCCTGAGACATGAACAAAATTAATTTTAAACTGGTTAATTTTTGAATCATACAAAAAAAAAATCTGATGCTAGGCTACTATAAAATAAGGAATTAAACTTTGCAGTTAACATTCCAGAGAATTTATTATGCAGCATTATGAATACCTGGATGGAGAGAAGCAGGTTGTGGTCTCAGCTGTATTAAAAAAATTCAGGGTAACTGAACTTGCAATAACACACTTTAACAGATAGAATTCTTACTATCTTGTTGCATGCTGCTGCATTTGTATTTCTGCAATAAAATTGCAACTGTAGGGCATATGAAATAACCTTAGAGGAGGTTTGACTGTAATAATAATGAATAGATTAATTTGCACCATTTTTGTAAATACCACTTATGCCACTGTCTTCTGAAAAAAAAACCACAAGCAGTAACAAGCAAATAAAAAAACCAGTAAAAATTAAGCATGCAGCTTTTGTCACTCTTCCAGGTTCTCCGATGTTGGCTGCAGATGCAACAGCTACAGGGAAGTGACTGAGTTTCTTCTGTGCAGGTTTTATCATAAGTGCAGGGAGCATCACAAAAAGCTGCAAATAAAAGTGCTGCTGCTAGAACCTGTCATTTTTACACCTTTACCTTACAAGAATCTCACTGCCCAACTGGATGATTATTCAGTACAAAGAGCCACTTAGAAAGAGATGTAAAAGTAACCTTAAAAAGGAAAGTTAATCAGTCTGACCTTTAAACCTCTTGAATCCTCTCTACTTTAGTACTGAAGAATTAAAACATAGTTTTAATGTCTTGGAGGTTAATAAGGCTGGTGTACCATTGACATTTAAAAAACCAACATAAAGCAAACAAATGAAAAACTCAGCCTGAATTGTGCTGTTCAAGCAAATTTGTCATTAATTACAAAATACTTACAATCATCAGGCAAAACTTCCTTGAACTGCTCAAAATATGAATTCAACCTCACTAAGCTTTCCATGTTAATTATTTCTTGCAGTGAGGTGTCTCCAAACCTTTACAAGGAGAAAAAAGGAACAATTAAGCCCAAGGTAAAATGTTTATCTTTTTCTTTTAAACAACTGCACTTGGCAATATGTCTACCAAAAACCAGTTTAAATGTTTATCCCAGGATTTCCTTAACCATTCAAATGGCAGGTGAAGTGTAACAGAGAATTGTTGTGATGATTCATTACAGAGAAAGAAAATATATGGGTATGAGGGGGAAAAAGGGAAGGAAGTTATAAGAAAAATTTTGAAGAAAATAGTATTTAAAATTCTTTGGCTTTCATGTCTCTCTTTCAGTATTCAATTCCTACCTGGCAAATTGTTTTATGTAAATTTAAACTTTTAATAATGGTGTTACCAGTTTAGTTCATAAACTAATAGTAACAACCATAATATCAGTAGATAGGACTGAGAATGGTGACTTCAGGTATGTGCATGAAAAATATGGATCTAGGATTAATAAACCATGAATGTACTAAATATTGTCAACAATGCCCTGATTCATCTTATCTAAATATATCCACATACACAGATGTACACACAGAGTGCTGACACCTTTAACTGTGCTAGTCATCTTGGGCTTCCTTTGTAGGCAACAGAGGACAACAGTAATTGCTGGAATGCTTTTGTTAGAGTTTTTCTCATTGTTCACCACCATGGTGCACACTCCAGCCTGCTACTGAGGCTGCTGTCACAACATGCATGTGCCTGGCTTCACTGGAGTGCTCTGTTGGAGCAGTGCTCTGCCAATGCACTCTTTACAGGATGTGGCCATAACAAAGAGAATCTGCTGGCTCTTCCAGAACTGAGCAGTTTCCCTAGCAAATATAATTACATAATTATATTTTTCAGTTTTACAACAGCAGTGTTGCATTACATAAATACTGCCAAGGGTATGTTAAAACAGAGGTGCACCTTGCCCATTATCCTGAATTTTGGCAGTGACCAGGAGAGGGAATCTCAGGCAGAGTGCAAAACCAAGACAGCAAATACACAGCAATACCCAGAATGATCTCAGCCTCTAGAGATCTGTCACTCACAGAGGTCTTAAGTCACAAGGAGCACCTGTGTGCTAAATAGCCCTTGATAAATCTCCCATTGTAAATTCACATTTGAATCACATAAACTTGCAGCAGTCTCAAACCCATGAGGTGAGGAGCCTCACAGAGAGCCTACGTGGCAGAGAAAGAAGGACCTCCTTTTGTTTGGCATTTGGCAGATTCCCTTAGAACAGTGTTCCCATGTTCGTGTATTGGAGAAACTGAATGGCTGTTAGTTATGCAAGAATGCAATTCCACATCAACGTAGCTCCACTGCTGAACTGCCAGCTAAGGCTGAGCTTGCCTGACTGGACACCTACTTCTCTGCTAGGGTTTGCTGCTCATTGATTCCCACGTTGAAGAGAACAGGCTGAACCCTCAGTAACATTCCACTTTGAATCTCACGAGGCAACAAATCAAACAAGGCGCTTGGCAGAGGGATCCTCACATTAAATCCATCACTGAAAAGAAATACACAGCTGTCAGGCATAAGGATCAAAAAGCTACATTCCAAGAATGTGTTACTTGTCTAAAGAGGGATAACACCTAGAACATAATATAACCATTAAAAAGCAACCATCAGTCAAAAGTGACTCTGAGGAGCTGCCACAACTTGCCTCTAGTCAGAAAGTCTATTCCAATTCAAAAACCTGCAGCAACCTGTAATGTAGATTTTATATCCTCATGGACGTGACATCCGATCTACCAATCTCCTGACAGTGGTTGATTTTGCTCTGCTCATTAATACTGCAGCTCTTCTACAACTTGGGTAGAAAAACCCAAACCTTGGCATGTTCCCACTCATCAAGAATAAAGTATATTTATTGGTTTTTACCGATTTCCAGTGATGACTGGCAGCATGTCAGTAGATGTATTTGATGTAGCCTGAGTTACTTTAAAGGTTACATTCCTCAAGTCCATGATTCCCAAACTCATGTCCTCCAGCATTGCCAGCTCTTCACCTAAATCCAAGAGGAAAAATTATTTGTTATGCACAACTTCCCTTTGTCAATTTGATGACAGCAGGAGGCCATCACTCCATAGAGAAGTTCCACAGATGAAGCAGTGTTGCAGCCCTGACCTACAGACAATGTCATGGCTGATTTTTTGAGTTCAGCAAGTTTAGAAAACACCACTTATCTAGAACAGTCCAGACTGCTGTTGTTTAAGTATTTTATAAGCTGATTGTCCAAGTTAGTGCTAGTAAGTACTTCTCAGCATTGGCAGAGACATGATATCCTTTGCACAAGATATTCTGGATTTGTCCAATAAAACATTGCTAACCACTATGCAGGAAGCTTTTGAGACACAAGAAACATTTCTGAGTGAAGTACTTTCTTTTCCTTTTTATATTCTCTCTTCAGTCTCACATTGTGCTGCAAGACTACAGGAGTTTCAAGAAAATTCAAAAAGTGCATTTTGAGCACAGTTTCTCCCAGCTAAAAAGAACTTTCATCCAATTATTTTCTGAAAAAAAACCTCAAAGACCACTGTGATACATTTTAGCCTTTCTTAAACCTTTGACATTATATTAGAATAGATTGCCACACTTTATCTTTTGGAAGCAATTCAAGCAACTCAAGTGCG
Organism: Chloebia gouldiae; assembly: GCA_003676055.1. NCBI lineage: Eukaryota > Metazoa > Chordata > Aves > Passeriformes > Passeridae > Chloebia > Chloebia gouldiae. The sequence goes on along the minus strand of QUSF01000007.1, from coordinate 28,148,710 downwards.
AAGAAATTCAGAGTTGTTAGATAATTAAGTACTTCAACTATAATCTAGTTTTGCATTCTAGTTTTCAAGATAATTTTGTAGGTGAGCTGCAGATTATCCAAAACACTCAGATCCTGCTGCAGCCAATTTAATGCAGAATTTGCTGACTCAACAGCTAATCCCACCCCCTGGCCCTGTGCCCTTACCATAAGTGCTCAGCAGGCTCTCAAACTGTGCCAGCAAGCCAATGGTGTAGAGTTGTCTTAGAAATCCATCATCATGCAGGCAGTTCCTCAGCTTGATAATGAAACCGCAAATGAGAGCTGTCAGCTGTGAGAGAGGAAACAGACAAGAATGAAATTATTAAAAATAAAAAAGGTTCTTCAGCCCCAAACAAAAATAATAGCATGTATAAGAGATGCAATAAAATCTGTCACAGAGATACTCTTTTCCTTTAAATATCTTTTTTTCCTTGCAGCTGAAGACAATCAACCAATGAAAACCCAAAACATCATAAAATCAGATTCAGGGCACACTGCCTTCATCTCAAAAGCTGTCTCAAAATGGGGCTGCTGTAGATCTCACAACTTCTTGTTTTCTGAACACAATCACTTGTGGTAGGGTCTACTACTTATGAATTACAGAAGTTGCTCCTTAGAAAATTGGTTTAGTCTTAGACAGAAAAGCAACACAGCTAGTTCCAGGCCAAGAACTTTGATAGCATGAATAAATTACTGCTTTCCAAAAATGACATTTGAGAAAGCTTAAAAATGCAGTATCTGTTTGATTATGCAGATTTAAACTCTGGTGTTTCAAGATATTCAGAACAAGATCCTGAGGATCTAGTACTAAGGTCAGTACTATTACCTAAGGTTAATTCTAATACTAGTTTTAATTCACTGTCCACAAAGGAATTTCCCAGGTGATGGCCATATGCTAGGTATACAGGTGTATGACTTTGTTATACAATTAAATAGAAAACAATAAAGTTCTGATCCTAATGGGTAAACATATTAAAAAGATTGAATTGAAAAATTATCTGCATTATGAGGTGGGTTTTATATAGGAAAATTCCCTGATTTTATCTCTATGAGGTCATAGAATCAAAGAATCATTAAGGTTGGAAAACACCTCCAAGATCACCAAGTCCAACCCAGCACCACCACCACGTACACCACTAAGCCATGTCCTCAACTGCCATATCCACACATCTTTTGAACACTTCAGGGAGGTGACTCCACCACTTTCCTGGGCAGCCCACTCCAAGTCTTAACAACCCCTTCCATGAAGAAATTTTTCCTAATATCTACTTTAAATCTCCCCTGGCACAACTTGAGGACATTTCCTCTCATCCTGTCAGTTGCTTTACATTTTTAATATTACATTATGGGACAAAAGCCCTGCCAAGGAAGTCCAAGAAATAAACTGTTTGAAATAGATGAACAAGATAGTGATTTGACAGGAAAGCAGATACACTACAGAAGTGTAGTGGGCAGAAGAATTTTTTTTTCTGTGGGCAGTGGAAAATGTTTTAGTGCAGACATCTGCTAGTCAGTGTCTGACACAAGAGATGCCAGCAGGTCCAGAAACAGAACTTCTGGGAAAAAAAAACCCAGAACTAATTTCTCTTCCTGCAGCTGGACTTCTGTCCTTAGGTACCATATGTCCTGCTGGGTTTCTCAATGCAGAAAACAACAAAAGGTAACTGAGGAAGTACATATGCTACTCACAGACCTTTTTGCCCTTCTCTCTCACATCTTTCTTCTGCTTTGGTTTAGTGGCATTTGAAGGCAAAGGCTGTTTCTGAATATGGCAGTATATTTTAGTATATTAGTATTTTTACTAGTTCTGGAATAATTTATGTTTTCAATAGTGAATGACTGTTTATCCAAGGGGACAATTTATGAATTGTCAAATACATGTAAGTAACCAGTAAGGACAGGATGGCACAGCTTGTGAGGGGAAATCAGTGTCAAACCTGGGAAGAGATCTGAAAAATTCTAGAAAGAGTAATCTTTCATATTTCATAGAAACCCCATGAAATGTGGAAGTGAAATCAAATAATGCATATTTGCTTGCTTACAGTCTGGCAGAAGACAACATCCCTGCGATACTGAAGGCTCAGGCAGAGCCCTATTGTCGGGGCACTGTCCTGCATTAATAAAAACACCATGGCTTTCTTGGCCTTGTCACTCATCATGGCCACGCAGTCAGTGAGTGTGGTCAGCAAGGGATAAAGAGCTTCACTCCATTCACCTGGTTGAAAAAAAAAAACAAATTAGCAGCAGTGGAAGCACTTCATTTGAAACAAACACACATTAAGAAGAAACTTCCTGTTGCAAGACAAAGTTGTTGATAATTTAGAACTCATTTTATTTTGGCTGGATGGCTATTCCCTGCTTTGTAATAATTAAGTAACCTTACAGCAGGGTTATTGCATGAGGAAAATATGGAGAATTTTTTTCTGTAAAGCTGTTACAATTTTCCAGGCCATGTAAAAGTTACCAGAATTTGTGCCCACAAAAGAGGCTGTAAAATAGCTGATTTGGAAATCGTAACAGAAACATGAACAGCTATATACAGAAGTGTATATAACTGCATGTTCATGTTCAAACAAAGCCTTTCATTGCACATACATGGAGAGACAGTAAAGAGTCACTGTATTACACAAATAGGGACCATTTCTGTCAAGGAGATTCCTCCCAAACATCCTGCCTTTTGAATCTCCAGGTTCATAGGTGTATCATTCAATTGCTTCACCACCTTACTGATTCTTATTGCACCTCAGTGAGACAAGATGATGCTCATCTCATCTATTTGCAGCTAAGAATAATAAGGTGTGAGGTGAGAAATTAATGTAGGTACTCTTTTAAGTCTTTCCCGTCTCCTGAGCAGTTTCAAAGGTTTTAAGTTAGATAACAAGAAATATTAAACACAGTGAATTAGATAGAAGCCATAAAGATTGTTGGAAGTACTTTGGACCTTTTCTTCCACTGAAATACACAAGATATGACCCAGAGGGATTCTGTTCAAGGTCCTGCCCAGGAAGCACACAAGTGAAACTGAGTAGTCCAAGCCATTCTCTTTTTAAATGGCAGGACAATATATTTTATTTTTTAAAAGTACCAGAGCTCACTAACAGCACACACACAACTCCCACCCCAGCTGGCTGTAGGAACAAGGCAACATAGAGACCAGAACCTGCATGAACGAGATACTTAAAACCCCTGAAAGTAAATTGTTTGGGATTTTGACTCAGAGGCAGAACTGAGAGTCAGTAATAATAAATGTTCCTTTGATAACCAGCCAAAGAGGGGAACTCTGGAAGTCTGCTAACAAGAGCATATCTGGCAAGATCAACAGAACTATCATTCTGACTTTTGTTCTATGTGGTAGATAGATAACCTAACAAACTACACAAAGGGGAAGTTGTTTGACTCTGTTTCATTGCCTTAAAAAAAGCACAAAACATCAAAAGAACAGGCAAAGAATCACAGCTTGTCTTTTAAATTCTATTAAATATTTTATCTCAAAATTAGTCAGATGCCATAACATGGCTTTGTGAACACTTAGAAAGCAAAATACAGATGAAACTAACAGTGTTTCTCTTACTGCATTTAAGAACTTTTCTTAAGCAAGTGAGAATAAAAAGAACTGAAAATATCTTCCAGCACATCATCTCATTGACTGTATGTACATATATGTAAATAGTTACTATCTCATCAAAGATTTAAAACTGTAGTGTGTCTGACAGCGCTTTATTTTAAAGATATGTTTATCTTTGGTAATCACAAAGTACACTGGTGAAGATAATGCAATTATTAGATGGGTTTTTTATTCCAACATTCACATAGAAGGCAGGGACTCAACTGGGGTAGTGAGCAAAAATCCTCTGTTCTGTGTATTCTCTTGGTTTAAAATTCTGGCCATAAGAAAACAAACCCTCTAGTCAGTCTGCAAAGTTCTAAATGATTTTTGAACATTACTTACTTCACAGTGGTGTCTCTTGTGTTAATTTTTTTTTTAGCTAGTGGCAGTTGTTATTAGCAGTAAAATAACAGTAAAAAAACCAAATTGCACTCCCTGTCTCAAATTAGGTTGGAACAAGGTAGGGCTGTTGGGAAGGCCAATGAGTTCACACAGTGAACTTTTGCTGACTATATACTACTGATCATAAAATTAATGTCTTATTAAGAGAACCAAATACATAAAGCTTATAGGATGTAATGTCAGGTGGGAAACATTCTTGCTTTTTTTGCCCTAAGGGTCTCTCTTCTCTAGAGCAATAAAAACATTATTAAAATAGCTGTCCTCTAAGGCCTTGAAAATATATTTTAGTCTTTTCATATTAAGTACAGAGGGACAAGGGCAGAAGAAAGAAGGTTAAACTGGGACGAGACTCTTAAATTCTGTATCCTGAAACATGAGACTTGCAATCCCCAGTACGACTTGGTGTGCACCCACAAGAGAGATTTTCCATCAGCCTTGTTGACTCCTCCATGTTCTGCTCGACTTCTCATCCAGAAAGACCAGTTCAACAGCCCATGTGAAAAGGCATGGCTGAAACCTTAGACTCCCACAGACTTCAATGACATTTGGAAGAGGCCTCAAACCATTGTAACCTACATCAGTTTGCTAGAACACATCAGCTGGAGAAATCAAAGAGGCCCTGAACAAGCACTCTCCCGTATCTGGCCACGTGAAAGGACCAGATACCCCCTGCATCCTTAGGAAATAACTGCTCAACAGCTTAGGTAACTCAGGTGGTGTTGTAATTGCCATTTCAAAATGGTCTATCTTAAAGCAAGGCATTTGTAAAGTATGAACAAACCCCTGCAGTTTTCAGAAGAAGCAGAAGCCATGAATGCACATACCTGGGGCAGATTCTTCCGGAGTAGGGCTGCAATCTGCACAGAAATGGAGGGGCAACATGCATGATTAAGGAGCAGCAACATAGTCTGAATACAAGCAACTCAAATGCGCAGTGCCAGGGTTCTCAAACATTTTCACTGAGTGAAGAAGAGCTAGGTAGAAATACTCTGATGGCCACAGGCATCGAGGGCATGGGCTGTCTCCTCCACTCCACTGTTCTGATCAGAGGAACACCTGGATGGGGACTTGGAGGAAAGCCAGTACCTGCTAGCTCAGAGGCTCGCTGTGGATCACCAGCAAGTGCACTGTCAATCCCCAGGGATCCACAGGGCATAATTTGAGAACCACTGGTTTACTGCAATTACAGATTAAGCTGGCAGTAAGGCTGCTAAACAGAAGAGCAAAAGATCAGCAGTAAATTCAATGCACTTAACAGAAAATGACATTAAGGCTCCCACAATATAAAAGTAATAAAAAAACAGTACTTTGCTACTTTGCTGCCTTAATCAAAATTCCATTACACAATTTTGACATAATTAACAGAAACATTAGAATGGATATTAAGGGCTGAAACCCCACCAGAGAAGTTTGTGAGTATTCCATACTCAGTTCAGTGGGAGGATCAAGCTGTCAGATGAAAACAAACTACAGGTCAATGCTAACAATAAAAAACAACGTAAATCCTGTTATAGCAAGTTCTGCATTCATGAAAAGTAGTTTTTGAAGTTAACAGGATTCAAGCTTCTGTTGTTTATATCTAGGTTCATTAGTCAACAACATAAAATATAAAATTCAATAGTGTGCATCAGGACAATCATCTCAGCTAGATAATCAGAAAAAACCTCTCAGTAAATCAAAATCCATCATGTTCACAAAAGAAACTATATGTCCCCATGTGATTTTAGTAATGAATATCTAAGCCAACAACCTAAGTACGCTTGAAAATATATTTTTTAAGTTTCCCTTCTACTACTTCAGGCAATATTTTCTTTCACAAACATTCATTCCTAGAGAGACCCTTCAATAAAATTTTACAGTCCCTCTCTTACCAATTCTGGAACTATCTTGCATGGCTTGGTTTTATGTTGCTTTCAAAATAATTTCTGTCTGCTCTCTGCTCATTTATTCAAAACTCAGAATTACTAACAGGAAAAACTTTAATTCTTTCAATACACAAAACTAAAAAAGTTGTGATTCTGAACTCAGAGAAAGGACCTCCCTTGTCCTTCAATCCTGCCCCAGGTTCTGTCAGTTACACAAAAGGATTTTTTTTTCCTATTTTGGAGGGACAACAGGGAAAAGTTGCAGAAATGCTTTGCACTAAAAAATCTTTGGTAGGGTCACACAGCCAATTCTACTTTTATGTGGTGTAACAGTCAAGATCCAAAGTAGTTTAACGATCCACTAAAAATGGTAGAAAAATATTGTTCTAACGTGTTTTCAGCATCCAATTGTCTTGGGAAAAGCTTCTGATAACAGTCAACACAGATTTTTCCTGTGCATTTTTAATATTAAAAATCCACAACATTTAATCATTTATGTGAATGTGCATTGAAGGTTACTGATTAAACTTACATGTAATTACATATAAAACTTGGTGTAAACTAGCTAGCAAACAAAACCATTTATAGGTATCAAACCAGTAGAAGAAATTTAGTCAGAAATTAATGAAACAAGAACCTACTCTCCTGTTTTTTAATAATACACAAAAATGTCATTCTAATCCAGAAAAACATGGTTGTCTAAGACACTAAATAAACTATAGGTAACATGCAAAGCTACACAAAAAATATATTAACATTTATTTTCACTTCCTTTTTGCCTTTTTTTTTCTTAAGGCACTGCCGTCCACTGCAACACTAAAAATGCGATGGACATGAAGTCACAGACACACATAAGGGACAAAGGGCCATCAAATGAGACGACAGAACAGGACAAAGGAAATGAGAACACAGATCAGGCTTTTTAGAGCTTCACTTTGCCCACCTGCACTATTAAGTGGCCAAATCAGAGTGACCACAGGTGAAGAATGCGAGAATAAATCAAGTACATAAATAAATGAAATAATTCTGAAATTCACAGCTGCCAAACTGTCAGTCTAAACTGATAAGGGTTTACTTCATTCACATGCTCGCAACTTTACACTGGGTTCAATACAGCACTCACTGAGTTTAAATTTTGAATGGATTATTCAACTAAGAACTTGCACTGCCAATTCCTACATTTCAGCTACAAGAAGTCTAAATAGCTGAGTGCCACAGCACCACAGTTTGGGTTAAAATTTTGCTTTTAAATCTGTTAGGTTCATCTATACTGAGCTCAATCTAACAGGATTGCTTGGGGTACTCTCCCATGCTTTAGGAGACCAGCTGGGACTATCAGTTTTTCAGTAGTGCCTGCACTTCTCTCATGTTTTATTTACCTGTAATAAGCTTTAATTGCTGCAAAGAAGCTGAAGCCAACAGGAAATCTACCAGAGGTGGTGTCTATCATGTGGTGGTATCTGTTACCCATACAACTGTTTTATCAGCTTAAAACACACGGAGTGAAAACCAAGTGCCACTGCCATCAATGGATTTGGCAATGATTTCAGTGGGATCAGGATTTCAAAATAAGTAATGGGCTTAGCAGCTCCCAGTACACCAACAGCTCTTTCTGCCTGACATCACTGCATAACACCACCACTGAGCTCAAAACACATGGAGGGCTGTAGGGGAGGCTTAGGAATGATGCCAGCACACAGGAAGAGAGCAGCAGTGAGAAGCAGTGTCTGGCATACGCACTTGTCTTGAGAGAATGGCATGCACAGGATGGTGTGGATGAAGATGGTGGTGAGGATGATGAAGGTGGTGAGGATGATGAGGTCTCATTTAAATCTTCTGGATTTATCCAGTAGGCACGACTGTCCCGATTACCTTTCTTACTAGTGCTGCTGACGTCACACTGGAAAACGTCTTCACAGCTGTCGCTTTGTAGGCGCTCCTTCTGGAGAAGTTTGTCCACTCGCTGTATGATACACTCTAGACTTTTGTCAACATTCAACCAAACTTTCTCCTGAAAAGAAAATATTTCTTTCTCAGTTTAAAGCCAAAAGAGATGTTGGGTAACAAATCCCTTGGTGATACCTTTCCTCCTGTGATTCTAGTCACAATTCCTCTGCAAACTTTCTTCTGGGCTATTGTGGTTGCATGTGTGCACACACACAAGCTATGGGTATATAAATAACATACATCAGGATGTCAACAATATCTAGTGACATGACTTGTGGGGTAGATTTCCAAGTTATTTTCTGTGTAAGCTTGCCAAACAATTTTAAGTTCTTCTTCCTGCTCTTATTCCAATTTCTAGCTGGCACTATTGTTTACTCTTGAAAATCATGTTTGACATAATAATTGTATATAATCACACATCTTTTTTTCTCTGTAACTCAGTGAACATCTGTAACTCAGATAAAATTACTGTATTATAGTCATGTCTAAATACTGAATTATCTTTATTTGTATCATATTACTGTGACTTTGACTGTATGTCAAAGTATGCCAAAATAATTACAACTAGCAAGGATTCATTTCCAAAATGAATTGAATCTCTTTTAAAAGTTGGTATTTCCCAATATTAATAATTGTTTTAATTAATCTTGACTATTTGTGAGATTTAGTTAACTTCTGTTTATTTAACACGATGATAGAATTTACAGTCCAATTCTCATTTTGATTGGCAGTGTGGTAGAGAAAATAATTTAAATACTTTGTGCAAACAGTTTTAAAATGCTGTTCATAATCAAAACAGTGACTGCAAGTTCTAAATGTTTACGGGAATATTTCTGTAAGAGGAAGGCTAAATTGCATAGCTAGCACCCATAAAATATACTTTATTTGGGGAAGTGCAAAAGCCCATTGTAGTGTGGTCTGTTTTTCACTTGAAAAGCTATTTACTTTCCCTTGGACCTCATCTTAAAAATGCTATGCACCTACTCTAACAGTTTCCAGTGTTTAGGAGACCCAGAAATATTTATTAAAGCTTGGTTGTATTCCCATGCCAAAGAGGAACTGCCTGCAGCATAGAGACAACGTCTTTGCCAGCTGACCAATACCTCCTACATACTCATCCTATGCATGCCTGGTGAGCAGCTACAGAGCTTATTGAAAAAGAAATAAAAAGAACACAGGAGACATCACTCCACTATGCAAACATACCCATTCCTCTTCATGCCAGTCCACCTGCAGAGAAGATCGGCTATTTCTTCCTGTCCATCTGGCCACAAGTGTATCTTGATCATTCCTTAGCATCACTTGTTCCCCTTCTCCAGAGGTTGGAGATGCTTTTGAAGCTATATAGTCTGGCCTTGCAGCATTCAGTCCATGTATTGAATTTGCCAACAGCTTGCAGTCACAAACTGTGACAAGTTGCCGGGTCTAAAAGGCAAAAAAGCCCCACATTTTGAAAACTTTTCATTATTCTATACACAATTTATACTGCATTTTTTTTCCAGAAAGAAAAAAAGCAGTCGCATTCTGTAAAAGAAACTATTGCTTGAGGTACCTTTAGAATATCTTTACAGAATGACCTTAAAAAATAGTATAGGAACACAAAACACAAATTATGTATTTCCAAAGTCTGTACTACTATATTAGATTTGTAATTATTGAAAATTTCACTGAGAAATGTGCAATTCATCTTTATTTGCACTTCATTCTCAATTTGATGAAAGCTTAGAACAATGTGCAGACACATGTGCAGTGTTTGAGCACTGGAACAGGCTCCCCAGGGAAGCAGTCACAGCACCAAGCCTGACAGAGTTCAAGAAGTGTTTGGACAATGCTCTCAGGCACACGGTGTGAGAGTGGGAGTGCAGGACCAGGATGATCCTGATTAGTCCCTTCCAACTCACTCTATTCTATATTAAATGATTTTTATACCCTACACAACAGTTGCCACACCAGAAGGTCCAGGTTTCACCCCAGTTATCCTGTCTGAAATCAGAACAAGACTTAAGAAGAGGGCTGAAGGTATAACCCACTAATCCATGCAATTTGTTCCCTGTCTTATTCAGCTGTGTTGTATTAAAGGATTTCTGTAAGCCATATGAATATGAAAATTATGTGGCCTGTGTGTCTACTAGAAAAACAACAGACAAGACATTAATATGTTATATATATACATAATCCAGTTGTAGAAAATCCCACAGAACAACTGTACACTGTATTAATTGAGAAAGAGTATTATAATAAAGAATACATTTACATGAGGTCCTATTATACAAAGTTGTATGTGCATCCCTTCCTCTGGGACAATTTATGGTAAGCTGATTGGCCACTACTGCTGTTCAGAGCCTTCAGATCTGCTTCAAGGACAGAAGAGGTCAGTAAAACTGTATTCGGGTTTTTTCTCCCTGTAAGATTGTGTCCAGTCTGTTTTTTTGTTAGCAAACATCACAAAATAACGGGTTTACATCACTATAATTCAAGCAAAGGCTGTGTCACCATTATTCCTTATTTCACCAGTGGAAAAATACAGAATTGTTTCATTAACTTTCACACAGTTGCTGCTGCTTGACAGGTGACTCAGAACATTAAAAAATCCCAGGATATAAAAGAAAGTGAAGAATGCATATTACTGCAATGTGATGAAGGAATAGAGGGAATCCGAGGACATTGCACTTGCAAGAGGAGGTGAAGGCAAGAGTGTCCAAAGTAGGATGTAACATAAATACAAACAGGAACTTTTAAAGGCTGATATAATCTTTGTTTAGGTCTGTGCACGTTACAACACACTACTGAAAAAGGTAAAACAGATGGTTCAAGAAAACTTACTAAAGGTACAGACAGGACAAACAATACACTGTGCTTCAGCAGGGAAATGAATTATTCTCCTACCTTATCTGCTAGGATGGCAAGTGTTCTTTCAAGGCCATTAGCTGATCTATCCTTGGCAGCTCTTGAGAGCCTTTCTGCATAGTAACTGACTTGTGTTTTCAGGGTGTTGATTTGTGCAATAATTTCCTTTGCTCTAACAATGTCCTGTGGGATGTATATTATAGACTGGGAACCTGTTGAAGTGCTGAAAAAGAAAGATTGATTTTAGGGGGGAAATTGATCTAGAGGTACACACATTACAGTGGCATGCTGGGGAATTAATGGCAGACAGCAAAAATGTACCTAAACGAGTGACCGACAGTGAAAGTCCAATGGGCAATTGCACAGCAGGAACGTGATCCTAGAGACTTCTCTGCCTTTACTAAAAGTGTTCAGATGCAGATTTACTAATCCCTAATACCAAGGGGCTGTGGGCAGAGTTTGTACACCAGAGGGACAATTCCGCTGAGGAGAATGTGGGTGACAGATTTTGCCATCAGATACAGAACCACCTTTTGCAGAGACATCTTGCTCCATTCTCCCTCTCCTTACAACACAGATACTTCACTGAGGCTGCTTACAAACATGTTTTATCATATATCTACTAACATAATGAAAAGAAAATCTATGCTTCTTCTAACACAGAAATGCCACCCAGATCCATAATGCAAACACTATTGTATTAACAAAAAAGTCCTTCTGTGAGTATATAATTTCCTCTATTGCAGATCAGAATCAAGTTACACCAGCAAAAGCAATTTTACGATATGTAAAAAATCAACATGCATCTCCATTCAAAACTGTTCGCTGTAGTTTCTGTTAGCACACACTTCATATACTAAACTAGGGACAAACACAGCTTTATATGGGGATAATACAGCTAAGATTGCTTGTTTGACAGTGGAGAACAGATTATGCCCTTTTAAGTTTAGATCTCTACAGAAGTTGCTTATTTGATCCAAGACAGATGCTCTACAACTGCTGGAGAAAGACTAGCACTTCCAAAGGGTAATTTCATCCCACCTGAAAGAGTCATTCACAAAAGCTGCCTTTTAACTTAGGAAATTACTCCAAGCTGAAGCTGTGCTCTTAGTTAATTATTTAGAACCAACTGACCACTACTCTCTTTGTCAAGCAAAATGCTGGGTTCTTTCTCCCCAGTAGGAAAGGTACCCAAATACCAGGCCTTTACATCACCTCCAGCTGTGCTAAGCATGATGTCCATTCTCAACGTGGCAGCAAGCACGACAGGACACCAATTGTGTATTATCTTAATTTTTTTGTCCAGTCATGAATGGCTTCAGCATAGTAACAGCACAGAAGAACCTACTGTCTGCACCCATCTCAGCACTGTTAAATGGAGACAGCCACACTGAGAGGTCACATGGAGAGGAGGTTCTTTTTCAGGAACAGTTACCACAGATCATGACTTCCAAGGAGTGTGAACTCCTCTGCTACCCTTAGAGCAATGCTGTTAATTTTTGCAGTGTATCTGTGAGGTAGGACACGAGGGTTGTTTGGGGCACACTTCAAAATCATGCCACAATTCCAATTCTTGTCCCTCAATGGATATTAAGGCAAGGGAGAAGCCTAATGCCAGTGTCTGCCTGAACTCCAATACAAAAGAAAGATGAGGAATTTGTTTTCAAAGGATGTAACTCAGAAGTGATTCTTGGAAGAGTTTCCTTGTTTGTGCTCTGGTCACCCACCTGAGGGGCAGAGAACAACCACTCCTCAGTACTGCTATCCCATACAGCAAATTAATCTCAGCTTTTAGGGCTTTCCCTGTACTTGATTTGTGCTTTCTAATGACTGATGATCTTAGTGACAATTCCTCTGAGCAATTTATTTCCATGACAGTGTGGTTAACATGCATAAAGACATAGTTGGCAGAAAAGGCCATGCAGCATATTGAGTTTGGATTTAGAATTATTATATTTTTAATCATAAACATTTGATAGGATGATTGGGGAAAAAATATGGTGTAAAGTTCACATATACTTACTTTCCAACCTGCAACTGCTTTTTCAAATGAACAGCTCTCATTGTATTATACCCACAAACTGTAACATAGACTTAAATTCTCAGTGAATTAGGGGTTCAACCTTAATAAGAGTAATTTAGAGCAGAACTTCTGCATTTTTGAACCACCTAGTAATGTCCGCTTTTGATAGCACTGAAGACCACAAAATTAGGAAAAGTATTATGTGAAAATGTTTAAATAAAGACATGGATTACAAAAATATACATCATGCCAAGTCTTCTACTATCAAGGTTTTAAAATACATAAAATTATCTTAATTATCTTCCATTACTGGCAGAAAAGTTTCTCATTCCAGATAGTTTTTATTGGAAATAACAAAGGAAAATATATAAAATCCTTGTGTTCTGATTTTCAGTTTTTAAACTTATGATCAGAGAGAGCCAGGAAGCTAGCTGTTCATTGCAAACAAACGTTGCAGATGAAATGAAATTCACTCATACATCATGTTCTACAAAGCAGCTACAATTACTTAGAGCACAATTAGGGATGCCATGATGCATGACATTAAAAAGCCCTGCACACTTTAAAACACACCAGATCTTTGCCAAAAAAAGGAAAATAAAACAATCCAGAAAACAGAAACCCTCTATAGAACTCTCAGAAACGGAAAACTCACCAACACTCCTCATAACTGCTACAAAAACAAAAAACCAAAATAAAATTAGCAGATTGTTAGCAAATACCAAAAGCAGAAACAAAACAAAGTATGATTGGGAAAATAACTTATTTGAGTAATTTTTTCAATAAGGTGGGTATGTGAAGTTGTAAGCAAAAAAAACACAGATTGCCAGATGACCATGAGTTGATCTGGGGAAATGCTATGAATGAAACAAGCACAGTTATACTAATGAAAGAAGAAGGAACCGAATATAACAATGAAACTGAGGAGATGGATCTCAGTTCTACTATACTGGCTTTTTTGATAACATAGATGTACGTAAAATGAAAGTTGTTCTTCAAGTGTTGAACCTGCAGTTTTCATGGACCCAGAAGGAACAGTTCTGAAAAGCTTAGAGGAAAAGTACTGGATAGAAATTAAACTCTCCAATCAACTTAATTATTGGGTGAGGGGAAAAAGACCAAATCCACATGGGAAATTAGCTATTGCAGGAGCAAGGCCCACTTCAGTGGCTATGCTGACAGGAGGTTATTTCAAAGAGCAATAGTAGTATCAAAAGAATAGAGAGGGTGAGCCTGGCATACCAGTGTTCCCACGTTTACAGTTTCCTCTAGTCCTCTCCTAGTGCATTCTGTCAGCCTGAATAATTAACACTAGCTGGTTTTGCACCAATCTTTTTTATCAGTACATATCTGACATTCACAAGATACTGCTATTTCTCTACTGCCAAAATTAATTCTGCAGTTGATTCCCACGTCATTCCCGTGTTCTATCAGCTCCAAATCCTACTAATCCTTTCTTTGGAAGGGCATTATCAAAGTCTCCTTTTCCCTGACTAAAATGACTCCTTATCCTGCTGCTGTTGTGTCTTAAATGTTCCATACAGTAGCAGAAGCAATGCAGACCCTGCAGCACTCTCTTCTCTGGGAGCTGGAGTGGGTGCCATGTTAGGAAATGTGAACTTCCCAGCTTCTGCAATTCCTACAGTTCATCCATCCACACTTCTACAGAGGTCACTTGGCAGTCCCTGCAGACAGGACCATGGAGGTCATGTATCCTGCCTGTAGGGCAGAGGCCAAATTCAGAAGCCTAAACCTTGCATTAACCTTAGGCAATGCAGGAAGGCCTCCAGCGATAGTTTCAGAACTAAACCCATTTTGTCAACAAGGAATTTACCAATCAGGCACAGCAGGTTCTTACTAAAGGGATCTCAGCAACAGGACCTGGAAGCTATGAGAGGGGTGAAAGTCTCCTGAAAATAATGGGTTGAAGCATGATGTAGTGCAGCTGAGGAGGTTCAGCAAATGTTCTGACCCACAATTAGGCAGAACCCAAACCCAACACCTAAAATAGCTAAATTAAACAAATCAACAAGTATTCAGAAAAATTAAACTTTTCATAAAAAGACTCTTAGAAAGAGCCAGTCAGTAAACAAATAAGTACAATAAAATAAGGAGGAAACTGTTTTCCCTTTCCTTCTTTGGGAAAAAAAAACCCACAGAAAAATCCTCAATACAAAATACTGTATAGTAGTACTATTGAATGAAATAAAAATAGAATGGAATGATTTTCCAAATAACTGAGCATGAACCAGGAGGAAAAGGCACAATAATAGCTGACACAATAGTATTTCTACTTACTGTTTCTTTGCCTCTTCAAATTTATGCAGCTTTTTCCGCAAGCCACCTGATTTAAAGCCTTGACAATGAGCTGCTGGTGCTCCTATGGTGACTATGTCGTAGTTCTGATCTGGGATGGACAAAAAGGACTTAAAAATGAAAACCTGTCATCTTTACTGTAGACAAACAATTGTGTAAGTTCAAAAACTTTCCTGAAAGTAATTTCTGGAAACCTTTGCCATGGTTTGAGAGACATGGAAAACTGAGTTGTTCTAGAGGCCCTGGAAATCCATCAAACACTTCTTCAGGTGAAAGACCTGAAATGAATGCAGGTCCTCTGTTTCTTAATCTAGAAGACTGACAGTGAAAAAGAAGTATTGAACACTGGTCTGTATACAAAGCTTGCCATTACTGGAATCCCTCACATGGACACATGAGACAAGTGTGTGTCCACGGTCACTTGAATTACTGTTAAGGGAAAGCCCAGGTTATTTATGATGAAACAAGCTTGATGTGAAAAAATGTGATTTTGCATAACCATACATGTTGATTCTGGAGAAAAAGCACACAAGCTTAACAAGAAACAACAGTCAGAACGTTTTTATTCTACTGCAATTCAGAATGTCTGGAAGGGACACAGCAGCTTAACCCAACCCTAGTACAAAGGCTAACTTGTGCCACCTAGAGTTCAGTTAACTGCAGAACCTAGTTTTGCCACCTGTAGAACAGCAATAATTATACTTCTGTCTCTTCTTTTGTAAAGAGATTTGGAATCTGAAAATAGAAGGTGCTACAAAAATGCCAAGTAGCACTACTACAGTAGTTTGTAGAAACTTGGCTGTATGGTTGACGATGGAAATAAAAAATAGTGGAGAGAAAAATAACAAGATATGTGAAGAAAGAGAAACTAATACCTGATCCTCCATCATCCTGGACTCTCATCCTCTGTATATGTAAATTTGTAGGAACAAACTCCAGTTTTTTATCAGCTTTCAAGCTACTGGCTTTAAATGAAGGACCTGAGAAATGCAAGACAAAAGTAAGCATAAAACCTTTCTTCTTCTGCCTATGCTAAACATTCAGAAGCTTCATTCATTTGCTATGTGCTGAAAGCAAAGCAGAGAAAATGAAAAAAAAGAACTATTTTTTTTTTTACTGTTCAGACCTTGCCCTCTACTTTCAGAGTAAGAGAATGAACAGAAGACAAATATTCCCAGATAATTAGCAAACTCACAATAATCATTAATAAAGAATATAATAGCATTGTTTACTCATCATAAAACATACTAGATTCCCAATTTCAGAGAAGCACTAACCATCCTGCAGAGAAGATAATGTTTTTATAAATAAAAAAATCACCTTTATACTGGTGCAGGTCAGTCAGATTTTCCTGGTAAGTTAAAATAATTGTTTGGTACTGTGTAACTATTTGTCGACGAAGGCTTTCCCAACAAGGAGACAGTTCTCCCAATTCTTCTAGTTCACAAACCCTGGGGAAAAAAAAGAAAATGGGGGTGGGATGGGGAGGGAAAGAGAGGTGTTTATGTCCATAGTCCAATTGCCCAACAATGAGTTTCACATCGTATCAACAGAGCACCATCGACAGCTGACACGGTCTCAATTTACCATGTCTGAGCTACTCACCAGACTGGAAAAGCTTCCAAACACACATCCCAAGCACATCCCAGAGCACTGGCTGAACACTACTCCAAGGCAAATTGTTTCCTCACAAGCAGAATACACTATACTCCCCCCAGGAGCCTCAGGTGTTCGTCATAAGCAGAGCTTCCCACCTTTCTACAGGAGCTCTTCAACTATATGAGGATTGGTAAATGATGGGAGCTGTCATCTTGTCAGGTGACTTCGGAAAATGAGGACTTTTTAAGGATACTTTACTGAACTGTAGTGCCTCTTAAACTAATTAAAAACTCTGACAGAGGTTAGGTAGGATATTAGCACCTCTCTAATGTTATTCACTGGTAAGGTAAGGTTATTCACTGGTAAGGTAAGTACACAACAGTGTGCAAGGCCAGGGAAAGCCCAAGAAGTGTAAGCAAGTGTAAGCATTAAGGGTTTGGAGAGACTGAAGATGAGCAACAAAACCTTCATCTGAGGTCCAGAATTTTGGGCACTCAGGGTAGAATAAAGGAGGACTGGACATCCCCAGATACGAACAGGAAGACCCCTTGTACCCCAACTGCCAGGTTTCCAGACACACATGGCAATCCTGTGTTACATACTGTTCCCCAGCAGTGCTGCTGAGAAAATACTCAGTGTATTTCATGTCACATTTGTATTACTCTCTTCTTGGATTAGTGTATTATTTGGAATAAAGGAAGAAGGGGAAAAGATAAACAAGTCAACACCAGACTTAATTTAACAGCACATTACCCCAGAAAAGGTAGAACAATCATCTGTCAAAAAGACCCAGCAGCTCTTTTTGCAGTTCTCTCAATATCCCCAATACCACAGTTTTAACCAATTGTCTCTGTATAATTTAAGACAGCATTTCACAATGCAACTCCCACACCACACTACTTAGGATATTATCAAAAAGAGATAAATTTCTAAGAAAAACATCAGATTGATTTGCCAACAGGCAACAGCATAAAGTATATTTATCAGTGACCTAGACAAAGACACTTCCAGTTTCATCATAAAACTTGTTTTCTGCATAAGATGCTATTATGATTACCTCGTCAAACTCCCTGCTCAAAACCAGCCATGCATCTGAGCCCTGGTCTTCCTGAAGTAAATTCACAGCTTACCACTTCAAGTTTACTTGTTTCTCCCACAGAGCTAAGACAGCAAGGAATAGGAATGCCATATATAATGAGGCAGTCAAAATACCACACCCCCCAGTAGATGTTTCCTTTCAAAGGGCTCTGGCCCAGGAGAGTTTTATCTCAGAGACAGCAGTTGTGATTATCCAAGGACATTTTAAAAGTCACCAGGATGTGAAGACGGAAAGAGCTGTGCTTGTGTAGCTATCTGTCATTCCTCTGGGCTGCAGCACTGAGAATGGAGAACAGCGTGCTTGGTCAAATCTGAGTGACTCTATGAATACAAAGTGTGATTGTGCACATTATTGAGGGTCACCTCAAGTGAACAGAGACAAGGGAGCCTTTCTCAGTAATTACACAAAGGCCTATTTACCTTTGAGCCACAGCTCATATACAAGGTCATATTAACAATCACCTGGGCTGTTTACAACAGGCATCCACCAATCTCTGCATGATTAAACAAGAGCCCCTGAACGGTCACATTTCATGGCCAAGACCTCAAACTTCACTGTCTACAGTCTTTCTGTAAAGACACATCTTTTTGCTCATTCACCCTAAATTCTCCTTATCTTCAAGTCCTTAACCTATATCCACCATACATGGCACCTTATGAATAAGCTTCCCAGCTCTTTAGTATTATGGTTGCTCCTCATAATGAATAGGTGCTTTTAAACCTACCATGAGGAAAGCTGTAGAGAAACAAAGATACAAAATAAGAAACAAATAACCTATGACTAAATGTGCAATATCATATCCCTAGCCTGCTGCACCAAGGTTGTAGCAGGACAGCTGAATAAGGTACAGCATTCAATTTCTAGAACCTAAGCACACATCACTAAAAACATAACATCAGAAAAAAGAATCAGTGTGAAGTTCAGAAACTAAGTTAGTTTTCCCATGCATTACAAAAAGTCTCTGCCATCTACCTGTGAGAGTTTGTCATTTTCAAAATATGAAAATACCTACAATGAATGGATTAACCCATGATTTTATTTCACAATATCTTAAAGGCACTGAAATGTCCTAATATACAATAATGAGAGCACTAGTTAGTTTTAATTTAAGGTCAGACTTAGTTAAGGCCTATAGGATTGGATTCAAACACATTCAAAATAAAAACCCAATACTCAAAAACACAGCTAAAATTCTATAATATTCCAATCTTGGCCTTTATGAATACATAAAACACACAGCCTACAAATGTAGGGAAGAAACATTCAAAAAGGAGTATATTGCCTGGAAGAGAGTTAATTGCTTCAAAAAGAAGCAAATTCAGAATAAACTTACAAAATGCTTACCAGATTTCCTTCTCCCACCTCCTAAAACAAGGCAATGTTGTTACTGTACTACAGCATTTCCTTTTACTTGCTTTTATTCTGGTTTGTTTTCCATTTAAAACTACTCTTCTGATTCTCAAAGCCATTTCTTATCTCACTGAGTAGTCAGTGCATTAACCCAGATATATTTATGCCTTTGTAACTCAGTAAGAGCCACATCACTGCTGTATTACTGCACATGTAAACCATCCCAGGACTCACCTTGCTGCATCTTCCTCTAGAAGCAGCTTCACAAATTGTCTAGGGATGTGCAATGACAGGATGCTCTCTGCCATCTGCTCCAAGATTCTCAAGTGGTTTCCATCAGTGGTTGGGAAACGATACATTCGGCAAATGGCACCACCAAACACTAAAGAATTAAAACCATACCATATTATTTAAGCCTAGGGTTTCACTTAAAAGTGTACAGAGTCTATTCTTAAAGTAAATGGCTTCAGTTCACTGACATGCTGAAACACCCTGCTGTAAATATCTGGTTTACCAAGGCACCAGTCTACCTTTTGTAAGCATGGTCATTCTGCAATGGCCATTCTTTAAGTGTTTGCAGGAAAAGCCTCCACTCCAAATGACTTACTACACTGCTAAAGAAATTAAATTAAATATATATTCACATTTTACATTTTTGGGGTTTTTTTTGGGTTTTTTTTTGTTTTGTTTTAGTTTGTTTTTTTTTGTCTATGCACTGTGCATTTTCCTCTCATGCAATCACTTGCTGGAAAACTAACTCATCTGCAAGATTTTTTTTTAAAGCAACTTCCTTTCCTCTGTCCCTCTCCTCACCCTGCAACAATTGTTTAAGAAAAGATTATGAAATAGCATGGAAAATGTTGTATTACAGTCAATCTAATGGCAAGAGTTTGCTTCTGCTGTTTTTATAATACAGAATAGTGCATATGATAAAATGATTTATTTTGGTATGACCCTCAAAAGACTGCTCAATCAGCAGCCTGTTCCTATTCAAATGAAACATCTGCTGAAATGCCCTGGGGCCACAGGCACACTGGGAGAGATTAACTTTTATTGATACCTAAAGCTTACTTGTTACAGCCCAGGGTAGCTTACCGGATTTCAGCAGTGCATCCTTCCTCAATGAAGCATATTTGGATCTGATTCCTAAGGATTCTGTTAAACTTTCATCAACTGGCAACACAGTCTGAACAAAAACAAAACCAAGAAAAATCAGAAATAGTAAAGAATGAAACCTCAGTGTCCAAACAATATGCAGTGATGACCCATCAGAAAGATTTCAAAGAAATATTCAACTCCATACATGCTTTAAATAAATATTTGAAATATTTTTACTGTGGATAAAAAATATTGCAGGCTGGAATAATAAATCCTAAGCATTCCTATTTACTTCTACTGAACAGTTCAAAATGCCACAAAATTTTCATCCAAGCTTTCAATTACTTATGAGCTCCAGAGTCTTTACAGATACTGCATGAATAGGCATGAAGAGATCTGGAGGATAAAAAGGGATTCTAATGCACACTGTGAATATAATACACATGTAAGAGTGCAATGATCACCATGATACTCAAAGCACAAGCTTTACAGAATTAAATATATGCATAGGCTGAAAAACTGCTGCTACCATCTGCTCTCAAACAATTCTGGGAACTCCCTAGCATCCTCATTACAGTTTTGCTTATGGTACCTTCCAATCCACAAAGTGAAATAAAATACCACATGTCTCTGAAACTGGTTATCCACGCACCAAGTGCACAAATGAACAGTGTCAGAAGCCTCTTCCAATGAAGAATGTGAGTAGTTGATACTAAAGCATAATCATTTTAAATTAAAATTTTTCCCAATACTTTTAACCCCACATGTGAGCACCAAGAGCTCTATAAAACTCAAAATGGCTTCACCACCATTAGGCTACTCCTTATAGTATTTTGAAAATGTAAAGCACTACTAAGCATCAAGATGGACAGGAAAGTTGATGGCAGATGTCAACCTAGCTTATTTCAATGCTGATAATAAATCTGCTTTCTTCTGAATTTGGTCCAATGCTCATACTCACCCTTCCATTAATTGTATCAGGTGACCTTGTCACTGGAGGCCTTTGGTCAGATTTTTCCTCCATCTGCCATCCAATAACTGTGATGTTACCAACACGGTCACTTTCAGCTGACCTGCAACAAATACTCTGCGTTGAGATTTTTTTGGAGGAGGACCTGTTCATCAACAAGGAAATACTTATAAAAGGCTATTAATCTTCAAACTTAAAGAACATTTTAAACAGGAAGCTTTTCAACTTCATTTGGAATAACTTTATAAGAGTTATTCCAACAGGAGAACATTCCCCTTATTCTGCAAGGATGCTTTATGGAATTAAAGGCAGTCTAGGTAGTAGTCTGTGCTCAGCTTATACATTTGAGGGTAACATGGCAATGAGAAAAAATGCATGTATTCACACATTTTCATAATCAGAATATACTTGATATCAAAACAAGGTAGTTTAATTAAGTCCATTTCAATTTAGTCATGACATAACAGGTTTTCACCACATCTTAAGCATGTTTTGAAGAATTAACACTTAAATAAGGAAAATATTACAAACCTTAGTGTTATGTGCAACCTGTGATACTTCTCCTGAAGAAGATCCTTTACAGTGAACGTCCCAGAACCCAACAAATACATCTGAAAGAAGATGAGTTCCAGAATTGTATTTACCTTTACAGTGAGCAAAGGCTTTGATCACAGCAGTGAAGTGCAAAATACAATTATTATGCGTAGAAGTCTGAGAGCAAAACCATAAGCAAATATGCCATATATAACTAATTAAAATATCTTAACATTTAATATATTTGATAATTTATAACAGTTTTGCTTCTACTGGAGGATAGTATGCATTTTTATTTCTCTAGGATATACATGGAGGCACCTAAGTACATATGAGCTTAAGCCGAGCAATACAGGAACATTGAAAGCAATGACTAAACAGGACTCTGGCTGCATCCTTGACCCAAATTTGTCTCCTCCTGAGGAATTTACTTCCTCTGGGGTATTCATTTCTTCCCTCGAGCTTCCCCATGAAGCACTGAACAGAGAGGGACAGCTCTGCTGCCCCTGAGGAAGCTATGGAAGATCAGACACATGGGGCCTGAAACAGCATTCTGAACAGCAGTCTGAGAATAAATGGCCTTTATTGCCCACAAATCCAAGTAGCAACATGGGAGCACTGACACTTAAAAGTTTTTTTCCAGTAAAAGAACAAACCTTAACCCTGAACAAAATCTAATGAATCAGGACAGGGTAATTCCCAGAATTTAGGTGCTCTGTTTCAAAGGACAGTTTCATTCTAGCATTTTGGCATAGGTTAGAAGCCTCAGTTAGGGATGTTGGAGCCTATTCATTACCTAGTTAGCTAAAGATGTCCACAATGTTAAGAGCACAAGGGACAGGACCTTTTTTATTTAAATCCATGGTTTCCAAACTGGCTACAGACAAGCCTTGTTTGAGAAAACTGGCAATGTTTCACACTCTTCCAAGCCAATCTCATTTGTTCCTCCTTTCCCTACCCATCTCGCTTTCTGTATGATCAGTGCTGCTATGCCCTTTTTTTCTTCCACAGAAGTTAGTAATTTTATCTCTTTGCCTCTGATTTCCTTGCTTCACACTGACTGGGCAGGCAACAGAATAAAGAAAACTTACTGTTCCCTGAGATCTATCTTTGACGTCATACACGGAGAGTTTGACTTGTGTCATTTGATTGATAAGAGAGTCTTGGAAAAAGGCAATGCTGCTTAGAAAGATAGGATTACTTGTTCCCTGTAATCATAAACAAAAAGCCAAAAGTTAATGTAAGGTGATATTTGTTAGGGAAGAAATGATTCCTGTGTTAGTTTTGATTTTAAATCTAAAATATTTTGATTTTAAATCTAATGCTCAGCACTCACCTCAATAATTTCTGTCTGTGCATGCTTCGTCCAGAATGCCTGGGGAGGCGTGGTTACACTCACTGCTACAAAACTATTTGGTTTTCGATCTAGCGATGGAGTTAGCAGCTCACTGCAAGCTTTAAGCATGCAAAAGATAAATAAATATAGATTCAGGATCTTTTTCATATTGCTATAAGACTCTACATTTTTATAAAACCATGTTATATACCCTGACCAAGCAAACCACAAAGGGCTTAATATTCATTCTATCACCACACTATAAAAGCAGACATCACTCACCTTTGTGCACACAAACAGTAAACATGCAATCAGCTCAGTCTGGCTCCAAGCTCTAGAGCTGCAATTTAAACTTTTTCTCTTCTAATACATGCCTGTCCACCCCTTGGCAAGCTCATCCTAACAGCCCACATGCACGGGTTTTCCCCTGGGAATCTCACAACCGTGGCTGCATTTGATTCTCAGTCACACTCCATTAAGCCCATTATCAAATGGCATTTGCCCAGGGACAACCAAGAGCAGAGCCTGAACATTGATCAAGCAGCACTACTGAGAAAAACCAGCTTGTAATTGCAAGATGTCAGCAATTTTATTTCCTCTCAAATGTTCCTGTGAGTTTAACTGCTGGGAAAGGACTATGGTGAGTAGGAAAAAACTTCCAAAAATTTCAATGAGTGACTCTACACAATTACATTAAACTGCAGAGCCAAATTCTATCAATTCTATCTAGCTAGATACAAGTAGCTACAGTGTGGTCCAACTCAGCTTCAGCTACATGCAGGAAGTTAATTCTGAAATTTAACTAAACAGCTCTGTAATTCTAGGCATTTTTAATTTATCTGAAAATAATTGAAACACCCCATTCAGCTCTGAGAATGCTTGTTAAGATTATTATTCATAAAATAATTACACACAACTGAGAAAATTTTCTAATTTTTCATTAGCACACTGTTAAGAGCATAACCTTCCAAATATGAGTCCACTATTAAGCCAAGAAAAAATCCTGCAGTTGAAAATGTGGACTGAATTTTGACAAAAAAAAATATTTTTCACTTATTCTTCAAGTGAGGTGAGTCAATGCACAAGCTTCTTGTCCAAATTCAACCATCTCACAACTCAAGTCACTTCTGGATCTCACATTTTCACTAGACAGCAAAGACCCCAGAAAAGAAGTTACATGTAATTTGCAATTCTTTGAAAGCATTCTGCCCTAAAATGGTGTTTC
>QUSF01000007.1:28060841-28124462 GCA_003676055.1 Chloebia gouldiae | reverse complement strand
CTTTCCTGAAGTTGCAATCATACAAAGAAAGAAATTACATTTTATACAAAAAATACTTTTCTTTAATTCAGTGAGCCATGACTGGTATCTAAAACACGTATCTGGTAATCCTTGGTATCTAATAATTATTTGGAAAATCTGGGATGATCTCAGTTTATAAAACATATTAAAATATGTAAAGCTATATGAGATTATATGCAATACGGGAATAGTAAATGCTTAATCTCAATAGAAAACAAGAGGATTAAAGCCTGAGCCATTATTAACTCCAAATTATTAAATCTGTGATAGTTAACAGGACAAAATTTAAAAGTCCCTGTCTCTCTCACTAATGAAAGCAAGCCTCTCCGGGTTAGAATCCTAATTTAAAAAACATAAAAGATAAGGGAGACGAGCCTAAGCTCCCTGAACTCTCTTGAAAATTTTATACAATGTCAAACAAGGGAGTTGCCAAGACTCTTCTTAGACCATGACATTATTTTGTAATTTACTCCCCATTGCTTATTTTTGAGCAACAAACATAACTACACAAAGTGTAACTTAATTCTTTTAATCACCCTATGATTTCAATGTTTTGTCTATTTTAAAAGCAGCAAATTCAAGATTTTTAGAATTTTTTAGCATAATTCTTTTATCTCATCAACTCCAGATAATCAGATAAATCTAAATCTTCCAGCAATTACAAGAAAAAAACCAACATTAGTACAAGGCAGATTCTGGAAGGAGCAGCAACAGAGCAGTAGCTGGCAGGAAGGTACAAACCTGTTAGAGAAAGGCCAACCATGTCAGAGGTGACATCAATGGTGGAGGCCCTCTGCACAGTGCGGGATTTGGCACCATGGCGGGGGCTGTGTTCTCTTGCTGTCATTTTCTCATGAAGAGCCCTTCTTTTCTTGCTGCTTGGCTTTACTGATGGTTGTCTCACAGAGAAGCAAAGTGCAGCAGGTTGTCTCCAGCTGCTATTCTAACGTTACCATGCTAAGCAACAGAGAAAGCAAAAACATACTTCAGAATTTTAGGCCACAATCAGCTACTGTTATTTTCAACAGCAGCAAACCTACTGCCATAAAATCATCTCAGGTCATTCAAATATGCTCAAGGCAGATCCAATGCATAGTAATGCCATTTGCATAGACTACATCTGCAGCATTTTACAGCAAATTGTTGAAAACTGGACCACATGCAAGAAAGCTTTTCAGTCAGCAAATGGGGCTTGAGAGAGACAAGTTAACAGACCAGCTGCTCTTCTCCTTTGTCTAAGTTATTAAACCATCCTTAATGAAGTTTCCTGGTTTCTAATCCCTGGGGAGCAGAAGTAAATTTGTCAGCTGGGGCCTCTGTCTGGGGCCTCTGTCCTAGGGATAAGGACAAAGGGACAACAGGTTGGGGGAGCGCAGAACAAAAGGGCAGGAAACGCTGTCAGTGCCAGCACACTGTTCTAGGCTCCACTGCCATGAGAAAGGGATAATGAAAACTATAAATAAAGCCTACTGGGGCAGAGAGAGTTGAAATTCTGGGATGGTGGTGGAAAGAAAAAGCAAAAAGGGGTGCCTGCTGATGTGGCAGATGGCAGCATCTGTGCTTTTCCTCCACCCTGCACTTTTCTGAACTATAGACATCCATGACAGTCCTTCCCCTCACGATGCCTTATGAAGTGAAAAATTACAGTAGGAAAGAAAGACTACAGAAAAACTGATTATGATTTTAAATGTGAATATTGCTTCAATCAACCGTGCTAGCACTGCAGTTATGGAACTTTGATATTTATTTCACACTCTTATGACAAACTCCATTAATTTAGCAAGTGAGAAGTAAAATCTGATAAACCTGGAAAGTACGAATAGATTAACTAATACCTCCCCAGCAGTCTTTCATTCATTCTACAAAACATTTGAACCACACTGGAAAATGGGAGAATATTTCTTTTCCTTTTAGGTTGATGGACCTAACAATGAGCAAGACATATTTTAATCAAATAAAGCACCTAGCTTCCATTTTGTTCTAAAACACCAAATTAAATCTGTCAGGAGGCCTCCAAAGAAACATTCAACTTGCTTAACTTAAGTCTCTGAATTCAATTAGTCAGCATATCTCTCTGGAGGATTTCTAAAGAATCTTCCTCTCTCCCTGGGGTACTCAAGCCACTTCTTAACTATCACTACTTCACTGGACATCAAAAATTCAAATGCAAGTTAAGCATGTAAGACAACTGAACTGAACACAGCCCTGGCCATCTACAGCAGCACAGAAACCAGATTTTAAATGAGGTGCTCATTCTAGGAAGGAGGGAATTTAGACTTTGCCTACAAAATAAGCCAGTCTGTTACTCAGAACTAAGAATTTGATTCAAGTCAGGTTTATATAATATGTCACAAGTCAATTCCAAATAGGAAAAAAAAATTCTTGAATGGAAGAAGCAGAAATTGAGATCTCTGAACATCCCATCCCCAAAGCTCTGAAACTCAGTGATAGTGTACAAAACAACACTGTGCCTATATATATAATTTCTGACAGCCAAATATTAAAGCAGGCAGATTTTCAAAGCATATTGAATAGTTGAGGTTGTATAAATTCTGGAGTTTATCTAATCTAAACCCCTTGCTCAAAGAAAGCTTCTCAGGACTGTGTCCAGTTAGTTTTGGACAAGAATGTACCTCTTTAGCCAACCTGGTTGTTCCAAGGTTTGATCACACACAGTAAAAAAGCTTTATTGTATTTATTAATGTTTAAGTGGCTAGTGAATAACCAACCTTTCTCAAATAGTACTGAATGTCCTAGAATTTATTTAAATGAAACTTCCATCAAAATTCTTTAACCGTTTCCAAGACTTTTCATTCTCCTATATTTTTCCTTTCTTTCAGCAATAGGCTTTCCTTGGTTTGTTCTTTATATAATGGGATGTTTAACAGTCTGTAAGTCTATTAAACCCAACTGCCTGATGAAGAGACCTACAAAATGTACTTGCAGGGATTTAGACAGGATGCAATAGGCCATTTGCCCAAAATCTACAAATAAGATATTAGAGAATAACTAACATGCTCACCAAGGTACAGGTCAGACAGCAATTAGGTTCAAGAGCCCTGCTGCTTTTCAGCTAAAATCTCTGCAATACCTGATATCCTTACAAAGGGTCAATCCTTGATAAGCTGAAAGAGGTATCTCATTTGTTTTGAAGCTATTTCTATTTAAATATTACTGCATGTAATAATTTTCCAAGGCTCTCTAAGACCTCAACTATTCCTTTAAATTGCAATATTACTTTATCATCTAATGATACATCTTTACATTACTTACAAGGATCATACTTACAGAGGGCTCTTCGCTTTATGTGGGGAGGGATTTTGTATATCATAGTATCAGTTAAGTCCACATCTAAAAAAATTAACAAAATAATCATCATAAATTCACAGTCTTTTTATACTGCATAAATCACAACCACTGGGCAGGTACCATTCTCAGATTAACTCAGTGCTCACAATAAAGTTTACTGAAAACAGAAAAACTGATCTTCTACTGGACCTCACCGAGCATTAGTGATGGCAATACCCAGTCAGAGTAGGAGCACAAAGAAATAAGCTTATGCTGAAAAGGACTGACTTCAGGCCAGCATTTTGTGAGTGGGTAGAACAGCTGTAAGAAACATATGTAAACATGTTTGCCAAAAGGCATGGTGCTCTTATGAAAAAGGAATGTATATGATATGCTGACTAGGAGACAGCATTTGTTACTATGCTTGCTTTTCTACAGCTAAACTTTCAGCACGTTGTTTGGAAGAGTTATAACTGTTACTGGCATGAGAGAAGATCCTGTGTCAATCCTGTGTCCTGTCTTCAAAAGATCAGGATGTAGGCCTCTTATTCCATTGGGTGAAAATACTAGGTGAGGGAGGCTTCTACAGACAGCTGACAATGAGCATACCGTAAAAACAAATGATTTTAAAGCTCACTACAGGTTAAATGAAGGTTTATATTTGAATGCTGCCATCTCATTCAAGTGCATTTACATTAAAAGGCTATGTCTTTTAAGACTCCCATTTATTCCATATTGCAGTAAAAGAAATTGGGAATTCCAGTCGCAGTTTGATTTAATCACCAGCCCTACCAATTACCCAAGACTGCTTAAGAATTTAACATGAGCTCTTATCACTTACAGAAAGGTATTATCTCACCCAAAGAACACAGGAGGCAGGTGTCTGATCTCAGCTCAGCACTCAGGCTCTCTGAGCAGTCAGTGGTGAGACACAGGCACTTCCAGAGAACAAGTCACTATTTTCCAAGGTAGGTGGGATGAGTCACCTCCTGGAGATACCTCTCTCTAATTATAAAAATTATTTAGATGACTCACATAGTCCTGATGCAGCTGGGCAAACTGGATCCCTCCTACAGCTGTGCTAGCTCAGACAGGGGTGAGCTCCCTTTACTCAGTGCATAGCCAAACAACAGGTGCTCTGATCCCTCTCCTGAATGACAACTGTTTCAACAATTACAACCTTATGATCATGTCTTTGATAATAACTAAAGGAAGTAGCATTCTTACCAAATTAAAGGTAGTATTAAGAGATCACATAGTTCCCTGAGATGGTATCTATCCTTAAATGGATAGTTTCCAAAGACCGGTATCACTCAAGCAGACAGCAATGCCAAGGCTGATGTAATTCATGTTGAGGCAACCTCTCCTGAAGATGGCATGATTTATCTACACACAGCCTTTGGCTCTGCCCTTACTAAGACAGCACACAGTGGATGTTGGCAAGTTGGGCAGCTTTGCACTTCATGAAGCTTTGCTGCAAGCCCGGTTTTCAACAGAAAGATGAGAGGCTGTTGTTGATCTCCAGTATCGGTAAAGGCCACATCCACAGTTCAGAAAAGGCCTCTGAACAAGCCTCCCTTCAGTTATGTGAATATTTATTTGTTATTCAGTTATGTGAATATTTATTCTGACTCACCTTGAGTCAGATCCTTCAGCCAAACTCACAGGGGCAGCAACACAGACCATGCCTACTGCAGATCCATAGGATGACAACAGTTTCAGTCTATTCATTCCCTGATCCAGGCTTTGGGAGGGCAAAAGAATGCAAGTGGCGCCAGCATCCAGTTTGAACCTTTGCCTCCCACTGAGATTATTTCCCCACAGGCACCATCAGCTGGTGCCAATTTGTCAGCTCCACAAAGAGGCTGTATCTCCCCCTTCAGTCTGCTTCTCAAGTCTAGGTTCCCCTCTTTCCCAATAAATTGTATTTCTGACTTGAAGTCTCTCACTGGTTTTGCTTTCAAACCAGCACACCCACATAACCTGGTTAAATGTCCCCTTCTCCCAGAACCTTGATTAACAAAGACAAAAATATTAAGTTTGGCCTGGAGAATCTTCTTATCACTCTCTGAAGCTCCCCTGAGGATTCTGAGTGAGAAACTGCAGCGAGAACAGGGAAAAGTCTTCCACAAGAAAATGAAATCAACTAATGCAAGATGTAACAAATGTATTTGTGCAACGTGGAAATCCCTGAATGCAACCTTTCAGAGATATTTAGATAAAAGGGCATTTCAGCACCAGGAAGTAGCTTGATTTCTTTCTGCTTTCCTGTTCACAGATTCCACTTTGTTGTAGATAAGTTTGTAAGTCACAAAATTTATTCTTGATGCTTTCTCCACTATGAACTTCAGTAAACTCAAATAATCTAAAACTCCAGTTTTACCTCTTTAATATATTTGAGTACTTTTAACAGGAAACTGCAATTTAGGCCATTTAGTTCTCTGTGCAAATTAAAACTGTCTATATTCACAACAGGAATACAATCAGCATTCTTCTTAATAAGATACTGTTTTAATTTCACTTGTCATTACAATATTTTTATTCCTTTAGTGCTTCTAGGAGCACAAAAATACACACATTCAGAGGTGGAAGTGAGCATTAATAACACACAAATCTGTTAGCTAAAAAGGAAAAAGCACAGCTCTGTTTCACTTTGCAGAGCAGCTTTTAACAAGCTGAACACAGTCCAATGCCATGGAAAATGTTAAGTTTTGCTACAGAGAAGTTTGAAGTCCAACCCTCTTAGCCTCCTCTGTCACTTTACCAGCAGAAACTGAAACAGCTTACAAGTGGTCTTTGTCCCAAATTAACCTTTACCCTCTTCACAAGAAATGTGCTGGACACTTTGTGGTAAAGTTTCCTGTGCATGGGATGAGTTCTCTCCTCATGACCTGGGGTTCTCACACTGCCTACACAGACATGGAGAAGCCCATGAGAACAGGAGATACATTTTCTGTTGAAGAGTCTGGACTGGAAACATTTCTCAGAGTTTGATGGTCCTTTCAACACCCTCCCAACACCTGCCTCTCCTAGAGCAGTCTTTCATCATAATCATGAAGCTAACAATGCAGAAACACACTGCTCTAGCTGGAAAAAATAAACTCCCTCTCTGAGCTCCTCCTGCTGCAATAAAGAGTGAGGCAGGGGAAAAAAACCCAATGAAACAAAACAAACCAACCAAACAAACAAGCCCACAAAAAACGCCAAGCACCACCCCCCGCCAAAAAAAACACACAAAAAAAAAAACCAAAAACAACAAACCCAAACCAAACAACCCCAAAAACCTCAAACAAACAAAACCCAGAAAAACCAAACCAAACAAAAAAAAATCCCAACAAAACCAAAACCATAAACAAATCCAAACCCCAACATTTCATGACCTGAAATGGAGATGAACCAGACACACCTAACATTTGCTAAAAATTTCATACTTCTGTTGTTTACAGATCAATGGCATTAACATTCTCCCTCATACAATGAGAGGGGGACCACAGACAAGACAGAGGGACTAAAGCACTGAAACAAGAACTGTAATAAAAAGTTTTGGTCAAGTTTGGATTACAACAAAATGTCTAGGGAACTATCTGATCTACTTCCCTATAATATTCATCCACTCCACAGACTAACATAGCACTAATTAAAGGTAGTGTATACTGGGCAAAACAATCCAGAAATCCCAGTGCACTGACAGCACTGTCCTCTGTGTGTGCTGGGATCTGACATCCTGCTCTGAAATCACTGAGCTTCACCTGGGCAACAGGACTGCACCTCACAGTCACAGTGGAAACTCTACTTTCCAGACACTACATTTTCCCACATGGAAGGACTGGCCCATTACAGCACAGGCACAGCAAAAAAAAAAAAATCTCTCAAGCACTCTTCATTTCCACATGGCATTGTTCTAACTCACTGTGATCCTTACACTTACTATTTTAAATGTTTATATAAATGAAAAATACACAACAGCACCTAAAGACAAACCAGCAATGCACAAATTCTTTCTCTAATATATGTGTTTTAAATAAGATATATCTAATTGATTCAGGATTTGAAACAGTGTCAAGTATGTAGAAAATTTAAAATAAATGTTAGTGTAGGAGTAATATTCCACAAAGTTTATTATTAAGATTTAGGCAGTATAGCAAAACTGGAGTCTTAAGCTACTGATGCAAATCTTCTGGTGCATATTTCTCCATCAATACTTTTGTACTCCTGAACTGTGTTTTGTTCAAGTATTTCTGATAATATAACTTTTTTTTTTTTTACAGAGTACATGCCTACGCTATGCCTAATGGCCACAATACTAGAGATCTTTTAAAATATTTTTTTCTGTTGTTCCAGTATCTGATTTCTTTGTGCTGCTTTAACTGCTTCTTCCTGGAAAATAAAATTGTTTGTTTGCTTACACTGACCTTTCTAAATCAATGGGAGAGAGGGTTGCTGCAGGCCAAGATCCTGACTGCAGGGCTCTTCCTGCATTTCTTTCAGGAGTCACGTGTACAAGTGGTGGGATGCTGGCAGTTTGGAAGCAGAAGCCTCGAACTCCTCAGAGGCCAACAACAGCCTATGCTTCCCACCACTGTTCCCGTTTCAACGCCTCGGTGGAACAGCTGTCCCACTGAAAGGAATCCTTTCTAATGCCAGCACTGCCCTGTGGGTAAACAGTAAGATCACCCTGTAACATACAATGGAGGGGGTGTGCTGCTTTGGTTTCCTGCCAATATCTCAAAATAATTTCCTTGACAAGTTACAGGGACCTGTCACTAGTGGTGCCCCTCAAAGTTCAATTCTGGGCCCACTACTGTGTAACTTATTCATCAAGGACTTGGATGAAGGGGCAGATGCCTCCTCAGCAAGTTCTAGTGACACAAAGCTGGGAGAAGTGGCTGATAGCACAGAGTGCTGTGCAGCCCTTTGGAAAGACCTCGACAGGTTGGAGAGATGGGCAGAGAAGAACCATTCGAAATTCAATGAAAGCAAATGCAGAATCCAGCCTCAGCACAGACTGGGGGCTGACGTGCTGGAAAGCAGCTCTGCAGAGAAGGACCAGGGGGTCCTGGTGGACAACACAGCTGTCCATGGAAAAGCAGTGTGCTTTTGGGGCCAAGAAGGTCAATGGTGTCCTGAGGACCATCAGGAAGGGCATTGGCAGCAGGTCGAGGGAGGTGATCCTGCCTCTCTGCTTAGCCCTGGTGAGGTCACATCTGGAGAGCTGTGCCCAGTTCTGGGCTCTTCAGTGCCAGAGAAACATGGAGCTCGTGGAGCAAGCCCAGGGAGGGCAATAAACATGATTAAGTGACTGGAGCATCTCTCTTATGAGAGAAGGCTGGGTCTGTTCAGTCTTGACAAGAGACTGAGAGGGGACCTCATCACTGTATACAAATATCTGAAGGGAGGGTGTGAAGAGGATGGAGCCAGGGCTTTGTTGGTGCCAAGCAATACAAGACACAATGAGCAGAAACTGATGCCCAGGAAGGTCCACCTGAAAATGAGGAAGAACTTTACTGTGCAGGTGACTGAGCACTGGAACAGATTGTTCACAGAAGGTGTGGAGTCTTCCTCACTGGAGATATTCAAGAACTGTCTGGACATAATTCTTTGCCAAGTGCTCTGGGATGACCCTGCTTGAGCAGGAGGTTGGACCAGATGTCCCACTGTGGTCCCTTCCAACCTGACCCACCCTGTCATTCTGTGATTAACTTGTAGCAGAGCAAATGAAACCAAATCATGCAGGAATCGTGATATGAATTGATGATCATCAATCACTTTAAAACATACTGGAATTATATTTGGAATATATTGAAACTGGCTGGTATTTGGCTACTAAATTAAAAAAGCCCAAATCAGTAGCACAGACCTGGAATAAATAAAGAGCACAATGTACAATGAAAATAGGTAAGTGGTTTGACTGTCTCTGAAGTGTCATAAGAGGAAAACAGACCAAATGTCACTGACATATTTCTATGAGTTTCATTACAAATCAGTATCTAAGATCAATAGCTTTCTACTAGATACCATATTTCAACAATTGTTCCCAATTTGTGAAAATTCCTGTGAGTTTCTCCAGTTTTGACTATCAGCCATACAAAAATACTATATTCTTTGTTGAGGTGTGATTGAGTAAAAAAGATCTTAGAGAAAATAAATGCCATGTAATAGATATTATGTTATCTCTGAGACAGAAACAACAAAAAGTAAAGTTTGGTAAGGGTAACAGAAGGTATTTCAGCTGCTCTGATGGTTTTCATGTGTAAGATGAGCAAACCTATGAAGAGCTGAGGACAAATAAAAATGTTGCAGGTACTTATTTCAAAGGTTCATGTCTCCTCACGCCAGCATATTACAGTTAAAATGCTCCATTCAGGCAAGAGAAGGTAACAAGTACTTGTGTAGCTGCAGTATCTGTTGTGCAATACTTTACTCCAGGATAACATTCTTTTCTTTCAGCTTTTTCAGGTCTTTACAGACCAGATGTAATAAACAATTCAGTCCAAATTTCCAAGAATTCAAAAAATATTAAGACTCCTATAGAGTATGACCATGGATTTCTGGAGTACAAGGCTTTTAAAAACAATTTTCAAGTAACTGTAACCACCATCTACTGGTTTATTTTCAGCAGTTAGTACTGATCAATCTTTACAACTGACGCAGTTTAGTGGCCTTCAAAAATTAATTTTAAAAAATAACAACTGCTGCAGAGATGATAGCAACAATCACAAAAGAAGTTATAAATGGTATGCAAAGACAAAGGGTATATATTAATGCTACCTTGCAGCACTCAGTGTTCAAAAATATGAATTTAAATGTTAGAGTTTTGTCAATTCTCCAAGCACTTACATGACTTCTAAAACTGGTATGTTACTACAGGCCAAGTTTACCTGAATTCCACTTTTTTTGGAAGTAAATTTTGCATGAATACAAAAAAGCCTGAAAATGCGAATGATGTATCCCAAATTACTTTCCTTTCTTAAGTTCATGACTAACTCACTCTCATGACTATTTGACTCCCAATTTTTGCATGTTAAGGCAAACCACAGTGACACCAACTTTTGCTAACTTCTGTTGCCTCCCACCACACTTTATCAGAAATTCATAAGCATGCTGCCTACCTCAGCAGTCAAACCTCCACAGCAAGGCAGCAGAAATGATCGTTTTGCCCATAGTTACCTGTCTTGATCTTCAGGCTCTGATGAGAGCAGGTAGCTACATTTCAGCCACACTGCATTAACAGTCCATCACCTCATCAAAGCCATTTTCAGCAACAGATTAAACTAAGCTACTGAATTGCATCACAGAGTGGCCACATGTTCCTACACCCACTGTTTCTGCTGGAGAGGCAGTACCTTCTGGCCAAAGGGTGGGACCAAAAGCTGGATATAAAGACTGGGTCAGAACAAAAGCTTAATCAAGCCTGGCGTCTTCTCTGAGAGCAGGCAATGCTAGAGACTGAGAAAAACAGTATAATGAGCAGCAATGGTATTCTGTGTGGCATCTCCATGTTTGCACTCCTATATTCAGCTGAAAAGCATCCTGAGAACTTCTGAGCTGGGCATCACACCCAGACTTCAAGTATTTCAGGTCTTTACCAGCGTCCCTCGCTGGCCCTTTTAGCTCTGTTACCCTGTAGCCCTGTAGACACCACACTGCCATCACCAGTGACTGGCCTTGCAGCAGGGCTTCCAAACATTGAGCATTTAGGTTTTTCAGACTTGCTTTGTTTGAACTTCTATTCATCTGCCTGGAACTTTGTTTTAGCCTGCAATTAAACTTAGTTCAGCTGTGACAACAATTTTTTCCAACTACACAGATGTCTGTGGCTGATTTGTTTTAATTTTTGTTTGTATTTGCATGGTACTATTATAATTTTACAACTCAGCACAATGATTAAGTGTAGAAAAATAAAGGCCTGGCATCATAGCAGAGGCCTTCAGACTTGGAGACATAGGATGGAGTAGAAGCATGGGATGAAAAGAGGGCACAGAGCTGGCACGTGGAGGGACTGTGGCTATAGCTCACCCATGGTCACTTAAAGAACTGCAGACTTAAGCCTGGGCAAAATTAGTTCTAGAGTGATTAATTTTATGTATGGTATCACATACAGTAAATCTGGATGTAACTCGGAGCTGCAGACCAACGAAAAAAGAGCCACGTTTCAAAGCTTGTCAGCAAATATAAAAAATACCCTAAATGGATCCTAGAGTGGAGAAGAAACTACCAACATGAACATCATATTCCTCAGATATTCAGATCCTTCCTTATCTGAAGTCCTTTGGATGCTGACAACTGCTGAAATGTCTCCACACACCCACGACCAGAATGAAGCCACCTTACAGTCCAGAGGGGGAGACAAAAGGTGAGTATTACAGCATGACAGAGGCAGACACTTTATGTGTTCAATGAATTGAACTGCATAGTTACTTATTGAGACTTTGTCCTATACAGAAGCATTATTTCTTTTCCAGTAATTATTGGATCCAGCCAAGTAATGATTCCTGGATTGGCCTGTAATGAGTTTTAATTAAAATAACAACAACTACTTGTCTTTAAATATAACATGAGTTTCATTTTTGCACTTACATGAAAAGGATTGTGAGTGTAACAGCATGTATGTGGAATTTTGTGCCATTCTTCACTGTTTACATGTACCAGGAGATGCTGTGGTCCCATGCTTCATGAGATAATTTATTCAACAGTTAGGAGCACTAATTTTACTGTTTCCAGTCTTTTCAGGTCCTGCAGATCTCCCCTCTACTCTACAGAGTTCATTTACAGAGATTTATAGACTAAAGATGCAGGAATGAGAGCTAGCTATAAGAGGCTAGTCAGGACAGTTTGTCACCATTTGGATAATTTCCACATCACAAGCACAATATATCTGCTTCCACTGAAAACATATGATTGTCTGCCCACAGAGATATCACTGTGAATCATGGACATCACTGTTATACATCTTTGTCAAATAAAAGCAAATGTCACAAAACTCAACTTTTTAACTTTTAGAAGCGAAATAAGCTAGAACTGCATGACAAAACTAAATGAGACATTATTAAACTCAGTTATCAATAGCTTTCAATCTTTTCTGATTTGAAAACGCCCTGAGAATTTTCCAGTGGAAGAACAAGCTAATTTAGAGCTCCTGATCGTGGGTTGTATTCCTCAGTCACTTCCCACCAATTTTATTTGCATAGTTCATGGACAATTTAAAACCATCCACCTAAACATTCTAAGAACTAAACAGATGTTTCCATCTGCTCAGAACTACACAAAATACTCACCTAACATACTAAATTTTTCCATATTTGGTCTCAGTTTAGAAGCAAATTTGTATTTGGAAAGTGTGAGCAAATGTCTTTCTTGGTATTTTCCAGTTCTGAAAAGGGAAAGGCTATTAATAACTTTCTTTATGCAATTAAAAAAGGCAAAAAAAAAAAGAGAAAGCAATCTTTTTTCAAGAATGCCATCTTTTTTTAAACAAAGAAAATGAAAACAGAGTATAACTGAAACCCTACAGGTCAAACAGTTTTCATAAAGTATATAGTTACATACAATTAGTACATTTGCTAGTCCAAAACAAAGTGAGTTAGAAAAAAAATCAGTCTGGCATTTCCTATTTGGAAGAAGTCAGGAACCACTGGTTGAAATTATGGAGAGTAGCCTTGACCTTTTAATACTGAAGCAACAACAGTGTCAAAGCCCTGTGAAAACCCAGCTACTAAAGAATGATGCAGAAAAAGTGCTATTAGTGTGCATCCAACAAGAACTTTGTTAATTCTTCCATTCTGAGTATCTCTGTGGCTAAGTACCTTAGAAGGAGTGGCTCTGGGGTAATATAGACAAGATTTTTAAGGAGCACTCTACAGACAATGAGCTACTGAATTGCATCCTTATTTTGGCTACGAAATTATCTGAGTGCTAGAGAAATCAGGTATGCAACCTCAGTTCACCATAGTCTTTAAAAGTCACAAAAAATGTCCTCTAGCCTTCATTTATACTCTACAAGTTATTATATGACCTAGGTCCCATTAAATGTTTAGCTAATTTAAATGATTGGTACCGTAAAGTACAGTCTTGCAAATGGATGAGTGTTTTCAGAGATCCAGAGGAGGTGAGAAGGTATAGAAGTGTGACAGTCAGGTAGAATATGCAAAAGTTAACATATTTATTAACATTTGCATAAAAGAATATATCATGAAACTGCAGCTATATCTGCCTTTTACATCTGCAGATAAAATTAGATGGCCTGGGAGTGGACAAAAGCAGCATCCAAGTAATTAGAGTTCAAACAAACATATTCAATTTTTCTCCCTAGTGACAGTCCCCAGGCCCATCCTGCACAAGTAAGAATAGAATTTGTGAACACTCATCCAAATGGATTTTTCTAATGCATTCTGTAACATTATACAAGGACTCCTTAATGTGCCAAGATCACAACTCAGAATGCAGGCCTCAACAGGGCAAAATATACTGTTAATTCCTCCTCAGTTCTAGGAAACCAGTGAATATGTGGTAATTGCCCTGTTTTCCAGGCATTTTTACAAACTAAAATTCTTTCAGATCTCTTGTTCAGATTTTCCTTTTTGATCATTAATATGGAAACTGACCCCTGGACAAGAGCTATCTTACTCCTTTTGTGTTAAATGACTTCAAAGCCAAGACATTTAAATTACAATATGCCAGTGTCATCTCTCTAGTGATGGATGCAGCTGGACATAGAAGAGATCTTTCCTATTCTGTGAGGTTCCTATTTAGCAAACTGATTTAGTCTAGTCTAATGAAAGATGTTTTGTAATGGATGCCAAATACTCATTGGTACTCATTGGTGCTCCTGGGGAAGGGAAAGAAGTACAGTTTTTAAACAAGACTCACAAGAGTGGCACCAGATGACTGGAGCTGTCCTGGGACAGTTACAAGCTGCTTTAAGACTTGAAGAAAAATCACAAGACATTTTTTGTCTGCATTTGCCTCTTCCCTTCACTGCACAGCAAGATACCCAAATTCTCAATTCTCAAGACTGCCTGGAGTACAACCAAGTGCATTTCTCCAACTCCTTAAGTAGAATAAATATCAACAAACACATAACAAAACATGACCAGCTGACACCACTCATTCCCAGTGCTCTTGGCATCTGTTTTTTCCTTTGTATCCATAACCACTGCCCCCCAGCTTGACTTTTGCCCCCAGCAGAGCTTCCCTAAAAAAACAGTCCTCAAAACCTTTTTCTCTCCATTTTTTTCTCCTTCCATATCAAATACTATCTGAACGTGTTTATTTCCTAGCCTTCCTTCTCAACTCTGCCCTGTGTGGCAGAGTTGACTTGATAACTATTATTTAACCCATCAAAGCAAAAGGGTTGACACATATAACCCATTGTTTGAGGATAAAATGCACCAACAGGCACCACACAAATCAATGCTGGTTTGTCCTACTTTGAATCCAAAATAGAAAAAGCCTTTCTTTTGCTAGTATATGTTTTTCAAAGCTGATTAATGGAGATATATCAGGAAATTATTAACACTTTTTTATTATTATTAAAGTAATTCAAAGAAGCTAAATGCTACACGTCAAATTATTGATACATGCCACGTGTCTTAAATATTCACAAAATACTTTTTTCAGAATTTATCTTCAACAGCCATTTAAGTACACAGTTAAAGAACTGTGAAAAAAGACCTCATCTGTGATAGTGCATCATTATAGACTTTGAAAACTTTGTATTATCCCCTAACTTATTGTTAAAAATATGTAAAATGCCCTCAAACTCTAATTTCTATTTTACCTAGTTCATATTTCATCAGTCTATGAACTACAAAACAATAACAAAATAGAGCAGTGATGGCTTTCTTTTTTTATTTTTTCAGTAACTACAGAAACATCAAAATCATTATGTTGATAAATAATTACAATTCTATGCCATGTTTTTTGGCCCATCAATCCCACTATCCCAAGGACAACTGGATACTCCCAGGACAACTGGAGTTATACAACTGGAGTTTCCTCCACACCATTATTTTTCTCTACACCTCTACTTTGAATGTTTGACAGTATTTGGCAGCTGCCTGGGACAACTCCAAAAACGACCTTGTCTCAGATTACAGCAGATTTGACTGAAGGAAAGTCTTCAAAATGAATATGCACAACCACAAGTGAAAAATGCCTCCATTTAGAAACACCAGACCTGTGTTCAAAAGTCCCAGTAAAAATAGGTCAGTGTTAATAGCTGAGCAGCACTCTTAAAACTCTTTCTTTGCTCATCTTAAAATGGAGAAAAGGCAGAAGTATAATTTCAGACAGCTTATTATTAAAATAAATAATAAAAAAAGAGTATTTCAGATTATTTTATCTTTACATTCTAGACATTTCTGGAGTTAAAATTTAGCAGGGACTGCATCAAATGTAGGGGGTTTTAAATATGAAAATTACAGAATGATCTTGTTCATATATATTCTGCAAGGTATATATTCTTGTTTCAAAACAAAATCAACATAAACACATTTCAAGCATAAATTATCTCTATCACGTTTGACTACAAACCCCTGAAATACCTCAGCAAAATTTATTTTTAGTTTTTATAGCATATATTCTATCCTAACAGCAAACATACTATTAAAAATATCATGACAGAATGTGCAAATAAGTTGGAATAATCTTCTCTCTTGTACTGTGCACGGCTCAGCAGAGACACAGTTCACTAGTTCATGTGGTTTTGTTGTAGAAAAATATTTAGTTTTTTAGTATTGTTTAAGAACGTGTGTGAACAAAGAACAAGGACAGTGTTTACTTAGGTTAAACACCATGCTATGAAAAGGTTAAGCAAGGGGTACAGTCTCTGGATGGGATTCACTTCACTGAACTGTACTGAAGTTAAGCAAAAGAGGCAACCAGATAGAATTGAGTAGGGAAGGATAGGAATCTTCAAAAGGTCATTTTCTCTAACTTTCAAACAGCTATTTTAAGAGACTATGAAACAAGATTAAATTTGCATTCCAACATCTCATGTTTAGTAATGATCTACAGCAGTAGATTGTGCTTATTTGATCCACCATCATCCTCCTCACTGCCCATTCCCACACACAAAGAATCTGGGTTTGCTGGAAATTCTTCTGTTTCTTCTTATTCCTCAATATGACTGTGAGATAGTTTTTTCCTGAAATTTAGAGGTGGGTTCCCTCAGACCTTATAATCTTTTCTTTTCCAGAAACATCTTCTGGAAGTGATGTTCAGTTTTTCTGGCCATCTTTTTAAGTGACAGCCATGCAGGCCTGAGATGCTCCAAATGTTCTCTCTCAGGAAGCGGCTGAGACTGATTTTCAAAATAAACCCCCAGTTTACTAGCCAGAAAAACATTACTTGGAGCTAAATAAAACCTAGAATACAGGAAAAAAAAAGCCACATATAAACTGGGACAGATTCTAAATCTAAGTTAGTTGACCATGACTCTAATAAAAAATAAACCTGAAAGAGCCCTGACACATTTTCACACTTATCTTCTCAATCCTCCCCTCCTCTTGGACTGTCATTCAAAGCACTCTGTTTCCAATAGAACAACCCCCCTTCCAAACTACTGACAATCCAGTGCATAAACAGAGTATTTCTTCATTGTGGCACCTTTCCAAGTAAGG
The DNA here is from genome assembly GCA_003676055.1 of Chloebia gouldiae. NCBI lineage: Eukaryota > Metazoa > Chordata > Aves > Passeriformes > Passeridae > Chloebia > Chloebia gouldiae. The sequence continues at coordinate 28,107,534 of QUSF01000007.1, read as the reverse complement.
ACTATGAGATCGTCATACAATTTTTTTTTACCACAGAACAATAACAACGTAGTACCACTATACAATAATTATTACAAAGCAGAAGGGGGGGGGGGGAAAGAGAAGCCATACTATTCTCTCCTGATATTCTTCTCAGCACTTAAAAACCTCAGAATCTGAGTCTGAGCCCTTATTAATGAACAAATAACTAGAGAACTAAACATAGTGCTACCAGAAGTACATTAAAAATGTTTATTGCTGTGGTATTTTCCTTCTGCTATTTTATGAAGATTTCTGGTAAAGAGCAACCTGATCAATCTCTTAATAGCTGACAAAGCCAATTACAGCAACTCAGGATTTGCAACAGAACAGAAAGTGTATTACTCACCCTTGTTCAAAGGATTCAAATCCTTTTCTAGCCCAATGTTGGGACAAACAGCATCCAGGGAAAGGGCAGCTCTTCACTAACGCACAATTCCCTGGCACACTAAGGAGGTTTCTGGGGCAAGGGCTCTCACTGACTCTAAGTGCTGCATCCATCACTTCTCACTACAGGTGCATCAGGGATCTACAACCACAGTTCTCTCTTCAGAGCAAGCTTTTTTCTCAGTGGTCATGAGTTTGCTATGCAGCAGTCAGCTTCTAAATGTATATTTGTCACAGGCTAAACTTAACACGCCTTTGTCCAGCCCTAAAAATTCACTGAAAGCCTGATTTATCACATAGCTTTCCATGTGCTGTGCAGGGGAACTGCAGGGCATTACAGCAGACAGTAAGCATCACACTCTGTAGGAGTTATCAAAAAGCACAAGATGCCAAACAGCCTAAGTCCTAAGAATCCAAGCAATCACTGACCTTCATAAATCTTTAAACTTGCCTCTAACTCGACATAAAGCATTTTCCTACTGATTACTGTCATGTATTATGCAATTATCACTATGCATTCTATGTTGGTTAAATATTTTATCCAAGTGCTAGGTGAATGTACTAACTCAGTCAGTAGACCAGGATGTTCAGAGCCCCACCCAACCTGGCTTTGAACACTCCCAGGGATGGAGCATCCACAGCTTCTTTGGGCAACCTTTTCCAATATCTCACCACTCACACCGTAAAAAATTACTTCTTCATATCTAATCTAGATCCATCCTCTTTCAGTTTTCTCTGCCTCTGTCACATTCTGAGGTGAAGTTTCTCAGACACTGCAAAAGGTGTTGCACACTTACGCTGTATCAGATGCACCCAGCTGAGATTCCCCCCCTCAACTCTTTTTGACACTTGCCTGTACCCCATACATCATTTGCATGATGGTATCAAACTGACAGACTACACACAAACTTAAACACACTTACCCTCATATAGGCCTTTCTCCTTCAAAATCTTCCATTGCTGAACTCCCTCTTCATAGGAAAAGTTGCATTACTTCCTAAGCTGAGGCTGCAGCACCATCCAGTTTCAGGCATTCAGCACTGATGCCAGAGTCAGGTGCCCAGGCTCTGTTAACAGTCAAAGAGAGAAAGCAGGAGTTGGGTGCCTAATTAAAAATCTGCCCCTTTCCACTGATTACATAAGAGCTCAGACTGTCACACAGCTAATTTTGACACCAAGGTTAAACTGGGTGAGACAATTCATGAGAATGTGTGGCCTCACACATTGCTGGGTTGAATTCCATCCCTTTAGTATTATCTAGTTGTCCAGTTAACTGTATAGTCACTCCATCTAAAACTTTGCACTAGAAATTAACGTTTTCCTCCAGTCCGCAAGTTACAGCAGCCTGCTTTCAGCACAGCATGCCAACAATATCAACTCCAGGAAAAACCAAAACCAACCAAACAAAAAAGCCTCAAGAAAACTAAACAAACCAACTCCCAGAGAATAATTTGTCATATATATCTACCTCCTTCTGTCTCTCCCATGGCAGTTCTTTTCTGTGCATTTACAGTTCTTACACTAACCTAATCTTCCTCCACCTTGAACAGTATTTTTGATGCAACACCATGTTAAATGGCTCAGTAGAATCCAGAGAGACTAGATCTAACCCATTTATATTTCTAGAAAACCTAATTTTTTAATAAAAAAAGATACTAGGCCAGTTTGACATGACCTATCTTAGAAAAATAGATTGTGTTTCATCCTCCCTCCACTCAATTCCCCTGTCTTTAATTATTTATTCCTTTAAAAAAAATCTAAGGCTATTAGGGTCAAATTAACAAGTCTGAAGTTGCCTAGATCGTATTTTCCATATATGTAAAATTCAACAGTATGAGTAATAAAAATCCTCTAAAAAATCTTAGCAATGGATCTATATTTCAATCACACATATAAAAAGTACCTTGAAGAAATTCCCAAATTGGGAACTCCCAATGGAGCAACTTAAAAAGCCATTCTGACAGCCAGAAAGTCTGATTGATTTTAAAATATGGGACATGAAAAAACTGGATGCTTCATCTCAGAAATGTAAAATCATGAGTAAACACCCAAGACTTCCTGAAACCTCCTGAGACCACAAAAACCAGGATATAGCTAAAGCCCTTGTATAACTTTATATGTGTTGGACTCAATGATCTTGGGGGTCTTTTCCAGTCTTAATGAGTCTATGGGAAATCCCAGTGCAAATCTGGAATGTTTGTGTTACAAATCATTCTGTTACACAAACCTCTAAGAGTCACACAGTACCTTCAATTCTCATTATTCAGTACAACTTCTTATATCCACAAACTGTTGAATATGTTCATATAGGCTTTTCAGTTACTTGGGTCACTCAAGCATGCAACATCTGAAAAAGTTTCTGTTATAAGGCATGATGATTTATTTGATAATATTCAAAAGCTTTTTAAAAGAATAAATACACTATTCATTACAAGAAAACTGTTAATATGCTGTGAGAATTTTTTTTTTTGCTTTTCTTCCTCTTCTTGTTTTAGCATTTTGGTATCTCTACTGGCTTGACATAAAAATGCAAAAAAAAAAAACCTCCTTAAAAGAGCAAAACAGTTCCTTAATTTGCAATTTTAAACTCTTTTTCTGACCCACATTTGCAGTTCTCTGCCTTGAACCACAGTAATCATCTTGTTAAAAGGTAATATTTGTATATGTTGCCTCCTTCAGACAAATTTGGCCTTAATTTTAATATAGTCACTTACTGATTTGTTCTTCAAGCAGCAAAAGTTGAGTTGTGTATCTTGGTGCTTTAGAAGTAGGTTTGTAGCTGCCTGCACGTCACACAATAGTGAAAATAGGCAAGCAGTTGAGATTTCTTTTGAATATCATGTCTAAAAATGTCTAATTGTGCTAAATTAATAGCTATGGGGCATCCAATAGGAGGGGTAGAAGTGGGAGGGCAGGAACCAATCTCTTCTCTTTGGTGACCAGTGACAGAATTCCAAGGGAATGGCATGAAGCTGTGTTGGTAAGGTTAGGTTAGATATTAGGAAAAGGGTCTTCACCCAGCGGGTTGGGCACTGGAACAGCTCCCCAACGTGGTCACAGCACCAAGCCTGACAGAGTTCAAGAAGCATTTGGACAACACCCCCAGGCACAAGGTGGGATTCTTGGGGCTGTCCTGTGCAGGATCAAGAGTTGGACTTGATGATCCTCATGAGTTCCTTCCAGCTCAGGAGATTCTATGATCAAATAAATTCTAGTTCAGCAAGGTGACTCAGCTTAGGGGCAGCACATGAGCAGACTCATAACTGTAAGCTTCAGTTCCACTGTAGCAAGCAGAAAAGTTAAGATTTCTCCTGGTGTAGATTTTAAGACTGACCTGACTTTCTGGGAGAGCTCAGATCACTGACAATTTCTCCTGACTTCACCAAGGGCTGCAGATCCTCAGTGCCTGGACTTTTATTGAGATGTCTGACTACAGATTAAAGATATGAATTTGAAAATTTTCCCTGCCCCCCCAAGGTTATGAAAAATCCTGCACTAAAGCTAAAAATAACTATGAGTCTATTCTGCTATTTATTCTTCAGAGAGTAGTATGCTAGCAATGCCTCAGTCTGAAGCAAACTGCAGATTTTTTGTCTTTTATTGCAGTGCTTCAAGCTATTGCAAGCCATATGTATGGAGACCATACAGAGCTTTCACAAGTGTTTGTGCTGCACAGTCCAGACCTTTCGATGTGGGGAAGTCTGTACCCACACAGTCACTTTCTATCTTCCCAGCTAAAGGGAAAACACTAATGGAAGTAGGAAATTATCCATATGCAGAGTTTCCAAGAATGAAAGTAACATGGTAGGCAGCAGGTTTTGAAGGTTGGTTTAGATGGTTCAGATTAAGTGTTAATTATCTCAGTATGTTTTAGTGAAACAATTATTGCTGAAACTCTAATTATTATTCTGTGGTAGTTCATCTATGTATCTCTCAAGGATAACACTGAGATTATTAACAATTAGGTACTGGATATTTTGTAATTTAAACATTGTAACAGCTTTATAATTAAAATGCAAACACAGGAGTAAAATTAATGTTATTGAATTGAATGCAAGCTTGGACTGGATAAAGTCCCAAAGACTTTAAAGGGCTTGACGTAATAGTAGCATTTAATTCCAGAAAAAGCTTGATTTTTGTGTTTGCACAGAACATAATATAGACAAAATATTTGTAAAAAGAGATAGAAGTCACAATAAAGAACCAAAGTAATAGCCCAGAGATCGTTCTCATTTCCAGACACTTAAAACATTTGAAATTCTGCCTCTGCCTTCTCCCTTTGTGCCCTCTTCAGCTGTTCTCATTAACTATGTGTCATTATGTCCTCTTACCCTTGTTTCTTTCCCTCTCTCTGGATTCAGGCTCTATTCAATACCATTATGCCTTCATGTAACATATTATTCAAACTCAGTTTTTCATCTCTCTCTTCACTGCTGAAAGCCATGGTTAGCTCTGTATACTAAAGCCAGCAGTCAGAAAACTCTCTAATAGAATACAGAATATTACAGAAAGGCCAAGTGCCACAATGACTGCACATGTAGTTATTGCAATTATTCATGCAACATTGGCATGGGGCATGAATCGACCTAGCATTAACAAGAGGACGATGAACATTATGCTCTAAGAAACAAGATCACTGCACGTTTAACACGGCCATGCAGTCACACATGGCCTGCTCTGCATTTATACTTTACAAGCTGGCAAGAAGGAAAAAGGAACAAACTAGCAAATGCTGGTGGTTTTTGCTAAAAAAGTCCCCAAAGTGTAAAAGCAGATAGTAAATCTGCAGTGAAAGCTAAGAACAATAACCATAAAACAGCTTGCTGTGCTTATATTAATGATCACTTCTCCTTGGTCAGTCACCTGTGCTGTTTGCCCACTCATCATCTACACCAGTATAGACTTCAGCAGGGCACATTTTCTAGAGATGTCACCTAGAGAACTGACTGAAGAGAAAGCTGCGACTTTTACTTAAAAGAGTGCCATAAACCTTACATAATTGTGTCTTGTACACAATTAAGAAGCCTTAATCTAAAAAACTATGTGGAGCTTTACCTATGCAACATAGAGTTTGACTCCTAATAAAGAAGCCACTAAATCTACATCAGTGGAAAGAAAATATTCACCAAAGTACCAAGCAAACAGGCAAACAGAAGTGGTGGCATTCTCTTTTCCTTCTCTCCTATCTTGTCTCCAGATCTACTCTAACACAAAGTTTCAAGCAGGTAGTGCAATCTGACAAAAAATTGAGTGGGTTACACAATCAGGGCCGTATTTGAGAAACACTTAATTAGGATGATATGCTTTCCCTGCAGAGGAGCCCCAAATGCTGGCTTTTAGCTGTATTATTATGGATTTCTTTGCAAGTGTGGTGACAGACCCCACAGAGGACAAGTCATAGCTGTCTCAGGGTATAATAACAGTTCTTTATGAATTTCTTCAGCAAGAAACAGAACTGCATTGGATGGAGATGAAGGCTTGCCTCAGGCATTTCTTTTCCAATGCAGACAATGATTAATAGAAGAAAGAAAGATGGTATGAATGACTAGTATTACTGCAATTCCATTTAAGTCATAATATAGCTGCAGGATCTGGCAATGCTACTTTGCTGCTGGCAACTTTATCCTGGCCTTCTTGGCATGGAGAAAGATCTGTAAGTGCATGCCTGATTCCCAAGTTGTTCTTCACTGAGCAGTCCAAGATGGTCAAAAGAAAAAAATTATACATAAGCCCCTAGAGCATCCTGTTGTGCACTCTATTCCATTCTGCCCCAATTAAATAACTGAGTCCATGGTATCGACCATTTGCTTTAATTTCAGATGTTGTAGGCATAGTCATGGCAGCACACCTCTCTAGACTTTTCAGTAATTGATTCTCAGTCTGCATTAAGACACACATTTAACACAAGAAAAGTAATGCTGCAGGAGAAAGTGCATCTGCTGACTTTGTCTGCTTGACCTTACAAACTGATCTCCCTTAGCAGGAGCAGGGGAATAATATCTCTGAGAAGTCAATACTGTTCACTATTAACTCTACTCCACCATTCATTATTTGCTGAACTCTGTAAAAGGGCACTAAGGGCACTACATCAGGGACAAGGACACTCAGGTCCACCCTCAATTTTTGCATGCAACCATAAGCATCACATTTGACCAAAAGCATCCTGTTACTCTTCTGACTACTTCCTACTCCCACACCAGCAAAACTTCCTCCCTCTACCAGAAGAATCATTTTATTAGTCTGCTTCATACTGCCTTGCAGTTCAGGCCACATCCCCTCATCTCATCAGTATATGTGGCCCAACTTCTCTTACTCTCTGGAATACCAGAAGCAGCTGCTTAGCTCAAAACAGGGCTGCTCTGCACACAGGAGGCAACTCTGACTGAACTCTGCTTGGAAATCAGTGGCCAAGAGTCTTCTCCTTTCAGCTAACAGGAGCCCCCCCAGGACAGAGATTTCTCTCTCAGGGCCCAGTAATGTGACCATCAGCCTCTGCACCCTGCCACACCACAGGACATAAAGCAGCTCTTTCACTGTGGAGAAGTAAATACTTGACAAATGTTTGTGAAGTGCCCAGCAGCGTTCACTTCCCATCCTGAAGGATGCTGCTGTATGCTCAATGACAGGCAGACCTGCCTTCTTCATCAACATCTCTGGATGTTTAAGGAGAAAAAGTAAAGAAAGACTGGTTTGTTCCTATGGTAGAAACAGGCAACAAATACTGGTCTTTCAGCATAGGCTGTACTTTAACTCTCACAGACCTTTAGAAATACATAATTTGTTCAAATGCAAACATATCATATTGTCACTAGCTATTGAACTTCCTTATTTTCAGTGGGCAATGCATCCAAACAAGAACAGAAAACCCCTGGCCAACATAATGAACTACTCACACTACAAACCATAGGGTAAAAACATCCACTGATACCAGAATGTCAGATTTTGTCAGTGCTTTATTATTTCCAAGGCTGAAAGTTCCTTTTAGATTTCTCTGCCTCTAATATATGATGAATCTTTGAACACTTGATTCAGGGTAAACAGATCATCACACATTACAGTAGTACTCACTAAAATTATCTTACCTTATTCCACCTTTCACAAATGAAATTCAGCATGTGTATCCAGTTCTGAAAGACACAAAAAGCACAAATTATTTCTGACTGAGTCAATCCATATAAACAAGCTAGTAGTATTGGAATTTTTTTTTTTTTTAGGGCGGGGGGGAGAGGGGAGGGCAGAGCAGGGCAGTAAGTAATAATTACAGGAACTAAACCCAACTAGAAACATGTGAAAAAATGCTGAGTGTTAACATTTTATAACATAACTTCTCTATCATTTGAAACAAAATCATTCATTCAGTTTCACATCTTCACCTCTTTATTGACACTCAGAGGGCAAAGTCTGTATAACTGGTAGGTAGGAAATAACTATGAATCAAACTTTTTATCTTAAGGTCAAAACATGAACTTATCAAGTCCAGTACAATTTTTAACTTGAAATATCGAGCATTTTGCTTCAACAGATCATGTTAGAAATCTTTGAGTGTGGTACCACAAAACTGTGGCAAGTCAACAGGTTCCTATGTGGAGAAAATGCTTTTCTATTAAAATGTACACAAAGGGCAACCATATAATATATACAGTAAGATTAAAAAAGGTAAATCCTTAATTCACAGGAAAATGCAGTCATAAGAAAAGCACTCAGCAAAACATTAAATTCAGGAAAGATTCATACATAAAGCAGTGTTCAAATACGTGATGCAGTAAGCAAGATGCAATTCATCAGCTTACAGCAAAACTAACAAAGCAGAATCAGAACTGAAGAAGTTAAAAAGTCCTAAGATAAAACAGCACACTACAGACTAACAAGAACTTCTGCTACCAATTGGGAGCTTATCAGCTAAAAAACAAACAAACAATCAAAAAATAAAAGCCAAAAACAAGAAGAAAGAAAACCCTGGAGTCAGATAACACAGCCACAACAAGGGAGGTACTTCACTAGGGTGTAGCAGCCAATGTGCTCCTGTTACTACAAGAAGCAGCAATGAAATTAAGTCAGGAATACTTGCTACATTCAACTGAACATCATCCAGCTCAGCCTGCAACATGTAGAGAAAGGCTTGTGCCGCCTTCTGCCAAGACACTGCTGAACCCAGCAAAGGGGATGCGATACAACTCGCCCTTCAGAGATACATGACAAGGGCTTTCACCACTGAGGTGAAAAAAGTGTTAAGGTAAACAGAATGTTAACAAAGTAAAAAATGTAAGCTGAATAATAGCAACGAAGAAAGACTGTTTAGCCAAGGATAACTTTGTTTTCCATATAATAGTAATGTCACACCAAAGTTAAAACTAGATTTAACAACTCAGGAAACCGCGCCCAGCCCTGTGCTTTTATGGACTCATAAGGAAAGCATCTAAAATTTCTTGCAAAATGATACCTCTTTACAGAAGTGGCCTGCAAAGCAACTTAGGTTCTCTTTTCTTTGCCCAAGGTGAAGGCAGAACAAACTCGAGGTTCACATCTATGTCAGTTCAGATGAGAAGTTACAAAGTATTTAATTAACCCTGGCTTTTTGTCCTCCACGAGGACAGAGGCATTAACATTATATGGAACTCTTTTCAGGGTGTGATATGCAAGTTATCAGAAGAAAAAAAAAAGTAATATACCATTGAAAATAATTTTATATTGGCAAATTCAGTTCCAAAGTTCCAATTTAATATTCTTTATAACTTCAATTGCATTTATTTAGTATGGTTATAATTTTCTTTTTCCACTCTAAAAGCAGGGCAAGTGCTGTCAAAGCTCCTAGATACCATGAAGGCTACTTTCGAGGCAAGTCATTGCCAGTCACAGTCACCAGATCAAGGGTTAATACTGTGGAGCTACTACATTAATATCCTGTAATATACTGTACCACCATTCACCTTCAGGATATCTAATATAAAACTTAAACCTGGTCAGTTATTACTTATTTAATTTAGAGGAAGAAATTAAAATGGCAGAGATGATAAAGAAATATAAAAATTCTATTTACAACACTATGACAAAAACCAGATTAGTTCTATGGAGACAGGCAAATTCTTTTCAACTTTGTGGCTTAGCTCACATATCTGTAAAATAGAGACAATGCGACCTAGTAACTACATCAAGCTTCTTTGCTGCCAAGCCATATTCCTAACTTGTTCACTACCTTCATCAAGTCACACCCACCTTACAAGGCAACACTGAGATCAGTGATGTATTTTAAAATCAGCCATCAGTGAGATTAAAAAAAAAATATTTCAACTTCTGCAGAGAAGGCAAGACCTACCCCTACCAATCTCTCTGCAACTTCTGACCTCCTGCAGATGCCCTCCTGCTCTGCACCCCCTTCTGAAAGCAACTTTGGGTTTCCAACTACATTTCTAGAGGCCGTTTTTAAGTCCTCCTCTTTGACACAGAATTTATATATAGTGAGGCTTTTCCTCTCCCCAATCACTTATCCTTGCATCTCCTTACTACATAAAGTAAGGAGAACATAATTTCTCCATTAATTCTGCCATACCATTATTCCAAAATACTGCAGAAAGTGAAGTGCATGACACTATTTTCTGTAGAAAAACATCGGTGTGATAAAAAGCAAACATAAAAATAACAGGGAGTATACATGCTGTCACTGGAAATCCCTCACTTTCTCCTCCATGTTCCCTTCTTCCTTCTTTCTGACTCACTGGATAGCAGCTAAATCATTCCAGGAAGGAAGGCACAACTAACGCTTTTCCTTTGCAATTAAATGTGGTGTCAACACCTCTGAAGGGTACCTGCAACCCATGTCACCAGGTGTGATTTTGTCTATTAGTTAATTAGGGAAAAACAGAGTTGCTTTGACTGGAGGTTAGCCTTGATAGCTTTTGTCCATGTTCAGTCCAACAAATGTGCTATTCCCTCAAGAGCTGTGGCAGTCTAAACTAATGCCTCCCATTGCTTTCCCCTCCTCACTTTTCCCCTCCTTCTGTCTGTCAGCAAAATGGCATATGATTGGTATTACCTAAACATCTTAAAAAAACCCCCTCCAAACACACCACATTAAAAGCAAACAAAAAAAACCACCCAAAAAATACCACCCAACTCTACCACCCCACCCAACTTCTCTCCAGAATATTTGGGCAGGAAAAAAGAGCAAAACAGAACACTTTGCAAAAGGTACAATGCAAAACCAAAGCTCTCTAACAAGCTTGGGGTGGGGAAGGATTGTTTGCTGATAATACTGGCAAATTTGAGGAGCAACCTCTGCAGTGGACAAGAAGCTGAGGATGAACCACATGACAGCACAGCTGCAAACTAATGCTTATTCAAAGCAAGTTGTCAGACCCAGGGTAGCTCAAAGATATTTCCTGTAAACATATTTTAGAGGCTTAAGTTTCCAATAATCAGCCTACAAACACAGGCAGCATGTTCTTTTTCTAGCAGATAGAAGGTAGTAAATGCTGTGTGTCCTGCTGTGCTGTCTGATCTCCTTTGCTTTGGGGCAAATAAAATACTGCATTGTCTAAACTCTCTTGCAACTCTTGCAATACATTATTTCTTGGACTCTTTCTTCATAAACTCACTTCATTCTGAGCAAATCATTATTGAGATCAATATGGCACCTCTTTTCACTATCACCATTACACCAAAATATACCCTCCAGAAAAAGTAAATGTGCCTTGCCTTCATGTCACTTCCCCAAAATTATTTCAGATTTGTTTGCATTATGTATGCAACCTGTCCTGTGCACATTATGTACACAACATTAAAATTTTATCTATTCTCAGCTCCTAGTTGTGAAGAAATAAAACACATGTCTGCAACTCCATCTATCACTTGGTTGCAGCAGTGCTTTAACATTCTTAACGCTAGGCTGTTTTTCTGGAGTCACAACTTCTTGTCGGGCAGAAACACAGGTACAATTTACTTTTGCTCTGCACCTGATTTTTATGAAAAGAAAATCACAGAACACAGCAATACCTCTGCAAGTTGAACACAAAGAATCAGAACCCAGAGCATGACCCAACATTAGGTCCATTCCTCAACACTGTCAAATACACACCTCCACAGAGTCAGTCTAGATAAAGAGTGCAGTTCTGCAAAATGGGAAGCCAGGAAGAGAAATTACAAAAGACAGTCTCAAGGTCAAAGGGGTTTGCACAACTAGATCCTGTATTTCATATTTATTTTACATACTAAAGAGAAGGCATGTTTTAATTTCACAAGCATTACTGACCCAACCGTCTGCTATGTGTTTATGCAAAAAGATGAGGTGACACCCAGGACCACTGTGCACAAACTTATGAAGAATTTTGTAATCGTGCTGATAGTAAATGAATGGTGTCCAGTATCTAAAATTCTTATCTCTTCTTTCATCTATTCTATCATTGTCACAGTAAGACATAAGACACATTTTACTTAGCTACGAAATGCCCATAATGCCTCTCCCTTTTTTTATCATGGGACGCAATGTTTTCAAGCTAGATAATATTTCACGGTAAAACTAAACATGCAAGGAACAATGGCCAGAAATTATCTTCATGCTGTGTAATCGATAATTTTCTGAGGATGTTCAATTTTACACAAATTCCCAAGATGCTGAGACATGGAGATGGGTTTTCCTTACTGCACTGACCTTGTAATGTTCATTTTATGAGCCCCCAAATGCAGCTTGGGAGCTCATGTAAATGGGAATATTGGGTACTCCAGCCATGAAACATACAGTACAATATGGAAAAAATCTAGGCTGCATTATTACTTTTCATATAAATAGTCATGTTTACTGTGAAGGCTGTTTTCCAGAAATGTGAATCACAAAGGAACAGGGGAAAAAAATACAAATTCTAGGGAAGCTGGGAAATATGTCATACTTTCAAAAAATATATGCTGCACACTGTAACATTCTTCCTTCATCAGTTACCACTGCCCTCCCAAATGCCTATTTGACACACACCTTCTTAACAATCTTTTAGATGTCTGCAAATGCTGCTAGTGACAATAAAGCACTATGCTAGGAAGAAAAAGCTCTTCTCATTTATCCTGGATACCTTGCTCATGATTGGAAGGGGGATCAAATGTTCACACAAATTGAGTCAAATGATGAGAGCTCTTGTCTCCTACTTATCACAAATATACCACCACTTAAGCAGGTCTTCTCTGGTAAATGTTCTGTCCTCCATTTGTCTTTCTGCTAAATTTTACAGAAAATTGCTATTTAAAGACACCGCTGGTTTTTAGAGACAGTTCTTACCTGTGCTCAATTTTTTCTAGCCCACAATAAAATCTTACTGATGGCCCCTCGTGACATTTTGATTTTCCATGAAATTAAAGACTATGGTGATGTTTAGGTATCTTAAATATAATTCCCACTATATAAAACACAGAAAAATCCATATAAAACACAGAAAATAACATGCACTCCTTCTTGAAGTATTAGGAAATACTTGCATGCCCCCCAAAAAAGGCAAAGCACTTATAAGGAAGTCAGAATGGAGACAACATGGGTGTTGAAACCAAACCCCTCTCTTCCTCAGATCCCACACACACATAGGCACTGGCAGCCTTCCCTCACTTCCACACATAAAAGGAGCTGTTTCCCTCACACTCTCCCTGTGCAAATGGAAGTTCATCCTTCCATGTGCCCAACCAGGGCCCCCCCCCACTGCTCTCTGTACGCTGAAGGTGCTCATCTCTTTCCACTATGCCCATGCACTCTGTCTCTCTTACTACATGCCAGCAAAATCTGCCTTTCTTACTATGTACAGCAAAAGAGCAGTCACTTTTCCAAGCAACTTTCCTGTGTAAAATCAGTTTTCTGTAGAAGTGTCAGCATAATAATATCATGTTCTCATCAGAATCTACAAAGCTATGGGACAATGATGAGAAATCTTCCTTATGCAGGCAAAACCACAAGGGCCACATTCTTCCTATTACTCACTGCCTCCTGTTTACCAAAACACAATTGAAAGTCATCTATTTCTCTCAGGAACAGAGAATAATTTGAGTAACTTTTCCCAGACACCCACATTTAAGATAATGTTTACGACAGAAAGAGCTCACTCTAGCCAGCTCAGTTGCACGCATTTTTATGTCACATATTTAGAATCATAACAAATATTTAGAGTCATGATATCAAATATTTAATGATAGTAACACTTGTGACACAATCCTTTTCATACAAATCCATGTATCATACAGAGCTCAAAAGAGCTCTTCTTCCAAGGTTTCCTGAAACAATAGAGGATACTGTCAACATGGCATTATTTATTTCATGTCTGTGTATGTGCATTATACAAATCAATATTTTACCATTTGCTCCATATATCCTCAGGAGAAGCCCTTCCAACTGCTTGACAGAAATAACACTGAAGCCTGGAAAAAAATAAACCTTATCCTGTAAAGTCAGACCACTTGTGTCTATTTTGGAAAAGAGACAGAAGAAATCTTTTATAGCATCTTTTAAAATGTTTTATAGATTGTATTTCAGGAATTTGTGATTTATAATACATTCACCTATCACACACAGGAAACTGGATGAAGTTATTGGCATTCAGACTAATCCAGAATATTGCAGTACTGTCTTCATTTTTTTTTAACAGCAGACTTGCTGTCCAAATAACCTCCATGCTCTGTTACTTCTGCCTGTAGTATCTATCTAAAAAGTAAATTTGAATTAAGGATGATGAACGCACTCCCTTTAAACTGTGTTTTACCTGAACATAGAAGGTCAATTCACAATTATGTGAGACATCAAGCCTACCAGTAAGGTGCTGTTTATTTAAGCTCACACAGAAGAATCAGAGGTACTCTGCTGCTTTAAAGGCAAAGCATCCATTTGAAACGAAAACTGAGCTAATCCCAGATTTCTGCATCCCTATAAAATACAAGGACAATTCTGCACAGAAATAACATGCCACCATAATCCAGGCCATAACCTCTTTTAACCTGAGCAAAACGAACTACCCTCATCCTTACACTGGCTCTGATTCTGGAGCACGACAGGGGGACTACAGTCATGAAGTCAAGTGAAAACCCCAACCCTGAAGGCAACTGAAAGGACCATCATTGTTATCCTCAGAGTATAGGCTGTACCATTCACCCTTTATTTAAACCAGCACAAGCTTCAAAATACACAAAGATTTAAACAGGCAAAAAATGAGACTATGACTTTTTCTGCCTGATGCAAAAGCTGGTGCCACACAATGAGGTGGGAGCTCCTCTAACAGTTCAGGCCTTCCAGGGCAACCAGGACATGTTCACCACCTCCTTCTGTGTCCCCCTGCTTGAACTGCTCCAGGATTAAGTGGAGAGCTTTTCAGGACACACTACAAAGATTTAACAATTCTTTTCCCCTCCTCTTTAAAACCAGGCAACAAATCTAATCCCTATAAGACGATGTCTTCAGAAAACAGCCAGAGGGGCCAAGGAGATGCCCTCTAGATGCTTACACTTATACAAGACCTCAAAAATCACTCATGTAAAAACTGTAATCTAAAAACTACACAAATAAAATGAGAAGTTCTTCAACAAACAAGATGGTCCAGTACTGCAAATGGTGCTATTCATACTGCTCACATGCAAGGATTTTATTGCAATACAACTCCAGTTTGTATATACATACATATATATATATACATGGGTTTATTTCAAATGTGCAAAAAAAAAAAACCACCAAAAACAAAAACAAAACTTGTAAAAAAAACCCAACTCATACAAATTTTTACCTCCCTCCATTTTAAATTCCTATTTGAAAACAGAAATGCTGTGCTCTTCTCTGACAAGGATGTACTACACAAAAACCAATAAGCTGCTTTTTCATACACTGCAGAGTCCTTTCTCAGGAAATCTAATGTCAAACAGTATATCACCATAGAATATATGGCCATTTCCCCCATTTTTTCTGGACAAAAAATATAAATCCTTATTCAGTGCATGAGCCATCTTTTACTCTGTGTAAAATTCAGCTTCTGACACAGCAGTGGTCCAGTTTGGGTTGATTATTAGCTAAAATTGTAATACAATAAAAAAATCACTCATATTAAAGATGCCTCACATAAATTAAATAAATTGCAATGACAGGATTGGATTTCCTCTAAGTTCTTCATCAGTCAAGGCTAATTATAAATCATTGTTAATGCAGCTTTTGTGTAAAATAGGAGAGTAAGTGCTTCCTCTCACTAAAGAATTTTGGAGAAATGCTTTCTTTTCTCTAGGGTCTTAATTTCTCTACATACTAGCCACAGCAACAGTTCTGTTTCCTGCAGCCATTTCTCTCTGTCATGGCAGGGAGAGGTAGAACAACACGCCCAAGGAAGATGCCACTGTCTGTTTTGAAACTTCTGCTCAAGGACTGAGAGAGCAGAACACGTAAGAGATCAGAGTTAATCAGCCAGGAATGCTGACAAAGGGCTCAGAGTAACACAGTTAGAGCACAGCCACAAAAGAAGCCACCAAAAAAAAAAAAAAGCAGAAGGTTTTACAAAGGAAGAAACAAATGTTCCACCTGTTGTTTGGAACACAAGTAGCACAAGGAGCAAAAGGGAAGTACTGAACTACTTGAGCTTTGTGGCATTCAAGGCTTTCCTAGGTGGAAAACCTGCCAAGGGGAGAGAATCCACACCTGAGCAGCTAAAGTGAGAATCGAAAAGGGGGCTTAAATTCCAGCAGGAAGCTCACAAAAGCTTTAGAGAAGGCAAAAATAACAAAGCATGGCTCTGTAGTAATGCAGAGATGAGGAAAACAGCTGTGACATCCTGTTGGTTAGGAATAGGAGGGGAGAACAAGGAGCTGGGATCTTCTGTTTGCATTTACAAAAAAAAGGGCCAAGGATATAATGAACTCTCACAATTCAAGTCCTGCCAAAAGTATCAGTGAAATAATAAAATAGCCTCTGCCACTTGTTACCTTTGCAGCCTAATACAAAGCCATCTTAAGGTAACAAAACCCAGCTTTCAGGGTGCCTAGAGAGCAGACTTTGACAAGCCCTGTTATACTTACTGCAAAATCCCTCCATAGAAGGATCAAATGCAGCTGGTTCCTTTGCACTTAACACAGATATAATGTACCTAAATGCATACTTCAAGGCAATTGTTTAAGCACAGTTCTGACAAAATCTTAAATAACAGTAATTAAGATACAAATCAGTGGAAGAATTCAGACTGTAAAGGATGTTTTATTTCTACTTGTTTAGATCTGGGAGGAGAAGGAAGCTGTCACGTGCCAGAACTTTGTTAGTGAACAATCTCAAAACCAACCCTAACACTGTTTAAACTAGTTTGCATTTATAATGCTGTAACATGAGAAATATTTAATATTAGAAACACAAGTCATTAAAATTAGTCAACAACATTTTTCTTCTGGGAGTTGGGCACACATGACAGACATTGTTTTAAATGCTCCTCTCACACTGTAGTTCTCCAAGTTGGATGTCACCAGAAATATAAAGCTACTACAACTGCACTAACAGACCTTACTTTCCATTTTATTAAGAAAACTAATCTGTTTTATAAGCTAGAGTAACACCAAATCTGGTTAATTCATAGCAATGAAAACACTGTACATCAGTAAATACTATAAACTAGCAAACAGAAGAAGAACCTAAAGTATGCTGTCATTTTTAATTGCTATTACTATGGCACTATATTTATTACAGAGAAGATGACAGTTGTCACTTTAATGTAAATTCTACATGGAAATGAGTGGTAATTTCAAGTACCTGAAAGCAGTCTAGGAAATGCTCAGGTTTTGAAAATACCTTCATTCCCTCATTCCGAAAACAAACAAGTGATCTGGCTCCCTTATTACTGAAAGCAGCTGCCAACCTCACTGTACTTTAAAAGGATACTGCTTTGCAAACACAAAATAAATGGGAAAAAAAAAGAGGAGAAACTAAAAAAAAAAAATTAAGATAAATTCACTACTGCAGTTCAAAACCAGAATCCCTAGCTTATAAAATCTCTTGTGGGGAATATAGCAAATGCTCAAGACTCAGAGGATTCTACATGAGCATAATAAACTATGCCAGTCTAACCTACATCAAAATTATAGCACTAAAGTGAATAAAATAGCAGTAAAGCCACTACAAACAAATGTTATATCTACTCTGCATATGTCAACACTAACTGGAATAACACTAACCCATTTTTTGCATATTACTAATTGTCAGAACACAACATATGTGCTTTTAGTGGCACAAGATGAAAATCACCCCAATATCTTGAAGTACCACTAATAGTATTTGAAGAAACTGTTTACATCCAGGCACTGCATGGATTACATTCACAGTCCTAGCCTGAATGCTGAAGGCAAAACAACACAGTGGCTCTAAAGGTAAACAACTATTTTGCTACTTCTAACGCAACTGCATTTTTTATTCTATTGACACAAAAATTCAGTAAGCAACAACTAGAGAACAGCAGCACTCTCCAAAGAACAGAGAGCTGCTTAAAAACTACTCGTTTTCCTTGCCCTACCGTCTAGCAGCCCTGTTTCTTCAAAAGAGGTCTTCTGTCCTTAACATGGCTGCCATGCCTTACATAACGTCAATGAATGAGAAAGTAGTTATTTTGTTTCCTAGGACACACACTGCCCATTAGCCATATGATTCTCCATATGGCACAGCAAACAGTCCAGATAAAGCTCTGCAGTAACGCAGCTCCGAAGATCAGCATCCTCTGAGAATAACAGCAACAGTAATTCAGACTTCACAGGCTCCAAATTCCCTTTGGTACATATTTAAATAAACAGGCATTCTTACCTTAAGAAAGCAATACTAATAATTATAGTGATGCTCAGTAGAGCCTCCTCTGTTTCATCTGTGGTCGTAAAAATGAATCTTGGTGCAACTGTCTGCTGCAGCAGGTAATCAATAATAAAACCTGCTTCTTCTGTTGCCAGAGCTGCTCCATCTGAACGCTAGCTAACGTGAGCACTGTCAGAGTGAGTCATACCAGTGACTCAGAGCAGATGCAGAGCTGCAGGAGGAGTTTAAGTTTCAAGGCTTCCTCTCGCTCCAGCTCCCAGTCACACAGGCACTCACTGCCTGCCTGTGTCTGTGTGTGCCTGCAGACTGCCCCAGCTTGTTCTTGCAGCAGAAGTTGGATTTTATCCTTTGCATAATCTGGAGAGTTGAGCAGTTTCAGTTTGTTTGTTTTAGGGTTTGGGTTTTTCCCCCCAGAATAGCAGTTCTGCTTCTTCACTACAAATATACTTATTGGGAATGCAAAAGCTTGCTCAGCAGACCAAATCAATATTGTATGTCAGGTAATGCACTACTACAAGATACATGTGGGCTCACATATCTCATCAAGAATAGGGACAGAACTCAAAAAAAAAACAGGAAAGACTATAAAATGACAGTATTGAGTCTGGGCAATATCCATTTATTCATGACAACTTCAGAGCAAAGTGCCTTATTTCATTATGTACTCTGGGCATGGCAAATTTGGTCTCAAATTCAGTGAGATGAGAGAGCCACAGGAAGGACTGTAAGAAGGGATGCACATGAGCAGAAATGCTGTGTGCCTGACACCAGTTTAGCAGAAAAAGGAGCCTATAGGAAAAGGGAATAGCTGCATTATAAACTGGAACAGTGCATTTGGGTTTAGGGTTGAGTTCTGGCAGGGTTGAGTTCTGGCAGCCACCCCCACAGGTATCAATCTCACCAGGCACTGGTAACCTAGTAGAAGAAGCATTTTGAACACATATATTTATTTCTCAGGCCTGCCAGACTCCCCACCATGAACAAGCAAGAAGAGGCACCATGAAGCCAAAGTAAGGCACTTAATGTTGGACACTTGATATGAATTGCTGTACTGACACCACTTATTTCTGAAAGGCACATTGTACTACGCAGTTGCAGTATTTAACAGATTCAGCCTTCAAGAGAGATGAAGCCATGTAGTACTAAGCCATTAGGTTAAGTACATGGAAACAAATTATAGTGGGATGAATCAAGCAAGTATTGTCAAAAGAAGATGCTGGCTGAAAGAACAATGCTACTAAAATGCATAGACCTACTAAACAGCCACTCATATAAACATTCCTGATAGTCTGGGGAAAAAACACTTGGTTTATGTCAAAGCATTTACAGCTGAACATTTTTCCTCATACTTAGCAAATGCCCAGTTGGCTATCACCCAGCTAAACAGATTTGTGTTGAGATTTCTCATGGAAAGGCTAACATCAAAGCATGACTTTCATGGGTTTGTGTATTTTGTCATTTTAAAGAATTCCTTCTTTTTCAAAGCCCACTAAAATGAAAGGTCCATTCAAACCAAGTATGTGTGCAGCACTCTTCAGGACTGTATCTGCTGTTAAAACTGCTGAACAAACTTCGTACTACTGACGGTGAATGTTTACTCCATGTATCTCAAAGCAGCCAAGAACACTGCCTTGGCAGGGGTCAAGAGGTGAGAAGGAATCACGCTGAGCAAAACAATTCTTGAAGCATGGTCACGCAGACAGTATAAACAAGGGGGATATAGAATAGCTGGTATCTATGAAGACACACAGAATTAAATGCTTTCTCCTAAAACCATTAGTATTCTATCACTTGGAAAATCTTCTGTTGAATCCCATCCTTTCCTGCAACTTACTAATGACAGTGAATAGTTGCTCCTGTTGAGCTTCCAAGGCTTTATTTTCATGTTTTAAATGCTTGAATAGGCAAGAGAATGCTAAGAGCCATAGCATATCAAGGAAAAAATATACAACACAAAATACACAACAGCAGCAATAAAAACCAAACCAAGACCACTGGGATTTTAATCAGGAAAACTAACATGGTCCAAATGGTATCTATGACACAGGCAGAGAAGAAGACAAAACTGCACGATACTTGGAGGATGGTAATTTGTTTTCTCCCGGGAGGTGGGGAGTTGTGGCTTTTGTCTCCTTTAATATATATGGCACAAAATTGTACATCATTCCATTTTGTGCTGCTGTCCAGCTAAGAGCAAAGATTTGGATAAAAGCTGACTCAAAGAAAAGAACTGTTAAAGGCTTCAAAGAGATAAAAGCACACCAAGAGTGAGCACCCACTGTGTAAAATGCATGTACTTGCCTCAGCTTCAAGTGACCTCATCTACAAATCAGACGTGATTTAGATGCTATAGGCAGTAGTTTCCTATTGTTTAATTGATCAGTCTTTTGTGCTGGACCTTCTGCAGTAGAAAGGGGCTGGGTCAGGGATTGAAAAAAGTGGGAAAACATGAAGCTTCTTACCCCAACAAAAGTGAATGTACACAGATATTGATGAAATCTTGACCAGAAATGCAGTAGAGCATTCTGAACTAAACATTGCTGCAAGAGATTCTGCATTAAGAGACAATGTAGACTATTATACTTTCTTTACAGTCTACAGATAATGTTTTTTCTTTCTTCACCTTTTTAGGTGACAAGCAAGCATAGGCTTTTCTACATTCAACATGATGCCAAGCTCAAGAATCTTATTCTTTCTTATCACCTCCCTGTCTCTAGCAATTCGTTAGTTTGGAATTATTTTTAAAGCCATCATTAAGCCAGTGATGGTGGAAATGGTTTCCCACAGCCTATTCCAGATTGTCAGATTTCTTATTAAACTGCTTTCTCATGAAAGCTCAGATTGTCCTTATCGAGAACACGAACCTCTAATCCTGTTTCTGAGCCTCATGCCTTTTAGGTTATACTGTCTGGAGGTGGGGAGGAAATAGGAGGAAAAAAAAAAAAAGCATTCATTTTCTTCAAGGACAGACCTGGGTCCAGATGCAGTAGGGCAACTAAACCAGATTGAGGACAACTGCCAATATCCACAGTGCCTCCTTCCACCCTCACCCTCCCAGATTTCCAGTCATCTTTCCAACAGCCACACTCTCTGCTATCCTAATGTTTTGTAATCTTGTTTTTCTGAGCCCTGTGTAAAGGTAAGAGTTCAGGGACACTAATTTTTGAGGAGCAGTGACACACATTTTCAAGAGGAAAATCAGAGCTAATTTCTTGAACATGCTTATACTCGTTTTATCATTGATATGGGCATTAAAATACTTTCCAAATACGAGTGAGCAGCCATACATGGAAGTGAGCATCACACATGCACACAGTAGAAGACACCCACTGCAAAAGGAGCATGTATTCTGAAAATACATATAGGCAAAAAGTTGGAAAGAACAATATTTTTTGCATTATCTTACAAACCAGCTAACTGACTTGACACATCCATAGAAAAGAAAATTGCAGAAACTAGATCTCAGAGTCTTGCTCATTAGACTAGCAGACTTCCCTTTCAGTGCATCTCACTAGCAGGTTCCTTTCTTCCATCTAATTACCTTTCTTGGGTATTTTGATATGCCATGACAAAAGCACTGTTTGTTTCTCAGGAAAATTAAGACTCCTGCTGGGAAAAGTGTCAGAACCAGAATCTTTACCCTGCACAGACAATGAACGGAGGAAGCCACACATGAAAACTGATCTTCAGTGATTGGGTATGGGGTGCAGGGAAGAGGATGATGCACTTGCCACAATTATCTCAAGGTTTCTGAAGATAAATAACAGGACACACTGTAGCAGTAGAACTTTTTACCTTCACTACATCATCCACCACTCAGTAGTATCTTGCAGACCTCTCTAAAAAGCAGTTATAGCAAAGCAACCACCAAGAGGCTGTGAGATACCATTTCCTCCATACAAGTACATCTCTTCACTGAGACCACCTCCTGAAGCTACTGCTATAGCTGCGACCCAGGTAAATTATTTTTTTTTTTTACTCCCTAACAATCCAAAGCTACAGAGACTGCAATAGGAAGAGACAACAAAGTTACAAGCTGTCAGTAACACACTGCATGCCAATCTCGGAGGGAAGTACTTCTGCAAATCCAGTGAAAATGCAAAAGAAAACCTAAATGCCCATTTCCTCTTAATTGTTTTTTCTCACCAGATGAAACAACAAACTGCAGAGACTAAGATCAGAGAATCAGCCAAAACAAGACAAGGACAATATATCTCATAGCAACAAAGATGTACTGACCAGATGAGAGACTGGTTTTCAGACACTGCTGTGGCTCCTGCAAATACAGACAATGATGCATTGCTCAGGCTTGCTTGGGTAAGGAGGACTCTCCAGATTGCTCTTGATGTCAGCATAGTGTCAGCTGATCTTTTGGCAGCCGGCCTGCTCACATCTATCCACTTCTGCTCTCTTTTTCTCTCTAATGCTAACATCTGCCCATGTTTTGCACCGACAGAAAAGGTCAGCAAGACCCTAATGACACATTAAACCTGATAATCAAGCAATGCACCATTTGAAATTACTGTGTGCCCACTCTTATTCCCCTGATATTCAGATCTCAGTTTTTTCCTAAAAAAAATCTCAACATAAGGCAAGTGCAGAAGAATCCATAATCTCAAATGTTCCATTCGTGCCATAAATTCACTCTGGATAACAGAGAAAGTAAGTCAGAACACACCCAGTCTCCTCAGGCTTCCAATAACATTAATATTTGTTGTATCAATACAGCCACAAATTCCTTGTTCCAAACAATCTTTATTTTTCTCTACAAGGCACAACTACCCCTCTGCTGCAAACCAGCATGCTCATTTTCTGCACCCATACAATCACTTCAATTGAATATTGACCTGTGAATCCTAAGAAAAGAGACATCCAAACAAACCCAGGCATAAACTCATTTTGAGGCAAGTCTATCTGACTTGAACATCGCAGTTCTTCACCTTGTCTAACAAAATTCTATACTCTGATGGACATTCTCTAAATCCACTCATTTTGCTCATTCAATATACTCTAAACATTTTCAAACTGAAGTTTTTCCTGTTGTCTCCACAATGCAGGACTCGCCAATCTCATGCTGGTGACCCATGACTGCTAGATTCTTCAAATGCCTCAGAAAGAATAATTGTCAGTGCTGTAGAAAGTGGATGCAAAGACTTATTGCTTTGCCAGTACCATCTGCTGCACTGGGGAAAACAAATCAAAACCCTGTAAGACTGAATGCAAAGCTGGACATTTTTTATGACTATTCCTGCAGTATTTGTTATAAAATTTATTTCTCATTGCACAAAGAAAGAGCAGCTGTAATGTGAGATTTCTGTGGTTGCACAACAGATTTCTAATGCTTTGTGTTGTCTCCCCAACTCAACTGTAGTCTTTTTCAAGTAAATCAGTCCCTATTTTCAGCAGGAAAATCATCTTTCGATAGGTTCCTAATTAGTAAGGCCATGAAAATTAACTGCCTATCTAGGCATGCTTACAGGCCTCATTCTCTTAGTCCTATTTTTGTCATTCTTTGCCTTCAATGTGCAAAAAAAAAAACCAAAAAAACAAAAAAAAAAGTCCTGCTCTTAGTACAGTGTAATACAGCACTTCACAAAATGCTAGGAGGGTACTCAAATGTAAGCTGATCAGTAAAAAAAAATAAAATTCAAGGCCACGGGGTTAAACCATTTTTCTTCCTTCTCAAAATTCTTTATTTCTCCTTTCAAAATAAGAAATTATTAAAAATATTAGAAAACAATACAATCATAAAGAGTTATCTGCAAGCTCACAACTTTGAAGTCATTATGTATTTGTGGTACACAGGAATGCCACGAAATAATCAATGGGACCACTCAAAGACTACGGTACTGTACACGTTGAGTTGTGCATCCAGCAGGGAGCCCAAGGTGGAAAAACTTATTAAAAGTGTTGATAATGGAAGTGTTTCTTTCATGATTAATTTAAATTTTGACATTCAGAACTTAATTGATTTGAGATCATTTGGGATTTTTCCTAAAATTAGGTCACAGAAAAAGCTCACTAAATGTAGCACTGGAGTGTTCCTAATGGGATTTCAAAAAAATCTTTATGTCAAAGGCTACATGTCTTAGAATAAGAACAGTCAATTCCAAGCTAGCAAACCTACAGAGACAATAAAAGTAGGCAAGTAATAATGATTTAAAAAAATAATCGATTCAGAATCTCTTTATTAAATGAACCATTTCCTTTTCTGGCAGATACATAAAAATACAGGTCCCAAAGAGACCCACCAGTTATGACATCTTTTTCCATGTATCTGTTGGAAGAGCAGGTGCTGTGCTCTGCGTGGGTTTCTGCTTTTCTTTTCAATGAGTTTCACTTGTTTATGTATAATCCATAAGCATGCATTAATATATTGCTGTATGTTTAGAATATTTTCACTTTCTAGTAGAGTAAAAGGTCTCTGGCATGGGATGGCTTGGTGACTAAGGTGAGACCAGAGATTACAGACATTTGCATCATACAGTGTTTTGGGAAAAGAACAAATCCTTGAATTCTATTTTAACATACAACCTCTTGTTTATAGTTAAACTGCACCAATCTAAACTGATAAGATTACTGGCATCATATTTTTGTATTACAAAGACAATAAAACAAGTATTTTCTATCAACCTGCTCTCTCCCATTTCCACCTTCTTCTAATTCTGTAATGTACTTCAGCTCTTCGGAATTGATGGCTACTCCTGCACCTGCCTGATGATGGTCACAGCCCACAGGTCCTGCCACTCTGCACCCCTGGAGCTGCAGCTGTCCTCTCCAGCCTGGCTGGGCCACAGAACCAAGGCTTCCTTCACACAGAGATTCATTTGGTAAAAAGGATAGGTCTGTTGGCTTGCATTTTGCATCTGAGACAACTGAGGATACAGAAAAAGCATGCACCTGGAAATGAGACCATATTATCCTCATTACTTGTTCTCTAGATTACCTCATAGCTTTTTAACCCAAACCAGAGGAAGGCTGGTTTTCCTTCCCCCAGCTCATTTTAGGTTTTTCTGGGGGACAAGTTGTGGGACTGCATGGCTGTGTCTTGTTTTGGTTTTTTTTTTTCAAATGGAAGAATGAAGCAGATTGAGTCTGAGGCTCAGAGGCACAAGTTTCTAGGGCCCACCTCACTGATCTGGTAATGACTTTATTCATTACTTGTCTGACATTTTGCAGAGTCTTGGGAACTGAATCTTAAGCTCTAATTAGTGAATTTAATATTGGACAAGCATTCTTTAGGATATTACTAAGTAATTCTGGGATAATGCTTAGTTTTGAAAGGAAGATATCCATTTACCTCCCATCCAAATTTTGTGAAGTTGACTCTAGTTAATGCTGACTAGACACATTTAATAAATGACAGTCACATTCCTAGAATGATTACATTCACTTTTGCAAATTGAGGATTTCAAAAACTCATTTAATCATTTTAGAGATAAAGAAGACTAACAAAAACAAACTGGCTATAAACACAAAACCACCAGTAAAAGTCAGCAAGAGCCACAAAGACAGGTAGTATGAAAACTCTTAATCAGTTGCTATATTCCAAAATAGCATTAATTCTCTGTTAATTTCTCTTGGGAAAAACAAGTCTAATAACCCTCCATGCAAGGCCTTCTGAAACAGACTACAATACATGAACATTTGCTGATTATATGAACAGTAAACAGAGACAGCAAGCTGAACAAAGAGGAAGAACACAGAGCATGGAAACTACCTGATCCCCACCCATAACTGGAAGGACTCTTAAAATACACAGGCAGTAATTCAATGTTACAGCTGTAGTTAAGATGGGAAAGGAAACAGAAACATTAAAATGAAAGACAAGTAATAGCTATCCTCACATTAAACCAGTTTTAAAAGTATGGGTGTCTCTTTTCTTTTTTTACAGTGGGTCTAAAATAGGGCAAGATTTAAGCAGCACCTGTTTTGGGCCGAGTTTCTAAATAATCTGCCTGTTTTAGGAATCCATGTAATAGACTGAAACCACATAAATACTGGCTAAACACTATTTCAAAAGAACTTGATGCTTTGTCATCTTCATATAAATAAGCTAAAAAAATTATAGACTATAAAAGTAGTCAGCACAAGACTTTTTCTTCTACAAAAATAGAGTATATTTCTTCAACCTGCTCTCTCCCCCCAAGTGAGAAACTGAAGCAATCAGCATGAAACTGGTAGCAATCAGCACCTATATAAGAAAGTGAAAAGGAAATAATAATTTTTTATTTGCATAGAAAAGAAATCCACACAGGAAAGTAACATATTTTTGGTATCTTACTTCTGATCGTTTAGTTTGTTTGCTTTTAAGAGAAGCCTTTTCAGGTCTATTACTCCAATGTGCAAACGCCTGTAATTTAGATACTGAAAAGATGAAGTAGTTAGTTTTTCATCGAAAAATGTCCCATTAAGGAAAAAAAAAAGGAAAAGAAAAAATGGGAACTCAAAATACTTCATTAATGAAACAAATCTATTTATTCCTCCTACAGATGCAGCCTGCTAAACAGGAATAAAGGAATATTTAAGCACAGAAGCTAAAAAGTCATGCTTTAAAATTCTGCAACGCCTTTCATCACTTCAATAGGTTGAAAATTGCTACAATTCATGCTACCCCTTATATGCAATGTGGAGAATGAATAGACTACATTAATAGGAATGTCCAGGAGAGTCAGAAAATGCACTGTATTCTCTACTTTCTCAGCAAGAAGACAGGCAGAGTGCAATTCAGAGCACCTAAGCTAGGCAGGAGCTATGCTGCTAACTTAGATTCTGTCAGGAATCACCTCTACAAAGGCAATTGCTTCCCTCTAAAACCACAGAGGGAATGAAGTCTGCTGACATACCAACAAATAAATTCTGCACATGATCTACAGAAATGCTGCAGTGGATTAAGTCAAATAGCTATCCAGTAGAAGCAGAGCTCAAAATAGAACATAGTTGGGAAGAATCTCTGATGAGATTTTGTACAAGATAATGTAAGAAGCCGAGGAAATGTCAGAGCAGGGGAATCAAGACTCTCAACAAGGCAAAGATCAATGTTACCACCAACGGGATACACACCAGCCTGAGAGCAGTTCTTAGCATATGATCTTGAAAGGACAGAAGTCAATAGCACTGTGGTGGCTCACTACTTGGCCAAACTGGTTTAGAGAACAGGAAATGGAGAAATGACAGCAAAAGTGCACAGCAAGTTATCTTAGGGGAAGGTGTGGCAGGGCAGGAAAAACAGCACACTTAACTCTAATGGAGAAAGATGCAAAGAAGTGGATTCAGGACAGCAGGAACTCAGGCAGAGACAGGCACACATTTCCCCAGGCAAGAGTGAGCTGACTGACTGACAGGCTGCTCAAAATACAGAAAGATGCTTGGGGAAGCTATGACAGTAGCTATGAGAGAGAGGAGACAAAAGGACTTGGGAAGAGATCATCAGGAAAGTGTCATGGAAGTCTTATTTTGCAACAAAAACAATGCTTGCTAATTCTCTGTGGAAAAAGACCCAAACTTTTTCAGGTCTGTCCCTTGTTCTGAATTTAGGCAGAAGAGTCTGAAGGCTGTACATAAAACTTTGCTGTAGTTAACTATCTATGCTCCTTGACAGCATCAAGGCCTCTTCCACGGACACAGCTGTATAGAAGCTGTAGAGGGTTCCTCACCATGAAATGCTCTGTAGGCTTCAGTCTGGAAAAATGTGCAATTACATTTTCAGATGAACATAACACTCTCTGAAAGTTTGAGTCTAACTGTCAGGAAACCAAGTGAGACACTAAACCAATAAAGCTTTATTTAGTCAGAGGTTTCAAAAGCAACTCCCTTCCTTGTTCAAGGGGACTAACCATTTACCATGAGGCAACTTCTTACATCAAAGCAGTGCCACTTCACATGAAGTATTTAAGGTCTGCTTAGCCTCTTTAATGCAATAAAGGCAATAATACTGAATAAAGGCAATACCATGCAAGTTTGCAGTGCTTCAATCAGAAACTCCTGGCTGGGCATTAAGCAATCCTCAAAGGTTTGGCTCCTGAAGCTGCAATATGGAGTTATGCAAGTCCCCCAGGACTTCTGAGTGTGCTGGAGCACAGTTACATAAACCACATAACAGGCTGAGCTTGGATGGTGTTTTAGACCACCCATCCCTGAAACTCCTGGCCTTTTGGCTCATGACATAAATACTCCTTTATTGTCAGCACATCTTTCTCCAAGTGTCACTTTCCAGATTGGCACTGGTGCCATTTTTCAGAACTCTGTGGTACCAACAAAAAAGCCAACAAGAAGAAAAATATCAGTAACTCTAGAAGAACTGCTGTGCAGAGCCTCCACATGATACTCTACTGTGTGGGCTTCAGGCCTGGAAAGGTACTGTGGCAGGTGGCCTCTAACACTGCAGAAGCCACATAGAAAAAGAGAAAAAATGGTACTGCAAGTGTAACCTTTCTATGATACTTTGTTATAAACATCCCAAAATCTATAACAAAGCCACCTGTAGCAGTTATCTTTTATTGTCCTCTTTAAGTCCACACACTGGTTTTTGTACTTCAAGCAGCTAGTTAGTACAGAGTTTTCTTGGAGAGCTGGATGTCAAATACAGGAGGAAAGGGTAACTAAGAGGATTGCTTTTTCACCTCTTGGAAGTTTTGGGGGCTGCTCATCCTTTTTCCTCCAAAAACAGCTCTCATCAGTTTTCATCACTACCTCCGCTACTCACCAGTTTTCTCTAAGTACAAAGAACACTGAAGGAAGGTGTGAAAAAGGTAGATACATAGGAATACAGGCAGTACTATGGTACTCCAGTCTCAGCCTAGTTTCTAGAAACTAAAGACATTAACAGCTGAACTACAGGACAAACCTGGCTTAAATGCAGCACGGCGGAGAATAACAGCACCAGCTGAATGAATTACTGTCTTTAGCTCACATAACACTCAACATACCCCAATTTGTGTACCAAAGCAGATCAACCCTAGTTTTTCAAAATAGCATAAAATTAATCCCAGCAAGATGTGGGGGATAGCATTCTGAGTATTCAGTTTGGGAGAGCAACTAAGAACAGCTGGTGCAGAGCAGCATGTGTCCAAGCTAATCTCTAAACCGTTATCAAGTGCCAGAGAACTTCTACTATCATCGGCAAGCATAAAAATGAGATAATTCAGGAAATTACTGTTAGTCCTTTTTATCTGTCCTCAGTCTTTCAAGCCTCAGAGCTAACAATTAATAAGAAACAAAAAGAAAAAAAAATAATATAAGTAATTAGGATGGTAGGTCTTAATTTAGAGATTACCCAGTTAAACATCCAAAAAGTTTTCCATCTCCTAGGTATTTTTATCTTATTTGCTGTTTGAACAAACACAATATAATCTATTTTTGCACTGTGCAATCGCCATGGGTACTAAAGGATGAGACTTGTACACTTGGGGCTAATTAAAGGTAATGCCAACACTCATGTGCACATGCACCATAATCAAGCACTTACCTTTCTTTGCAGGTGAAAACACACAATTAGTCAGCTAGTTTTTGTAGTAATTTTACTCTATTTCCTCAAGTCTATCTGCTTTGTCACCTTCAAATTATTAAAACAGTGCTGCCACAAAATCACTCAGAATGAATTATCTGCTTGAAAAATATCCCTATAGACAGGTGTAATTTTTGAAGTAGGAACAGTTTTCTCCTGGCATTCTTTTAAGCAACGTAAAATTTTTATGTCTTGTAACTGTTGTATCTAAACAACACAGAAGAAGTAACTCTTGTATTTATGAAAAATCCTTTAGTACATTTCTCAAAGAATGTCACTTGGAACATGAAGCTACTCAGAAAATAAAACTTGAATCTCTTTAGGATAAGTTCAGCAAATACTTTAAGAGGACAGTATGGAGGTACAGGCCTACCCATCTTACTGCACATATTTATCCACATCTGGATCAATGCTGCATGGAGAGACTTAAGATCAAACCAAGGAAAGGCTTGTTTTGCAAAGAAAATTAAGGCAGCGAAACACCTTAGACTACTGCGAGAAGCATAAGGTACACAAGATACACCCTCTGTTATTAGGTTGCCCTAAGGCTGGAGCAGAGTCACAAGTTTTAAAGCACCTATGGATGTATATAGTGTATCAGTAATTATAAACTCTGTGATATTCAGTATTTTCCTCAAATGTCCAATGGCTAACATTGCAAGACTAGGTAAAAGTCTCAGATCTGATTCTTAAGTAGCCATTACTGCAAATCTCTACTCTTTTGTGTTTTAGCAGAGGGAACTTTAAAAACTTGAACCACGAAAGTTTAAGTGCAAAAACCGTATTAGAAGGATTTCCACCTCAGGGTTATTTGAAACCTCATCAGTGTTTACAACTAGCCTGCACAGTGAGTTTTGACCACTGGCAGTAAGGTAGCTGTACCCAATTACAGTTGCTTGGACTGGAATACTGCAGAAATATTTAGACCAGGTTCAAGTAGCAAAAAGAAGGATGCATGTCAGCACAAAAGACAAAAAAAAATAAGCTGGTTCCCTCCATATGGACAGTACTTTTCTCTCAAAAGAACAGCACCAATGTGAGACTTTTCTCTAAGAAGCCAAAGGCATCTTCTGTCCATTGCTACATTACAGGGTACTCTCTACTCAATTATGCTTGCCCTGTGCCTCTGTAGTCATACATCCACAAGCAAAGCAGCAAAGACACCTCCTCTTCTCCCTCTAGTAACTCCTTTCAATTTATATTTTAAAAATGCTCAAGGACAAAGCAGCTTCCTTATGGTTATAGGTAATTTCTTTAACAGAAGTTACTTAAAACACCAACTCCAGTCAGCTAACTAACTTCCTATTCTGAAAGTAACTTCACCAATGCCAGTATAACTTACTCAGCACAAGAGACACCAAGGCTCGACTTCAAGCTGTTTTCAATATGTAGGACTGGGTGACAAACAGGAAGAAGTCAGTTTCCCAAGGTGTGAGTTTTGTGCCTCTGAGCACAGGAAGAGCAGAAAGCAAAAACATTATCATGAGTGTCATCAGTGTCTCAGATGTCTTGTGCAAACCTGTCCCCTTTAGAACTAAAACTGCTAGGAAGCACTGATCAATAACTATATGTAACTCTGAATTGCTTCACTCTGGGTAAGGCTGAAGTAATCCCACTGGCAGTGAATAAAAAAAAGTCAGGAATCTGTGGGGACATAAGCACATCCAAAGGAGAGATCTGCAAAACCTACCACATCTGTGATCCATGTTTCTGGGGGGTTCTGATAGGTATAAGCAAAAGTGACAGCATAATATCTACTCTAGTGTGTAAACTACTTGAGAAACCGTTCTTAGCAACTGTTTTCTTGTTTCACGCTCAATAAAGAAAACCACTTTAAGTATTCTAGTGATACAATTAAAAGCACTAAGAAAACGGAAGTATTTAACTTTGCAGAGACCTCAGGTTCCTCTGACTAAAATCTGCTGCCTTCAAATAGCAGTCTCCAAGTCTCAAATGAAATATTTTGGTGCTTTAGTGTTGCCCCGATTCTTAGGATTTTCTAAAGCCTTCTGAGTTTACATTCTTGTAGAGAACTTTCTGTAAACAATCTATTGTTTTGCATTCCTCCATAGAGGCGGAGAAACTTGATGTACTAGTAGTTTGTCCAATGTCATTGGAGAGGTGGAACATTCACTCTCCAATCCACTGTCACCTTTGGAAAAGTATAAATGCTGGAGTCAGAAAATAAACTTCCTCTTTTTCACCTTGCAATAGCAGCGGCTCCCATTGTGCTTTCATGCATCCTATAGAGACACTTTAGACTTTAGCTTGCCTCGGGTTCACAACTGTTATCCCCATAACCCTTCAGCAGAATGAACTATAGATCATATAATTTTTCACCTCTTTGCTACAAGACATTCTAACATGCCTACCTGTAGAGACCCCAGCAAGTCAGTTTAAACTAGACTGGTGTCAGTTATACCAGTAAAACCCACGGAAAATACAATCTGAGCCAGCCCTTCACTCCCATTCTGCTTCCAACAGCAGGCTCATGTCTCTCAGCATGCAGACAGCTGGGCTCAAGCCCAGACAATATAATGCACTTACAAAAGCCTTGACAAAAACACCAGTGCTGATGCAAACAAGCATATCCTGTTTCAGCTCATTTCCAACAGTTACCTAAAAAACTCTTAATTTTGCTTAAAGTATGATTAATTACATTAATTAATAATTTCTAAGTTCCAAAGATTTGCAAAGTAGAAAGGAGACAACAGTTAAAGATGTGCTTTTCTGTTCCCCAAAGAAGCAATAGGCGGCCACCTGAACTCACACCTGTAAGAGCTAAACCTTTCACAATTTGTTGATGAACCAGAACATGACACCATTCATTTAAAAGGAGTTACTTTTTTAATCTAAAACTATTAGATGCTATTAGAGCTATTAGTTCCAATAGTATTTCTGTTTTCTGTATATTGCTTACTACCTTACCTTTCCTCATGTCAACTTGTCCTATTTCTCCTGGTACAAAAATGTACAGATGTTTTTTTCTTTCTATATTTGGCATGACTTCCACAGAAGTAAAGGTTTGATCCAACACCCACTGATGTTAGAGGAAGAGACAAGTCAGACCATAAAGAGAGGAAAATAGCCAGAATATAAAAGGTCTGTTCTAACCAATTTAGTGTCTGGCTTTCACAGAGTTTAATGACACCAAGTGCCAAGAACAAAGTCTTCCTCAGCTGGAGTCCTGGCAGGTATCTTAAGCAAAGATTATGGGTTTGTGTAGTCTTCATTCTCAGTGTACTTATCATCATGAACTCCATTTGCACACTGCAATCTATTTATTCTCCTGCAGCAGAACAGAACTTGACATTTTTTTAAAGGGAAAAAATCCCTGAACCTCAGAAATATATTACATTTTTCATCCTAACTTCCATTACCTACAAAAGTTTCTGTTGACCGTAGTTACCTGAATACACACCCTGCATAGACAAATTTAAGAGTTCCTGTGTATATGGAACTGACATGCATATGAAGGTTTACATTTTTGCAGATATTTCTCGCCTACAGATATGTGGACAAACACCTTTTTCTGAGCAGAAAACCATCTACAGGTGTCTCACTTATCTCTCCCTTTTTTTTGGCCCATAGCCAGAAACAACAAAAAAGTTCAAGTAATTTTATCTTAAGCAAATCTGTCATTACTAGGTCAAATTGAAAGAGGAAAATGACCAATGTGTCAAAAAGAAAAAAAACCACAATATTTTCATTGGCCTTTGCATTGTTTTTGGAGAGCTCCTGAACAACACACAGCTCGTACAATAATAGACAGCTACCAATTGTATTCTGTTTCTCTGAAATTAAAAGCCAATTTCAAGGGTAGCAACAACTCTGTCCAGCAAAATAATTTACCATCATGAGTTGTTTCTATTTTTAGACTTTGTTTTCCTTGAGCAATAAGAAAGCACTGATTTTAATTTTTCAAGCATGAAGAAAATTCTCCATCTCAAAGCCTACATTCACCCTGCCTGGGAAAGAACACATACTTTTTTCCAAAGCAACATCACTATTGATTGCAATAACCAGCAACAGCATTACACTTCACATCTCTCTGGGTTCTGTCCACCCATGGCCACTCACCCCTTCTACCACTGATTCCTTGGACAAAACCAGCAACAATAAAGGGAAGCAAAGCCTGCAGATTTTAAACCAGGTGGTGATTTGTACCAAAACATAAATTAAACTATACCAAAAACCAAAGTGCTATTTGTGAGGTTTTTGCTTATACTGTTTCTTGGGATATTCTAAAAGGACTGGCAGTCAACAGCCACATTTAGCCTTCTGTGTCACCCTCCTGTGAGTCGTGTTGCATTTTTCCGCCATGATGCAAGTAGCCATAAATAGATGTGGGAATCCAAAAATATGGAATTAGTTTTGTGGGATTTGTTTTCTTTACTTAAAAATGGATTATAGTTGAAAGAAAGAAAGAAAAAAAATCACATCATACAGCGCAATACATTTAACTACATTTAGAATTGTCTAGGGAAAAGAAAGATCTGAGCAAATTCACCATCTGAAATGAAACCCAGAGATTTACAGCACACCAAAATAAAAACACACAGAAATCCAGAGCTCTCCCAAAGTCAGAGTACAGGATGTATGTTTACTTTATGCAGCAGCAATCACCATACACAACAGACATTACTGTCATGTCTCATTAGTAGATATCATAGCATGGTAGTCCAGATCCCAGCTACAAAATACTATGGGGAACAAAATGCATGAGAAGTTTCTTCTCCTACATGTCCAAAAACATAAAAATTACTCTACCTAAGCCACAACACAGCAGTTCCCTTCTTGCCCTGCCCCATTTGTGTTGGTAAAAACTATCTTTTGCAATCACATCTAGATAACCACTGCTAATGACTCACAGAAGCACATTAGTAAAGTGGGATTTATGCCATCTTTTTTTTTTTTTTCAGTCAAGACTAATTAAAGTGATTTGGCAATACTGCAAACATAATTCAGCATCTCTGATACTGTTTAGAAAACTGTGATCACAGCTTCACATGTATTTAAGACAGGTGGTCATCTGCAAAATTTCATGTTGATGTATCCAAAGAACAGATACTCAGTCAGCCATTTAAACTATAGCTAAAAAGGATGAGTGGGAAAAGAAGAAGATAGCATCCAAGAGGGTATGATTAAGCAAATACCATGTTCCTGAGAGGATAAAAATCCAGCATTAAAAATAGACACTCTGTGCAATGCCATCTCAAATCTCAAGTGTTGCATTTTACATTAACAACAAATTTAAAACTAAAGCTTCTATAAAAATATAGAAGACAACTGATTTTGATACAAAACACCTTCTTACAATAACTATTTAAATATGTTCTCAAATTGCAACAATGTTTCTCCCCCACCTCTCCTCTCTCCTTTTAACTTTGCCTGAAATCAGTTCTCCAATGACAGGAACAAATCCACTTTGCTTCAGGCATTCTTCTGGCACCAAGAAATGGAAGCAGGGTATCAAGTTAATTAGGAGCATGATATTAAAAGCTGTGTTATCAGCAAGTGAAGGTGCAGACAGCAGCAGATTTTCTGTGACTCTATGAGAGAACTTGTCTCCACTTCCATCTGAAAATCAACGTCCAGTGCTCTGAATATGGAAATTCAGTTAAAGCCTGGAGGTCAAACAGCAAGAGATTTCAGAATCAAGCAGTTATAAAAGAGAAGTTCCAGCTCCAACAGGTAGACTACTGCTGCTGCATGGGGCTATGCCTTCATTTGTAAGATTTTCACACAGCTGTTAGCAAATCTTTTCCAGAGGAACAATAGTGCAGTGCAAACAAATGACAGTATCATATTTCCAAAGCCTTCCAATGTGTTGCATGTCCATCTCATCACCCACCACCACGTTTTCCAGTAAAAATCATCTTCATGGAGGCATCACAGAGCTCCCACTCCAGCTTAATGCCCCTCCTGTTCAGAGAGAAGACTGCTTCCCTGCTATTCATCTTGACACATTTACTCATTATGCCTGTCATTTCAAGGATCTCCACACTGATCATTACTGCCAGGAACACCCTTCTTCAGCCTAAACTCTGCCTTCATTTCCACCCCTGCTAGCACCCAATGCTGAGTGTTGCAGAGGAATTCAGTATCTGATAAATGCAATGTCATACACACTCATCAGTACCAAAATATCAATTTCAAACGTGAATGTGACAGGAGGTCTCTAGGAAGGGACTTTTTTTAGCATTTCAACCACACAGACACATAGCAACAGGTCTAAACAGCATATGGTAAAGCTTCTTTGTGTAAAAATCAGACAGAAAAGAGCAGGACGAGGCTGAAAGGTAACATGGAAAATGGCTTTAGCTGGGCTGCCAGAAAAAGACAAGAGTTATCAACTGTGCTGGTATACTGGTAAATATAAGCACATTCTATATACACAGAGAGATGCAGTTGCTTTTTCTGCCAGAGAACTTCACTAAATCTTATTGAAGAATATTCAAATGAATTCCCAAAACATGTAAAACAAGCCAACAAAACTCTGCAATGACAATGAGGAAACATGTAGCTTTTCTTCCTTTTCAACCTTCTTTTCAACCCACCCCCCCCCCCATTACCTTACACACAGTGTCTGCTCTCAGCCATGTTCAATAGATTACTTAGGAGAAAACCAGGTCTACACCCAGATTATTTGCAGCCATAAACAGCACAACAGGAGAGCATAAATATATTCTGCAGTGTTTTATCATTCCACTCTCATCAGCAAACAATCTCAGATAAATGCAAGACTTTTTTAGACAGTAGCTCTACTAAACAAAGCAAACTAAAAAAAAAAAAAAAAGCTTTTCTCTAAGTTACCCACGTGCACAATGCATTTAAATACTGTTAACCAAACCCTTCCTACACACACACATCCATTAACTTTGTAAAAGAGTACAACAGCTGTTCAAAGGCAGACAGGGAGGCAGGTGATGGGAGGGGGAAGGGGACTGACTTCCATTTGCCAGCTTGGGAAGGCTTAGCCTTTGGGAAGGTCAGCAAGCAGCTCTTTGGAGACAGAGGATGACTAGAATCACCTCTCATGCTGCCCAGCCTCCAGGAGGATAGAAGTGTATATTTCCTATGGGATGTTACTCAACTTTGGTTCAGTAGGAAACAAAAAAAAACCCTTTATATCCCATATGCCGTGGTACTCAGAGCTACCTGTCAGGAAGGATTACAAGCCAACATTTTAGTAATGCATGAAACTTCCAGCTTCAACACAAAATTCCAGCCACAAGTGTTTCACCTTGACAAACAGCCTTACAAAGCACTCTGTCAGAAGGGAAAAGCTGTTCATTTAGACCACAAGAGTAGAAAGTGGCATGTGTCTTGCAGCTGATGGAAACAGCAAAGACGAGATCCAGAATGCAGAGTTACTGACAATATAACAAACCATTTCCTTGATGTCAATGTCTTGTTGAAGACATAGTCAACTATCAACCATAGTTTTATTTTTAAGTCATCTTTCTTCCTCTCTGGAAATTAATTACATTTGCATACTTCTTTCTACCCACAGGGTAGCCATTAAAGAAGTTTTCATATTAGTAATCATCATCACTAAAATCAAAGTAGCTGAGAATATTTTTGGATAACCATGTAAACTGAAATATTATTTTTATACGCATCAGCTAAAATTAGTTGTTTTCTTTGATTTAGGTATCTATAGTAGTCAGCATGGGAAGCTCATGCTTCACTTCTAAGTTTTCTTTTTTTCTTCTATGCTTTAGCATGCTGGTTTTGAAAGTAGAGCAAATTCTTATCACTTAAAAGTTCTACACAGCCTCTCTACCGGACTTTCTAATTTGCACAGTACCTTGAAGGTATTCCTTTAAAGCATTATTTCAGTATTTTTTAAATTTATTGTGCAGAGGGCTGCTTCTCCTTTTATTTTCTTTCTGAGAAATGCCAATCTCACAACTTCTAAACTTCTGTGTACTTTTGCTTTCTGACTGCTAATTCTGGTAATTCACTAGTACCAAAATTCTCTCAGAGTTCACAGTCCTTCTTCCTTTCTTTTTAAAATATTTTTAGAGCATTGTTTTGGTGATTTTTTTTTTTTTTGCTTTTTCAAGTCTTTCTTCTGGCGGTTTTTTATGTTCTCCTGATCTTCAATCACAATTCTAGATTGTCTTCCATTACCTCCTTTCCAGCAATATCATCAAAATGACAGATTATCTTCCATATATTATCCATAAACTCACATAGAGGTCTTTTAAAGTCTGTGTGCCTACAATTCATATATAACCCTGCCAAACTTTCACAGGCAGACCATGCCCCTCAACTTGTGCTCTGCAAGTACCCTTTCTGTTCAGGCATATATCTCTCACCACCTTCACAGCTTCCCCGTTTCAATTGATCCAAATTCTAGTCTAATCCCAATGTGGAATCATAACTGTAGCAATGAAAAAAAAAAAGGGTCATTGAAAAAAAAAATCCCTTTTCCTTCTACTTATAGAAGTAATACTTTTTACTTCTACTTACAGCAGTTAGACTTATATTTTCTTTTCTTTATTCCCAAGCTCTTGCAACATATTAGGTAAATTGAAGCTCTCCTCCTTCCAGGGCTCTAATTGGATGCTAAACAAGAAACAAACAAACAAACAAACAAAAAAGGGCAAGAAAATAGATGGAATTTTAGCACTTCCTTGGTTCCTCCAATCATCAGATCTCACAGTTTAAATTATACCAACTGTTCACAAGCTCTAATTTATAAATCTCAGCAGCAGGTCTCAGATGGGAAATATCAGACCAAGGGGAACATGCACTGCCACAACATTGCTCCCTCCACACCATTTCCCTTGGCACTACCCATGGGAACCTTAGCCTCAGCAAAAGGCTGCATTTACAGCTTCACTTAGTTAGGCTTACCCCTTAGGATTATGGTTGAGAAAACCACAAAGCCTACAGCTCCAGGAACAGTGGAATTACAAAAGGCATGCCAAATGGAGTTCTCCATTAAAAATAGTAAAATAGCATGCTGTGTGTCACCTGAAATCCTGCCATTCCTGAAACTCCTCTTGGCTGACTGTATTTTACTGTGTTTTCTTTTTATAGAGTATACAATCTTCTGGTCATAAAAGATTACTTGTTTCCAGCTTGAAAGCCTCTTGGGAACACAGAACTGTAACCTGCCATTCATATATTAAGTACAGAACATTTCAAAACACCATGACACAGCAATAACAAAGAGAGAACTTGATATTGAATTAACAAGGTTCTTTTCTATATCTATCTCTAGATCAAGTGAAGCTGTAAATGCATAGCTCATGCTGGATGTCTGTGTCTTGAGCACTGCTACCACAGCCACTAATATTTCTAGCAGAAATACAGTTCTTACTGATACTTCTTGGAAAGGGCAATTTCACTAAAATATAGACTGGGTCAAACTAACAGGAACACGTATTCTTGGGTAATCTGTTCTTGCCAAAATAAACATATTGCAGAAAAGATTAAATCAGAGCATATGTAGTTTTCTCAAGTCTTACAAACTTTGTAAAATGAAGTCTGTCTATTACTTGAAATAAAACACTCTAAGTAATGCTGACAACTTGGATGGCAGCAACCATACATTTTGGGTTATAGCTCAACAAATGTTTCCTCACTGTTCTTTGAGAAAAGGTACATTGCTTGGGAAGAGAAATGGTTTTGCTAGACATCAAAGCAAAGGTGCACTTTAACATTTCCACTATTCTTACCTAAAGGGGAAGAGAAGGAAAATCTCAGTGAAATCTCAGTGTTTACAGTGAAAGCAGTTCCTCTTTAACACAAGATTTCCCCTATTTTTCTAATGGCCACCTCACTTAAATGCCATCATTAGTTCCACACTATTTTAAAAACCTCTTATATGCCACTGCATGTCAAACATTACACTGCCATGCCACTGAAAAGCAGCTGAGATACAGGCTCCCATGAAGTGAATGAACAGTTTCTAAAGCACTTTCTAATTGTTCAGCACAAGAGGAGCAATCAGAAGGTGGGACTAGTAGCATCTGTGCCTGTAACTATGCCTGCTCAATACCACTTCTTAAAGGATTATTCTTTTCACTTGCTTATATTTTTCCAAAGTGTGTGCCCAGAAATTTTTCATGCTGAGTGTTTGTCTCGGACTGGTTTTTAAAGAACAAATTCATCAGTTTCAGCTCAAACAGTTCAGTTGCTACCAAGAGTAAGGTCTAAAGAAAAAACATTTTGCATAATATGAAAAAAATCCAAAAACAACCAACTGTAAGTCTTTCCTTTCTATTGAAATCCTTTAAGAAGTCACAGTAAACACAGATCCAGTAGAGGTTAATTCACAACTAAAACCTCCAAAGATACCAAAAGAATGAGCACTCTTGATTTCCACAGGTATTATAGCTGCACATGCATTGCCTTACGTGCACCCCAAGAGGTTCAGAAGACAATGCCTTATAATTCTCATTCAACAGTTTGGCTAAATATTGACCTTGGCCAACAGAACCTGTATTTCTATAAAAAAGTCTTCAGGAATAAGAAAGAAATCTCAAATTCAAAAACACAGGTAAAAATGGTCATACCGAAAGCCATTTTTGGAGCAGAAAAAGTACGTGAAGAGGAATACTGGTAAGTTGTCAAAAGACCAGGACTGATGTTTGGATTCAGAAATAAGGTCAGAAACAACGTGGCTGAGAGGAATCTTTACAGTAAAGAGCTGGGAAATTGCCAAAAATGGGCAAACCAAAGAGATGGGACAAGTAGCACAAGGAGGAAAACCAAAGGGAGCAGTCTAAACTAGTGCAAGAAGGCTGGGAACCATCTCTGGGAATGGGAGAGCTACTGGACACAGATTTCAAGGGAGAACCAGCCAGATTCTGCAGAAAGAATGAAGTACCAACTAGCTGGGGTGTCCAACTCAAGACACCCATGATTCAACATTGGAAGTATACAGCCTTTTACATAATATATGCAGTAATAGATGGGAGGACTTAAATGTTCTATGAAACTGAAACCAGATCTTAAATCAGGCACACAAAATCTGAGAAATATCGTACCGACCAATGGCAACAGGAAAATTTTCAGACTTGCCTTGCACCACACAGAAACTCTGAGGAGTGGTAGGCTGTGTCACAGGCCTCTGGAAGGCTGCAGCTCTCAATTAAAAAAACAAAACAATTTTGTCCTCCTCTTCCTTTAATCTCCTGCTTTGATGGCTATACAACTTCAAATTTCTGCAACAAACAAAACTGTTTCACTCACTGATAGTCACTAAACAGTTCATCCCCAGATTAGACCCCTCCTGTGCACTAAATACAAGAGAAAAGTAGATCATCTAACTAAAGATTTAGCATAACTGGAATCCATGAGGCCAAACTGTGGCTACATAGATTGCTCTTTTAAGACAGCTATTTTGACAGCAGTGTGGGTCATTTGCAGTTTAAAATGCTGTATTCATGCCTCATAAACTGTCACGTTTATATGGAGCAGTACTGCTTTCCATTTGGCATGGAACCAGCTCCAAACACCTCTCACAGTCTCAGAAATGATGATGCGTGGCCCACCCACACTTTGGGAGTAGAAGTTATGATCACTGGAAAACCTCCAGGACTGTGTTCATCCCTCTTCATAGAAATATGCAACTGGACAACAAAGCAAGTTCGTGAGTCCACAGGGAGTTAAGTGTCACAGGCCAAAAGCTTCCAGCTTCTAATTGTGACATCAACTTTTAAATGTACACACACACACACACGCACACACACACAGACACATATATATATATTAGGCTTTTATACAGAAATTATTATCTACTGTTATCATATGTTATCATGTTGCTGTAACTGTCTGTGTGATACCGTAAAATTTTGAACTTTAAAAAGTGACCCATAAAACCTGGAAGGGATAAGATAGCCATGAGATAATTCTCTTGTGCAGATAATGTCCATTCTCAAAAATGGAAAAGCTGAGAATGTTCTACAGACTTCTGGACTTGGAGAGGAAGACTTATCCCAGACTTTTATATTTTATGTGTAGCATCTTCTTCAAGACAACATATGAGAATCTTTTTTAAAAGAAATTATGCAATGTACAGTAAGTTTTAATATTTACAGAACTGTAAGCAGAATTAACAGTGCACTAGTACTTAGTACTTTATGGTAAAAAATATAACAGAAAAATGGCACTAAGAGTTCTGCAATTAGCTCTCGTGACTGAAGATATTACCACACTGCTGTTCAAGTTTACAGCCTCCCAAGCAAAGTCAATGGACCAGATCTAGTGAACACTCTTCAGAAATGTCAAGCCAACAGTTTAAATTAAGCCACTGAACTTTGCACTAAAGCTGCTGAAGCGTAGGGACACATTTCGTTCCACCGGCCCTGCTGTGGGAGGCAGTAGTTTCCAGCCTAATGAATGTAAAAAGTAGGTACATGATTGAAAGACTTGTTACTGACATGACAAAATGTAGGTGGGTAAGGGGGAAAACTAAAAAAAATTACATCTTTAGATATTTTTAGAGATCAATACCTACTCTATTCAGTGCAACACAAACACCACCCCCACTTCCCAAGCTAGTTTTTAAAAGAGCACTGTGAAAAATTAGAGGCTTAGCAAACTATGAAAAATTATTCTCTTAACACTGGTCATCACACACAAAATTTAGAGAAAGAGCTGGAAAAAGAACAGAAGAGACTCTAAGCAGGCCAAGTATTTTTAAAATACCTGATACAAAGCCATTTCATTCTGAAGTCTTATTATAACTCTTAAAGACTGGACAACAGTTTAAAAAAATTTTCTTAAGTCTGAATCCAAGCTTCAGACTGCCAAGGGTTAAGACTTGAAGCAAACACAAACAGGAATTATAGAAAGATCCAGTGCCTAACCTTAGCAGTAAACCCAGCACTGCATTTCAGCACAATAGATTTAACAACAGAGAATGAGTGGAAGAACAAAGTCTCAGCAAATCTCTGCGTCTCCACTCCTAGCTGTAATTTCCACTTTATAGACTTGTTCTATTCATGGCAAGGAGAAAATCCAGGTATGAAATTCTTTCTAATCACATTTCATTTTACTGGAAGGAAGTTAGAGAAAACACAGTGACACAACAGGGTAGAACCAGATAAAACAGTTTTTCAAGCACAGAGTTAATCTGGGCTTCTTAGCCTTGTATAAAAGGTGGGAACTGAGCATGTGCAGAGGCATTCACAGGAACTTGTCATAGTTGCAGCATTCTGCACAGTTTGCAACATTGCAGTAAGGGTACCTTAACTATAAGCTGCCCCAAGGAATTGCAGTGTGCTGTTTGCAAAGATTTGCAACATCTGTACACACACGCTTCCTATAATTCGTCATACTGTGGGAAAAATAATTATTTTTCTAAGAGTTTAGATGCATAGTAACATATATTATTTTCTTAAGGAAGACTAAAATACCCATGCTTGTGAGAGCTAATGACCCCAACAGCTCTAAAACATCTTACCTAGCAATGGAAGTTAGCAGCACACAAACCTTGTAGTGGGCCTCTGTCTGCAGGTTCTCACTCAGAGTGACACAGCCCCACTTGCTTCCTATATGCTCAGATTCGGGATTCATTTGCCACAGAAGCCCAGCTATAAAACCCAACCCCTGCTTTGCATCCCCCCCCCCAAGCACACCCCAGCCAGAGCTACAGGTTTGGGATACTTCCAGATTTTTTTCAGAAATTACAGCTCCAAGTGCTCCACTGGAAAATGCTACAAAACTCTGTTGAGAAACATACTGGATGAATTTTTCCTATCACTATTTGTCCTCCTTCCTGTACTGTCTTATCCTCTACACTCATTTCCCTTCACATCCCCCTCCTCTATATCCACACTCCTTTTCTCCTATGCTATTCCCTTTCACCTCACTTGGTTACCTCCTTCACAAGATCTGCTCTGTCTGTAACAAACTGGAAGAACACAGCTGTATTTAGAGAAGCACTTACACGCAACAGGCTTCTCTGCCAGCACACCACAGCAGCAGATGCACAAACAAGATACAGGCATTTATGAGATATACAAGAACATCAAAGAGCACCAGTGGGCCAGGTCTAAACAGCTCAAGAATGTCA
This sequence comes from Chloebia gouldiae, assembly GCA_003676055.1. Lineage (NCBI taxonomy): Eukaryota > Metazoa > Chordata > Aves > Passeriformes > Passeridae > Chloebia > Chloebia gouldiae. Next base: position 28,063,812 of record QUSF01000007.1, on the reverse strand, counting down.
ATGTCTTTTTGAAAATATCCTGCTGGTTTCATACAAGGTCTTTGCAGTATCTCACTGCCGTACATAATGAGTACTTTTAGTGAATACTGATGCATATTTACAAACTCTGTTGCAGAGAAATCCTTGGTCACATACTACAAGCTGGACAGAAAATCTCCCTTGCCTAAGCTAAAGATCTCAACTTGCCTGGAAATTCAGGGAAAAACTACATTACTCTCATTACTATATATATACTCTCAAGATGGTTTTAGCTAAGTTAGAACGTACCTTGGTACTTCAATTTCCCAGTTCACTATTTATTACATATTTGGTAAACTCCTCATAAATTCAAGAATTTCACACTCAGTGGAAGTCCAGAAACAGCCCTCTTGCTGAGTGAATATACTTAACTGAAAGCTTCAAACACTGTTTTCAGGAAGTGCTAACATATGCCTGTAGTACTGGCACCTGCCTTTCCTCTGTGAGAGGCAGAAGTAGCTGGATCAATGGGCTGACAGAAGCACAATGTCCACCTGCTCATGCAACTTCATTAACCCGTTTATGGTACAGGGAAAACAGAGCAGTAACTGCCAGGAAAGCCTCGAATGTTTGCCTTACCATGTATGACACAAACCACAAAGACTATGTATGACCCTACCATTCCCCTGGGCAGTCAAGACACACACCCTCCTCTCAGTCACGTCCTGAATTTACAGTGTTCCTGTCATTTTCTGTACTTGACTTGATTTGCTCTTCATTGTCTACCTGCTTTGTCTTGATTGTCACTTGGTTTTGCCTCATGTACCACCAGCCCATGGTGACACTTTCCACAGTAAGCAAAGCACTACAGAGAACGGAACATGGGAAGCAAAGGAAGGAAGGCAGTGGTAGCAGGAGGTGCCTGTAAAACAGAAAAGGGAAATGCCTCCTTCTATCTGAGAGCCAGAAGAATCAACTTCATCTGTAGGAAAGAGATTATTGTATTACATAAAGCACCAATAGGTGCGATTTAAATACTTTTGAGGCTATGCCCATCTGTCTGACAGATGGGCATGAAGCTTTCTTTTTCCGAGGTCAACAACATTTTCCAACAATGTTTCTGCAATGGATGTCTGTTTGAGATTTAGGTAGGTAATCAACAATGGAGAGGAAATTCAGTTTATTAGACAAGAAACAGGAAGGTAAGTGGCAAGCAGAAGCAAAGAATGCGTAAGACAGAGCTCTGAGCTGCGCTGCCTGTATTATTTGATCTCTCACCTCTCTTCAAATACAACAGGTAGAGGTTTCAAACTTCATCTCCAAGCAAGGCAATTGCTCTTCATATCCAGTCAAGAAATGGGTGTTTTTCCAACAGAGATATCTACAAAGGGGGTTCTGTAGGTATTATATTCTAACCGTGCATCAATTAAAATTTGCTGTAGCAGAGCACAGCCCGTAAGCCTGAATTAAATCTTAACAAGGAAACAAGAACTGAAAGGGATCCTTGGCCTTCTCATTTCCCTTCCTAATTCTAGTAAAATAATACAGAGACTAAGGAACCAGAACATATAGGAAACAAAGAAGTCATTTCTCCTAGCAGTCAGTTCACAGGGAGAACCTCCATTTAATACAGCATCTGTACAATCATGCTGGACTTGAACAGGTCTAAGAGATGATTAATGACATCCAGGCCTCAATATATCTGAGACCTTAAGACTGAAAATTCTACTACCTGAGAAGAGGTACAGCCTTCAGTCTCAACTGACAGGAAATGGTTCTTTTGCCACAGTTTGGCAGGGTTCTTTGCTTCTCCATGGCTCCCTGCAAGCTAACACCCACTATAGATTAAGTTAAAATTAGCTCATTAAAAAAAAATTAAATCAGAGGCAAAGTTGTCATGTATCTAGCAAAATACATACAGCCTAGATACAGATACTTGAAAACAGCCCTGAAATCATTATTTGCTATCAACTTAGTACTGCAGCAGCGAACAGTGAGTAAAAGAGGTCACAATCACCTCAAAGTTTGAAAGTGCCAGAACTTCTAAATTTAAGAACACTGAATGTCAAGTTCTTGCCAAAAATACAAATGTACCCCCCCCATTTGCTCCCACCTAACATTTGCATAGTCAGAGATACTTGTGAAAAAACTGGCAAGATACTGTGTGTTTTCTGAGTTCCTAGAAGCAAGGCAGTCCACTGAATTAAGATCCTGAGAAGCAGGAAGAAAAACTTAGTAAGCTTTTAATTAAGAGCTTTTGTGAAAAGCATTAGCAAACAGTTCTGCAGTGGGAAACTGCAAAGTAATCTTGTTTTCAGCACAAGAGGGTTTTCTAGGGTTTGAGGGCAGAGACAAAAATGAGTCTTTGCTCTGTTGCTTAAGAAGTAACCCAGCAAGATCCTCCCAGCCGGGCCTCTACTACCAGCCTAGACAAGCTCAACAGCAGAGGCTTCTGCAGAGGGATAATATTGGCCTGTGGATGGAGAGCTTCTGCCAACACCGTGCTGGATCACCCAGGCAAAAGCCGCTCTAGCGTCTCTGCAATCCAAGCTGGGCTCTGATCAGCATATACAGACTTTATTCATGGTATGGGGGAAACGTATGCCACTGGAATAAAGCTTCAAGTTCATTCTTAACGCTGCTCCAGCGCTGCTGGCCAAACCCACATAAAACGGATGATGGTGCATCAGTACTGCAAAGGCATTTCTACCATATTTCACAACCATATTCCAGCTCAATAAACGGGCAAAAATCTGAAATATGCACCAAATAAACACACAATCTGCTTCCTTTTAAGGCTTCTCTACATGGGAAAGGAATCGTGAACCCCAGCCTGTAATAAAGCAGGGGAGGTTAAACATCATCCGTGTGTTCGCTATCTCGCTCCCGCGTCCCCCCGGAGGCGGCTGTTTCCGCGCTGTCCCTGGAACAGGAGCGCTGTTTCCGCGCTGTCCCTGGAACAGGAGCGCTGTTTCCGCGCCGTCCCTGGCACACACAGGCGCTGTTTCCGCGC